>ML663562.1:20478285-20507432 GCA_007570785.1 Antilocapra americana | reverse complement strand
GGCCTCATAGAATGAGTTTGGAAGTTTACCTTCGTCTGCAATTTTCTGGAAGAGTTTGAGTAGAATAGGTGTTAGCTCTTCTCTAAATTTTTGGTAGAATTCAGCTGTGAAGCCATCTGGTCCTGGGCTTTTGTTTTTTGGAAGATTTCTGATTACGGTTTCAATTTCCGTGCTTGTGATGGGTCTATTAATATTATCTATCTCTTCCTGGTTTAGTCTTGGTAAGTTATACTTTTCTAGGAATTTGTCCATTTCATCCAAATTGTCCAGTTTATTTGCATATAGTTGCTGATAATAGTCTCTTATGATCCTTTGTATTTCTGTGTTTTCTGTTGTGATCTCTCCGTTTTCATTTCTAATTCTGTTGATTTGGTTCTTCTCCCTTTGTTTCTTGATGAATCTGGCCAATGGTTTGTCAATTTTATTTATCTTCTCAAAGAACCAGCTTTTGGCTTGGTTGATTTTTGCTATGGTCACTTTTGTTTCCTTTGCATTTATTTCTGCCCTGATCTTTAAGATTTCTTTCCTTCTACTAGACCTGGGCTTCTGCATCTCTTCCCTTTCTAGTTGCTTTAGGTGTAAAGTAAGGTCATTTATTTGATTTTTTTCTTGTTTCCTGAGGTAAGCTTGTATTGCTATGAACTTTCCCCTTAGCATTGCTTTCACAGTGTCCCATAGGTTTTGTGCTGTTGTGTTTTCATTTTCATTCGTTTCCATGCATAACTGAATTTCATTTTTAATTTCTTCTGCGATTTGTTGGTTATTCAGCAGTGTGTTGTTGAGCCTCCATATGTTGGAGGTTTTGAGAGGTTTTCTCCTGTAGTTGAAATCTAATCTCACTGCATTGTGGTCAGAAAAGATGCTTGGGATGATTTCAATATTTTTGAATTTATCAAGGTTAGATTTATGGCCCAGGATGTGATCTATCCTGGAGAAGGTCCCGTGTGCACTTGAGAAAAAGGTGAAATTCCTTGTTTTAGGGTGGAATGACCTATAAATATCAATTAGGTCTAGTTGGTCTGTTGTTTCATTTAAAGTTTGAATTTCCTTGTTACTTTTCTGTCTAGTTGATCTGTCCATTGGTGTGAGTGGTGTATTAAAGTCTCCCACTATTATTGTGTTGTTGTTGATTTCCCCTTTCATATTTGTTAGCATTTGCCTTACATATTGTGGAGCTCCTATGTTAGGTGCATAAATATTTATAATTGTTATTTCTTCTTCCTCGATTGATCCTTTGATCATTATGTAATGTCCATCTTTATCTCTTTTCACTGCCTTTATTTTAAAGTCTATTTTATCAGATATGAGTATTGCCACTCCTGCTTTCTTTTGGTCTTTATTTGCATGGAATATCTTTTTCCAGCCTTTAACTTTCAGTCTATATGTGTCCCTAGGTTTGAGGTGGGTCTCTTGTAGACAACATATATAGGGGTCTTGTTTCTGTATCCAATCGGCCAATCTTTGTCTTTTGGTTGGGGCATTCAGCCCGTTTACATTTAAGGTAATTATTGATAAGTATGATCCTGCTGCCATTTATTTTATTGTTTTGGGTTCCAGATTATCCATCCCATCCGTGTTTCCTATCTAGGCAAGTTCCTTTAGCATTCGTTGGAGGGCTGGTTTGGTGTTGCTGAATTCTCTCAGTTTCTGCTTGTCTGAGAAAATTTTGAATTCTCCTTCAAATTTGAATGAGATCCTTGCTGGGTACAGTAGTCGGGGTTGTAGATTGTTTTCTTCCATGACTTTAAGTATGTTTTGCCATTCCCTTCTGGCCTGAAGCGTTTCTGTTGAGAGATCAGCTGTTATCCTTATGGGATTCCCCTTGTGAGTTATTTTTTGCTTCTCCCTTGCTGCTTTTAATATTTGGTCTTTGTATTTGATATTTGCCAATTTGATTAATATGTATCTTGGGGTGTCCCGCTTGGGGTTCATTCTATTTGGGATTCTCTGTGTTTCTTGGACCTGAGTGGCTATTTGCTTCCCCAGTTTAGGGAAGTTTTCTACAATTATCTATTCAAGAATTTTCTGATGGTCTTTCTTTTTGTCTTCTTCTTCTGGGACTCCTATGATTCGAATATTGGTGCGTTTAATATTGTCCCAGAGGTCTCTAAGGTTGTCTTCATTTCTTTTAATTCTTTTTTCATTTTTCCTTTCTGTTTCATTTATTTCTGCCATTCTGTCTTCTACCTCACTTATTCTGTCTTCTATCTCTGTTATTCTACTGTTGGTTCCCTCCAGGGTGTTTTTGATCTCATTTATTGCATTATTCATTGTATTTTGACTCTTTTTCATTTCTTCTAAGTCCTTGTTAAAGCTTACCTGCATCTTCTCAATCCTTGCCTGCAGGTTATTGAGCTGCAACTCCAACTTATTTTCCAGGTTTTGGATCATTTTCACTATCATTATTCGGAATTCTTTGTCAGGTAGACTTCCTATCTCTTCGTCTTTTGTTTGGTCTAGGGGGTATTTATCCTGTTCCTTTACTTGCTGGGTATTTCTCTGCCTTTTCATCTTGTTTATCTTGCTGTGTTGTCCCTTTATTGTGGGGATTCCTCTCTATGGGAGGGGTTGGATGTGTGGTTTGTCGAAGTTTCCTGGATGGAAAGGCTTGTGTGGTTTCCTGGTGGGTGAGTCTAGGTTTCCTCACTGTTACTCCTCACGTCGGCAATGGGTCGCCTCTCCAGATGCCCGATGTCCTCTGCCAGCATTCAGTTCCTGTTTTTTGGAGTTTGCTCGGCCTTTAAAAGTTCTTTTGGTATATTTATTGGGGAGAGAGTGTTCTCCCCGTCCTATTCCTCCGCCATCTTAGTTTTCCTCCAAATCAGCATATTTTTGAAGTCCTTAACTGCAAAGACATTGAACCAGCCATTTGCAGAGGCTGTGTGCTCTACAGAACACAAGAGAGACAGACGCAGGTCAAATGCCCTTCCTTGAAACTTCCCCACCCCCTCAGGGGGCCAGTGAGCATGCTAATCAGAAAGTGTACCATGCAAGTTTTTTATCTTTAATAAGCAGGAGACTGTTAATTAGCATCTTGATGTTAGAAGAGTTCTTACTGGCAAAGAATGTTCAAACTATTGCATATATAACTGCACTCATTTCACATGCTAGAAAGGTAATGCTCAAAATTCTCCAAGCTAGACTTCAACAATATGTGAACCGAGAACTTCCAGATATAAAAGCTGGATTAAGAAAAGGTAGAGAAACTAAAGATCAAATTGCCAACATCTGTTGGATCACAGAAAAAAGCAAGAGAATTCCAGAAAAACTTGTACTTCATTGACTACAAAATCCTTTGACTGTGTGGATCAAAACAAACTGTGGCAAATTCTTTGAGAGATGGGAATACCAGACCACCTTCCCTGCCTCCTGAGAAACCTGTATACAGGCCAAGAAGCAACAGTTAGAACTGGACATGGAAAACTAACTGGTTCAAAATTGGGAAAGGAGTATGTAAGGCTGTATATTGTCATCTTGCTTATTTAACTTATATACAGAATACATCATGTGAAATGCTGGGCTGGATGAAGCACAAGCTGGAATCAAGAATGCTCAGAGAAATATCAACAACCTCAGATATGCAGATGACACCGCTGTAATGGCAGAAAGTTAAGAAGAACTAAAGAGCCCTTTGATGAAAGTGAAAGAGGAGAGTGGAAAAAAAAAAAAAGCTGGCTTAAAACTCAACATTCAAAAAACTAAGATCATGGCATCTGGTCCCATCACTTCATGGCAAATAGATGGGGAAAAAAATGGAAATAGTGACAAACCTACACAGCATGTTAAAATGCAGAGACATCACTTTGCCAACAAAAATCCATCTAGTCGAAGCTATTGTTTTTCCAGTAGTCACGTACAAATGTGAGAGTTGGACCATAAAGAAGGATGAGTGCCGAAGAATTGATGCTTTCAATTTGTGGTGCTGGAGAAGACTCTTGAGACTCCCTTGCACAGCAAGGAGATCAAACCAGTCAATCCTAAGGAAATCAACCCTGAATATTCATTGGAAGGAGGGATGCTGAAGGTCCAATACTTTGGCCACATTTTGTGAAGAGTTGATTCATTGGAAAAGATCCTGATGCTGGGAAAGATTAAAGGTAAAAGGAGAAGGGGGTGGCAGAGGTTGAGATGGTTGGATGGCATACTGATTCAATGGATATGAGTTTGAGCAAACTCCAGGAGATGGTGAAGGATTGAGAAGCCTGGCATACTTCAGTCCCTGGGGTCATAAAGAGTCAGACATGACTAAGCAATGGAACAACAGCAACAGCAGGATATGTGTAGAGGCTAAATTGTTTTATTCACTCTTTGCTGGAACAGAGATTTTCTTGCTAATAGAGAAATGCAAATCAAAACCACAATGATCACCTCTTAACAGTGAGAATGGCCATCATCAAGAAGTCTACAAATGATAAATACTGGAGAGGGAACCCTGCTGGTGGGAATGTAAATTGGTACAGCCAGTATGCAAAATAGCATGGAAGTTCCTTAAAAACTAAAACTGGAATTACCATATGATTCAGCAGTCCTACTCCTAGACATATATATAGAAAAGACAAAAACTCTAATTCAAAAAGACACATGAACCCCAGTGTTCATAGCACTATTTATAATAGCCAAGACATGAAAACAACCTAAATACCTATCAAGAGCTGATTGATTTAAGAAGATGTGGTATATATGTTTGAAATAAAATATTCAGTTCAGTCGCTCAGTCGTGTCCAACTCTTTGTGACCCCATGGACTGCAGCACACCAGGCTTCCCTGTCCATCACCAACTCCCGGAGCTTGCTCAAACTTACGTCCATCGAGTCGGTGATGCCATCCAACTATCTTATCTTCTGTTGTCCCCTTCTCCTCCTGCCTTCAGTCTTTCCCAGTATCAGGGTCTTTTCAAATGAATCAGTTCTTCACATCAGGTGGCCAAAGTATTGGAGTTTCAGCTTCAAAATCAGTCCTTCCAATGAATACTCAGGACTGATTTTCTTTAGGATGGACTGGTTTGATCTCCTTGCAGTCCAAGGGACTCTCAAGAGTCTTCTCCAACACCACAGTTCAAAAGCATCGATTCTTCTGAGCTCAACTTTCTTTTGGTCCAACTCTCACCCTTATGTGACTACTGGAAAAACCATAGCTTTGACTAGATGGACCTTTGTTGGCAAAGTAATGTCTCTGCTTTTTAATATGCTGTCTAAGTTGTTCATAGCTTTTCTTCCAAGGAGCAAGCATCTTTTAATTTCATGGCTGCAGTCACCTTTTGCAGTGATTTTTGGAACCCAAAAAACTAAAGTCTCTCACTGTTTCCCCATCTATTTCCCATGAAGTGATGGGACCGGATGCCATGATCTTAGTTTTTTGAATGTTGAGTTTTAAGCCAGCTTTTTCACTCTCCTCTTTTACTTTCATCAAGAGACTCATTAGTTCTTCTTCGCTTTTGGCCATAAGGCTGGTGTCATCTGCATATCTGAGGTTATTGATATTTCTCCCGGCAATCTTGATTCCAGCTTGTGCTTCATCCAGCCCAGCATTTCACATGATATACTCTGCATTTAATTTAAATAAACAGAGAACAGTACACAGCCTTGAGGTACTCCTTTCTCAGTTTGGAACCAGCTAGGAATTTTAGTGCCTGTGCCTACGGGATGGTGTCCAGTTTTGACCCTCAGCCTCCTGTGTTCAGCCATTGATTCAAAGAATTCAGCTGCCTGAGGAACAGTGATGAAGTTACCCACATCCTGACTCCAAAATACAGACATCTATGCCTCAGAATGAACCATTTATGTGAGACATGCTTCAGAACCTAAGGAGACAGACTGGGCCTCGATCTAATCAAATAGGAGAGATTGTATGAATTTTGTGTGCCCACTTGCTGATAAGTTCATGCTCCATGACACTCTATGGGTGGTCTAATTTTGTCTGAAACTTCCTTTCATTATAACCTGGTAGTGGGGGATGGAGAGTACTTAACCCTGACCTATTTCTAACTAAGGGCAGTGAACCACTTATTTATCAAGAAATAACTTGTTGTATACCAGTTAACAACCATGTCCAATATTTATTTTATTCCTCTTCATCTGTGTGAAAGTCATGACATTTTGAGGAGATTGGTTATTCTAGGGGATTGCTATTGATCAAATCTTTGAAGGGAACTCACAAATAGGCCTAAATGGAGCAGGACCCTATGGCCCTTGTCCCTACCCCATGTCCCTTTGCGTGCCTTTTATCTGTGGGAAGCTTTAGTCAAAGAATAAGTTTAATCAGAGAAATGAGAACATATAAAAACAAAGGAAAACAGTAAAAGGAGACCAAATAATAATAATATGGTCATTAACCATAGCCAAGGAATCTTAGTTCCTTCTTAAGGACAATAGGTAATATTCTGAGCCATATCCTGTGACCTGTGTTATAGATACAGAAACTCCAGGTGGGAGAAGTTAACTACATGATGATCAGACTGTACCCACGACATAAACTGCCACAATTCTGAGAACTGGCCTTAAAGAAATGGGAACAGATGGACCCTGGAACTTCAGATTAACTGTACCTAAAACAATTAAGATGCTGCTGGTCAGACCACGATGACTAATTTGAAGATGACTTTCAGAGCTCACTATGCTGTCTATAAAAGCTCTTGCCCCACTGGTTGCCAGTGTGGGGTAGTTGGCCTTTGGACGGATGTCTGCCACCCTCTCCCACCAAGATTGCAGACATCTGAAATAACTCCAACTTTCCTTTCCACCAACCTGGCTTGTTTGTTGGCTTCTGAGCGCCAAGCAATGAGACCCCACACTCCTTTTGGTAACAGTCTTTCTCTTCCCACCTGGGTTCTGGACTAACTGAGAAATATCACAAAAGAATAGGCAACCCAAATATACTTTTAGTCCTGATTAAGTTTAATTTGGAAGATGGAGCTTTGTGCAGAGAACAAAATGATTTAGTAACTCTTCATCCTCCAGTCTAGACCTTAGAATAGCTCCCCTGAAGACAAGTTTGGCACAGTAGAGAAGATATATATATCTAGTGGCTCCCTTCATTGAGCTGGAAAAAGAGGGAGAGAGAATTAAACCAAAATTGCCATGCATAGGACCTTATATTATTTTTCCCAAAGTGGGAACAACTCAAATGTCCATCAACTGATAATTTGATAAACAAAATGTGGTATATCCATACAATGGACTATTATTCAGCAATAAAAGGAAATGTCTACTGATAAATGCTATGCATTGGTGAATCTTGAAAACATGCTATGTGAAAGAAGCCAGTCACAAAGAATTACGCACATCACATGATTTATATAAAAGGACTCCCCCACAGTCCCATACCATGGCTCTTGAGGAACAGTACCCAGTCACCCATGACCAGCCCCATCAGCAACCCTGCCACCTCCAGGGTATTACAGGGAGGAGATCTATGTTCTGTGCCAGCTGTAAGAAACTCTCACTCTCTGCTCCTTCCAGACTCAAAGGGCTCCCTCCTTCTGCCCTTGGCGCTTCCTTTATGTAATCATGAACCTGGGATTAAGACTGTGAAATTAAATTCATTCTCACTTCATAAAGATGAAAAAGCAAAGCTCATTCTAATTTTCAAAGCCTAGTTTTGACACTAGGACTGAGTCTATTTAGCAAAAACTCTAAACATTATCCAAAACTTAATGTTTATCTCTAGAGATCAAGTACAAAAATATATATATATATGTTGTTGTTGTTCAGCTACCCAGTTGTGTCTGAATTTTTATGACCTCATAGACTATAGCATGCCAAGCCTCCCTGTCCCTCACCATCTCCTGAAGTTTGCCCAAGTTCATGTCCGTTGCATTAGTGATGCCATCCAGCCATCTCATCTATATATATACATATATATATATATATATAAACCATGGTGAAAACTTTTGTTAGTATAAAAGAAAATTGTATTTTAAGTAAATTTCCTTCTCAAAAAAAGGAACCAGATTTACAATGTTATTTTATATACTATTAGGTCATTAGATTATGATGTAAGTATGGTTCAGCTATTGTCTATTTTCTTTTTTTTTTTTAGCAAAATAGACTCAGAGTTCATGGAATGAACTAAGTCATCGCTGTGGCTTCTATCCAGAAAAAAAACAAAGCTGAGATATAACAATAATCATGGAAGCATTTTTAACAGCAAGAGGTTTATTAAATACTTTTTTGCATAGCAAAAAAGAGTGGCACTTAAAAAGCACAGCAAATTGCTTAAGATTTGCAATATATCTTTAAGAGCATATGGTCACAACTATACTCCAATAAAAATTAATTATTTAAAAGACGAGCATATGGTCAAAGAATTTTGGGGCATTTTCGTCAAAAAAATGTGTTGAGAGTGACCAGGATCTTGTTTTAGGGATATCCACCCAAAAAAAGACATATTATAGGATAGTGAGATTCATTATAAATGTAAATTTAGACATACATTGTTTACTTTTTAAAAAGAGCTAATGGACATGAAAACAAAGTTGACGAACTTCAGCAAAACAATGAAAAGTCATTAAAGGCACAAATTCCACACATCAACCACAATATTATTTCGCAGGCAGACTTTCTCAGACCTATGCTGAAATTGCCTTAGTGCAGTATTGAGAGAAATTTCACTTAAGCCAGAAATGCTGTTTTAATCAACCCACTGAGAGAGGAACCAAAGGAAAAACTTACTCCATGTAAGGAGTTGTCTCCAGACTATCTCTACAAATTTAGGCAAACACCCACAAGCATGGAACACAAGGAAACAGAAAGGAAATTTGTATTTTTTGCAAAGATAGTACATATCAGGCTGTACATAGTCAATTTTTTTGACTCCACAGTACACATCTATGAAGTATTTTACGGCTTTATGGATGACGAAACTGATGTTCATTAAGTAGAGATATTTATCCAGCACAGCCAGAATCCAAACCCAGGTTTGTCTTCTATCAAGTTCTCTGCTCTTAGGGAATTCTGCTCAATGTTATGTGGCAGCCTGGATGGAAAGGGAGTTGGGGAGAATGGATACATGTGTATGTATGACTGAGTTCCTTTGCTGTCCACCTGAAACTATCACAACATTATTAATCGACTATACTGTAATATAAAATAAAAAGTTTTTTTTAAAATGTTCCCCTCCGCTCTTTGTGAACCTCATCCATTTCAGACTTAGGTATTAACCAAGATCCTCACTTTAACCTGACTGCCACCTCTGATCAGCCTAGTATCTCCTGAGAAGTACTTAGAAAGGAGGAACATAGGAAAGGAAAAGTAAAGAGAGAGAGGTATCAACATTTAAATTCAGAAATCTAGTCCAGGTCAACAAACTTTTGCCAATTATAGTAAATAGTTAAGGCTTTTCAGGCTACATGATCTCTGTCACTACATCTCAAGTCAACTATTACAGTATGAAAACAGCCATTGACCATGTTTACACAAACACAGCAGCTATGTTCCAACAAAACATTTTATTTGTTGGAACATATATTGTTCCAACAGATACAATGGACCAACAAAAAATTCCAGGGTCCATTTTATTTATGGACCCTGAAATTTGAATTTTTTATAATTTTCACATGCTACAAAATAGACCTGTTTCCCCGATCATTTAAAAATATAAAAACCATTCTTGATTCATGGGCTAAACAAAGACAGGCATTGGGCCAGATTTGGCCAAAGACCCCAAGTTTGCCAACTCCTGCCCTGGGTTAAACCAGCCCTCAACTAGTGACAAGTGTTCAATCAAACATTCAGGCTTAATAAAAATAGCATGAAACTCTTAGCAAAAGACAATAGAACATTTTATCTATCTGATATACTGAAGATAGTGAGACCTGTCGTACAAACAGAAGCCTTTAACGAAAAAAGTCAAATTTATGAGCACACAGTAAAACACAGACTCCTTTGAAACAAATGGCTAAAAACAATAGATCTGAGATTTTAAAAGGGTTACTTACTGATGAAATAAAAATTCATATTTTAAGGCTAGACAAGAAAAATTTAAACATAATTATTTTTTCTCTATTTCAGCCTCTTCCCTCCCCTCTAGTGTGAGTTGTGCATCTGCATAATGTGTTAACAAGACCTTCTCAAAGGCAGAAATACCCACTCAAACATGAAGATCAATTTTTTTTCTGGCACCAACCATAGAAGATAATATTCCTTTCTAAGTTCTTTAAGGGATCACAGTGACTCACCACTTGCCTTGTATGTGTGGACATCTTTGGTGAACATCATGAAGAATGCCAATATATCATTTCCCTTAAAGACAGTGGTTGGTGCAGAACAGAATGGTCAGACCTGGGGAGATATTATGGCCTGGGGAGATACTGGGCCACACCTAATGGAAGTTCTTAGCTTAAATACTTAATTGTGACCTTATAAATGTTACTAGCTATATTACTTATATTCTGCCTATTTTTTACAAGATTGTTATTTCTTGCTTAGCCAAATGGGTGACTGAGCCTCAAATAAAATTAATGATGATTAGGTGACTTGAAATGATGGATCAAATATATAGTTCAATAAGATCAATGATTCAGTTCAGTTCACTCTAGTTGCTCAGTCATGTCCAACTCTTTGCAACCCCATGGACTGCAGCACACCAGGCCTCCCTGTCCATCACCAACTCCCGGAGTCTACCCAAACCCATGTCCACTGAGTCAGTGATGCCATCCAACCATCTCATTCTCTATTGTACGCTTCTCCTCCTGCCCTCAATCTTTCCTAGCATCAGGGTCTTTTCCAATGAGTCAGCTCTTCTCATCAGGTGGCCAAAGGATTGGAGCTTCAGCTTCAGCATCAGTCCTTCCAACGAATATTCAGGACTGATATCCTTTAGGATTCATGGAATTGATCTCCTTGTTGTCCAAGGGACTCTCAAGAGTCTTCTCCAATACCACAGTTCAAAAGCATCAGTTCTTCGATATTTTTCCAAGCAATCTTGATTCCAGCTTGAGTTTCATCTAGCCAGGCATTTCACATGATGTACTCTGCATATAAATTAAATAAGCAAGGTGACAATATACAGCACTGATGTACTCTTTTCCCAATTTTGAACCAGTCCAGTGTTCTGGTTCAAACTGTTCTAATGTCCAATTCTAACTGTTGCTTCTTGACTTGCATACAGGTTTCTCAGAAGGCAGGTAAGGCGGTCTGGTATTCCCATCTCTTGAATTTTCCAGTTTGTTGTGATCCACACAGTCAAAAGCTTTAGCATAGTTAATAAAGCAGAAGTAGATATTCTTCTGGAATTCCCTTGCTTTTTCTATGATCTAGTAGATGTTGGCAATTTGATATTGGTTCCTCTGCTTTTTTCTAAATCCAGCTTGAACATATGGAAGTTCTCATTTCACATACTGTTAAAGCCTGATTGGAGAATTTTGAGCATTACTTTGCCAGCATGTAAGATGAGTGCAATTGTGTGGTAGTTTGAGCATTCTTTGGCATTGCCTTTCTTTGGGATTGGAATGAAAACTGACCTTTTCCAGTCCTGTGGCCACTGCTGAGTTTTCCAGATTTGCTGTCATATTGAATGCAGCACTTTCACAGCATCATCTTTTTGGATTTGAAATAGCTCAACTGAAATTCCATCACCTCCACTAGCTTTGTTGTAGTGAATCTTCCTAAGGCCCACTTGACTTTGCACTCCAAGATGTCTGGCTCTAGGTGAGTGATCACACCATCATGGTTATCTGGGTTATGAAGATCTTTTTTGTATAGTTCATCTGTGTATTGTTGCCACCTCTTCTTAATATCTTCTGCTTCTGTTAGGTCCATATAATTTCTGTTGTTGATTGTGCCCATCTTTGCATGAAATGTTCCCTGTTATCTCTAATTTTCTTTAAGAGATCTCTATTTCCCATTCTATTGTTTTCCTCTATTTCATTGCATTGACAATTTAGGCAGGTTTTCTTATCTCTCCTTGCTATGCTTTAGAACTCTGCATTCAGATGGAATATCTTTCCATTTCTCCTTTGCCTTTTGCTTCTCTTCTTTTCTCAGCTATTTGGAAGTCCTCCTCACACAACCATTTTGTGTTTTTGCATTTCTTCATCTTGGGGATCGTTTTGATTATTGCGTCCTGTACAATGTTACAAAACTTTGCCCATAGTTCTTTAGGAACTCTGACTATCAGATCTAATCCCTTGAATCTATTTGTCACTTCCACTGTATAATTTTAAGGGATTTGATTTAGGTCATGCCAGAATGGTCTAGTGGTTTTCCATACTTTCTTCAATTTAAACCTGAATTTTACAATAAGGAGTTCATGATCTGAGATACAGTTAGCTCCAGGTCTTGTTTTTGCAGACTGTATAGAGCTTTTCCATCTTCGGCTGCAAAGACTAAAATCAATTTGATTTCATATTTACTATCTGGTGATGTCCATGTGTAGAGTTATCTCTTCTGTTTTGGGGAAAATGTGTTTGCTATGACCAGTGTGTTCTCTTGGCAAAACTTTGTTAGTCTTTGCCCTGCTTCATTTTGTACTCCAAGGCCAAAATTTCCTGTTACTTCAGGTATCTCTTGACTTCCTAATTTTGCATTACCCTCCCCTATGATGAAAAGGACATGGTTGGTATTATTGTTGTTCAGTTGCTCGGTCGTATCCAACTCTTTGTGACTCCATGGACTGCAGTGTGTCAGGCTTCCCTGTCCTTTACAATTTCCCAGAGCTTGCTCAACCTCATATCCACTGAGTCGGTGATGTCACCCAACAGTCTTGTCCTCTGTCATCCCCTTCTCCTCCTGCCTTCAATCTTTCCCAGCATTAGGGTCATTTCAAGTGAGTCAGTTCTTCCCATCAGGTGGCCAGAGTATTGGAGTTTCAGCTTCAACATCCATCCTTCCAATGAATACTCAGACTGATTTCCTTTAGGATGGACTGGCTGCATCTCCTTGCAGCCCAAAGGACTCACAAGAGTTTTCTCCAACACCACAGTTCAAAAGCATCAATTCTTTGGTGCTCAGCCTTCTTTATAGTCCAACTTTCACATCCATACATGACTACTGGAAAAACCATAGCCTTGACTAGACGGACCTTTGTTGGCAAAGTAATGTCTCTGTTTTTTAATATGCTGTCTAGGTTGATCATAACTTTCCTTGCAAGGAGTAAGCGTCTTTTCATTTCATGGCTGCAATCACCATCTGCAGTGATTTTGGAGCCCCCCCAAAAAAGTCAGCCACGGTTTCCACTGATTCCCCATCTATCTGCCATGAAGTGATGGAACCGGATGCCATGATCTTAGTTTTCTGAATGTTGAGCTTTAAGCCAACTCTTTCACTCTCCTCTTTCACTTTCATTAAGAGGCTCTTTAGTTCTTCTTCACTTTCTGCCATAAGGGTGGTGTCATCTGCATATCTGAGGTTATTGATTTATCTCCTGGAAATCTTGATTCTAGCTTGTGCTTCATCCAGCCCAGCGTTTCTCATAATGTACTCTGCATATAAGTTAAACAAGCACAGTGACAATATACAGCCTTGATGTACTCCTTTTCCTATTTGGAACCAGTCTGTTGTTTCTGTCCAGTCCTAACTGTTGCTTCCTGACCTGCAAATAGGTTTCTCAAGAAGCAAGTCAAATGGCCTGGTATTACCATCTCTTTAAGAATTTTCCACAGTTTATTGTGATCCACCAGTCAAAGGCTTTGGCATAGTCAATAAAGCAGAAATATATGTTTTTCTGGAACTCTTGCTTTTTCGATGATCCAGCGGATGTTGGCAATTTGATCTCTGGTCCCCCTGCCTTTTCTAAAACCAGCTTGAACTTCTGGAAGTTCACGGTTCACGTACTGTTGAAGCCTGGCTTGGAGAACTTTGAGCATTACTTTACTAGCATGTGAGACTGAGCATTCTTTGACATTGCCTTTCTTTGGGATGGCATTATTAACTAGGCCTAATAATCAAGGGAGATTAATGTTCATACAGCAGGATTTGTTTTCAACAAACGTTGAATCTTATATTTATGCCATAACAAATTTATGTTATTAATATAAGTAAATATTATAATTGGTGTCCTTTTTTCTTTTAAGGGCTTCCCTGTTGGCTCATGTGGTAAAGAATCTGCCTGTAACTCAGGAGACTCAGGTTTAGTCCCTGGGTTGGGAAGATCCCCTGGAGAAGGAAATGGCAACCCATTCCAGCATTCTTGCTTTGAGAAGTCTATGGACAGAGGAGCCTAGTGGGCTACAGTCCACGGGTTGCAAAAAGTTGGACACAATTGAGCAATTAACACTTTCACTTATTTCATTTAAAAATCTATATCTTAATTTGCCGTGTTTTGTTGAGTATTTCTGTTTATATGTTTAGACTAGTCTTTTTTTACACATGAAATTTTTCCTTCATAAGATAATGTTAATAAGAAAAGCGTGATTCAGTTTCAAGTAACTTCATAGTAAATTCTATGAAAACTATGCAATCCTACAGAGACAGATGGTATCTTCTGAGATATTCACTAAAGAAAATTTGATTAGAGAACTCTAGAGCTACCATAATGGATATATCAAGAAATGAACTAGAAGCTGCTAAGTTTGAGGATTTAAGACAGTAGACATGTTGCTGTACTTCAGAGTAGAAATAGACAGTTCATTTGTACACTTGTCACAGTTCTCTCTGAGAAATACTGTCAAAGGAAAAACAGGCTCTGAAAATGAATGAACAGGGGTGGTACCGAATGCAAATAAGAGCTTCACTTTGTGGTATCTGCTTTCTGACAGCAGCAGGAAGTGTTCAATCTGCCATTTGGAAACGCTTCATCAGTGGACTGACATTCTCTGCTGTCAGTACCCTGTTCTTGGGGGGTGAAGAGCCCCCAGGAATCCTTCAGGAAAAGCAATATCCTTGTCGATTGTCAATGCCCTTGACAGGCTATAGGACAACCTATCAGCTAGCCGGTGTTACTAAATTAATGAATAACGACCTTGAAAGAAAAAAAAAAGCAAACACAAAACTAACAATTTAGCATAGAACGATCAAAGAAAAAACTTCCAGATTTTTTCTTAAGTTGTTAAAATGTCCCATTATGAAGTGCTGAGTGTGGGAGCAGTTAGCAAGCATTCTTCTACATTTCAGCTCTACAAGACCTTTTATATAGCATGTCTTAATCATAGCAACACAAAATTCTTCCTTTGTAAGGAAGGAAGGAAGATCTCAGGATCACATCTCAAGATTACAGCAACACAAAATGTATGTCCACAGGTTGGATTTTTCATACTCAAGGTAGGAGCAGAAGAAAGACTTTATTTGGCCATATTCATTCAGAAATCAAGTTAAAACAAAATTTGAAAACTTTTAATTTATTTGAAACAGATCATCTTTTAAAAATACCATATAAATTATATCTATTTTATATTTATATAATTATATTACATTTATTTAAACATTTATAAATATTGTAATTAATTTATATACTGAGCTACCTAAAGGAAATTTCTCAGGAATAACTCCTAGCCTATAGCAAGAATCCACATTTCCTCCTCCTCGGGCCATGGGAGGTATCATCCATTTGTCATGGCCAACATTATGAAATTCCATCTCAATCATTCTAACACATCTGGTTTTTCAGAGATACTGCTGAATTGCAGTCCATTTGCTTTCTCTGCCTTGTGGCAGTCATAAATTTACAAAGTATCTCCTGTAAAGAATAATCTTTTTTTTTTAGGAAATCTCGTGGAAGAGCCTATCGGCTCACTTAGTGCTATTTCCAACCCCTTGTAGCTTTCCATTCTGCACTGTATATGCTGGAAAACTAAGAACTCAGTTTTCTAGACTCCCTGTGGCCACAGTTACATATATGACCCAGGTTTTGCCAAGCAAGCTTGGGAGACTTGGAAAGTTGACAAAGGTCTGATGAAAAGGCTGCACAGTTGTTGCGGAGGCATTTGATTCTTCCAGGCAGAGGTTCTACTGACCAAGCCCTAGTATTACAGGTCCTCAGTGTCTACATGCACGAGTAGCAGTGGGGTTTCTGTGTTGGCAGCTTATGGTGTTTTAGGGTATTTCTTTGAGCTGTGCATCATTCAAGCTCTTGGAAATTCTATAAGCTACCTTATATTCTGAAATAAAGAAGTAGAGTGCATTACTTTGTTCAACTAAAACTCTGACAAATACAAGCCTGGTCCCTAAATGCAAGGGCATTTTGAGGATCCAGTATACCTGGATGTGAAAGAAAATTGGCTCTATAATTGTTAGCTGAGATGTCTTGGGCAAGTTCCCCAAACTCTCTGTGTTTAATTTCCACTGTTACAAAAGGAGATTTGGGGGACACTAATACCTACCACATGGGGATGCTATGAAGAGACAGTGAGGTGATGTCTATAACAACTGGTGTAGGGACCCCGCATAATTGGGGTCGGGGAGAGGATAACTCATTAATAATAGGTTCTTCCTACATCATTGTGTCCTACATATTAAAAACATAATGTTTATATTGGAGTAGACTACAAAACTGTTTAAAGACATCCAGTGGTGGGCAGGGAAAAGTATGCAGTTCAAACTAGGACAAAATGAAAAATAAAATGCCAGGAACTGGGCCAGGAATATGTGAATGTGAGGTCACAGTGTCAGATGAGATAATCCTTAGAAATAAGACCAGATTGATGTGCTAAAAAGAGAAAGTTAACTACAGGTTAGGAATTCATGCTTTAACAAGTAAAAGAAAATTTAATTTCACTTTCAACCAAGTAACAGATAAATTTTCTCATAAAACATGGCCAGAGGTAGCTTGTTGCTGCATCAGTTCAGCTGCAAAATGATCCATGAGGGATTCAGCTCTCCTCTGGCTCCGCCGTGCTTATCATTGGCTTTTGGCCTCTACATGTAGCAGGAGGGATACTGCTCCAGGCAGTCCTCCAATTCAAACCAATAAAAGAGAGAGGGGGCAAGAGCATTTTCCTTTGGTGTGCTTGTTTTATTTTTTAGGAAATGTATCCCTCCTAGGTCTGCTCTACTTTTATTTCATTTGCCAGAATTGGCTCATGTATCCACTTTAAATAAATTATTAGCTAAGGAAACAAAATCTTAAGGAACCCTTTAATTTTTAAAAATATCATGTTAGCTGTGTGGTTTAAAAGGGAAAGCAAAACATTCCTATTTTGAAAAAGTGGGCAAATAAGGGTTAATTGAAGCAATAAAGGCAAGCTTTTTTTTTTCCCTTTTCTATTTATCCCTGCAAGTTCTTGTGCAGTGCCAAGAAGAGAAGTGTTTCTTATAACCATATATAGCCCTGGTCTTGAGATCTGCTGGGAATCCAACACGAATTGGCAGAGAGATGGAAATAAGCCCCAGAAATGAATGAATGTGACTAGGAAGCATACTGGTAATAGAACCACACCCCAAACTATTGACAGTACCTTAAACTTAGGGAATTGAAGTTGTCTGTGTGTGTGTGTGTGTGTGTGTGTGTGTGTGTGTGTGTGTGTTTTAGGGGCAGGGATTGATTTATTTCTGATCTAGGTTAAGTCAGTAGCTAAGGAATCCCTCCTGATAGACAGGGACTTTGGTGTAAGAGTCAATGCATATTGGCAAAAATTGATGTCAACATTATAGCACCATTGTGGACTCAGGGATAGTCAAGAGACAAGACAAAGCTGGAGTGTTCAGGAGCTGAGACCAGTTCTACTAGGAAGAAAAAAGAAAGTTAACTAGAGCTATGCAGGGGGTTTGGTCCATCACTAGGTGGACTGGTTAATGGTAGGACTCAAATTCCGATAGGTGCAGACTCCCATTCAATCACATTAGACACACAAAATATGAGTGAGGAAGGGAAAAGAGCTGTACATCTGAAATTTGCCCTGGGCTCTAGGTAAGCAAATCTACTCCAGATCCTACCCATGTGAGATGCTGGAGGCCCTAATCCAGTCATATTTGTTTTTCATTGACTTGGAGACTGCAGGTGTAAAGCAAGGCTGTGACACTCAGCTGTTGAAAGAGGGAGATTTGTTCCTTTAGCAAATTGAGCACCCATTAAGCACCAAACGCTATTCTAGGTGCTGGACATACACTAGAAGGCAAAGCATGTAATCCCTCCCCCTCATGAAGTTCATTAGCTTCCCCTGAGCAGTAACTACTGGCCAAGGCCACATTTTAGCAAGGCTTCAGCACCCTCTAATATGGAAGGAATGAGTTTCATGTAGGGATCAAACATGTACAAGACAGGATTCCTATTTTCAAGGACCTGACAGTCTAAAGGGAAAGTTTCAATTAGGAGACTGTTTCAGGAGACTTACTAAGGGACAGACCACTCACACTAAGACCATGACAGCTTCAGGAAACTAGTATCCCTGCTTCTCAGGAAGTGTTCCCACCCATTCACAAAGGGCAAGGGTTACAACTAGAGCTGATCTTACTCTAGTCCAAGGGGAGTCAGCTGGACACTTGTCACCTGTCCCCAACCTTTGCATCTTACCAGTTAGGTTTTCAGAGTCCAATATTCCCATGGTAAATGTGGGCATTACCAGTTTAACTGATAATCAGGATACATCGAGAAGAAGAGAGTCAGCAACCTATATTGTTAATAATAAACTGTCAGTGTTGGTGCCTACACTTCTAACAGTTGTGACTGGGTTTCCATTTTTCCTCCATGTTATCTGACATGGCCTGAAAACTCTGTCAATGACGGTTTACTTTACTAACAAGATAGCCTAAATTACAGTTATGAATAGAGCTGAAAAACAGGTCAGGTATGTAAACTCACTCATGCAAACCACCACTTTCTTACTCCATTCTCCAGAGAGTCTGTTAAAGCATACGTTATCAGGGCACATGTGTCCTTCAGACAACACTCAGCTTTCCAAGGTGGCAAAGAGTTAACATGCACTATTAAAACAAAAAATCCAGGGGGAAGTTTACAGTTTAACTAATTGTAATGTTGAATAGTCAGTACACAGTGAAACTGATTAATTTAGTTAAGTTTCCATTATGTTTTTTACTGACTGCTAGTCAGCTAATGAGAAAAGCATTAATTATTGGTAAAATAATCATAGAGCATATGACAGAAGAAGGAAGGAAGGAAATACGGGTTTAGCTAATCCATGATGTAGATAGCCAGTCTCTGAATTTATATTAATTAATATTTAATAGCATATAATTTATTGCTGATCAAGAATTCAACATGGAAGATAATTAATGTCAAATCCATGTAATAAAATCCATTTCCCTTTCCAAGGATCAGCAGTACCTGTTAAGAGGCAAATTTTGTAGCATCAGCAATATTTTTAAAAAATCTCTGAAGTATGGTATAAAATATAAATTAACATCATATTGAAATACCATTTCTCAACTTTTGGCAAAACCACTGAATTTGACATAATACTGCTAGCAAGGTTGTAGGAAAACTAAGCTCTGTCATACACTTCTGATGGAAATGAAAACTAGTTCAGGCTTTATAAAGGGGAATTTGTCAATATCTAACAAAATTACAGATGCAATTATCTTTTGGTCCAACATCCCCATTTTTAGTAGTCTGTCACAAAGATATAAGCATAAATAAGCAAAAAATATTTGCTTATATTTGTAGAATCAACCAATTAAAAGTTAATGAAATGCTGATGAAAATAGTTACCCATGAAGAAATAGGATGGAAGGAGCAGTTATGGAAATGAGACTTATCTGAATGTGTTTATTTAGTTTTAACTTTGTAGTAATAAAAATGTTCACATAATAATAAACTAAATTAAAAATCAAGGTACAGAAATTGAAAATAAATCAAAACAAATGAATTTAACTATATTCACTATATGCCCAGTATCTTTGAACATCCTCAATAAGGCATATTCTAAAGATAAAAGAACTGTAAAAAAATCTTGAACTTCATTCAATACTGTTGTTGTTAGTAATGACATTAATATTGATACATTGATACAAATAGATTCATATTGCAAGCTAACATAAGTAATTACGCTAATGTTATTTGGAACCAGAGTTTTCAACTTGAGATACAACTCATTTAAATCAAAGATTTGAAGTAAACACCTAATAACTTGAGACTTGAGTTGGATATATCAGTGTATACTCTCCATTTCCTCCTGTTGTTATCCAGTGAAAAGCCCTAGAAACAAAGACAACCAAATATTAATAGCAATGAATATTCCCAAAATCTAGACTCAGCCTTCAAATATCATTCTTCATCTTCAAAAAGTAACTAAAGATAATAAATGAATTTGGCAAAGTTACAAGCCTTTATATATTAGCAATGAACAGCTGGAAACTGAAATTTAAAATACCATTTATAGCAACATCCAAAACATAAACTATTTAGAAAAAATTTCAGGGACTTCCCTGGTGGTTCAGTGGTTAAGACTCTGCTTCCCATGCAGGCAGCACAGGTTCAATCCTTGGTCTGGGAAGACCCTACATGTCACATGGGGTGTGGCCAATTAAAAAAAAAAGTTAACAAAATATTTATAAGACCTGTACACTAAAACTATAAAACATTTCAGAGAGAAATTAAAGAAGATCTAAATAAATGGAACATAGTGTATGTTCATAGATGGGAACAACCAACATTATTAAAATGCCAGTGCTCCACAAGTTGATCGATAGCCTCAATGCAATTCCAATAAAAATTCTGAGTCTCTTTTCTAGATACTGACAAGCTAATTAATATAAAAATTCAAAGAACCTAATAGCTTTGAAAAAGAAAAAGTTCAAAGACATACTACTTGATTTCAAGACTCACCATAAAGCTAGAGTAATCAACACAATTTTATATTAGCATAAGGGTAGATATATAGGGCACCAGGACAGAATAGAAAGTCCAGAGAAAGACCCATACACATGTGGTGAACTGATTTTCAAAAATGATGGGAAGTCTTTTCAACAAATGAGTGGAAAGCAGCATATTCCTATAGTAAAAAATAAACATCAATCTTTACTCTCATACCATACACAAAAATTAACTCAAAATGGATCATAGAACTAAGATAATAGCTAAACTCATAATATTTCTAAAACACATAGGGAGAAAAATATTTATAATCTTATAGTAGGGAAAGACATCTTAGAATATAAAAAAGCAGAAACCATAATAGAAATAATGAGTGGGACTTCATCAAAACTTAAAACATCTACTCTTTGAAAGATGAAATTAAGAAAATTAAATGGCAAGCCACAGACTGGGAGAAATATTCACAATACATGTTTTGTCAAAGGACTTGTATTCAGAATATACATTTGTTTTTAAAAAAGAAATCCTTGCAACTTTATAATAAAAATACAACCCAGTTTTTAAAATGGGTGAATGATTTGAACACTTTCACCAAAGAAGATGTATGAATGGTCAATTAGGACACGAAAAGATGCTGAAAATCATTAGCTATCAGTGAAATGCAAGTTAAATCCAAAATGAAATACCACTATACCCCCAATTAGAATAGACACAATTAAATATGATTTACACTAAAAGGCACCAAGCTTAATCCATTTCTGGAGCAGAAGATATACAAGATGAGCTTGAAACAGATTGTTATACCAGAAAGCAAAGAAGCTATCAAAGGCTAATAATGGGGACACATCCAAAAACAAAAACAAAAAACTCACAAGTCAGATTGAGGAGGCTCCCACTGGTCAAAGGTGAGATGATTTGATGATTCAAAAGCACCATTATTCCAAGTGATTAAAATGAATGAAAAGTAAAAAAAGAAGAGAAAGGAAAAAAATAAACCTTCATGGCCATAATCAAAGGTTGTTGGGCACCCAACTCATTATTTTTAAAACTGCTAACTAAAGAGAAAAAACTGAGATTTTATATTGTTTTTGCAGTATGAATAGTATTTCCTGGAAATCTAATAGTTCTATTGGGTAAGAGTCATACTAGAATTAGAAAGTCAACATTTTGCAAATCCTAATGAAATGACTCAAACTATGGTTATCAACAGATGATAAAATCATTAAGTAAAAGATAAATAGAAAGCTACAATAAAGGGATCAAGTTGCTAACACTTGAACTCACTGATCAGTCTTACCATCCACTAGAAGTGAAACAACCAGATATAACATGCTTTTGAATACAATGCAATATGAAATATACAGCATCACCCATGAAATAGTCTTAACAAAACAAAGTTAAACTCTTGAGCCTGAATCCAATCAGTCCTGATATCTACAGGAAACATGGAGAATAGACGAAAAAGTTATGGGTGAATCTTGGGTTAAAACCAGAATTTAGGACATAATGCAGAACAACTGGCTTTGTAATCAAGTCAATAGCATTCTTTTTTAAGAGTGGTGGGCTATGGGACATCCCTGGTGGTTCAGTGGTTAAGAATCCACCTGCCAATGTAGGGGATGCAGAACTGGGGAGATTCCACATGCTGGAGAGTAGCCTTGCTCTCACCCCACGCCCTAGCAACTAGAGAAACCCAAGCACAGCAACAAAGACCCAGCACAGCCAAAAACAAACAAACAAACAAAGAAGTAATGGGCTATGATAGGTCAAAAGAGGCTGTGAGAAACTGAATGCAACCTAATTTTACTGAAAAACGTTGAATAATGTGACTGGCCATATATACTGTCAAGCAAATGCACTTTCAGGGGTAACTGTAGGGAGCATTGATAAAGAATTATGAAAACAGGACATCAAAATAATGTCCAGTGTTACAGTGTTAATGCAACATTGTAAACTGAGTTCACCAACAGTAGGATGGTGTTTAACAACCGTAGCTTTAATTCTAGGTTAACAGAGCTGAAAATCCACCAAGGTTTATAATCACGCATGGACTACCTGAGTGCATGAATTTTTTTATTTCTTGGTGCAGTGGGTGGGGGGATGGAGGATAAACTAGAAGTATGGGATTGGACTTCCCTGGTGGTCCGGTGGTGAAGAATCTGCCTGCCAATGCAGAGGACATGGGTTTGATCCCTGGTCTGGGAAGATTCCAGATCCAGTGGGGCAACTAAGCCTGTGCATAACTACTGAAGCACTCATGTCTGTGCTCTGCAACAAGAAGAGCTACAGCAACAAAAAGCCTAAGTACCACAACTAGAGAGCAGCCCCTGCTCATTGTAACCAGAGAGTGCAGCAACAAAGACTCAGCACAGCCAAAATTAAATAGGTAAATAAACTTTTTTTTTTAATGTGAAAAATGGTTACAAACTTCAGCACTGAAAAACTAAACAACAACAAAAAAAGTATGGGACTAATAGATATAAACTACCGTACATAAAATAGAGAAGCAACAAGGATTTAATGTATAACACAGGGACTACATTCAATATCTTCTAATAACCTATAAGGGAAAATAGTCTGAAAAATGTTTAATACATGTAACTAAGTCACTTTGCTATACATCTGAAACTAACACAATATTATAAATCAACTATAATTTTTAAAAGTAAGAATTCTCATACACAAAAAAGTGAGGTGACAGATATGTTGATTAATTTGATGGGGAAAATTCTTTTACAGTGTATACATGCATCAAATTACCACATTGTACATTTTAAATATCTTACAACTTTGTGAATTACACCTCAGTAAAGCTAAAAAACTTTAAATCTTTTAATTTTTTAAAAAATAATAAACTTAGCTAATTCTATGTTTATGAATATGAGTCTTCATTTGGGTCTAAATTTCTTGTTTCCCCAAGAAAGTTTCAAAACATTTTTAAGAGACAACAAATGTGATAAGTAGACTTTTTGTTGGAGAAGGACATGGCAACCCATTCCAGTACTCTTGCCTGGAAAATCCCATGGACAGAGGAGCCTGGTAGGCTACAATCCATGGGGTCGCGAAGAGTCAGACACAACTGATTGACTTCACTTTCACTTTTCACTTTCATGCCTTGGAAAAGGAAATGGCACCCCACTCCAGTATTCTTGCCTTGGAGAATCCCAGCGACAAAGGAGCTTGGTGGGCTGCCATCTATGGGGTCGCACAGAGTCAGACATGACTGAAGTGACTTAGCAGCAGCAGCAGCATGCTAAGTCATGTTTGACTCTTTGCTGTAGCCTGCTAATCTCCTCTGTCCAAATAGTCCACTTAATTCAAACAGCCCCTCTAGCACAGGCGGGCATTTAAGCCCATGCTACTCTTTTTCTACACTGATCACACAACTTTTAAGCACCACAGAGTATATAAGAAGTACAAGAAGATTTTCTCTGAAGCACAACAAAATGCATGCATAGATAGTCTTTCTGTCCCTATGCTTCTGGCTCCTCTCACTACACAGCAGAAACCTAGGCAAAGCCTATCTTTCACATACGATTTCTTTCCCCATACCAACCTGGTAGAAAAACCCCAACACTGTTATATCATACTCCAAAGGACATTGGAGTGAGTTTCTGCTTAGCATATACAGGTGTTTTAAAAATGTTTTCTGAACTGAACTGAAGTTATTATAGCAAACTCCATTAGAAGATATAAGTATATTAATCAGTTGGTGGTTGATTAATATATATTGATAGAGGCATTGTGACAGTATTAAGTGACTTGTCCCTTGAATATAAATAATTGGAGAAATACAGTGGGTTTTGGTAGCATGTTTTCCAGTCAATTTAATTTTTCACCTAGCTAAGAATTGTATTACATTATTTTTTCTTCTAAAATGATTGATATATGCGGAAATCTTATATGATGTCAAGAACAGTTGTTATAACATTAAAAATGCAAATCATGGGGACTTCCCTGGTGGTCCAGTGTTAAGAATCTGCCTGCCAGTGCAGGGGACACAGGTTCAATTTCTAGTCTGGGAAGATCCCATCTACTGCAGAACAACAAAGCCTGTGGGCCACAATTACTAAGCCCACATGCTGCAACTACGGAAGCTGGCACACCCTAGAACCCCTGCTCTGCAGTAAGAGAAACCACCAAAATGAAAAGCCAGGACACCGCACGGGAGAGTATCCCCTGCTCGTCGCAACTAGAGAAAGTTGGTGTGCAGCAATGAAGACCCAGCGCAGCCAAATAAATAAATAAATTTTTAAATGCAAGTCATGAAACTTTCACTTTCATGCACTGGAGAAGGAAATAGCAACCCACTCCAGTGTTCTTGCCTGGAGAATCCCAGGGACCGGGCAGCCTGGTAGGCGGCCGTCTATGGGGTCACACAGAGTCGGACACGACTGAAGCGACTTAGCAGCAGCAGCAGCATGACCTGTTAAAGACTATTCTGCTAGCAATATTAAAATTAAGAGTGTCTAAAGATTCAGATAAAATCTAAAACAGATACTGTAATGAACAAGGCAAACTAATATTCTCTTCTGGGTAACTGCTAGCAGAGCCCATTCAATTGAAGATTTTCCCCTCTGCTGCCATCTTTTGGCCAAACAACAGCGGAAAATATTAAGGAGAAATTCAGGAAAGAAATTTAATTTTAATCAACACATCTTATGCCAGTCACTAGCTTAGGGAATTTCACATATTTCATCTTATACTCATAGCAACTTTCTGTAGGTATTACCGTCTTCCTTTTGATAAGGGAGAAAACTGAGTATAGCAGACATTGTTGTCATCTTTCCTAAGCCTGATTTTGTTCATCATGTAGACAAATCCTTCATGAAAGTCTGAGCCCCTTGCCAGATGGGAGAGGAAATCTTCATTGGCCTGAGCATTCATGGGGCTTGCCAAAAGACTGTGTGAACAAGGGTACGAAATTCCAGTCAGTGCAATCCACCACCGGGAGGGTGGGGAGAACAGGTGTGAGAGGGGACATTTAGAAAGGTTTTTCTGAGCTCTTAAAAAAGAGAGTCAAATAGAGGTGAATGATTTTTTTCTGCCTATGAACATTGTTATTCTCATGTGACCATGAAATTGTGCAGCCATCTTGGAACCATGAGGGGAGCCAGTCTAAGGAAACAAACCAATATGCTGAAAATGGCCCAATGGAAAGATGGATGAAGCCTGCTTTCTTGATAGCATTACTGGGTAGCTGCTCTGATTCTAAAATTTTTAAAATATGAGATATTAAGTGTATTAGTCATTTTTATTTTGCATTTTCTGTTACTTGCAACCAAAAGCTTCTTAACAGATTTATTGAGACTTAGTTAAATTAATGTGCAAATATAAAGATTTGAATCTAGTACATTAAGCTATGATCTGTTTCTTTCTTTATGCAGAAAAGAAGCAGAAACTCTGACTGAGGAAAGATTAAAGTTGTAAGCTCTTACCAAGTCATTGAAGGGATTAAATTCCTAAAGAAGAAATGTGTAATGCTGGTTGGATCATGAAGCAAAAAGAAAGAAAAGAAAAGCTATAAAGATTATTAAAACTATTGGGGAAATTAGAATGTGAATATGTATGTTGGATAATAGGCTGGATTACTATATAAATTCTAAAGTTTCTGAGTGAGATCATTGTATTTGGATGTGTAGGAGAGTGCCTTTACATTTAGCATCTAAAGTAAAATGTTTATTAAAAAAATAAAAAATCTCAATAGAAAAAAATCTGACTAAAAAATGAACAGAGACTGTGGGAAAGTGTCTGGAGAGTCCTGAAAAGACTAAAAATAGAATTACCATATGACCTAGCAATCCCTACCCTGGGCATTAACCTGAAAAAAAAACATAATTCCAAAAGTTGCATGTACCCCAATGGTCATTGCAGCACTATTTACAATAAACCTAAATGTCCATCAACAGAGGAATGGATAAAGAAGATGTGGCATATATATGCAGTGGAATATTACTCAACAAAAAGGAATGAAATGATGCCATTTGCAGAGATGTGGATGGACCTAGAGACTGTCATACAAAGTGAAGTAAGTCAGAAAGAGAAAAACAAATATTGTATATTAACACGTATATGTGGAATATGGAAAAATGGTACAATGACCATATCTGCCAAGCAAAATAGAGACACAGATGTAGAGAACAAATGTAGGGAGACCAAAGTGGTGGGGAGAGAAGGTGGGATGAATTGGGATTTGGGGTTGACATATATACACTGCTATGTATAAAATAGAAAGCTAATGAACCTTGTATAGAACAGGGAAATCTACTCAATGCTCTGTGGTAACCTAAATGGGAAAAAATCCAAAAAGAAGAGATATATGTATATTTATGGCTGATTCACTTTGTTGTACAGCAGAAACTAACACAACATTGTAAAACAACTGTACTCCAATAAATTTTTTTTTGAAAAAGTAGGCAGAGAATCTGACTAGACATTTCACTGGACAAGACATACAAATGGCTAAGGTTACATGAAAAAGTGCCCAACATCACTAATCTTCAGGGAAATGCAGACTAAAACCATAATGAGCTATCACCTCATACCTGTTAAGATGGCTTTTATCAAAAAGACAATAGAAAATGACCTTGGCAAGGATAAAGAGAAAAAGGAATCTTGTAAATGTAAATTGGTGCAGACTCCATGGAAAACAGTATGCAGATTGCTTGAAAAATTAAAAGTAGAGCTACCATATACTCTGGCAATTTTACTTCACAGTATTTATCTGATGGAAATGAAATCACTATCTGGAAAAGATATTTGTACATCTGTGTTTATTGAAGCATTATTTACAATGGCTAAGACTTGGAAATAACCTAAGTGTCCATTGATGAATGAATGAATAAAGACTCTGAGATATATATAGCTAGATAGGTAGGTATACACATACACATATATAATGGAATACTACTCAGCCAATGAAGAGATGAGATCTTGCCATTTGCAGCAACATAAATGGAAAATCATCAGGTAGGATAGATTCTCGAGCCAAGTTGTTCAGATTCAACTCTCAGCTCTACCACTTAATAATTTTATGAAATTGAATCTGTCTAACACCATAAGTATAACTCATCTTATAGGCTTGTCATGAGTATTAAATAAGTGAATACTTGTAAAGCACTAAAACAATACCTAGAACATAATTAGAGCTCTGTATGCTTACAGTATTATTTCACAAGAAAACTCGTGCATTTGTATTTATCTCACTATCTACCAATTTCTTCAAATACTGCTTTCTCTGAAAGGTGTAGCAAAATAGTTCTCAAAGAATTTCACATGAAAATAGGGTTTCATAGTCACATAAGTTTGAGCAATATTGGAAAAAGGAAAAAAATGAGAGAGAGACCAGATTAAAATTGAGACATCATGTATGGCTTTCCATGACTTATAGTCATGACTTACAAGGTCATTCTACTATAAACCTCCTAACATTTCCTGCAATTTGCAGAATTGCTAATCATAATATGTTACTACTAATATGTTAACCACCAAAATGTTAGTTTGTATTGTTTCAATTCTATTTCTACACTTATCAAATTTATAGTTTTGTGCTGGGAGCCGTCAGGATGCCCCCTCACTCGGATGACAAAGTCATGAGACTGAGAAGGAAACTGCAAAGTGGATTTTCCTTCGGGGCATCCCAAGCCAAGGCCCTTCCTGGTATTTTTCTTGGGAAGTTCTGTTTATGCTCTGAACATTAGCTCATCTCAGTAGATCAGTCCCAGTTAGAAAAAATTCATCCTGAGGTAATTTCCTCAGACCTTATTTCCCTCCTACTAGTTACTGGGGAGTTTACCAAGGGTTCTCTGAGGGTCATGGCAAAGCCACCACCAGAAGGGCTCGTACTTGGGTCACCTTTCCACATGCCACTCCCCCGACCACTCCACGGAGGAGGCTCTCTTTCTTGAAAAAAACAGGCTGGAATGGGACTTAAGAATGCTCATAACTGTGACCAGCATAGTTGGAGACACTGATTGCTTTAGGATAGTGTAGAAATAGAAATTCCTTTTAGTAGTTGTAAGGTTAATAGGGTTTCATTGTTAAAACAGTGCTGCTAAACTGTCTCTTTGTCTTCTTTTCTCTTTCCTTGTAAAAACCAAAATAGGTTAATAGAATAAAACAGTTTCAAGCTTAAGCCCCTCTTTCTAGCTTCTACATAGTTGCACCTTGTCAGGGAACATTTGGCAGGAGGCTTCCTGTGTCAATTCCTGAATATTCAGAGATGAGTGGAGAGGCACACCTTTTCCGGGGACAAAAGAAATGCATACATTCTTAAAGTATAGCAACCATTTACAGCCTTCTTCCCTCTTGGATATGGAAAGTAAGTTCTTTACAACCCCCTCTTTTTGAGATAGATTCTAGCCCCAGGTTTCCTGGATAAGTTACAAGGTTTTTATCTTTGCTGAAAAGGCTATCTTGTAAGACAGTGAATATTTGCCCACATTATGCTAAATAAAGGTATGCTAGAGACATTCAAATGGTAAACATACTATTATTAAGTCTGATTA
>ML663562.1:20461448-20478275 GCA_007570785.1 Antilocapra americana | reverse complement strand
ATGTTCTTTGGCTATAAAACTGTAAGCTAACCGAAATAAAGGGAGAGACTTTCCCACCGCCTTTTGGAGAGACTTCTCCACCACCTCACAAAACTAACAGCAGTAAAGAGAGACTGCTTCATCACCACACACGGACTCAGCTCAGTTCTTCTGCGGATGCCACTCATCCCTCAAGACCCCTGGACCCCATCGGGGCTGGACCTCGGCAGTTTTGTTGCTTATGAGAAAATTCTTCAAAGTCAATGAATTGATATACATCACTATTTAGTGGCTACTGTGACACAGTCATACCTCATTTTATTGTGCTTTATTTTATTGCACTTTACAGATATTACATTTTGCTGAAATTGAAGGTTTGTGGCAAGCCAGCAACCAGCAAATCTGTTGGTGCCATTTTTCCAATAGCATTTGCTTGCTTTGTGTCTCTGTGTCATATTTTGGTAATTCTCATGATATTTCAAATTTTTCATTATTATTTTATTATGGTGATCTGTGATCAGTGATCTTTAATGTTACTATTGTGATTATTTTGGAGCACTATGAACTTCATCCATGTAAGATGAATTTAATTGATAAATATGTACATTCTGACTGTTCCATGGACCAGCCATTCCCATCTCCCTTTGCCTTCTCAGGCCTCCTGATTCCTTGAACCACAGCAATATCGAAATTAGACCAATTAATAACCCTGCAATGACCTCTTAAGTGTTCAAGTAAAAGGAATGATTAAGCTCAATGAGGAAGGCACCTCAAAAACTGAGATAGGCTGAAAGCCAGGGCTCTCTGCCAAACAATTAGCCAAGTTATGAATGCAAAGGGAAGGTTCTTGAAAAAAATTAAAATGCTACTTCAGTAAACACACCAATGATAAGAAAGCAAAACAACCTTCTTGCTGATATGGAGAAAGTTGTAACGGCCTGGATGGAAGATTAAGTCAGCCACAACATTCCCTTAAAATGAAGGTGAAGTTGCTCAGTTGTGTCCGACTCTTTGTGACAAGGGTACTAGAGTGAATTAGCCATTTCCTCCTCCAGGGGATCTTCCCAACCCAGGAATTGAGCCCAGGTCTCCCACATTGCAGGCAGATGCTTTACCCTCTAAGCCACCAGGGAAGCTCAACAGTGCCTTAAGCCAAAGCCTGATTTAGAACAAGGCCCTAACTATCTTCAATTCTGCAAAGGCTAAGAGAGGTCAGGGAGCTACAGGTGGAACGTTTGAAGCTAACAGAGGCTGGTTCATGAGGCTTAGGGAGAGAAGCCATTTATAAACATAAAAGTGCAAGGTGAAGCAGCAAGTGCAGATGTAGCAGCTGCAGCAAGTTATCCAGATGACATAGCTAACATCATTAGTAAAAGTGGCTACACTACACAACAGGTTTTCATTGTAGAGGAAACAGCCTTCTATTGGGAGAAGATGCCATCTAAGACCGTCATGACTAGAGAGAAGTCAATGCCTGGCTTCAAGCTTCAAAAGACAGACTGTCTTCTTAGGGGCTAATGCAGCTGGTGATTTTCAGTTGAAGCCAATGCTCACTTACTATTCCAAAAATCCTATGGCCTTTAGAATTATGCTAAATCTACTCTGTATGCACTCTATAAAGGGAACAACAAAGCCTGGATGACAGCACGTCTGTTTACAACATGGTTTACTAAATATTTCCAGCCCATTGTTGAAAGCTACTGCTCAGAAAAAAAAGACTCCTTTCAAAATATAACTGCTCAAGGACTTCCCTGGTGGTCCAGTGGTTAAGAATTTGCCTTGCAAATGCAGGGGATTCAGGTTTGATCCCAGGTCAGGGAGTTAAGATCCCATATACCTTGCAGCCAAAAACAGAAACATAAAACGGAAGCAATATTGTAACAAATTCAATAAAGACTCTGAAAACAGTCCACACTAAAAAATATTTTAAAAACATATACAACTGTTCATTGACACACACCTGGACACACAAAAGCTCTGAGGGAGATGTACAACCAGATTAATGCTGTTTTCATGTCTATGTCTGTTTATACAGCATCAATTATGCAGCCCATGGATCAAGAAGTAATTTCAAATTTCAAGTCTTAGTATTTAAGAAATACATTTTCCAAGACTGTAGCTGACTTAAATAATGATTCCTCTGATATATTTGAGCAAAATAAATTAAAAACTTGGAAAGGATTCAGCATTCTAGATGTCATTAAGAACATGACATGTGAGGGCTTCCCTGGAGGCTAAGTGGTAAAGAACCTGACTGCTGATGAAGGAGAGGTTTGACTCTGATCCTGGAAGATCCCACATGTCACAGAGCAACTAAGCCCATGCGCCACAACTACTGACCCTGTGACCTAGAGCCCAAGAGCCACAACTAGTGAAGCCCACACGCTCTAGAGCCCATGCTCTGCAACAAGAGAAACCACCTCAATGAGAAACCTGTGCACCACGAGAGTAGCCCCTATTCTCCACAAGTAGGGAAAAGCCTGCGTAGAAGACCCAGCACAGTCTACATAAATAAATAAAATTATATATATATATAAAACATTTGTGATTCATGAGAAGAGGTCAAAATAGCATTAACAGGAAGAGTTTGGAAAAAGTTGATTCAAACCTTCATGGATGACTTTGAAGAGTTCATGACTTCAGTGGAGGAAGTCACTGCAAATCTGGTGAAAATAGCAAAAGAACTGGAATTAAAAGTGGAACTTCAAGATATGGGTGAATTGCTGCAATCTCATGACAAAACTCAAATGGATGAGGGGTTATTTTTATGAATGAGCAAAAAAAAAAGTGGTTTTTTGAGATTGAATCTCTCCTGGTGAAGATTGTTGAAATGACAGCAAGGGATTTAGAAAATTATACAAACTGAGTTGATAAAGCAGTGGCAAGATTTGAGAGGATTGATTCAAATTTTGAAAGAAACTCTCCCATGAGTAAAATGCTCTCCATTGACAACAGCATTGAATGCTGCAGAGAAATTGTTCATGAAAGGAAGAGTCAACTGATATGGCAAACTGCATTGTCTTAAGAAATTGCCACAGCCCACCTCAGTCTTCATCATCCACCAGCCTGATCAGTCAGCAGCCATAAATTACAAGCAAGACTCCACAAACTAAAAGATTATAACTCACTGAAAGCTCAGGTGATGGGTAGCATTTTTTAGCAAATAAAGTTTTTTTTTTTAATGTAACCAATGAACATTTAATTCTTTTTTTTTTTTTGGAGGTTGGGCACACCACATCTCAGTTCCCTGACCAAGAAGTAAACCCAGGCCATAGCAGTTTAAAGCACTCAATCCTAACCACTAGACCGCCAGAGAACTCCCAGCAATGAAGTATTTTTAAATTAAGGTATGCACATTGGTTTCTTAGATGTAGTGCTATTGTGCACTTAATAGACTACATTACAGTGTAAACATTATTTTTACACAGAGAAACCAAAAAAGTCTTGTGACTTGCTTTATTGCATTATTTGCTTTATTACAGTGGTCTGGAACAGTACTAAAACAGAGCATATGGTCCTTGCTGCACCCCCCACCCCCTGCCATGTCCTCAGCCTGCCTTTTGTCTGCAGAAAAATTTTACCCGAAGAATAACTTTAATCAGAGAAGTGAGAAAATGCGGAAAAGAAAAGAAAGGAAAACAGTCAAAGGAAATTCAACATAATAGTTTAGGTATTAAGCAAAGCCCAGGACTTTCAGTTCTTCCTCAAGGGCTATAGATAATATTCTGAGCTATATCCTGTGAGCTGTCTTATAAATATGGAAACCCTCATCAGGTGGAAGAAATTAATTGATAATCAGACCGCAGCCATGACATAAGCTACTACAATTCCAAGAACTAGCCTCAAAGAAGTAGGAACAAACTGATCCTGGAGCTGAAATTAATTGTACTTAAAACAATCAAGATGACCACTTGGTCTGATCAATGTGATCAGACCACTACATGACCGTCAGAGCTGACTGCTGGTTCTGCTTGTAGCCCCCTCCCTCCATCTATGAAAGCTCTTGCCCATTGATTGTTGGTGGGGGTGAGAGGTGGGAGGGGGTCAGCCTTTGGTTTGCCCTCCCCAACCCCCAGGTTGCCCTCCTCCAAAATAAAGCGTTTCCTTTCCACCAGCCTTGCTTATTTAATAACTTTTGAGCAGCAAGCAGCTGAACCCTCACTTTTGGTCACTATACTTGAAATATCTCAAAGGCATTTTTGAATTTCATTTTTACTGATGTTTGCTTTTTCTTTTTAAAATCAACTCTCCTGTACACAGACTTTTAGATTGCCTTCACTTTTTCTACAATACAATGACACAATCAATATGTATGAGCGTATAGATACAATATGCATATATATGTATCCCCACATATAGATACAGATGGAAATCTCTGCATTTATTCCATCATTTTTTGTAGGGAAAGGTTTTTGACCCTAGCTTTCTATGCCAGGCAAACTGATCAAGGAAAACTTAAAATGAAGGAGAAAGGTATCAAATGTTACCTTTGGCTTTCATTTTTGTGGAAACACCAAAACTCCAGCCTTCCCTGGGGACTGTGTGTGTGTTATACGTGTTAGTCACTCAGTCATGTTCAACTCTTTGCGACCCCAAGGACTGTAGCCCGCCAGGCTTCTCTGTGCATGGAATTCTCCAGGCAAAAATCCTGGAGGGGATTGCCATTCCCTTCTCCAGAGGAACTTCCCTGGGGGCTAAGCAAAGAAAAATATATACCTTTGATCTGACCACTCACCTTCACTCTAAGCCAGCCTTTCAGGCAGGAGAATAATGCTCCCTACCTAAACCACAAGGGACTTCCCTGGCGGCTCAGATGGTAAAGAATCTGGCTGCAGTGCAGGAGACCTGGTTTTGATCCCTGGATGGGCAAGATCCCCTGGAGAAGGGAATGGTAACTCAGGGCAGTCTACTCTGTAGTAGATCTTTTTGATTTCGGTGATATTCCACAGGAACTGTACTGCCCTCTAGAGGGTAATGTGGAAATTTTAGGAAGTCTTTCGGATTGTCCCAATCCCTGAGGGCTCAGGTGGTAAAGAATCCTCCTGCAATGCAGGAGACCCAGATTTGTTTCCTGGGTCAGGAAGATCCGCTGGAGAAGGGGTAGGCTACCCACTCTAGTATTCTTGGGTCTCCCTTGTGGCTCAGCTGGTAAAGAATCCAACTGCAATGTGGGAGACTGGGTTCGATCCCTGGGTTGGGAAGATCCCCTGGAAAAGGGAAAGGCTACCTACTCCAGTATTCTGGCCTGGAGAATTCCATGGACTGTGTAATCCATGGGGTCACAAAGAGTTGGACACGAGTGAGTGACTTTCACTTTATTACCTTCAGTTCAGTTCAGTCACTCAGTTGTGTCCAACTCTTTGCCACCCCATGGACTGCAGTAGGCTAGGCCTCCCTGTCTATCACCAACTCCCAGATTTTACTCAAACTCATGTCTGTTGAGTCGGTGATGACATCCAACCATCTCATCCTCTGTCATCCCCTTCTCTGCCCGCCTTCAACCTTTCCCAGCATTAGGGTCTTTTCAAAAGAGTCAGCTCTTTGCATCAGCTGGCCAAAATACTGGAGTTTCATCTTCAACATCAGTCCCTCCAAAGAATATTCAGGATTGATTTCCTTTAGGATGGACTGGTTGGATCTCCTTGCAGTCTAAGGGACTTTCAAGAGTCCTCTCCAACACCACAGTTCAAAAGCATCTATTCTTCAATGATCAGCTTTCTTTATAGTCCAACTCTTATACCCACACATGACTACTGGAAAAACCATAGTCTCAACTAGACAGACCTTTGTTGGCAAAGTAATATCTCTGCTTTTTAACATGCTGTCTAGGTTGGTCATAACTTTCCTTCCAAGGAGTAAGCGTCTTTTAATTTCATGTCTGCAGTCACCATCTGCAGTGATTTTGGAGCCCACCAAAATAAAGTCAGCATGAGTAGGTATGTAGTAAAGTGGGTGTTTCAGTATTTACTACTGAAAGGAGATACATGAGAAGATATTTTACATTACTGAGAAAAACAGCTTAGCTTCACATTCCCTGATACATCTCCATTCCAAAATACCAGCTTGATTTTACTTTTGGTCTTAATGACCAAGATACCCTAGAACTAGACATTCTAGAGTGTGAAGTCAAGTGGGCCTTAGAAAGCATTGCTATTAACAAAGCTAGTGTAGGTGATGGAATTCCTGAAGAGCTATTTAAAATCTTAGCAGATAATGCTGTTAAAGTGCTATACTCAATATTCCAGTAAACTTGGAAAATTCAGCAGTGGCCACATGAATGGAAAAGTTCAGTTTTTCATTCCAATCCCAAAGAAGGGCAATGCCAAAGAATCTTCCAACTACCACACAACTGCACTCATTTCACATCTAGCAAGGTAATGCTCAAAATCCATCAAGCTAGGCTTCAACAGCATGTGAACTGAGGATTTCCAGATGTACAAGCTGGATTTAGAAAAGGTAGAGGAACAAAGATCAAATTGCCAACATCTTTTTGGATCACAGAAAAAGCAAGGGAATTCCAGAAAAACATCTACTTCTGCTTCATTGACCAGGCTAAATCCATTGACTCAGTGGATCACAACAAACTGGATAATCCTTAAAGAGATGGAAATACCAGACCACCTTACTTGCCTCCTCAGAAACCTGTATGCAGGTCAAGAAGTAACAATTAGAACTGGACACGGACCAATGTACTGGTTCAAAATCGGGAAAGGAGTATGTCAAGGCTGTATATCATCACCTTGCTTATTTAACTTATACGCAGAGTACATCATGTGAAATGCTGGACTACATAAAGTACAAGCGGAAATCAAGATTGCCAGGAGAAATACCAGTAACCTCAAATATGCAGGTGATACCACCCTAATGGCAGAAAGTGAAGAAGAACTAAAGAGCCTCTTGATGAAGGTGAAAGAGGAGAGTGAAAAAGCTGGCTTCACTCAACATTCAAAAAACATTCAACTCAACATTCAAAAAGTGAAGATCATGGCATCCAGTCCCATCACTTCATGGCAAAAAGATGGGGAAGTAATGGAAAGAGTGACAGACTTTATTTTCTTGGGCTCCAAAATCACTGCAGATGGTGACTACAGCCATGAAATTAAAAGACACTTGCTCCTTGGAAGAAAAGCTATGAAAAACCTGGACAGTGTACTAAAAAGCAGAGACATCACTTTGCCAACAAAGTTCTGTATAGTCAAAGCTATAATTTTTCCAGTAGTCATGTATGGATGTGAGAGTCAGACCATAAAGAAGGCTGAGCACTGAAAAATTGATGCTTTCAAACTATGGTGCTGAAGAAGATTCTTGCTATTCCCTTGGACAGCAAGGAGATCAAACCAGTCAATCCTAAAGGAAATCAGCCCTGAATATTCATTGGAAGGACTGAGGCTGAAGCTGAAACACCAATACTTTGGTCACCTATGTGAAGAGCAGACTCATTGCAAAAGACCCTGATGCTGGGAAAGATTGAAGGCAGGAAGAGAAGGGGACAACAAAGGATGAGATGGTTGGATGGAATCATCGATTCAATGGATGTGAGTTTGAGCAAACTCTGGGAGATAGTGAAGGACAGGAAGCCTGGCATGCTGCTAGTCCATGGGGTCACAGAGTTGGACGTGACTGGGTGATTGAACAACAAAAATCAAAAGGTATATTGACATGTTTTTTTTCAAAACCAAAGGGATCCCAATAGCATTTCAAATTTCTCCTCTAGCATCTATTGACTGTGTCTTATTTCCCTTTTCCCCCTGTCTCCAGTCTTCACACATTTAGGGTGTCTTTCTCAGACTGACTTAGAGTTTGCCCCTAGAGAAAACCTTTTTACCATAACACATATGACTTCCTTACTACACTGTGGAAGTAACAGAGAGAGGTCTATTTGTTGCAGTATCTATCTGGCTCATAGTATGTGTTCCATAAGCATTCATTTGCTGAACAAAAACTCAGGGAACTGGGAGTTTCCATAGTGGCAAACACGGAGATTAGGTGAGAGATGTTCACTCAGAGAACATGGAGGCTCTGCACCCCTTCTCACATACCTTGCTCTATGCATTTCTTCCATCTCTCTGGTGCGGAAGTATATCCTCTTACAATGAACTGGTGATCTGGAAAACAAAAGAATACATGGGCAAAATTAAATATTTGATTAAGATTGAATGAAGAAAGCTATGTAAGATCAGGGGGAAAAAGGAGCTGGGGGAGTTAAGTACATAAATTAAGATAAAGTTAATGCTTTTGCTGAAATTGTTTTGATTATACAAAGGTAAGTGACATTGTAACAAATGTAAAGCAATAACCTGGAAGAGAGCTTTGTGGAAATGACATCAATTATAAAGAAAATGTACAAGGTGATTGAAGTGACTTACAGGAAAATGAGAGAAATGGAAAATAGACAACATAATACAGAAAAATGATGGGTGTATTAGTTCAGGAAAACATACCAAAGAAAATGTTATTGAATTAGATGTGCAGATGGGAGTCTCATTGTACCCCATGAAAATGAAATAATACAATATATGTCATGATGTGATCAATTAAACTTCAAAGTAAAAAATGTAAAATTTTATACTTTGAGAAATGTTGCAGTTCATTTAAAAGGATGAAAGTAAATGCCCTTTGAATTACTTCTACTTAATAAAACAATATAGAGAAAACTGATATCTAAAACACCTTGAGGGAAAAAATACTAAAAAAAAATAAAACATGGGGAATTTGAACCAAAAGACCTATCTGAAGATAATGGAAACACATAAGTTAACTATTAAGAATTCTCAAGCAGCTGTCAAGAAAATTACCCAGAATTTGGAAATAAGGCAAAAATGATGAGTAGAAGCCTTTTCAGTATCATATGGAGGCAAAACCTGACCAAGGATTGTCAAGGCCAAGGGCTAGCATACTTTATCTATAAAGGTCCAGATAATAAATATTAAGGGTTTTGTTGCTTTAGGACCCTGAGTACTCAGTGCTTTCACTATAGCACAAAAGCAGTCATAGATAATAAGTTAAGAAATGACTGAGATCCAATAAAAATTTATTTATAAGATACATGGCCTGAATTTGGCCAGAAGGTTATGATAACATAAATTTACCCCATTATTTACTATTGATTAAATGTCTTAGAATTAGTGAAGTTACTCGTTAGCGTGGAAATTTTTGTCTGGTCGAACTGCAAGCAACTCTGTTGGTAGAATAGGTAACTCAAAGCCTTGTGGCCAAATGGGCATTAATAAGTTTTATACTCTATAAATCTTATCATATAAATACCCTTGCTTCTAAGAGGTTCTTTGAATTGGTCAAAGCATTTTTATTGGTCCCTTTATTAATTAATGACTTTATTAAATCTTTGACATGAGTTCACTTTATGTTTGCCAGAGTGTCATGATTTTACCTTTTTGAAAATTATGCTTAACCTATAGTTTATACTTATATCTCCTAAGTGTGCATAGACTCTAGTTACAGGTCTTCTCCACTATAACGGGGACAGAACCAGTGATGGAATATGTTGCATTTCACAAATTTTGAAATGGTTGTATTAACACTATGAAATATAGATGTAAACTCAGCTTATTTCAAATCTTGGTGGGCAAGTGGCTGTAATAACCAAAACATGTATCTCATGAAACCTCTTCAATTAGTTTTCACCACAACAATTAGGGTGAGGCTCAGATTAACAATACTGAAAAAAAAAAAGTTCATAACATGAGAGTTGTGAGTTAAGTTTTATTTGGGTCAAAATGAGGACTGCAGCCTGGGAGACAGTATTGCAGATAGCCCTGAGAAAGTGTACCAAGAAGGTGAGGGGAGGAACCAGGTTATATGGAAGTTTTGCAACAAAAGGCAGGTAGTCTTAACATCAAAAGATATTGTTAACTGAAGAAAACCAGATGACCCAAGTTAAGGAATTTAGCACTTTTCTGTGCAAGGGAAGATATAAGAGTCTGAGTTCACCGAAATCATTCCTTTGATATGCACCTCAGCTATCTGGGGCCAGTATCCTGTGTTTTCACATCCCGAACATCTTCAGGGCTTGCCATATGGAGTGGCTGCAGTCTGATGGCTGCTAGATGGCATGTATTTTTTTCCTTCCTGAGTTCCCTCCAGGCTTACCAGCTCACCATCCGTGGTGGCTGCAATTGCTGATTATTATGACATCCTTGTTTACTGATATGGCAGGAAATAGTCCGTTTTTCAACAATGTTAAAGTAAGTCCATATTTCAAACAATATTGACAATTTTGAGTGTTTTGATCAGCTTCTTGTAAAATATGCTAGTTTTTTTTTTTTTTTTGTCAAGTAGCTGTCTAAGAGCTTCTACTTTTGTAGAAATATTTGTCAGTGATGTCACAAATTCCTGTTTATTGGTACATGCACTATTCAAGTTGTTTTTATTAACCAGTGGATTCTCTGCAAGTGTCTCTTAAAGCTACTTGCACATTGCATAAGACTAGATTCAGTTGAAACTAAGGTAATATTAGGGGCTTTTCTGGGAGCTGACTGTGGCTTAGATCATCAGTTTCTTATAACAAAATTCAGGCTTAGACTAAGGAAAACTGGGAAAAACACTAGGCCAGCCAGGTATGACTTAAATAAAATCACATATGAATTCACAGTAGAGGTAATGAATAGATTCAAGGGACTAGATCTAGATAGCAGTATACCTGAAGAACTATGGACAGAGGTCCATAATATTGTACAAGAGGTAGTGAACAAAATGATCCCAAAGAAAAAGAAAATCAGGAAGGCAAAGTGGTTATCTGAGGAGGCTTTACAGATAACTAAAGAAAGAAGAGAAGCAAAAGGGGAGAAAGGGAAAGGTACATCCAATTAAGCACAGAGTTCCAAAGAATAGCTAGAAGAGACAGGAAGGCCTTCTTCAATGAATAGTGTTTAATAATAGAAGGAAACAACAAAAAGGGAGAGACTAGAGATCACTTCAGAAAATTTGAAAACATCAAGGGAACATTCTGCCCAAAAATGAGCACAATAAAGGATAAAAATGATAGAGACCTAGTAGATGCTGAAGAGATCAAGAAAAAAAAGAGATGGAAAGAATACACAGAAGAACTGCATAAAAAAAGATCTTAATGAACCAGATTACTACGATGGTGTGGTTAGTCGCCCAAAACCAGACTTTGTGGAGTGCAAAGTCAAATGGGCCTTAAGAAGCACTGCTGTTAATAAAGCTAGTGGATGAGATGAAATTCCAGCAGAACTATTCAAATCCCTAAAGGAGGATGATGTTAAGGTTTTGCATTCATTATGTCAGCAAATCTGGAAGACTCCGCAGTGGCCACAGGACTGGAAAAGGTAAATCCTCATCCCAATTCCCAAGAAGGGTAGTACCAAAGAACATACTAACCATCGGACAATTGCACTCATGTTAGTAAGGTCATACTTAAAATCTTGCATGCTTGGCTTCAGCGTTATGTGAACCAAGAACTTCCAGATGTCCAAGCTGGGTTTAGACAAGGAAGAGGAACTAGAGATCAAATTGCCAACATTCACTGGATTATAGAAAAAGCAAGGGAATTTCAGAACAACATCTATCTCTGTTTCATCAACTATGCTAAAACCTTTGTGTAGATCATGACAAACTGTGGAAAGCTCTTAGAGAGATGGGAATTCCAGATCATCTTACCTGTCTCCTGAGAAACCTGTATGCGGGTCAAGAAGCAACAGTAGAACCCTGTATGGAACAAATGATTGATTCAAGATAGAGAAAGGAGTATGATGGTTGTCTGTTGTCATCCTGTTTATTTAATCTATACGCTGAGCATATCGTGAGATATGCCAGATTGGATAAGTTACAAGGTAGAATTAAGATAGGCAGGAGAAACATTAATAACCTCATAGCGGATGATACCACTCTAATGGCAGGAAGTGAAGAGGAACTAAAGAGCCTCTAGATGAAGGTGAAGAAGGAGCATGATAGAGTTGGCTTAAGAGTAAATATTTGGATGAAGAGTCAGACACAACTGAGCGACTGAACTGACTGAGACTAAATATTAAAAAAACTAAGATCATGGCATCTGACCCCATTACTGCATAGCAAATAGAAGCGGAAAAGGTGGAAGCAGTGACAGATTTCCCCTTCTTGGGCTCAAAATCACTGAGGACGGTGACTGTAGCTATGAAGTCAGAAGACAATTGCTTCTTGGCAGGAAAGCAATGACAAACCTAGACAGTGTGTTGAAAAGCAGAGATGTGACTCATCTGACAAAGGTCCATTTGGTCAAGGCTACGATCTTCCCAGTGGTCACGTAGCATTGTGAGAGCTGAACTGTAAAGAAGGCAGAAAGTCAAAGAATCGATGCCTTCTAACTGTGGAGCTGAAGAAGACCCCTGAAAGTCCCTTGGACTACAAGGAGATCAAACCAGTTAATCTTAAGGGAGATCAACCCTGAATATTCTGATGGAAGGACCGATGCTGATGCTGAAGCTGAAGCTCCAATATTTTGGACATTTGATGCAAACAGACAACTCATTGGAAAAGTCCCTGATACTGGGAAAGATCGAAGGCAAAAGGAAAAGAGGGTATCAGAGTATGAGATGATTGGACGGCATCACCAATGCAATGAACATGAACTTGGGCAAACTCTAGAAGATGGTGAGGGATAGAAAGGCCTGGTGTGCAGCAGTCCATTGGGTTGCAAAGAGTTGGACATGACTGGGTGACTGAACAACAACAACAAGGTAATATTATTTGCCCTTAATCAGGCATTTACAGTCTGCAATGTTATTACACGCAGAAGGAGTTCAGAGAGGAAAGTTACCACAAGGTGAAGCTTCATCTCCTTCCTGAGAATGTGACTTGTGACACCTTCACAGATTCAGAATGAGGAACCCAGCATTAACTGGTATGTTAAATATCAGTACTAAATTTTAAATTCTTCTTGCTTTTCTGATGCAAGTAAAGTAGAAACTGGTATTTTCTTACTGCATCCCAGTGGTTTTTCTTGCTTGCTCCTGGGGTACACACAACCTGAAGTTTGGCAGTCACTAAGTGGGTACCACCACTTGGTGGCAGTGGCATCCTAGAACTGTGGAATTCATTTTTGCAAGGATAAATAAGCCTCTTCTTAAAAGAGAACTGTAAATAGTTAAAGGCAGGCAATGACAAGATGCAGTCAGCCATATATGGGTCCTTCCTCTGATAATTGACACTGTTGAATTTTATCCTGTGCTTCTGGAAAGCAGCAATGGTAAAGAACACCTCCTGAAACATTCTGTTTTCCAAAATCCATCCCCACTCCCAATCCCCACATTCTTTTGCATTCTAGGAAAGGGCTTACTCAAAGAATCACTCTTCCCCATTTGACTCATAAAAAGCCACTGTGCACTCTGTCTCATGACTCCCATAACCCTCTCATAATCCTCTGTTTACCTGTGATGAGGCCAGACACTGATATTTCTTTCTCCTTTTGCCTGAACCTGCCAACAAGACCAGGCAGAGATCCTCCAATTTCCCATTCTTTGTTATAATTGATTAGCTTATAATTTGTTCCACTGAAACTAGCTAACCTCAGCTGGCTGCCTAACTGAGATCTCTCCTGCTTACAAAGCAGCTTCAATTGTAATACCCTCCACTATGACCTCTTTATGTCCTCTCCCTATGTAAGTTGTCAATTATTGTTGTAGCCGCGCTCCGGGAAGCAAACTCACTCAGGACAATGCAGACAGTGAAGTGCAGTTTATTACACTGGCGGCCCAAGGCAGAGTCTCCTCTTAGCCAAGGACCCCAACCAGCATTTGTGAGGATCTTTTATATTCATGTGTACGTGTCCAAACCCACTACCCCAAATCACCCGAAACTTACATAAACAAAGGAAAGGTAAATACAATCACAATAATGCCATCATTCAAGTATCGTGTTCGAACAGTCAATAATCAATAAGCCCGAGGTTACATTCCAAATAGTTAATAGTCGATAAGCCCAAGATTACTATCAGAAAGTTTATGACCTGTCCGGAGCCAGGGGTGATTAGTGCATGTTTTCTCTTAGGTGTTGAGTATCCTGGATATAATCTTCAAGATTCCCCTGTCCAGAGGGGGGAGTCTTATCCCTCCATTGTAATTTCCACAGGCACTAAGCACAGAGTTCAGAGTCCATTAGAGAGGTGCCCAAGCATGATCAGCATGAACAGGCCTGAAATGGAGATTGGGCCCTATGAATTCCTTCCTCACTATAAATTGGCGCTTGCCATGGGCACTTGCCATCTACCTCTATAGGATTAAATCATGTGCTGCTTGTAATTGCTGATCTTCAACATCTCCTGAAAGGAGTTCAGGGTGGAGAACATAAATGAGACACTCTGTGCTCAGGGAAAAACTGGCAGGACAGGTTTTCAAATAGTTAGATATTTTCAGGAGCTAATTTTTATGAGCCCAATTCTTGTATTTCCTCATATTCTCAAAAAGTACTAAAATCCTTCATGTTGTCTACTGTTTTTCATCAGTAGCAAAATCTTCATAAGACTAGCAGAAACTTTCTGGAAAAATATGTGCTTGACTGTATGAACTCCTCCTTCATGAGAATCACATATATGCTGACCTTTCCTCACTGCCTCTTTGAAGCAGTTTCTCAAGCTATCTGAGGTACTGCCTCCTGGGCTGCAGTCATCATTTTGCTCCAAATAAAACTAATTTTCAACTCTCATGTTGTGCATCTTTTTAAAATTGACAAAGTCTAAAGCAAAACCATCCCATAGAGGCACTTTGATGTTGGATCTGGGTGTTCTTTTTACCACAACAGTCTGAATAAAGTCAACCTCCTTACTTGCTTGGTTTTGTCTTTGACATATTCCTTTATTCCTCCTTAAAGAAGCTTCACCTTCACCAGACCTAACCTGTTGTCCGCGCAGACAGATTACTACCTACCCTGCACACTATCTTCCAGGTAAACCTTCTCCCCAGAGAGACAGATGCCTCTCCATTTTTAATATTCAAACTTTGTAGACATATGTATTTCTCAAAATAGCATTCCAGCCAACAGACAAATTTTCTGTTTGCATCTTAAACATGTTACCAAGCCCAAACTTGCTCTGCTTACCACAAGACAGGTCAATGAATCTGAGAGATGAGGTGTTGAGTCAAGGAAAGTGATTGTATTCATAAATCCAACTGACTGAGAAGATGGCAGAGTAATGTCTCAAAGTAACTATCTTGTTGGGGTCTGGAAACCAGGTTCTTTTGTAGAACCAGAGAGAGAGAGGCAATAAGGAACTAAAGTCAAAAGGCAGTATAGAGAGGGAGAGGCAGTGGGGAAGTAAAGTGAAAGGAAGAGAGAGGCAGTGGGGAATTAGGTGAAAAGGAACTCAGTCTTTCAAAACATCTCTGGAAACGACCAGCCTTTGGAAGAGGTGTGTTAGTTTCTTCTTTCTTACAGTCATTCACAAGTAGGCAAGGTCAGATTATCTCCCTGTGAGCTAAACAAAGGCACTTTGGTATAACAGTCAGGCAGAAGGGCAAGGTCCCTTGAGGCAGACCATTATGTATGATTGTAATTTAAAAAACAACAAAAAGCAAGGGTTAAAGTCAAAAGAAACAGATCTAACATGCAGTCAAAATAGACTCTCCCCTGTACAAACATAATACAATATTTTAACAAACTATTAAATGCAGGGGAAGCCTTTTAGTCTAAATATTATTAATGTTTCTTCAGTGTGAGTTTTGGTTTGTCTTGTGCCCCCTGAAAAAAATGTGTCAAAGTCTAATCCTTGGTACTTGTGAATGTGATCTTATTTGGAAATAGGGTCATGGCAGATATAATTAAGATGTAAGTTAAGATGAGGTTATAGGAAAATAGTGTGGGCCCTTAATCCAGTATGACTAGTATTCTTATAAAGAAAGAAAAGACAGAGAGATTCATGCATAGGGAGAACGCCACAAGACCATGAAGGCAGTGACTGGAATGATGCAACTATGAGTCAAGGAGCACCAACAGTTACTGGCAACATTAGAAGCTAAGAGATAGGCATGGAACAGAATTTCCAGGAGCCTTCAGAAAGGGCATGGTCCTGTCAACTCCTTTTTTGGGCTCAGGCCTCCAAATTTGTCAGAGAATACATTTGTTTGTTTGTTTTTAAGCCATCCAGTTTATTGTGCTTTGTTATGATCACCTCCAAGAAACTAATACAGAGCCTCCATAAAAATTTTTTGAAAATTGAGAAATTGAGTGTTCACAAAAAGGATGATATACAGGACAACTGACAGAGTTTTTTTTTTAAAAAAAATTACATTGGACAAAGCTAAACAGGTGATGGCAGATTAGAAGGAAGAGTGCTCATCTCCTCCTGCAAGAGCACCAAAATTGCAACTAGCTGTTATATAACCATCAATAGGAAGATTCTGAAACCCACCAAAAAAAGATAACCCACATCCAAAGACAAAGAAGAAGCCACAGTGAGATGGCAGGAGGGGTACAATCACGATAAAATCAAATCTCATATCCGCTGGTCGGTGACCCACAGACTGGAGAACAATAATACCAAGTAAATTTGCCCGCTATTGTAAAGGTTCTAAACCTCACATCACTCTGCTTGACTAGCCCTGCCCCCAGTTGTGTGTAATTATTTTGAATTTTTAGGTTAATCATGTTCCCATTGTGGCTTGCAGTTGTAATTATCTTATTTTTCATCTGGCAATATATTGATTGGGAAAACTGATAAATATCTTTTACTCACATAATACCATTTTATCATGATTGTTCAACAGAAAAATAATAGAATTCTTTATTAACAAAACTATAATTTAATAGAAAAACCTGTAATCACTTTTCTTTAATTAGTTTTGCCATACAATGACATGATATCACCATGGGTTTACATATGCTCCCCCTCCAGAACCCCCC
>ML663562.1:20285004-20460004 GCA_007570785.1 Antilocapra americana | reverse complement strand
TGTATATTATTCAGGAGGAAAAAAGAACAAAAACAACAGCAACAAAAATTTAAAGAAGTGAAGACTTTATTCAATGCTACTGCAGCTGGAGGGAGAGGCCAGAACTAAGTCTGAACTCATCTCCATGGCAACAGTGAGGCAGGGCTTTTTAAGGGCTGGAGTGAGCTAGTAGAAAAGTACTGGAGGACATTATGGGGAAGTTACAAGCCATCTGTGTTTGCTAATAGGCTTTATCCAAAGGAAAAATAAATTTCTCATACTTATGGCAAGAGATAGTTGTGGAACCTGGAGGAAGGAAATGTGGAGTTGGTGCCTACCCTTCCTCAGTAGCTGGAAAACAGGGACAAAGCAATCTGTTTTGCTGATTACATTTCAAAGGGAGGGTTCCCAGGTTCTTGAGAAAGACTTTCCTGGCTTGTAAAACTGTGAGGCTATTGAAAGATTTATACATCGAAAAGGCAGAGAAAAAAAAAAATTAAAAGTTTAGTTAGGCTGAAAGTGAAAGTGTTAGTGGCTCAGTCTGACTCTTTGCAACCCCATGGGCTGTAGCCTTCCAGGCTCCTCTGTCCATGGAATTCTCCAGACAGGAATACTGGAATGGGTTCCCATCCCCTTCTCCAGGGATCTTCCTGACCCAGGAATTAATCCTGGGTCTCCTGCATTGCAGGCAGATTTGTTACCGTCTGAGCCACCAGGGAAGCCCAAGGGGAACATTAAAGCCATCTTGGTAGTGACCTTCTCCTGCACAAAGGCTGCTGCTTGTTATCAACCATATTAATAATTTGGTGATTAAGAAACAAAGTTTTAAGAAATTGACACTTAATAAGATGGTTTGTATTTCTAAGTTATATTTAGGTGTATTAGCACACTTTAGCTAACTGTTTAAGAAATTGCTTGAGGAATTAGAGTTGACATAGTAATTTTTTTTCCTACTTCAATAAATGTAAAAAGGCTCCAGATAAGCATTTTCATGCAGAACTAAATTTTTAATAACAGATTACTGATATACAGCAGGAGGTGACTACGTTTCTAAAATTGGTTAATTTTTTAAAAGAATTTTAAAAATCATAGATCCACATCTTATGGTATCCTAGTTCCCTGACCAGGGACTAAACCCAGCCCCTCAGCAGCAAAAGCATGGAGTCTTAACCACTGGTCAGTCAAGGAATTTCCCCAAATTTCCTTTAAGGAACTACCTATCTGATAGGGTGATTTAGAGCAGACCCACCACATTCTGAATTCTGGAAGAAGGCCACGTTTAATGAGCTTTCTGAGTACCCCACTTCTAACCCTACTCTCATCAAGATCCAGGACAGATGGGCCATCAATACTCAAAAACCAACAGCCGGACAACCACACTGGCAAATAGCCTAGGAAGCTTGGAAGTGAATAACAAACATCTGTTCTAAAATCCATAGCCAAGGTCCAAGAAGGAGACAGCTGCTAGCCATATTCCCTCTACCCCAAGACAATGCTTTTAAATTGCTATTGGATACCAAAATTAAAAAACAGAAACAAAAAAACAGAATAGAAAAGAACATTGTATGATGTCAGGGCTAAGTGCTAATTCAATCATGTGTGTACGTATTTGTCCTAGGACATAATATAAGGTATATTTCTTTGAGAACCATTCTAGGAAACGCCCAGTAATTATTTGAAGGGAAAATAAACAAGATAATACTAAATGTCATAGATATCAAAAGGCCAGGACTTGAGATCTAGTCCTATTCCCTTCAATTAACCTACCAATCAATATTACTGGTAATAAATTGGGGAAGTTTGGGCTGTCCTAAGTTTGGCATACAAAACCCAGTACTTATTGAATTACCACTCTCCTCTTGTTTCTCTCACCTTGTGGCAAGCAGCCTTTTCCACTTGCTTCTGGTAGACAGGAGGGAATAAAGTGGATAGATATGAATGAAGAAAAATCACATCAATTCCTGTTTTGTAACTGAGCAGGACCCTATAGAGTTTACAGGAACAGCCCATTATCCTCTGCTGTAGCTACTCTTTGAGGTACCTAGATAATAGTATCTGATGCACACTTCCCAAGTTATCTTACAGATGCTAAAACCACCACCAAATGGAAGAAATTAACTACTTGATGACACTGAATACTAAGAACTACTGTGCCTAAGGATTAATACCTCAACATCAGCCAATCAGAGAACTGTGCAAGAGGTGATCACATACCCTGTGATTCCCCCTCCCTTATCTGGCCTTTAAAACTGCTTTGCTGAAACCCTTCGAGAAGCTCAGAATTTTAGAGCATGAGCCACCTGTCCTCCTTGTATTGGCGTCTTTACAATAAATGCCTCGTTTTCCTTCACCATGATCCAGTTTCAGTAGATTGGCTTGACTGAGTGTGGTGAGTGAAGCTAAGATTGTTTCAGTGACAGTTTATCTAAATTTTATAGATATAGACAAAAATAATCCTGAAGGACTGTAGAGAATATCTTAAATCAAGCTCCATTACTTGTATGAATGAGAAAAAGTTAATGCCATTGACATGAAGTTATTTACTCAAGGTCATATATTAATAGAAACAGAGATAAATTCAGAATGAGAAACTTCATCTTCATATTTTGCCACCAGAGTTCTTCCTGTTGGCAGTATGTCCACTGATTGAGAGGTGTGTGAATAGCACATAGGTGTGAATATGTTTTTATTGAATTTTACTCAAGTTTTCCCTCTGGACAGTCTAGAAGACATTAGATGGTGGTAAGTGTAGCTGGTGTTCCTCTCCATTATTCTTCAATTTATCTGAAGTCAAAGCATCTGGAAATTAGACTCTGAGTCCACTTTGACATCACTAATCACACAGCAGTTGTCTTACTGAGGCTGAGGATGGTGACTCCCAAGGGTGTTCTGAAGATTGTGTTTCCATATCTGCAGCTTACTGACTGCAGTTTATCCATAGTTTATTAAAACACACAAAGACGTAACAAAACCAAAAAAAACACTCAAAGTGCAAGTAGTTTGAAACTTAAAATTTTCTGTTATCTCAATAAGACAGAAAGAAGAAGGGAAAGGGGAAGAAGAAAAAGAGGAAGACAAGAAGGAAGAAGGAGAAAGAGGAAGAGAGGGAAAAGAAGAAGAGAATTTTCTTCACCTAAATTCCACAGTAAAATTCTACAATGTGGAATTGATTATCTTTAATTTTGTTGTCAGTTTTGTAGTTGCCTCACATAACTCTTGTACATATTTTATTAGTTTATACCTAAGTATTTCATTTGGGGCAGGGTGCTAAAGTTAATGGTATTGTGTTTTAATTTCAAATTCCATTGTTTATTTCTGGTATATAGGAAGTTGCTCAGTCATGTCTGACTTTATTATGTTTAAAATATATACATAACAATTTAAAAATTAAATAAAGTATAAAAAATACTTAATTTTTTTGTATTGCTAAAAAACAGTTTATTGCTCAGATAATGTGAAGCATTATCTGAGCCTTCAGCAAGTTGTAATCATTTTGCTGGTTGTTGTCATTTAGTTGCTTAGTCGTGTCCAACTCTTTGCAATCCCATGGACTGCAGCATGCCAGGCTTCCCTGTCCTTCACTATCTCCCAGAATTTACTCAAACTCATGTCCATTGAGACAGTGAGACCATCCAGCCATCTCATCCTCTATTGCCCCCTTCTCCTGCCTTCAATCTTTCCCAGCATCTATTAGGGTCTATTCTAATGAGTCAGCTCTTCACATCAGATGGTCAGAGTACTGGAGTCTCAGCTTCAGCATCAGAACTTTCCATGAATATTCAGGGTTGATTTTCTTTAGAATTGACTGGTTTGATCTTGCTGTCCAAGGGGCTCTTGGGAGTCTTCTCCAGCATCACAGTTTGAAAACATCAACTCTTTGGTGCTTAACCTTCTTTATGGTTCAACTCTCACATCCATACATGACTACTGGAAAAAACGTAGCTTTGACTATACAGACAACTGATTGTTGGCAAACCGATGTCTCTCCTTTTTAATGCTGTTTAGGCTGGTCATTGCTTATCTTCCAAGGATAAAGTTTTAATTCCATGGCTGCAGTCACCGTCTGCAGAGATTTTGAAACCCAACAAGATAAAATATGTCACTGTTTCCATTGTTTCTGCATCTATTTGCCATAAAGTGTTGGGACCAGATGCTATGATCTTTGTTTTTTGAATGTTGTGTTTGAAGCCAGCTTTTTCACTCTTCTCTTTCACCTTCATCAAGAGGCTCTTTAGTTCCTCTTCATTTTCTGCCATTAGAGTGGTGTCATCTGATATCCAAGGTTATTGAAATTTCCCCTGGCAATCTTGACTCCTGCTTGTGCTTCATCCAGCCCAACATTTTGCATGATGTACTCTGCATATAAGCTAAATAAGCAGGGTGACAATATACAACCTTGACATACTCCTTTCTCAATTTTGAATCAGTCTGCTGTTCCATGCCCAATTCTAACTGCAGGTAAGGTGGTCTGGTAGTCTCATGTCTTTAAGAATTTTCCACAGTTTGTTGTAATCCAACAGTCAAAGGCTTTAGGGTAGTCATTGAAAGAGTAGATGCTTTTCTGGAATTCCCTTGCTTTTTCTGTGGTCCAATGGATGTTGGCAATTTGATCTATGGTTCCTCTGCCTTTTCTAAATCCAGTTTGTACATCTGGAAGTTCTTAGTTCTTGTACTGTTGAAGCCCAGCTTGATTGATTTTGAGCGTTACATTGGTAGCATGTGAAATGAGCAAAATTGTGCAATAGTTTGAACATTCTTTGGCATTGCCCTTCTTTGGGATTGGAATGAAAACTGACCTTTTTCAGTGCTGTGGCCACTTCTGAGTTTTCCAAATTTGCTGGCATATTGAGTATAGCACTTTAACAGCTTCATCTTTTAGGATTTGAAACAGCTCAGCTGAAATTCCATCACCTCCATTAGCTTTGTTGGTAGTGATCCTTCCTAAATTCCACTTGACTTTGCACTCCAGGATGTCTGGCTCTAGGTGAGTGATCACATCATTGTGGTTTTCCGGGTCATGAAGACCTTTTCTATACCTCTCTTCTGTATATTCTTGCCACCTCTTCTTAATATCTTTTGCCTCTGTTGCTGCTGCTAAGTCATGTCAGTTGTGTTTGACTCTGTGTGACCCCATAGATGGCAGCCTACCAGGCTCCTCTGTCCCTGGGATTCTCCAGGCAAGAACACTGGAGTGGGTTACTGTTTCCTTCTCCAATGCATGAAAGTGAAAAGTGAAAGTGAAGTCACTCAGTCATGTCTGACTCTTCACGACCTCATGGACTGCAGCCTACCAGGCTTCTCCGTCCATGGGATTTTCCAGGCAAGAGTACTGGAGTGGGTTGCCATTGCCTTTTCTGTTAGGTCCATACCATTTCTGTCCTTTATTGTGCTCATCTGCCGGGAGCCGTCAGGATGCCCCCTTGCTCGGATGACAATCGAGACTAAGAAAGTATTTGCAAAGCTGACTTTCTTTATGGGGCATCCTGGGCTAGCCTCACCCTAGTATTTTTCTTGGAAGTTCTGTCCATGCTCGGAACATTGGCTCATCTCAGTAGGTCAGTCACAGTTGGAAAGAATTCATCCTGAGATAATTCCCCCAGACCTTATCGACCAGAGGATCCGGGAAGGTGGATCACCTTCCCCGGGGGCTATGGAGGAATGAAAGGGACATTTAAATGGATTACTACTAATTACTGGGGAGTTGACCAAGAGTTCTCTGGGGGTCAAGACAAGGCCACCACCAGAAAGGCTTGTACTTGGGTCACCTTTCCACCTCCCACTCCCCTGACCACTCCACGGAGGAGGCTCTCTTCCTTGAAGAAATCAGGCTCGATTGAGACTTAGGAATGCTCATAATTGTGGCCAGCATAGTTGGAGATATTGATTGCTTTAGAATAATGTAGACATAGGAATTCATTATAGTAGTTATAAGGTTAATAGGGTCTTATTGCTAAAGCGGTGCTGCTAAACTGTCTCTTAGTTCTCTTTCCTCTCTCTAAACTGTCTCTTTGTCCTCTTTCCTCTTCTGTAAGAACTTGAGTAGGTTACTAGAATAAACAGTCTCAAGCTTAAGCCCTTCCCTCTAGCTTCTACATAGTTGTACCTGATAAGAGAAATGTAACCTTTCTACTTAGGTTGATGTACTTATCTTGATTGAATGAAGTATACTGAAGACATTCAAATGGTAATCATACTATTGTTAAATCTAATTACATAGAATTCTGACTTCTGCAAAGGCAATGTTTCATGATAGTTTGGGGAATAAACTCAATGATAAGGTTGCTATGGGAGGTAGAAAACAAAAAATTGTATAGAATGATAGGTGATGTAATGATGTAATGGGGATGTCTGTTGGCTATCAAAACTGTAAACCAACAACAATAAACGAGAGACTTCTCCATCTCCTGTTGGAGAGACTTCTCCACCATCCCACAAACTAACAACAATAAACAGAGAGAGACTGCTCCATCACCACACATCGACTCTGCTCAGTTCTTCCACCGACGCCACTCATCCCTCAAGACTCCCGGACCCGCCGAGGCTGGACCCCAGCACTCATCTTTGCATGAAATGTTCCCTTGGTATCTCAGATTTTGTTGAAGAGGTCTCTAGCCTTTCTCATTCTTTTGTTTTCCTCTATTTCTTTGTATTGTTCACATCTTGCCGGTAGTGGGGCTTGAAATGTTGTGAAGATTACCACAATGTGACACATATACACAATGTAAGTAAATACTGTTGGAAAAATGTTATCAGTAGATTTTGCTCAATTGAGGGTTGCCCAAAATCTTCAGTTTTCAAGGGAAAAAAACAAAACAACGCCTGCAAAACACAATAAAACACAGTGCAATTAAATTGAATTCCTGAATTAATCTTGTATTCTGAAAACTTACTATAAACATTTATTAGTTCCAGAAAATTTTTGGTTGATTGCCAGGGTCCAGCCCCAGCAGGGTCGGGGGGTCTTGAGGGATGAGTGGCATCGGCGGAAGAACTGAACTGAGTCTGTGTGTGGTGATGAAGCAGTCTCTCTTTATTGCTGTTAGTTTTGTGAGGTGGTGGAGAAGTCTCTCCAAAAGGCGGTGGGAAAGTCTTTCACTTTATTTCAGTTAGCTTACAGTTTTATAGCCAAAGAACATCCCCATTACATCACAACTATTTTATGCAAACTTTTGTTTTCTGCCTACCATCAACAACTTTTACATTAAGCTCATCTTCCTTACAAAAGGTCAGATTTCTGCATAATCAGACTTAATAATAGTATGTTTACCATTTGAATGTCTCTAGCATACCTTTATTTAGCATAATGTGGGCAAATATTCACTGTCTTACAAGATAGCCTTTTCAGCAAAGATAAAAATCTTGCAACTTATCCAGGAAACATAGGGCTAGAATCTATCTCAAAAAGAGGGGGTTGTAAAGAACTCACTTTCCATATCTGAGAGGGAAGAAGGCTGTAAATGGTTACTTTACTTTAAGAATGTATGCATTTCTTTTGTCCCCGGAAAAGGTGTGCCTCTCCATTCATCTCTGAATATTCACGGTTGACACAGGAAGCCTCCTGCCAAATGTTCCCTGACAAGGTGCAACTATGTAGAAGCTAGAAAGAGGGGCTTAAGCTTGAAACTGTTTTATTCTATTAACCTATTTTGGTTTGACAAGGAAAGAGAAAAGAAGACAAAGAGACAGTTCAGCAGCACTGCTTTAACGATGAAACCCTATTAACCTTACCACTACTAAAAAGATTCCTATGCCTACACTAACCTAAAGCAATCAATGTTTCCAACTATGCTGGCCACAGTTATGAGCATTCCTAAGTCCCATTCCAGCCTGGTTTTTTCAAGGAAGGGAGCCTCCTCTGTGGAATGGTCAGGGGCAGGGGAGTGAGATGTGGAAAGGTGACCCAAGTATGAGCCCTTCTGGTGGTGGTTTTGCCATGACCCCCAGAGAACCCTTGGTAAACTCCCCAGTAACTAGTAGGAGATATAGTAATCTATTTAAATGTCCCTTATTCCTCCTTAGTCCCCAGGAAAGGGAATCTGCCTTCCCAGATCCTCTGAGGGAAATAAGGTCTGAGGGAATTATCTCAGGATGAATTTTTTCTAACTGGGACTGACCTACTGAGATGAGCTAATGTTCAGAGCATAAACAAAACTTCCCAAGAAAAATACCAGGAGGGGCCTTGCCTTAGGATGCCCCGAAGAAAAATCCACTTTGCAGTTTCCTTCTCAGTCTGGTGACTTAGTCATCCAAGTGAGGGTGCATCCTGACGGCTCCCGGCAGTTGATTCTTTCACATTTTCTATATAGATATCATGTGCAAAGACGTCATTTCTTCTTTACTAAACTATACCTTTTATTTCATTTACTTGTCTTAAGATGCATTAGCAAGGACTTCCAGTACAAAGTTGACAAGGAGTGGTGAGTGAGGACTTTTTTGCCTTGTTTGTGATCTTGGTGGGCAAGCTTCTAGTTTTTCACAAGAAGCATGATTTTAGCTGTAGGTATTTTGTAGATATTTTTTTATCAAGTTAAGGAAATTACCCTCTGATCATAGTTTATTGACAGTTTTAATCATGAGTGGGTGTTGGATTTTGTAAATGTGTTTTCTGCATCCATTGACACAATTATCTGACTTTTCTTCTTTAGCCTCTCTATATGATGAATTACATTCATTGATTTTTGAGTGTTGAATCTGTCTTGTGTGCCTGGGATAAATCCCGCTTCATCATGGTGTATAATTCTTTTCACTGATTAATGAATTCAATTTGCTAATGTTTTGTTGAGGACTTTTGCATCTATGTTCATGAGAGTTATTGGTCTGTAGTTTTTTCCCCCTACTATTGTCTTCGTCTGGTTTGTCATTAGGGCAATATGAACCTCACAGAAGTATTCACTCTGCTTCTGTCCTCTGAAGAGATTGCAGAGAATTAGTATAATTTCATCCTTGAATGTTGGGTAGGATTCACCAATGAACCACACGGGTTTGGTGCTTTGTTTTGGAATATTATTAAGTACTGATTCAATTTATTTACTAGATACGGTTCTGTTCAGAGTGCCTGTTTATTCTTGCTTGAATTTTGGCAGATTCTGTCTTTCATGGAATTGGTCCATTTCATCTAGTTTATCAAAATTGTGGGCAAGGGTTTTTCTTAATATTCCTTTAGTATCCTTTTAATGTCCATGGGATATGTAGTGATGTTCTCTCTTTTGTTTCTGTCATTAGTAATCTGTGTCCACTCTCTTTTTTCCTTAGTTAGCTTGTTTAGAGGCATATCAATTTTATTGATCTTTTTAAAGAAGCTGCTTTTATTTTCATTGATTTCCTGTTTTCAATTTTGTTGATTTCTGCTCTAATATTTTTTTCTTACTTTGCTTTTAATTTGCTGTTTTTGTTCTAGTTTCCTAAAGTAGAAACAGATCATTGGTTTTAGATCTCTCTTTTTTTCTCTTATATACATTCATTACTATAAATTTCCCTCTGAGCTTTGCTTTCATTACATGCCACATGTCTTTATAAGTTGTGTTTTCATTTGTTCAAAATAACTTAAAACTTTTCTTGAGATCTTTTCTTTATTGTTGTTCACTCTCCCACTCATGTCTGACTCTTTGTAACCCCATGGACTACCACATGCCAGGCTTCCCTGTCCCTCACCATCTCCCAGAGTTTGCCCAAGTTCAAGTTCATTGCATCACTGATGCCATCCAGCCATCTCATCCTCCTATGCCCTCTTCTCATTCTGTCCTCAATCTTTCTCAGCCTCTGGGATTTTTCCAGTGGGTTGTCTGTTTCCATCAGATGACCAAACCACTGGAGCCTCAGCTTCAACATCAGTCCTTCTAGTGAAGATTCAGGATTGATCTCCCTTAAGATTGACTGATTTGATCTCCATGGTATCCAAGGGACTTTCAGGTGTCTTCTCTACCACCACAGGTCAAAGGCAGCAATTCTTTGGCGTTCTCTCTTCATTACAGTCCAGCTCTCACAACTGTAAATGACTACTGGGAAGACCATAGCCTTGACTATATCGACCTTTGTAGGCAAAGTGATGTCTCTGATTTTCAACACACTGTCTAGGTTTGTCATCGCTTTCCTGTCAAGAAGCAAGCATCTTTTGATTTCATGGCTGCAGTCACCATCTGCAGTGATTTTGAAGCCCAAGAATAACATACATAAATTGTATGTTATTTAGAAGCGTGATGTTTAATCTCCACATATTTTAGTATTTACAGTTTTATTTCTAGTATTGATTTCTAGTCTAATTTTATTGTGTTTAGAGAGAAGATTGTATGATTTCTACTTATTTAAATTTGTTAGAGTCTGTCTTATGACCCAGAATGTGGTCTATTCTGGTGAATGTTCCATATAAATTTTAAAACAATGTATACTCTGCTGCTGCTGAGTGAAGTAGTCCCTACATGTAAACTACATCTAGTTGATTAATGGTGCTATTGAGTTCAACTGTGTTCTTACTGATTTTCTGCATACTGGATCTGTCCTCTTCTGACAGAGGAGTGTTGAAGTTGCCTACCATGATAGTGGATTCATCTATTTCTCTTTGCAGTTTTATCAGTTTTGTCTTACATTTTTTGCTCTGTTGTTAAATTCATACATATTTAAGATTATTATGTATTCTTGGAAAATTGATCCCTTTATCACTATGTAATGCCCTTCAAATCCTGAAAGATGATGCTGTGAAAGTGCTGCACTCAATATGCCAGTAAATTTGGAAACCTCAGCAATGGCCACAGGACTAGAAAATGTCAGTTTTCATTCCAATCCCAAAGAAAGGCAATGCCAAAGAATGCTCGAACTACTGCACAGTTGTACTCATCTCACACACTAGTAAAGTAATGCTCAGAATTCTCCAAGCCAGGCTTCAGCAATATGTGAACTGTGAACTTAAAACTTCCAGATGTTCAAGCTGGATTTAGAAAAGGCAGAGAAATTAGAGATCAAATTGCCAACATCTGCTGGATTATCAAAAAAGCAAGACAGTTCCAGAGAAACATCTATTTTTGCTTTATTGACTATGCCAAAGCCTTCAACTGTGTGGATCACAATAAACTGGAAAATTCTTAAAGAGATGGGAATACCAGACCACCTGACCTGTCTCTTGAGAAACCAATATGCAGGTCAGGAAGCAGCAATTAGAACTGGACATGGAACAACAGACTGGTTCCAAATAGAAAAAGAAGTATGTCAAGGCTGTATATTGTCACTCTGCTTATTTAACTTATATGCAGAGTACATCATGAGAAATGCTGGGCTGGAAGAAGCACAAGCTAGAATCAAGATTGCCAGGAGAAATATCAATAATCTCAGATATGCAGACGACACCACCCTTATGGCAGAAAGTGAAGAAGAACTAAAAAGCCTCTTGATGAAAGTGAAAGAGGAGAGTGAAAAAGTTGGCTTAAAGCTCAACATTCAGCAAACTAAGATCATGGCATCTGGTTCCATCACTTCATGGCAAATAGATGGGGAATCAGTGGAAACTGAGAGACTATTTTTTTGGGCTCCAAAATCACTGCAGATGGTGATTGCAGCCACGAAATTAAAAGACGCTTACTCCTTGGAAGGATAGTTATGGCCAACCTGGATAGCATACTGAAAAGAAGAGACATTACTTTGCCAACAAAGATCCGTCTAGTCAAGACTATGGTTTTTCCAGTAGTCACATATGGATGTGAGAGTTGGACGGTGAAGAAAGCTGAGCACTGAAGAACTGATGCTTTTGAACTGTGGTGTTAGAGAAGACTCTTGAGAGTTCCTTGGACTGCAAGAGGAGCCAACAAGTCCATCTTAAAGGAGATTAGTCTGGGTGTTCATTGGAAGGACTGATGTTGAAGCTGAAACTCCAATACTTTGGCCACCTCATGCGAAGAGTTAAGTCATTGGAAAAGACCCTGATGCTGGGAAAGATTGAGGGCAGAAGGAGAAGGGGACAACAGAGGATGAGATGGCTGAATGGCATCACTGACTTGATGGACATGGGTTTGGGTAGACTCCAGGAGTTGGTGTTGGACAGGGAGGCCTGGCATGCTGCAATTCATGGGGTTGCAAAGAGTGACTGAACTGAACTGAATGCCCTTCTTTATCCCTGATATCCTTCCTTGCTTTGAAGTCTGCTCTGTGTGAAATTAAATTAGCTAGCTTCTCCTGCTCTCTTTTGATTAGTGTTTTTATGGCATATTTTCTTTACTTTTAATCTATATGTGTTTTTACTGAATATATTTAAAGTAAATTTCTTGTAGAAAGCAAAATTTTTTGTGTGTTTTGATCCACTCTGACAATGTGTCTTTTAACTGGTACATTTATACCATTGGCATTCAAAGTAATTAAAAAGAAACTTTTGGGTGCTCTGTGCAGCATGCGGGATCTTAGGTCCCTGACCAGGGATTGAACCTGTGTCCCCTTAACCACTAGACCACCAGGGAAGACCCTCAAAATGATTATTGATATAGTAAATTAATACCTATCCTATTTATTAATATTTTCTATATTTTTTGCCCTTGTTCTTTCCTTTTTTTTTTTTTTTTTGGTTTTTCACTCTTTGCTTTTTGTCATTTTAATTGAGATTTTTATGATTCCATTTTCTCTCCTTTCTCCTGCACAGATATATGCAAATCCTCACACACATATGTATCTTTTTTTTTTTTACCATTTTTAGTGGTTTCCCTAGAGTTAGCAATATACTTTTATAATTAATCCAAGTCTACTTTCAAATAACAGTAGTATACCTTTTCCCAGGTAGTATTATTTTATTATCATAAAATAATTTTAACTCCTTCCTACTATCCCTTGTATCATTGCTGTCATTCATTTCACTTACTTAAAGCATATACAGCATGTATATAGGGCTTCCCAGATGGCACAGTGATAAAAGTATTCTGTCTGCCAATGCAGTAGATGTAAGAGATGTGGGTTTAACTCCTGGTCTGGGAAGATTTCCTGGTGTATGAAATGGTAACCCACTCCAGTATGTTTGCCTGGAAAACTCCATGGACAGGGGAACCTGGTGGGCTACACAATCCATGGGGTTGCAAAGAGTCAGACACGACTAAGCACAACAACAACAATAAGTGTGTATATATATATATATAAGATATATACATAAACATACCTAATCAGGTACATTGCTGCTATTATTTTGAGCAGCTGTTATCCGTTAGATCAATCAAGAATAAGAAAAATAAAAGTTATTGTTTTGCTTTCATTTGTTCTTTCTTCAGTGCTGTTCCTTTCCTAATGTTCCTCTGAGTTCCCAACCTATACAATTTTCCTTTTCTCTAAAGAACTTCTTATAGTATTTTTCATGGCAGGTCTACTGGCATCAGGTTCCCTCAGTTTTTATTTGTCTGAGTAAGTCTTTATTTCTTTTTCACCTTTGAAGGATAATTTCACAGAGTACAGAATTCTAGATTGGTGTATTTTTTTACTTTAAGTATTTCATTCCACTCTCCTTACTTGCAGGTTTTCTGAGAAGTCAGATGTAATTTAGCGTATTATAGATATTTTAAGATTCCCAGTCTAATAAATTCAACATCCTTGACATGTTTGGCTTTAATGCTTGCTCTACCTCTTCAAATCGTATTTTTTGCCTTTTGGCATGCCTCGAAATTTTTTTCTTGATAGCCAGACAGTATAAACAAGGTAAAAACTACTATAAATGGGAGTTTAGTAATGTGGTGAAGTGTGAGGGGGATAAGAAGCATTTCAGCATTTCATAATATTATGGGTAGGTCTCAATCTTAGTGAGCCTGTGATCTGAACTATGAACTTCACAAGTGTTTCTCAGCCTTTTCTCCCTGCTTAGGTGGGACAGCATGACTAGAGTAGGTGGGAGTTGGGTATTTTTTTTCTCCCAGTTCAATTAATCTCTGATATTAATAATATCTCAGCTCATTAGATAAACTGCTTAACTAGTTTCCCCCAAGGGCAAGCCTTGTTATAACCAAGTGCTCTGGTATATTTCAGAATAGTTCCTTTCCCATCCCCTGGCAGAAGCACTGATATTTTCTCTGATATTTACTGTGAGAACCTGTTTGAGCTCCTAGAGGTACAACTCACAAAAATGTAGTGTCCCCTCTATGACTGGGACTCCTAGAGTTTTTAACTCTCATACTTGTTCATACTGAACCTCCCCAACAACTTGTCAATTACAATTCAGGTTTCCCATCTGGGTACTGTTTCCCATGATGCTTTCACTTTTTAGTCTCTTCTCTGCAAGGCCTGGATCCATATATTTGCCGGTCTGTTTCTACAGTCTTGGGGGAAGCAGTTTGCCCTGTGCCCTCTCCTCTTACAGATCCAAGAAGAGTTGATTTTTCAGTCTGTTCAGCATTTCACTTGTTGTTACAACAGAGTGGCACTTCTAATCTCCTTACATGTGGAACCAGAAACCAGAAATCTTCACTATTTTTTTCACTTAACAAAGAGTTAGACTAACTGGACAAGGAGGACAAAGATATTTCCATTAATGACCATTGATACAAATAGTTATACAACTTATTACACAATTTAATTCAAATTAAGCCACTTGCTTCTAAGAAATATAGAGTATGTGATTCTACTCAACAAGTAAGTCAAAGCAAAATATACTCCAAAGAGAAAGCAGTGAGAGTGGAAGAAAAGAAGCATTGAAAAAGGACACTGACAGACTAGGAAAGATGAGAAATGTAGAGCTAACAGAAGAGACAAAGATAAAGGATGAATCCCACATACACACACATATCCCTAAACACAAGCTGCAGAGACATAAAGAGCCTATATGCAAAGAGAACTAACTACAACTGTGGATGGTAGCATCACCTATCTATGTCTTGTTTATCTTTCAAGTCATAGCTGATGTTTTGGTTTTGTTTACAAATCTAACTTCTCACTTATTCAACTAAAAAATTATTGCACATCTTCTATGTACCCATCACTATGTTAGGAGTAGGAGGTATAGCAGTAGTTAAAACAATGACCTTGATCTTAGAAGAGTTCAAATTTGGCAAAATATTGATAGGCATTGTTTTTTAAAATTTGAATCATACCACTTTCAAAACACACACATAGAACTGATCTGAGATTATGAATATGTTAATTAGATTGATTATTATAATCATTTCAAAATAGATAATATGAATATGTCAAAACATGAATCTGTACACCTTAAATGAATACAATTTTATTTGTTGTTCAGTCGCTCAGTTGTTTCTAACTCTTTGCAACACCATGGACTACAGCACACCAGGCTTCCCTGTCCTTCACTATCTCCTGCAGCCTGATCAAACTCATGTCCACTGAGTCAGAGATGCCATCAAACCATCTCATCCCCTGTCGGCCCCTTCTCCTCTTGCCATAAATCTTTCCCAGCATAGGGTCTTTTCTAACGAGTCAGCTCTTCGCATTAGGTGGCCAAAGTATTAGATCTTTAGCTTTAGCATCAGTCCTTCCAATGAATATTCAGGACTGATCTCCTTTAGGATTGACTAATTTGATTTCCTTGCAGTCCAAGGGACTCTCAAGAGTCTTCTCCAACACCACAGTTCAAAAGCATCAATTCTTCAGTGCTGAACTTTCTTTATGGTCCAACTCTCACATCCATACATGATTACTGAAGAAACCGTAGCTTTGACTATATGGATCTTTGTTGGCAAAGTGATGTCTCTGCTTTTAAATACACTGTCTAGGTTTCTCATAGCTTTGCTTCCAAGGAGTAAGCGTCTTTTAATTTCATGGCTGCAGTTAGCATCTGCAGTGATTTTGGAGTCCCCCAAAATAAAGTCGGTCAGTGTTTCCATTGTTTCCCCATCTATTTGCCATGAAGTGATAGAAACAGATGTCATGTCTTCATTTTTTGAATGCTGAGTTCGAAGCCAGCTTTTTCACTCTTCTCTTTCACCTTCATCAAGAGGTTCTTCAGTTCCTCTTCATTTTCTGCCGTAAGGGTGGTATCATCTGCATATATGAGGTTATTGATACTTTTCCTGGCAATCTTGATTCCTGCTTGTGCTTCATCCAGCCCTGCATTTTGCATGATGTACTCTGCATATAAGTTAAGTAAGCAAGGTGACAATATACAGCCTTGACGTACTCCTTTCCCAGTTTGGAACCAGTCTATTGTCCCATGTCCGGTTCTAACTTGCTTCTTGACCTGTATACAGATTTCTGAGGAGACAGGAAGCATGGTCTGGTATTCCCATCTGTATTGCTCTTCATCCTGTTCACGGCACCAGTTGTCTTGCTGTTCACACTGTCCACACTGTCCACTGAAGCTAGGGTAAGCAGGGCATGAGCTAAAAGACTGGAAGAAGATTTGAAGAGCCATAGGACCTGCAGACACATTTATTCTCTCCTGGCTGGCACAGCAGTCATAGCAGTAGACACCCTATATTCTCTCCTCTCATGGCTGATCCAATGGATCACAGTGGTGAGGCAGCAGTAATACCCCTACTTTCTTTAGGTGGAGCACATATATTCCTACAGCACAAAGTAGCTCGTGACCAAGAGAGAAACTTGTGATGTGTATGTGCAATGCTATAAGTGATCTAAGCTGTTACATAGTCATTATTTACAAAAGATGAGACGAGAGAGCCTGAATACACCATTTTGGGTAATTTGCTCTCTATCCACACCATCTTTTTAAGAATATTCCACAGTTTGTTGTGATCCATACAGTCAAAGGCTTTGGCATAGTCAATAAAGTAGAAGTCAATGTTTTTCTGGAACTTTTGCTTTTTTTATGATCTAACAGATGTTGGCAATTTGATCTCTGGTTCCTCTGCCTTATCTAAATCCACCTTGAACATCTGGAAGTTCTCGGTTCATGTACTGTTGAATTTTAGTGTGGAGAATTTTGAGCATTACTTTGCTAGCTTGTGAGATGAGTGCAATTATCTGGTAGTCTGAGCATTCTTTGGCATTGCCTTTCTTTGAGATTGGAATGAAAACTGACCTTTTCCAGTCCTGTCGCCACTGCTGAATTTTCCAAATTTGCTTGCATATTGAGTGCAGCATTTTAGCAGCAATATCTTTTAGGATTTGAAATAGCTCAGCTGGAATTCCATCACTTCCACTAGCTTTGTTTGTAGTGATGCTTCCTAAAGCCCACTTGACTTTGCACTCCAAGACGTCTGACTCTAGGTGAGTGATCACCTCATCATGGTTATCTGGGTCATGAATATCTTTTTTGTATAGTTCTTCTGTATATTCTTGCCACCTCTTCTTAATATCTTCTGCTTCTGTTAGGCCCATACTGTTTTTGTCCTTTATTGTGCCCATCTTTGCATGAAATTTTCCCTCTCTTGGTATCTCTGATTTTCTTGAAGAGATCTCTAGTCTTTCCCATTCTATTGATTTCCTCTATATCTTTGCATTGCTCACTTAAGAAGACTTTTTTTTTTAATCTCCCTTTGCTATTCTTTGGAACTCTGAATTCAGATGAGTATATCTTTCCTTTTCCTCTTTGCTTTTCATTCTCTTATTTTCTCAGTTATTTGTAAGGCTTCCTCAGACAACCATTTTGCGTTTTTGCATTTCTTTTTCTTGGGGATGATTTTGATCACCACCTCCTGTACAATGTTACAAAGCCCTGTCCATAGCTCTTCAGGTACTCTATCAGATCTAATACCTTGAATCTATTTGTCATTTCCACAGTATAATTGTAAGGGATTTGATTTAGGTCATATCTGAATGGCCTAGTGATTTTCCCTACTTTCTTCAATTTAAGTCTGAGTTTTGCAAAAAGCAGTTCATGATCTGAGCCATAGTCAGCTCCCAGTCTTGTTTTTGCTGACTGTATTGAGCTTCTCCATCTTGGCTGCAAAGAATATAATCAATATGATTTCAGTGTTGACTATCTGGTGATATCCTTGTGTAGAGTTGTCTCTCTCTCTTTTTCTAAATTAAATTATTTATTTTAATTGGAGGCTTATTACTTTACAATATTGTAGTGGTTTTCACCATACATTGACATGAATCAGCCATGGGTGTAAATGTGTTCCCCATCCTGAACCCCTCTCTCTCTTCCCTCCCCATCCCATCCCTCAGGATCATCCCAGTGCACAGGCCCTGAGCACCCTATCTCATGCATGGAACCTGGACTGGTGATCTGTTCCACATATGGTAATATACATGTTTCAATGCTATTCTCTCACATCATCCCATCCTCGCCTTCATCCACAGAGTCCAAAAGTCTGCTCTTTACATCTGTGTCTCTTATGCTGTCTCACATACAGGATCATCATTATCATCTTTCTAAATTCCATGTATATGCATCAATATATTGTATTGGTGTTTTTCTTTCTGACTTACTTCACTCTGTATAATAGGCTACAGTTTCATCCAACTCATTAGAACTGATTCAAATGCATTCTTTTTAATAGCTGAGTAATATCCCATTGTGTATATGTACCACAAATTTCTTATCCATTCGTCTGCCAATGGACATCTAGGTTGCCTCCATGTCTAGCTATTGTAAACAGTGCTGTGATGAACATCAGGGTATATGTGTCTCTTTCAATTCTGGTTTCCTTGCTGTGTATGCCTAGCAGTGGGATTTCTGGGTCGTGTGGCAGTTCTGTTTCCAGTTTTTTAAGAAATCTCCACACTGTTCTCCATAGTGGCTGTAATAGTTAGCATTCCCACCAACAGTATAAGAGGGTTCCCTTTTCTCTGCACCCTCTCCAGCATTTATTGTTTGTAGGCTTTTTGATAGCAGCCATTCTGACCAGCGTGAGATGATATCTCATTGTGGTTTTGATTTGCATTTCTCTGATAATGAGTGATGCTGAGCATCTTTTCATGTGTTTGATAGCCATCTGTATGTCTTCTTTGGAGAAGTGTCTGTTTAGTTCTTTGGCGCATTTTTTGATTGGGTCATTTATTTTTCTGGAATTGAGCTCCAGGAGCTGCTTATATATTTTTGAGTTTAATTCTTTGTCAGGTGCTTCATTTGCTATTATTTTCTTCCATTCTGAAGGCTGTCTTTTCACCTTGCTTATAGTTTCCTTCGTTGTGCAAAAGCTTTTAAGTTTAATTAGGTCCCATTTGTTTATTTTTGCTTTTATTTCCATTACTCTGGGAGGAGGGTCATAGAAGATTCTGCTGTGATTTATGTCAGAGAGTGTTTTGCCTAAGTTTTTCTCTAGCAGTTTTATAGTTTCTGGTCTAACATTTAAATATTTAATCCATTTTGAGTTTATTTTTCTGTATGGTGTTAGAAAGTGTTCTGGTTTCATTCTTTCACAAGTGATTGACCAGTTTTCCCAGCACCACTTGTTAAAGAAATTGTCTTTTTTCCATTATATATTCTTGCCTCCTTTGTTGAAGATTAGGTGTCCATAGGTGCATGGATTTGTCTCTGGGCTTTCTGTTTTATTCCATTGATCTATATTTCTGCCTTTGTGCCAGTACCATACTGTCTTGATGACTGTAGCTTTGTAGTAGAGTCTGACGTCAGGCAGGTTGCTTTTTCCAGTTCCATTCTTTCTCCAGATTGCTTTGGCTATTCAAGATTTTTTGTATTTCCATAAAAATTGTGAAATTATTTGTTCTAGTTCTGTGAAAAATATCGTTGGTAGCTTGATAGGGATTGCATTGAATCTATAGATTGCTTTGGATAGTATACTCATTTTCACTATATTAATTTTTCTGATCCTTGAATATGGTATATTTCTCATCTATTTGTGTCCTCTTTGATTTCTTTCACCAGTGTTTCATAGTTTTTTATATATAGGTCTTTTGTTTCTTTAGGTAGATTTATTCCTAAGTATTTTATTATTTTCGTTGCAAAGGTGAATGGAATTGTTTCCTTAATTTCTCTTTCTGTTTTCTCATTGTTAATGTATAGGAAGGCAAGGGATTTCTGTGTGTTAATTTTATATCCTGCAACTTTACTATACTCATTGATTAGCTCTAGTAATTTTCTGGTGGTGTCTTTAGGGTTTTCTATGTTGAGGATCATGTCATCTGCAAATAGTGAGAGTTTTACTTCTTCTTTTCCAATCTGGATTCCTTTTATTTCTTTTCCTTCTTTGATTGCTGTGGCTAAAACTTCCAAAACTATGTTGAATGGTAGTGGTCAGTGTGGGCACCCTTGTCTTGTTCCTGACTTTAGGGGAAATGCTTTCAACTTTTCACCATTGAGGATACTGTTTGCTGTGGGTTTATCATATATGGCTTTTATTATGTTGAGGTATGTTCCTTCTATGCCTACTTTCTGGAGGGTTTTTATCATAAATGGATGTTGAATTTTGTCAATGGATTTCTCTACACCTATTAAGAAAATCATATGGTTTTTAATCTTTCAATTTGTTAATGTGGTGTATCACATTGTTTGATTTGCAAATATTGACAAATCCTTGCATCCCTGGGATAAAGCCCACTTGGTCATGATGTATGATCTTTTCAGTATGTTGTTGGATTCTGTTTGCTAGAATTTTATCAAGGATTTTTGCATCTATGTTCATCAGTGCTGTTGGCCTGTAGTTTTCTTTTTTCTTTTTTTGTGTGGCATCTTTGTCTGGTTTTGGTATTAGGGTGATGGTGGCCTCATAGAATGAGTTTGGCATTTTACCTTCTGCTGTAATTTTCTGGAAGAGTTTGAATAGGATAGGTGTTAGGTCTTCTCTAAATTTTTGGTAGAATTCACCTGTGATGCCATCTGGTCCTGTGCTTTTGTTTGTTGGAAGATTTTTTTATTACAGTTTTGATTTCCGTGCTTGTGATGAGTCTGTTAAAATTTTCTGTTTCTTCCTGGTTCAGTTTTGGAAGTTTATACTTTTCTAAGAATCTGTCCATTTCTTCCAAGTTGTCCATTTTATTGGCATATAGTTGCTGAGAGTAGTCTCTTAGATCCTTTGTATTTTTGTATTGTCTGTTGTGATTTCTCAATTTTCATTTCTAATTTTGTTGATTTTATTCTTCTCCTTTTTCCTTGATGAGTCTGGCTAATGGTTTGTCTATTTTATTTATCTTCTCAAAGAACCAGCTTTTAGTTTCATTGATTTTTGCTATAGTCTCCTTTGTTTCTTTTTCATTTATTTCTGCCCTAATTTTTATGATTTCTTTCCTTCTACTAACCCTGGAGTTCTTTTATTTCTTCATTTTCCTAGTTGCTTTAGGTGTAAAGTTAGGTTATTTATTTGATTTTTCTCTTGTTTCTTGAGGTAAGCTTGTATTGCTATGAACCTTCCCCTTAGTGCTACTTTTACTGAATCCCATAGATTTTGGGTTGTTGTGTTTTCATTTTCATTCATTTCTATGCATATTTTGATTTAATTTTTTATTTCTTCTGTGATTTGTTGGTTATTCAGAAGTGTGTTGTTTAGCCTCCATATGTTTGTATTTTTAATATTTTCCCCATAGTTGACATCTAATCTTACCACATTGTGATCAGAAAAAATGCTTGAAATGGTTTCAAGTTTTTTGAATTTACCAAGGCTAGATTTATGGCCCAGGATGTGATCTACCCTGGAGAATGTTCTATGTGCACTTGAGAAAAAGGTGAAATTCACTGTTTTGGGGTGAAATGTCCTATAGATATCAATTAGATCTAACTGGTCCATTGCATCATTTAAAATTTGTGTTTTCTTGCTAATTTCCTGTTTAGTTGATCTATCCATAGGTGTGAGTAGGGTATTAAAATCTCCCACTATTACTGTGTTACTGTTAATTTCCCATTTCATACTTGTTAGCATTTGCCTTACATATTGTGGTGCTCCTATGTTGGGTGCATATATATTTATACCTGTTATATCTTCTTCTTGGATTGATCCTTTATTATGTAGTGTCCTTCTTTGTCTCTTTTCATGGCCTTTATTTCAAAGTCTATTTTATCTGACATGAGTATTGCTACTCTTGCTTTATTTTGGTCTCCATTTGTGTGAAATATATTTTTCCAGCCCTTCACTTTCAGTCTCTATGTGTCCCTTGTTTTGAGATGAATCTCTTGTGGACAGCACATATGAGGTCTTGTTTTTGTATCCATTCAGCCAGTCTTTGTCTTTTGGTTGGGACATTCAACCCATTTACTTCTAAGGTAATTATTGATAAGTATAATACCGTTGCCATTTACTTTGTTGTTTTGGGTTCAAGTTTATAAACCTTTTATGTGTTTTCTGTATAGAGAAGATCCTTTAGCATTTGTTGAAGAGCTGGTCTGGTGTTGCTGAATTCTCTCAGCTTTTGCTTGTCTGTAAACCTTTTGATTTCTCCTTTGTATTTGAATGAGATCCTTGCTGGGTATAGTAACCTGGGTTGCAGGTTTTCCTATTTCATCACTTTTAAGTATGTCCATTCCCTTCTGGCCTGAAGAGTTCCTATTGAAAGATCAGCTGTTATCCTTATGGGAATTCCCTTGTGTGATATTTGTTGCTTTTCCCTTGCTGCTTTTAATATTTATTCCTTGTGTTTGATCTTTGTTAATTTGATTAATATGTGTCTTGGGGTGTTTCACCTTGTGTTTATCCTATTTGGGACTCTTTGGGTTTCTTGGACTTGGGTGGCTATTTCCTTCCCCATTTTAGGGAAGTTTTTGACTATTATCTCCTCAAGTATTTTCTCATGGCCTTTCTTTTTGTCTTCTTCTTCTTAGACTCCTATGATCAGAATGTTGTGGCTTTTAACCTTGTCCCAGAGGTCTCTGAAGTTGTCATTTAATTCTTTTTTCTTTTTTTTCTCTCTGCTTCATTTATTTCCACCGTTCTACCTTCCAACTCACTTATCTTACCTTCTGCCTTAGTTATTCTACTGTTGGTTCCCTCCAGAGTGCTTTTGATCTAGTTATAGCATTATTCATTATTGGTTGACTCTCTCATTTCTTTTAAGTCCTTATTAAACATTTCTTGCATCTTCTCAATACTTGTCTCCAGTCTATTTATCTGTGACTGCATTTTGTTTTCAAGATTTTGGATCATCTTTACTATCATTATTCTGAATTCTTTTTCAGGTAGACTCCTTATCTCCTCCTTTTTTGTTTGGTTTGGTGGGCATTTATCACTTTCCTTTACCTGCTGAATATTTCTCTGCCTTTTCATTTTGTTTAGATTGCTGTGTTTGGGGTGGCCTTTCTGTATGCTGGAAGTTTGTGGTTCCTCTTTATTGTGGAGTTTGCTCCCTATGCATGGGGTTGGACTAGTGGCTTGTCAAGGTTTCCTTGTTAGGGAAGTTTGCATTGGTGTTCTGGTGGATGGAGCTGGATCTCTTCTCTCTGGAGTGCAATAAAGTGTCCAGTAGTGAGTTTTGAGGTGTCTATGGGTTTGATGTGACTTTTGCCAGCCTGTATTTTAATACTCAGGATTATGTTCCTGTGTTGTTGGAGAATTAGTATGGTATGTCTTACTCTGGAACTTATTGACTCTTGGGTGGAGCTTGGTTTCAGTGTAGGTATGGAGGCTTTTGGATGAGCTCTTGTCAATTAATGTTCCCTGAAGTCAGGAATTTTCTGGTGTTCTCAAGTTTTGGATTTAAGCCTCCTGCCTCTGGCTTTCAGTCTTATTCTCACAATTGCCTCAAGACTTCTCCATCCATATGCTGGAGATGATAAAACATCTAGGCTAATGGTGAAAAGATTCTCCACAGTGAGGGACACCCAGAGAAGTTCACAGAGTTACAGGGAGAAGAGAAGAAGGAGGAGGGAAATAGAGGTGACCAGGAGGAAAAGAGGGAGAATCAAAAGGGGAGAGAGCAATATAGCTAGTAATCAATTCCTCAAGTGTTCTCCAAAGCCCAGAACAGCCCGGGAGATTCACAGAGTTAAGGGGAAAAGAGAAGGGGGAGGGAGGAGATAGAGGTGACCTGGGGAGAAAAAGGAGAGTTACAAGGGGAGAGAGCAATCAAGCCAATAATCACACCCTTAAGTAAAAATGGGTACTGAAGATTAGATTCTTAAAGGTACAAAATTGATAACAAATACCAAAAGTAAAGAATAAAAATCTAGAGGTTAGACTCACAAAATTACAATATTAAAAATACAAAACAAAATCAATCACAAAAATTATAAAATATATATATATATATATGAAATTTGCTTTAAAAATAGGGTCTTTTTGCAAGGTAATAGTAGGTTATAAAAATGAAAATTAAAGAAGTAATAAAGAACTTAAAAATAAAAAATTTTAAATTAAAAAATTATAAAAGTAAAATATATCTAGAAGTTTTTCTGGAGCTGTTGAGGGCAGTGTAGGAGTCAGTTCAGTTTCAGATAGCTCCTTGTTCCAGCTTACACTTCTTCTCAAGGTCTATAGGCCCCTTCCAATGTTTAATCAATGCTAACAACAGGGTTTTAATCTGTTGCACCTGTCACTTCCAAAGTGGTTCCCTCTTCTTTATTTATTTTTGCTTCCTCTGTTTGCAAGTCTCTTCAGTGTCTAATTTCCACCCAGACACAAGGGGGCAAAGGTGGTCACTTATTTAGGCTCACTTGTTCAGTTGCGCTATGTATGGGTAGAAAGGCACACTGCAAACAAATATCGCTGGTGTGTGTTGGGAGTGCTCGCAGTGTATGGACCACACTGGGTTTGCCCCTGGTCACAACACGTGTGGTGTCCCAGTCTACACTGCTCAGGCTTCAGGTTGCTCTGCAGTGGAACTGTCTAAGGTGGGCCCTGGGTTTCATGCACTTCCCAGGTCTAAGCTGCTCAGGTTCAGGTTCTCATGAACTCCGCAAAGGCACAGACTCAGTTGGACATGCATTTTGTGCCCGTCCCAGGTCCAAGCTGCTCAGGTGACCAGGTGCTTGGAGAGCACACTGTCCCAGGTGGTCTGTGTGTCTTAATCACTTCCCCAGTCCCAGCCCCTTGGTTTCCTGGGCGTGTTGAGAGAGTGCCGTCTCAGGTGTTCAGTGTGTCTCCTCTGGGGAGCTGATCTCTGGCTGTGACCTTCCTGGTAGATGTCAACCATCCAGGGTCCCAGGAAGACTTGGCTAGCAACTGGAAGCCTGCTCACAGTTTGGTGGAGGACGCTGCTTCTGAGACCAAGATTGCCTCTTGTCTTCCAGCTCTGGCTGTCGCCCGCCTGCCTCTCTGCCTCCAGCGAGGGGATGGGCCAGTCCACAGCCGGCCAGCTCTCCTTTGATATTCGCTCAGTCCTTTGTTCTGTGAGTAGGCCAGGCTGTGCCTTAGGTTAGAGCTTTTCATGGGAAAGTCCTTTTTCCCCCCTCTCTCTGGCTATCCCAAAGTTTGGGTTGCTATCTCATGTTAGCTCCCTCAAATTGTCCTCAAATCATTCAGGTCTGATCTTTACCCTAAGCATGAAACCTGTGCCTCCCTGTTCAGCTCCTTTCGCTGTAGTGGAAGTGAGCATCTGGTCTACTTCTCTGCTGGGAGTTGCGGTTAGGAGCGTATTTGTGGGGTGTTCTTTTTTTTTCCCTCCCGGTTATGTTGCCCTCTGAGATTCCCAAACTCCCCACAGATCCGTAGGTGAGAGAGTTTCCTTGTGTTTGGAAACTTCTCTTTCACAACTCCCTCCCCGGGATGGGTCTCTGTCCCTAACTCTTTTGTCTCTCTTTTTTGTCTTTTATATTTTGTCCTACCTCCTTTCAAAGACAATGGGCTGACTTTCTGGGTGGGTTGTTTTCTGAAAGTTGCTCAGCATTCAAATGATCTTTTGATGAATTTGTCAGGGAGAAAGTGGTCTCCCCGTTCTATTCCTCTGCCATCTTAGGACTCTCCTAGAGTCGTCTCTTGTCTTTTTGGGAGAGAGTGTTTGCTATGATCAGTGCTTTCTCTTGGCAAAACTCTATTAGCCTTTGCCCTGCTTCATTTTGTACTCCAAGGCCAAGCTTGCCTGTTATCTCTTGACTTCCTACTTTTGTATTCCAGTCCCCTCTGATGAAAAGAACATATTTTTTGATGTTAGTTCTAGAAAGTCTTCTATATCTTCATCTTCAGCTTCTTTTGCATTAGTAGTTGGGGCATAGACATGGATTATTGTAGTATTGTATGGTTTTCCTTGGAAATGAATAGAGATCATTCTCTTGTTTTTGAGATTGCTCCCAACTACTGCATTTCAGACTCTTTTTTTGACTGTGAGGGATACTCCATTTCTTCTAAGGGATTCTTGCCCATAGTAGTAGATAAAATGGTCATCGGAATTAAATTCACTCATTCTAGTCCATTTTAGTTCACTGATTCCTAACATGTTGATGTTCACTCTTGCTATCTCCTGTTTGTCCACTTCCAATTTTACCTTGATTCATGGACCTAACATTCCACGTGCCTATGCAATATTGTTCTGTATAGCATCAGACTTTACTTTCACCACCAGACACATCCACAACTGGGTGTTGTTTCTGCTTTGGCTCAGCCTCGTCATTCCTTCTGGAGCTGTTTCTCTGCTATTCTCCAGTAGCATATTGATCACCTACCAAACTGGGGAGTTCAACTTTCAGTGTCATATCTTTTTTCCTTTTCATACTGTTCATGAGTTCTCAAGGCAAGAATGCTGACGTGGTTTGCCATTCCCTTCTCTGTGGACCACTGGAGTTTTATCAGAACTCTGATAAAACTTATCAAAAGTTGGTCAGTCTTGGGTTGGCCCTACATGCCATGGCTCATAGTTTCCTTAAATTAGAGAAGGCTGTGATCCATGTGATCATTTTGGTTAGTTTTCTCTGACTGTGGTTTTCATTCTGTCTGCCCTCTGATGGATGAGGATTTCTCAGTAAAGCTAGGAAAAATTATGTTATATTTTTAAAGCATATACTATATTAAAATAAGAAATCCTCTATGAATTTCACTGTACAGTTTTAGATTTAAAACTCTTCTAGAAACAGATACAGCCTCATAAGTACAGAGAACAAACTAGTGGTTATCATAGGGGAGAAGGTGAGAGGAGGGACAAAATAGGTGAAGTGGATCAAAAGCTAGAAAGTACTAGTTGTGAAATACATAAGTTACAAGGATATAATGTACAACACAGAAGACATATTTTACAATATTTTATAATAACTTTGTATGGAGTGTAATCTATACAAACATTGAGTTTCTTTGTTATACAACTGAAACTAACATAATATTATAAGTCAACTATAAACTTCAATTAAAAATAAGCAAAAAAGATAAATAAATCTTGGATCAAAGAAGAAATTGCAGTGGATTTGTGGACAAAGAATGTCATCTACCTTATCAGTAAACAAAAGACATTGTAGCCATTAGCCCCTGCAGCCATCTACCTCCTGATGGTGCTTTCTGAGGAATTTGGGACTGAGAAAAACAGGATACTGGCCCTAGATAAGGTGCATATCAAAGGAATAAATTTATTAAGCCCCAACTCCTTCTTCTTCTTCTCACACATGGAAATGTGCTAAATTAACTTGAGATATCGAGCTTTTTTTTTTCAGTTGTGTGGGTGTATGCTCAGGCAATGGCAACCCACTCCAGTACTCTTGCATGGAAGATCCCATGGACCAAGGAGCCTGGTAGGCTGCAGTCCATGGGGCCGCTTGGAGTCAGGCACAACTGAGCAACTTCACTTTCACTTTTCACTTCCATGCATTGGAGAAGGAAATGGCAACCTACTCCAATAATCTTGCCTGGAGAATCCCAGGGACCAGGGAGCCTGGTGGGCTGCTGTCTATGGGGTTGCACAGAGTCGGACACGACTGAAGCGACTTAGCAGCAGCAGCAGCATGCTCAGTCATGTTTGACTCTTTGCTGTAGCCTGCTAGGCTCCTCTGTCCATGGAATTTTCCAGGCAAGAATACTGAAGCAGTTTGTCATTTCCAACTCTAGGGGATCTTTCTGACCCAGGGATTGAATTCATGTCTCTTGCATCTACTGCACTGGCAGGAAGATTCTTTACCACTGTGTCACCTGGGAAGACCTTGTCTTTAAGTGGCAGTTATATTTTAATGGTCAACTACTTACATGTTTTGGGGTTTTTTTTCTTTCAAAAATATCTATATATACTTGCTCCTCTCTTGCTTCTCTAAAACAGTCTCTCAGAGTTATCTAAGGCTTAAATCTTCAGTAATTCCCCACATAAAACATAACTCTCAACATTTACATTGTGCTTTTTTTTTCAGTTGACAGATACTAGAAAACATTTTTAAGAGGGGAAAAAACTCTTCCTCTAAAGCCTCTTAATCTTGAAAATGTATTTAATACTAAAGCCTTAATGCAGTTTTTTAGACTTTTAAATGCAAAAACTCCTTTCATAAATTAACTGCATGAGGAAAAATAGCTTAGTTACTAAATAAAATAAATTTTGCTTTAGGAAAGAGCAATATAGGAAAGTAGACAACTATTTTTAGTAGTTGTTCATGAATATCTTTTTTTCTTCCTTGTTGGGGTGTGCAGGAAAAGTATTAGAAACAAAATCTTTCCCCAGCCCAAGAAATCTATTGACTTAAAAGAAACCTATTGACTTAAAATCTCCAGCCCAAAAGTTGAGAATTATGTTTCATTTGGTGGGAATTTTTAGGACTTCAAGCCCAGATGACAGTATTTTGAATAACCCTGAGAAAAATGCTCTGAGGAGGCAAAGGAAGGAGCCAGGTAATATAGAAGTTTCACAACAAAAAGCGGATAGTCTGAACATCAAAAGATTACTGTTAATTAAAGAAAATCAGATATCTCAAATTAAGGAATTTAGCCCTTTTCATTGTTTGGGAAGATGCAAGAGACTGGGCTCACTGAAATCATTCCTTTGATATGCACCTCAACTATCTGGGGCCAGTTTCCTGTGTTTTTCACATCCTGAGCCTCCTTTCCTCAGGCCTCACCGTAGGGATCCTCTGTAATCTGAAGGCTGCTAAACAGCAGGTATTCTCCTTCCTGAGTTCCCTCAGGGCTCACTGGCTCACATTGGAAGGCTGCAGTCACTGATGACTGTGACATCCTTGTTTACTTATATGGCAAGAAATATTCTAGTTCTCAAACCTCTCCATGAAGGCAGTAGAAAAAGAAACCAGTTTTTTTTTTTAATTGAGTAAATATTAAACTAGAATGTAGTGTGTATCACAGGCAGTGTCGTGTTGCTGCTGCTGCTGCTTCAGTTCAACTCTTTGTGATCCTATAGACTGTAGCCTGCCGGGCTCCTCTGTCCATGGGATTCTCCAGGCAAGAATATTGGAGTCGGTTGCTATGCCCTCCTCCAGGGGATCTTCCCTACCCAGGGATCAAACCCACACTTATTATGTCTCCTGCATCGCACTCAGGTTCTTTACCACTAGTACCACCTGCGAAGCTCAGGTGGTACCTTAAGAAATTGCAAAGATAGGAAAAAATCTCACCCTTCTGAGTTCACCTGGAAATTGGAGTAACCATCTGCATTAACTGACTTTATATGAAGAAATATGGACTTATCATGTCTTTCTGAGGGGAGCTAGTTTTGCAATTTGGAGCAAAGTACCCACCAAAGATAGGCTCCTGGAGTCTCAACTGCTAGAAAAAGGCACTCTCTCCCTTGCTATTTACACTTCAAAGAGATGGCCCCTAGCTCCTTGAGACAGTGTCCCTGGGTTACAAAACTGGTAGAAAGTCTTTTTAAAAGATTTACATACATCTCAAAGAGGCAGAGAAAGAATTTATACTTACAAGTTTTCTAAAGAAAATGCTCTAAGAAAAGAGACACAGAGGAGTTTCTTCCCTCACCTTTTTTTTTTTTTTTTTTTTGGCCTTGCCTTGTGGGATCTCAGTTCCCTGACCAGGTATTAAACCCAGGCCATGGTGGTGAAAGCCCAGAATCCTAACCACTTGGTGACCAGAGAAGTCCCTCTTCCCTCATTTTTAAGAGGGAGAATTAAGTCTCTTACTATTTATATTTGCCCTTACACACCAAAATACCTACCTCCGCAGTTAGTATTAAGTTAGTAATGTTTGCTTAGAATTTTTTTAATAAAAGAAAAAAATATTGAAGTTAAAGTCCCTCTGATATGCTTTCCACTCTCAGTCTCAAGCCACCAGTATTTTTAATTTGGTGTGCTTTGTTCTGTCAACTACAAATTGGCACTTGCCATGGGCACATGCCACCTACCAATCTACCTCTACAAGGATTAAATCGTGTGCTGCTTGCTGCAGCTGCTGACCTTCAACAACCCCTGAAAGGAGCCCAGGGTGCAAAGCAGAAATGAGACACTCAGAGAAAAACTAGCAGGACAGGTCTTCAGATAGTCGGATATTTTTAGGAGCTGATTTTATGAGCCCAATTCTTGTTATCCCCATATCTAGAAAGGCACTAAAATCCTTCAAGGTGACTACTGTTTCTCATGACTAGCAAAGCTTCACAAGACTAGCAGAAAACTTTTGAGAAAATATTTACTTAATTGCATCTATTCCCCCTTCACCATAATCACACATATAACGACCTTTCCCCGCTAGCTCTTTGGAACAGTTTCTCAGAGCCCTCTGAGGTGCTCTCTCCTGGACTGCAATCCTCATTTTGCCCCCAGTAAAACTTAACTCACAACTCTCAAGTTGTGCATCTTTTTGAGTAGACAGTTCTAATTGCAGTTGTATGTTTTGTTTACTCTTACAATTTTGGGGTTACGGAATGTTTCTCTTCTACTCTCCACTTCTGTTTGCCTTTTTTATATTTCACATACTCATAAGGTTACAGGGTTTTTGTTTTTTTTTTTCTTTCTGTGTCTGGTTTTTTCCACTTAGTTTACTATCTCCAGGTTTGGGCAAATGGCAAGATTTCCTTCATTTTCAAAGCTGAATAACATTTGATTGTATATGTGCATTTGTGCGCCTGTGTATATCACATCGTGTTTTTCTTTATCCATTCATCTCTCAACAGATACTTGAGTATTCTTTTCTTTTTCCATCTCTTGGATATTGTGAATAATACTGCAATGTACTTGGATGTGCAGATGTCTCTTTGAAGTACTGATTTTATTTCTTTTGAATATATATACAGTGCTACATTGCTGGATCATATGATTCTATTTTTAGTTTTTGGAGGGAGAAAAAGGTGGGGGAAATGGGGAGATGTTGATTAAAGGAAACAAAGTTGCAGTCTACAGGATGAATTAGCTTGTTGGAAAGATACTTTGAGCTTCCCAGGTGGCGCTAGTGGCAAAGAATTCACCTGGCAATGCAGGAGAGGTAAGAGATGCAGGTTCAATCCCTAGGTTGGGAAGGTCCCCTGGAGGAGGGCATGGCAACCCACTTCAGTACTCTTGCCTGGAGAATCCCGTGGAGAGAGGAGCCACAGTCCATAGGGTCACAAAGAGTCTGACATGACTGAAGTGACTTCAGCATGCAGGAATACTTTTGCTACATATATGTATATCATATCAATTTTAATTGAAAAATAAAAGTAAAAGAAAAATAATGTCTCTTTTGTAATGAACACTATGGAATATAAATGATATAACTTCCTACTGCCTAGTGTGTATTAAGAAGAGAACAATATGAATAAGCAACAAGGTTCTAGGGAGGTGGGAGGGGGGTTCTGGAAGGGGAACACATGTATACCCATGGTGGATTCATGTCAATGTATGGCAAAACCAACACGATAATGTAAAGAAAAATAAATAAATAAATAAATAATAAAAAAAAGAATGTGGACACACACACAATGTATATATACACGTTTGTGTATAACTGAGTCACTCTGCTATAAAGCAGAAATTAACACAACACAAATTGTAAATGAATATACTTCAAATAAAAAGTAACATGACTGGAGTGTGGGGGGAAACAAGGTTCTACTGCATAACACAAAGAACTATATACAGTATTCTGAGATAAACCGTAGTGGAAAAGTATATTTAAAAAGAATGTATACACACACACGTATAACTGAATCACTTTGCTATACAGAGAAAGAAGCAAGAATACTGCAGTGGGTTGTCATGCCCTCGGGGGTCTAGGGATTGAACCCACATCTCTTACATTTCCTGCATTGGCAGATGGTTCTTTATCACTAGCGCCAGGTAATTGGTATCAATTTATATTACTGGAGGAGCAAGAGTTGAAGAGGAAATTTGAGAAGGTACAGATAGTAGCTTACATTTGACTGTGTGGAAATAAAGACCACCCAAATGAGAAAAAGAAAAGGCTCTTTATGCAGAGCTTGCTATTGTGGAGTCAGCCACAATTACTTGCAATTTAATACAGACAAGGCAGGCAAAGGAGAGGGAAATCTTTATAGTGGACAAAGGGAAGCCTCCAGGTATGTTATGATCAGAGGTTGTTAGCATGGAGAAGCTGGTGGCCAGCTAACTAGAAATGAAACATCCTGTGTAATTGGTTACAAGTGTATAATTGGCTTTCTCTGGTTAGTTAGTTAGTTCCTAGCTGGAATCCATGGCAAAAATTAGGGAAGCTGGCAGTTACTGACCAAAGTCTTCTCTTTTTTCCATTATAAAGTTTCCCCACTCATCTGCCTGCCTTTGAGTCTCTGCCAAACACAAACAATGGTGACTGATTCCCTTGTTATAGGAAGCTCTGAATAACTTTTGCTTATTCTCATTCAGTTAGTCTTTATTTTCACAAACTATTTTTACTTTCACCCCATGCTCCAACATTACAGGTTTTTTTTGTGTGCCAGCCATATTAAGCTTCTCACTTTTTCCAAATAAACATATACACCTCTGGCATGTAGGAACATCCTTGCTCATGTTGTTATGTCTCCCCTATCTATAAAATTCTTTTACTGTTTCTTCGGCTGATAAAGTGAAAGTGAAAAGGAGTACGTTAAGACTATATATTGTCACCCTGCTTATTTAACTTATATGGAGAGTACATCATGCGAAATGCAGGCGGGATAAAGCACAGGCTGGAATGAAGATTGCCGGGAGAAATATCAATAAACTCAGATATGCAGATGATACCACCCTTATGGCAGAAAGTGAAGAGGAACTGAAGAGCCTCTTGATGAAAGTGAAAGAGAAGAGGTAAGAAGCTAGCTTAAAACTCGGCATTCAAAAAACTAAGAACATGGCTTCCAGTCCCATCACTTCATGGCAAAAAGATGGAGAAACAATGGAAACAGTGACAGATTATATTTTCTTGGGCTCCAAAATCACTGCAGATGGTGACTGCAGCCAAGAAATTAAAAGACACTTGCTCCTTGGAAGAATAGCTATGACCAACCTAGACAGCATATTAAAAAGCAGAGACATTACTTTGCCAACAAAGGTCTGTCTAGTCAAGCTATGGTTTTCCCAGTAGTCATGTATGGATGTGAGTGTTGGACCTAAAGAAAGCTGAGCCCTGAAGAATTAATGCTTTTGAACTGTGGTATTGGAGAAGACTCTTGAGAGTCCCTTGGATATTAAGGAGATCAAACCAGTCAATCCTAAAGGAAATCAGTTCTGAATATTCATTGGAAGGACTGATGCTCAGGCTGAAACTCCAATACTTTGGCCACCTGATGCAAAGAACTGACTCATTGGAAAAGACCCTGATGTTGGGAAAGATTGAAGGCAGGAAGAGAAGGAGATGACAGAAGATGAGATGATTGGAGGGTATCGCCGAATAGATGGACTTGAGTTTGAGTGAGTTCCGGGTGTTAGTGATGGATAGGAGTCCTAGCATGCTGTAGTTCATGGGTTTGCAGAGTTAGACATGACTGAGCTACTGAATTGAACTGAACCGATACTTGTAGCCTATTAAGTGTACAACCACATTATGTCTAAAAAAATGTACATACCTCAGTTTAAAAATACCTCTAATTTTAATTCCTTTACTATTTGCATTGCATCTACAGTTACTTCCTCCAATGAAGTCTTAAACCTCTGAAAGTCATCCATGAGAGCTGGAATTACTTGCCTTCAAACTCCTATCAATGTTGATATTTTGCCTTCTTTCCATGAATCACAAATATTCTTCCTGGCATGTAGAATGGAGCTCAATATCCAAAAGCTCTGAATGGATAAAGAAAATGTGATATATCACACACACACATACAATGAAGAAGAAAGGAAACCCTGCTATTTGCAAAAATATGAATGAATCCAGAGGACACAATGCTAAGTGGAATTAGCCAGAGAAAGAAAAAAACTGCGTGATCTTGCTTATTTGTGGAATCACTTTTTTTTTTAAAGTTGATTCATAGAAATAGAACAGAATGATGTTTACCAGGGCCAGAGGGTTTAGGGGAAAGGTGGATGTGGGGAAGGAGATGGGAAATGCTAGTCAAAGGATTCATTTGTCAGAAGCATAAGTTCTGGGGAGCTAATGTACCAAATGGTGACTGTAGTAAATATTTGTTGTGTGCTTGAAATTTGCCATGAGTAGACCTTAAGCATTTTTACCACACATACACACACACGCACACACACACACACACACACACACACACACAGCTATATGAGTAGATGGATGTTTTAATTAAACTGATTGTGGTGGTCATTTCACAAAGTATATATGTATGTCAAATCATCATGTTGTACTTTAAATATGAACAATTTTATTTATCTATTATTCCTCAATAAAGCTGAAAAATAAAACTTGATTAAGATATGTGAATATCTACCTAAGATAATTATTTTGCTCATGTATTTTTAATATTTGTATAATCAACATAAAGTTTTTAATTTTTGGTCTAACATATACAGATAGATCTTATTTTTTATTTCTTAGAATATTATTTTGAAAATAGCTTGGAATTAAATTTTTTTCATAGATCCACCAAAATAATATAACTAATTTGTTGATCAATACACATATATTTCAAAAATATTGGAAGTAACCATAAATTATTTTTCAGACCTCCTTTTAATTTCAAAATGGTACTGCTTGGAAGATAATACATATGGTGAACCTCCCTACCCACAGATTTGTGCTCTGTGACTCTAACTGGTCCTCTACTCTATCTGACTCAGGATAAAGCACCATAAATAGCACACTGACACACTGCAGCACAAGTTATTTAAAGAAGGTGTTTCATAGTGAAGGAACTGGGAGGATGAGAAAGGAAGAAGAGAGAGCAGGAGCAGACACTACTGCAATCAGAACTTAAAGAATTTTAAGATCTCCTCTTCCCCAGATCATTCTTAGTCCACCAACAACATGCTAAGCTAAATCAGAATATACCCTGGGATTTCCCTGGTAGCCCAGTGGTTAAGACTATGTGCTTTCACTTCAGAAGTTTGATCTCTGGTCAGGGAACTAGGATTCCATAAGCCACATGGCCAAAAAAATAGAGTATACTCCACTTTCCATTGTATCTGTGAATATTATCTTTCCTCAACTTTATTAAAACTCATTTTTCACTTTTGAAATTTTACTGTATCTATTAGGATCCACAAGGGGCTCATAGTGTATTGTTAAAAAAATGGCTCATTGTGGTGACCTGACAAACAAGGGATGATGTCACAGTGGCGACATTGCCCTGGTGGCATCCTGTTTTTTCCTTAAGGAGACATCTGTTTTTCCCTGCTGGTGCCAGTTTCTCAAGACTGCGAGACCACCCGACCTTGAGACCCCTCCGACTATGTGATCACAAGACCTCAGCTTCGAGCTAAAGATAAGCTAAGGACCCCTCCCTTCAGGGCACAATTTCCCATCAATAAGGTATAGGAAAGATTGGCTGTAAAAGGGGGAGCACTGATTTCTCTCTAAGGCCAGTCAGTTTTTTTCTTCCTGTAATAAATCTTTCTCTGCCTGACTGCCTGGCTCACTCTCTTTTTCTCGTGCTCGCCTTACAATGTCTTGTGACCCTTACAAAGTAATTGTCATCAAACACATTAGGATAAGCAGAGTAGGTGTCCTATAGGGTAGCGCACCAAGGAGGGTATCTAGCATTTTATTAGGAAGGCTCTAATCTAGAAGTTGGCACTACAAACTTGAGTTCTCTGCTTCTAAAAGCCCAGCATCTTTACAAATTATTATAGTGAGTTTTAAAAATGGATTTTTATTAGTGTAATTAGTGATATTCAAGGAATGTGGATTGGCTGAAATATTTTAGGAATGTTGCCCTGCTTTCATGAACAGAGCTCTGGAAGCCTATAGACCTAAAGGACAGCATCCAAATCTTGATCCCCAAACAAGCTGCATCCAGCCATCACCTCAGAGGATTTCGGGTCTGTGAGCCTGACTCATCCTGGTTAAGTGAAAGAACCTGTTGGCTAGGTGTGCTCTGAGCATCTAAAGTGACAGAGAGCAGATTGAACTTACAGAGCAGAGCTTCACAGACATGCTTTCACTGTAACCCAGTAGGGAGAGTGCATGTGAGTGGCTGACACCCACCTATAACTCTGTGAGAATCAGTAAAAAGGACCTCATAGTTGAGTATGACCTGTCCTTCCATTTGCTTCTTTTTAATTTTTTCAGGTTTCTAGGATCTAGATCAGTGGTTATCAAAGTGCAGTCCCCAGGCTAGCAGTACCAGCATCATCTAGGAACTTGTTAGAAGTACGAATTCTCAAGACCCAGCTCAGATCTGCTAAATCAGAAGCTCTGGAGCTGTTTTTACTTTTTCAGGTGATCCTTATGCCTGAATGTTTGAGAAGCACTGGACTAGATCTCATTTCGCCATCTATCTATCTTTTCTTGGTTGCCCTCATTTTTACTTCATTTACTGCACCAGTTGGGCCTTATCTGAGATTCTTTACACTGCTACTTCTCTCTTACCATTATGTGTTGTTCAAGATTCTCCATAAATCAAAACCCATAGGCAACTTTTAATCAGAATTCCTCACTAATCAAGGTTCCTTCATACTCTTTGTATTAAGTTGATTTTATGAACAATAGTTTCAGAAATTCATATTCCTCTGTGAAGCAGCAGCAACAGTACAGTGATTATCAAGCTCTGTTCTTTAGAAGCCGAGGTATTTCTCTGAGTCTCCTGAGGGGACACTTGGAAAGTTGAGGGAGGAAGAATAAGGCTTCTTAATCTTGTCTTTTTTGAGTACCTATTTTGAGCCAGGCCATAGTTCTGGTCCCTTCACATGCTAATGCATGTCAGATTCCGCCCAGCTTTTCCATCAAAGAAGCTGTTGTTTAGTCACATTCAACTCTTTGCGACACTATTGACTGTAGCCCATGAGGCTCTCTGTCCATGGGATTTCCCAGGCAAAAATACTGGAGTGGGTTGCCATTTCCTTCTCCAGGGGATCTTCCTGACTCAGGGATCAAACCCACGTCTCCTGCATTGGCAGGCAGATTTTTACCACTGAGCCACCAGGGAAGCCCCAGAGAAGAGGGTATTCTCAATTATTTTATTTACTGGGTTGCAGCATAATTTTTTTTTTTTTTTTTTTTAAGAATGCTAAAGACAAAACAAGCTGCACCCTTTACTCACTGAGCTTCTAGTATCCAGGCCTTTTCTCTAGTCCTGGAATACACACCTTCTTTCCTATCCCAGGCTTTCACATGGTCTTCCCTCTTCTTGAAGATTTCCCCTGAAACAACCATAGTAGGCTCTCTAGCACCCTTTAGCTTTCTACTTAAATGTTATCTCTTTTAAGAGAAACTTAGCCATCTGATCTGTTTTAGTTATTTCCCCTCTTTTTTTCTTTTATAAAGCACTTACTTTTATCTTTATAGCATTTAATGCAATTTATAATGATAGTTGCCTTATTCAATTTTTATAATCTGTTCCCCACTGGGCTGTAAGCTTGGCAGGGCTGGAACCTTACCTATCTTGTTCATTTTGTCTAATGAGCACTTACTAGTGTCTGGCACAATGTTGTGCTTAATAAACATATGGGAATTCAATGACCACTGAGTATAATGAGGCAACTTGAGTTCTCATTCAGGCTCTTTCATTAACTAAAAGTTTCATCCTTAAATGAAGGTTGGATGAGATGCTGTATGACATGATTTTACTTCAGCATCACATTTAACTTTTAATTTTATACTTGTCTGCTTATGCTTTTGGTGGGCAGGTGTTTTGTATCCTTCCTTAACTGCTCATTGTGTAAGGGAAAGCATTTAAGGTACTTTCTTGAGTGAACAAGAATAAAGGTGTTAAAATACAAAATTGAGATCACACTTGAAATTTTCCTGAGCAGACAGAACCAGTTAAGCCACGTAAGCGAAACCTAGTATAGCTTATTCTGCAGGGTAAGCAAAACTTAACTTGGATTGTAAATGCCTCTGAAAATCATAAACTAAACCCAAATTGACCTAAATTGTTTTAGGTTGCCTAAAAAGGCATATGAAGACCACTCTTAACCAATCCCTTGTCATTTGGAAAAACCCCACTGCTATAACCAATAAAGATTAGTTATGTGTTTTCAATATATAAGCCATCCTTTAACATGTCTCTGTACTTAATGCCACTGTTCACTTCAAAACTCTCAGTTTTAAAACTATTCTTCTATGCACAATAAACTCTTACTGGATACAGCTTTATTGATTTGGTTTTATTTTTAACAGTTTCTGGATTTTGACACGGGCTGCCTAAAAACTTTATATTGGACTAGCCATAAGAATTGGAATCTGGACCTCATCCAGTCATGCTACACAGACATTAACTGTAAAGAGAAATTTAGAAAAACTTTGATTTGGGTCAAAGAAAAGGAGTATGGAAATAATGTGCATTTACATTTTTCAATGAATTAGGATTTATTTATAAGTCATTATATATTTATTAATTGAATTTTAAAATGAGTAGGGGATCTGAATAGAGATTTTTCCAAAGAATACACACAAATGGCCAACAAGTACATGAAAAGGTGCTCAGTATCACTAATCATCAGGGATGTCCCTGATGCAAGTCAAAATGACAATGAGATATCTATCACTTCATGTATATTAGAATGGCTATCATCAAGAAGACCAGAGATGACAAGTGTTGGCAAGGATATAGAGAAAAGGGAACCGCTGTGCACTGTTGGTGGGAATGTATAGGGTATAGTCCCCATAGAAACAGTATGGGAGTTTCTCAAAAATCAAAAAGTAGAACTACAACATTATCCAGCAACCCGACTTCTGGGTATGTATTCAAAAGTAATGAAACCAGAATATCTAAGAGATACCTGCACCTGCATGTTCATTGCAGCATTAATCACAGTAGCCAAATATGGAAATGACTTGTGTCCAACAGATGAATGTATAAAGAAGATACATACATGGAATGCTATTTAGCTAGGAGGAAGAAGAGAATCCTCCTATTTGCAACAACTTGGATGAAACTTGGCAGTATTATATTAAGTGAAACATGCCAGACAGAGGAAAGACATGTTCAGCATGGTATCACTTATATGCAAAATCTAAAAAAAAAAAAAAAAGAAAAAAGTTAAATTCATAGAAACAGAGTAGATAAATGTTTACCAGGGACTGGGAGGTGGGGGAATAGGGAAAATTTGACGAAAGTACAAACTTTCAGCTATGAAATGAATAAGACAGACGATCTAATGTAAAACATGGTGACTATGTTGATAACCCTATATTAAATAGTAATTGAAATTGTATTATATAATTAAAATTTTCTAAAAGAGTAGAATTTAAATGGTTTAACAACAAAGAAGACAAACATTTGAGGTGATGGATGTACTAATTCAGTATGTGGTGGGAGGCAAGAATATACAAGAGAGAAAAGAAAGTCTTTTAGATAAGTGGTTGTAGGGGAGAAGGTCAGCTACATGTAAAAGAATGAGATTAGAACATTCTCTATCACCACATATAACAATAAACTCAAAATGGATTTAAGACTTAAATGTGAACTATAAAACTCCTGGGAGAAAATATAGGCAGAACATTCTTTCACATAAATTGCAATAATATTTTTTTGACTCTGTCTCCTAGAATAAAGGAAATAAAAGCAAAAATAAACAAATGGGACTTAATTAAACTTAAAAGCTTTTGCACAGCAAAGGAAACCATAAACAAAATGAAAACAGAACCTCCAGAATGGGAGAAAATATTTGCAAATGATGCAACCAACAAATGCTTAATTCCAAAATACACAAACAGCTCATACAACCCAATATAAAAAAAAACAAACGACCCAATCAAAAAATGGGCAGAAGATCTAAATAGACATTTCTTCAAAGAAGATATACAGATGGCCAACAGGCACATGAAAAGTTGTCTGGAGAGGGTATAGAGAAAAGGGAACCCTCCTACACTGTTAGTGGAAATATATTAATAAATTGGTGCATACAACAACGGGGTCACCATATGATCCAGCAATCCCAATCCTAGGTATATATCCAGAAAACACAAAAATGCTAATTTGAAAAGACACATGCATCTTAATGTTCCTGTTGCTGTTGTTCAGTTGCTCAGTTGTGTCTGACTCTGCAACCCCATGGACTGCAGCATGCAAGGCTTTCCTGTCCTTCACCATCTCCCAGAGGTTGCTCAAACTCAGGTCCATTGAGTCAGTGATACCATCCAACTATCTCATCCTCTGTTGACTCTTCTCCTCCTGCCCTCAGTCTTTCCCAGAGTCAGGGTCTTTTCCAATGAGGTGGCTTTTCACATCAGGTGGCCAAGATACTGTAGCTTCAACTTCAGCATCAGCCCTTCCAAAAAATATTCAGGGTTGATTTCCTTAATGATTGACTGGTTTGATCTCTTTCCTGTCCAAGGGACTCTCAAGAGTCTTCTCCAGCACCACAATTCGAAAGCATCAATTCTTCGGGGCTCAGCCTTCTTTATGGTTCAGCCCTCACATCTGTACATGACTACTGGGAAAACCATTGCTTTGACTATGCAGACCTTTGTCAGCAAAGTAATATCTGCTTTTTAATATGCTGTATTGGTTTGTCATAGCTCTACTTTCAAGGGAAGTCTTTTAATTTCATGGCTGCATCACTATCCACAGTGATTTTGAAGCCCAAGAAAAATAAAGTCCTTCACTGTTTCCATTTTCCCCCCATCTATTTGCCATGAAATGATGGGACTGGATGTCATAATCTTAGCTTTTTGGAAGTTGAATTTAAGCCGGGTTTTTTTTTTTTCCACTCTCCGTTTCCACCTTCATGGAAAAGCTCTTTAGTTCCTCTTCATTTTCTGCCATTAGGGTGGTTGTCATCTGTATATCTGAGGCTATTGATATTTCTCCTGGCAATCTTGATTCCAGCTTGAGCTTCATCCAGCCTGGCATTTCACATGATGTACTCTGTATGTAAGTTAAATAAGCAGGGTAACAATATACAGCCTTGACATACTCCTTTCCCAATTTTGAACCAGTTCATTGTTCCATGTCCCACCCTAACTGTTGCTTCTTGACCTGCATACAAGTTTTGCAGGAGGCAGGTAATGTGGTCTGGTATTCCCATCACTTCAAGAATTTTCCATAGTTTGTTGTGATTCCACACATCAAAGGCTTTACCATAGACAATGAAATAGAAGTAGATGTTTTTCTGGAATTCCTTTGTTTTCTCTATGATCCAACAAATGTTGGCAATTTGATCTCTGATTCCTCTGCCCTTTCCAAACCCAGCTGTACACCTGGAAATTCTTCATTCACATACTGCCAAAGCCTACCTTGAAGGATTTGGAGCATAACCTTACAGGCATGTGAAATGAGCACAACTGTACACTAGTTTGAACATTCTTTGGCACTGCCCTTCTTTGCAATTGGAATGAAAACTGACCTTTTCCAGTCCTGTAGCCGTTGTGAGTTTTCCAAGTCTGCTGATATATTGAGTGTAGCATTTTAACTTTGGGGATTTGAAATAACTCAGCTGAAATTCTGTTACCTCCACTAACTTTGTTTGTAGTGATGCTTCCTAAAACCCCCTTGATTCACACTCCAGGATGTCTGGCTCTAGGTGAATGATCACACCTTCATGGTTATCTGTGTCGTTAAGATCTTTTTGTACAGTTCTTCTGTGTATTGTTGTCACCTCTTTTTAGTATCTTCTGCTTTTGCTAGGTCCATACCATTAATGTCCATTATTGTGCCTATCTTTACATGAAATGTTCCCTTAGTATCTAATTTTCTTGAAAAGGTCTTTAATCTTCCCCATTCTACTGTTTTCCTCTATCTTTGCATTGCTCACGTAAGAAGGCTTTATCTCTCCTTGCTCTTCTTTGGAACTCTGCATTCAGATGGGTATATCTTTTTTTTTCTCTAATGCCTTTCCCTTCTCTTTTCTCAGCTATGTGTAAGGCCTCTTCAGACAACCTCCTCAGCACTATTTACAATAGCCAAGACTTGGAAGCAACTTAAATGCCTGTTGACAGGTGAATGTATAAAGAAGATATGGATAGGATGTATATGCAATAGAATGTAACTCAGCCAATAAAAAGAATGAAATGATTCCATTTGCCACAATATGGATGGACCTAAAGGTTATCATATTAAGTGAAGTAAGTCAGACAGAAAAAGACAAACATCATGTGATATCTTTACAGTGAAAATGCAAGTTGCTCAGTTGTGTCCGACTCTTTGCGACCCCATGGACTATACAGTCCATGGAATTCTCCAGGCCAGAATACTGGAGTGAGTAGCCTTTCCTTTCTCCAGGCAATCTTCCCAACCCAGGGATTGAACCTGGTTTCTTGCATTGGAGGTGGATTCTTTGCCAGATGAGCCACAAGGGAAGCTCAACAACACTGGAGTGGGTAGCCTATCTATTCTCCAGGTGATCTTTCCAACCTAGGAATCGAACCAGGGTCTCCTGTGGGTGGATTCTTTTCCTGCTGAGCTACCAGGGAATTCCATTATGGAAAAGAATCTGGCAAAAATATATATGTCAATATAATTATATATATGACAAAACCACTTTACTGTAACACCTGAAATTAACACAACATTGTAAATCAACTATCAGTTCAGTCGCTCAGTCATGTCCAACACTTTGAGACCCCATGGACTGAAGCACACCAGGCCTCCCTGTCCATCACCAAGTCTAGGAGCCTGCTCAAACTCATGTCCATCAAGACAGTGATACCATCTAACCATCTCATCCTCTGTCTTCTCTTTCTTCTTCTGCCTTCAATCTTTACCAGCATCAGGGTCTTTTCCAGTGAATCATTTCTTTACCTCAGGTGGCCAAAGTATTGGTTTCAGCTTTAGCATCAGTCTTTCCAATGAATATTCTGGACTGATTTCCTTTAAGAGTGACAGGTTTGATCTCCTTGCAGTCAAAGGGACTCTCAAGAGTCTTCTCCAACACCACAGCTCAAAAGCATCAAATCAACTATACGTCAATAAAAATAAGTAAGAACCTTAAGATCATAAAAAAAAAATATATGCGGTTATGAATGTTTTAATAGACTTGGTGGTGGGAATACTTTCATAATTAAAATAATAATACAATGAATTAAGATTGTATTCACTGAACAATGAAAAATGAATTATGATGAAAAATAGTAGAAACTTTTCTAGATTTTCACTAGGCCTTTTGTTATGCGTGTGTGTGTGTGCGTGCTAAGTCGCTTCAGTCATGTCCTATTCTTTGTGACCCTATGGACTGTAGCCCACCAGGCTCCTATGCCCATGGGATTCTCCAGGCAAGAATATTGGAGTGGGTTGCCATGCCCTCTTCCAGGGTGTCTGTCTCACCTGGGGATCAAACCTCTGTCTCCTTTGGCTTCTGCAATGCAGGCGGATTCTTTTCTGCTAAGCTAGGAGGGAAGCCCCAGGCCTTTTGTTACAAAGAACAAAATCTGACTCCTTATCTTATCTGTTTTTTTTTTTTACTTTAACTTTTATTTTCTATTTCTTTTGCTTTGAGTAATGTTGCATATAGTCTGAAATATACAGGAAATCTTATTCTCAAGCCTATGATCTTTAAGATTCCATTCATATAGAGGTAAAAAGTTGCAAAACAGAGAATAACATTTGTCTTGTTGGAGATTCATGGAAACTTCATGACCTGACCTTCCCTGACCTCTGCAAGAACAAAGGATTCCTTCACCAAGAAGTCTGCAACAACCAACTTCACCCCTGCCTCACTTTGCCTTCAAAATTGTTTTGCTGAAACTCTTCTGGGAGTTTGGGGTTTTTGGAGTAGGAGCTACCCATTTTTTTGTATGGCCTTGCAATAAACCTTTCTTAGCTCCCAACTTCAATGTTTTGGTTTGTTTGGCCTTATCATACAACAAGCACATGAACTTGTGTTCCTTAACACTTTCACAATGTAGCCTTTTTTTTTTTTGGCTGTGCCATGCCTCTTGGGAGATTTTATTCCCCCTTCCAAGGATTGACCTCTGCCCCTCCACGGGGAACATGGAGTCCTTAACCACTGAACCATCAAGAAATCTCTCAGTTCTTTTTAGATGCTTCAAAGAATCTTGGAGAAAACAAAATGTATGGACAGTTAATTTTTCCAGTCAGATTCAAGTATGCTGTTTATTAATTAACCCATACTCATTATCTCTCATTAATGAAAAGTTAATATTCATAGTAAACCAGGAAGTTTCATTGTCCTTGTTTATAGATACAAGAAAACTGAACTATAGAAAATTAATTTAAGATTAAACAGCTTTTAAACTAATAAAATAGCACCTAAGAATATAATCAACAAAAGTCTTCTAATTTGACCTCAAATATTAAAATCAACAATTGCATACAGTTACCAAGAGGCATTTCTGTTCCATGATGAATATTATCAACACTTGGCCTTTCTCCATGAATATAAGTACTGGAATAATTGGCCAGAATATGCCTTCTAAATAATCCCAGCATAGTACTCAGACTGTCCTTCAGCTTCTACCTGTATTTGGCTTTGCTCTTAAAATTTCTAGTGGCCTTTTGTTTTTCTGCCTTAACTTTTTCCTGTGTCAGTGTGACCTTAACTTTGTTTACTACCTCTCTTTCTTCATTTATGACTCAGTACAATCTATCAACTTTGTATATTTGGAATGTACGATCAACTCATTGTTAGATCCTTGCATACATTATTGTCATCGTGCAGGGCTTGAAACAATAAGCATTTACTATGCCACAGTTCTGTGGGTCAGAAATCTGGAAGTGGCTTAACTGGGTGTTCCTCAAGGTCTGTCATCAGGCTGCAGTCAAAGTGTTGGCTAGGCTTGTGGTCTCATCTGAAGGCTTGACTGAAAGGATCCACTTCTAAGTTAACTCATGTGATTTTTGGCAGGATTCAGGCTTCTCAAGCTGTTTGACTGAGAGCCTCAGTTCCTTATAGGCATTGGCCTGGAACCTCTTTCAATTCTTTGTCATGCAGGTCTCTTCATTCTCTACAACAGTTACCAAGTCCAAGCTCACTTTGCTTGCCACATGATAGGACAATAAATCCAAGAGATGAGCTGTTGAGGCAAGGAATATGACTTTATTCAGAAAGCCATCTGACCAAGGAGATTGCAGACTAATGTCTCAAAGTGAAAGTGAAAGTCACTCAGTCATGTCTGATTCTTTGCAACCCCATGGACTATAACTATTAACTCCATGGAATTCTCCAGGCCAGAATACTGGAGTGGGTAGCCTTTCCCTTCTCCAGGGAATTTTCCTAGGGATCGAACCTAGGTCTCCTGCATCACAGGTGGATTCTTTACCAGTTGAGCCACCAAATAGCCATCTTATCAGAGCCTGGATGCCGGGTTCTTTATAGAACCATGGAGAGAAGTGGTGAAGAACTAAAGTCGAAGGCAGAATAGAGAAAGAGAGAGAGAGAAAAAATGAAGAAGTAAAGTGAAAAGGGCCATCAGTCTTGCAATACATCTCTGGGAATGGCCAGCTTCCAGAAGGGATGTTTTCCTCTTTTCTTTCTTGCAGCCATTCACAGGTGGGCAGGGTTAGATTATCTCTCTATGAGCTGAACAAAGGCACTTCAATTTAACAGTGAGACATTGATGTTTCTCAGTCTCTCAGTCCTGTCCAACTCTTTGCAACCCCATGTACTGAAGCATGCCGGACTTCCCTGTCCTTCACTATCTCCCAGAGTTCACTCAAATTCATGTATATTGAGCCGGTGATGCTATCTAACCATCTTATCCTCTGCTGCCCTCTTCTTTGCCTTCAATCTTTCCCAGCATCATGGTCTTTTCTAATGAGCCATCTCTTCACATCAGGTGGCCAAAGTATTGGAGCTTCAGCATCAGTTCTTCTAAGGAATATTCAGGGTTAATTTCCTTTAGGATTGAAGTCCCTTGCAGTTCAAGGGACTCTCAAGAGTCTTCTCTAATACCATAGCTCAAAAGCATCAGTTCTTCAGTGTTCAGTCTACGGTATGGTCCAACTCTCACGTCCATACATGACTACTAGAAAAACCATAGCGTTGACTAAATGAACCTTTGTAGGCAAAGTAAATGTCTCTGCTTTTTAATATGCTATCTAGGTTTGTCATAGCTTTTCTTCCAAGGAGTGTCTTTTAATTTCATTGCTGCAGTTACCATCTGCAGAGATTTTTGAGCGTCCCCAAAATAAAGCCTCTCACTGTTTCCATAGTTTCCCCATCTATTTGCCATGAAGTGATGGGACCAGAAGCCATGGTCTTTGTTTTTTGAATGCTGAGTTTGAAGGCAGCTTATTCACTCTCCTCCTTCACTTTCGTTAAGAGACTCTTTAGTTCCTCTTCACTTTCTGCCATTAGGGTGATGTCATTGCATATCTGAGGTTATTGATATTTCTCCTGGCAATCTCGATTCCAGTTTGTGCTTCATCCAGTCCAGCATTTTGCATGATGTACTTTGCATATAAGTTAAATAAGTAGGGTGACAGTATTCAGCCTTGATGCATTCCTTTCCCAATTTGGAACCAGTCTATTGTTCCATGTCCAGTTCTAATGGTTGCTTCATGACCTGCATACAGATTCCTCAGGGAGAAGGTAAGTTGGCCTGGTATTCCCATCTCTTTAAGAATTTTCTACAGTTTGCTGTAATCCACACAGTTAAAGGCTTTAGCCTAGTCAATGAAGCAGAAGTAGATGTTTTCCCAGAATTCTCTTGTTTTTTGTATGATCCAATGGATGTTGGCAATTTGATACTGGTTCCTCTGCCTTTTCTAAATCCAGCTTGAACAGCTGGAATTCTCAATTCATGTAATATTGAAGCCTTGCTTAGAGAATTTTGAGCATTACTTTGCTAGCATGTGAAATGAGTGCAATTGTTCAGTAGTTTGAGCATTCTTTGGCATTGGAATGAAAACAGACATTTTCCAGTCCTGTCGCTACTGCTGAGTTTTCCATATTTGCTGACATATTGAGTGCAGCACTTTCACAGCATCATCTTTTAGGATTTGAAACAGCTCAGCTGGAATCCCATCACCTCCATTAGTTTTGTTTGTAGTGATGCTCCCTAAGGCCCACTTGACTTTGTACTCCAGGATGTTTGGCTCTAGATGAGTGAGCACACCATCATGATTTTTTGTGTCATTAAGATCTTTTTTGTACAGTTCTTCTGTGTATTCTTACCATCTTTTCTTGGGGCAGGGTCTTCTGAGGCAGGCCATTATGTATGATTATAATAGCAAAAGCAATGTAAAGCAAGTCAAAGAAACAGTTTCAACGTGGATTCAGAATTGGCTCTTCCCTGCAGCACAAAATGGCAGCTACCTTTTGTCAGAACAATAGAACATGAATGTGAGAAAGAGCAGGAAGGATGAAAGTTGCAATCTTTTTGTAACTTATTCTCAGAAGTGACATCCTATTATTTTTGCTGTGCCATTTGTTAGGTTGTGAAGGTCCAAGGTGCACTCAAGTTGAGGGGTTTATCCAAGGGTATAAATAAGGGAGACTTCCCTGGAAGCCCAATGTTAAGAATCTGCCTTTGCAATGCAAGGGATGCAGGTTTGATCCCTGGTCAGGGAACTAAGATCCTGCATGCCAAGTGCCACTGTTAGGGAAAGCACACTGACTGAAACTGCCCACCCTGTCCAGGCACCATAGTAACAATTTGCATGAGTTACTTTATGACAGGAGGTCCTCGTAAGGAACTTGGAACTGGTAAGCCACCACCAACCAGAAGAGTTCGGGAAAGATCAAAAGGGGACACATGTCCAACCACCTCCCAGAATCCTTCTCACTGGCATCCATCATGGCTGAGGAATGCGTGCACCACCAGGAAGGACTCTGAGTGAGAAGGATTGGCCAAAGACAACCCAGAAACTAATCCCATCACCATAAAGCCTGAGACTGCAAGCCACCTGGCAGAGCAGTTCTCCTGGTTCCCTTACCCTACTGCTCTCCATGTGGCTGCCCCTTCCCAATAAAATCTCTTACTTTCTCAGCACATATGTCTCTTCGGACAATTCATCTCTGAATGTTAGACAAGAGCCCCATTTGTGCCCTGGAAGGGTCCACCTTCCTGCAACACCTCAAGTGTTAATATATAAAGAGTCCGTATGCCACAAATAGAGAGTCTGTGAACCTCAATGAAAGCTCCTCCCATGCACAACTAAGACCCAATACAGCCAAATAAATAAATATTTTTTTAAATAAAAAAAAAAAGGTGAAGGGTTCACTATGGACCATCTTAGAGGCTACCTAAGAGTACTGGCACAAAGACAGAAACATAGATCAATGGAACAGAATAGAAAGCCCAGAGATAAATCCACGCATCTATGGACACCTTATCTTTGACAAAGGAGGCAAGAATATACAATGGAGAAAAGACAACCTCTTTAACAAGTGGTGCTGGGAAAACTGGACAGCCACTTGTAAAAGAATGAAACTAGATCACTTTCTAACAGCATACACAAAGATAAACTCAAAATGGATCAAAGATCTAAGCATAAGACCAGAAACTATAAAACTCCTAGAGGATAACATAGGCAAAACACTCTCTGCTATAATCCAAAGCGGGATACTCCATGACCCACCTCCCAGAATATTGGAAATAAAAACACGAATAAACAAATGGGACCTAATTAAAATTAAAAGCTTTTGCACAACAAAGGAAACTATAAGCAAGGTGAAAAGACAGCCTTCAGAATGGGAGAAAATAATAGCCAATGAAGCAACAGACAAACAATTAATCTCAAAAATTTACAAACAACTCCTGCAGCTCCATCCTAGAAAAATAAACAACCCAATTAAAAAGTGGGCCAAAGAACTTAACAGACATTTCTCCAAGGAAGATGTAAAAATGGCTAACAAACACATGAAAAGATGCTCAACATCACTCATTATCAGAGAAATGCAAATCAAAACCACAGTGAGGTACCACTTTACACCAGTCAGAATGGCTGCCATCCAAAAGTCTACAAGCAATAAATGCTGGAGAGGATGTGGAGAAAAGGGAACCCTCTTACACTGTTGGTGGGAATGCAAACTAGTACAGCCACTATGGAAAACAGTGTGGAGGTTCCTTAAAAAGCTGCAAATAGACCTGCCATATGACCCGGCAATCCCACTGCTGGGCATATACACCGAGGAAACCAGAATTGAAAGAGCCACGTGCACCCCAATGTTCATCGCTGCATTGTTTACAATAGCCAGGACATGGAAGCAACCTAGATGCCCATCAACTGACGAATGGATAAGAAAGCTGTGGTATATATACACAATGGAATATTACTCAGCATTAAAAAAAAAATTCATTTGAAGCAATTCTACTCAGATGGACGAAACTGGAGCCCATTATCCAGAGTGAAGTAAGCCAGAAGCAAAAACAACAATACAGTATATTAACACATATATATGGAATTTAGAAAGACAGTAATGAGAACCCAACATGGGAGACAACAAAAGGAACGCAGATGTATAGAATAGACTTGTGGACTTTGTGGAGGAGGGTAAGGGTGGGATGAGATGGGAGAAGGGCATTGAAGCATGTTAATTGTCATGTGTCTAATCAATCGCCAGCCCAGGATTGATGCTCGGGACTGGTGCAGCGAGATTTCCCGGGGGGGAGGGAGGAGGGAGGGGGGACCCGGAGGGGAAGCATATGTAAACCCATGGTGATATCATAACAATGTATGGCTAAAACAATAATTAAAAAAATAAAAAAATTTATAAAAAAAAAAAAAAAAAGGTGAAGGGTTCACTATGGACCATCTTAGAGGCTACCTAAGAGTCTTTTCCTAAATGAAACCCTACATTGTTTATTTTGCGGGGATGGAAGGCTAAATGGACACAAGAACTTTCTGTGTGATTTGAGTAACGCTATGCTTATTCCAGGGAAGCCTGGAAGTCTGGCTCCTTGGCCAAGATCAGGATAGACAGTGATACACCTGGTTAACCAGCTGTATAGACTGGTTTTAGTTACCCAGTGCAAAGGATAAAATACCCCTGGATAGACCTGTTCCTCAGCATCCCTGAGATTGCTGCATCTCACTCCTGTCTTGGTGGTTCATAGTCCACAGATTAAGAATAGGCCCTAGGAGCTGGGCCCAGAAAACTCAGCTCTCTCTGGCTGTCTGCACTTTTTACCTCTGCTGTACTACATACTTAAAAAAAAAAAATATCTAAGTGTATCCTGCAAAGTCACAGGAACTCTTTCAGTGATCCAGCCCATAGAATTGCTTCAGTTGGGCAGAACTATCACCACACTGTGTGCACTTGAGATATTGCCACTATGTCTAAATTCCACTGATATTCAAGGGGCTTTGGAAACTCCATTAGCATCAGTCAAATCATCTGCAAAGAACCTCATCAAATGCCCTTCCCTAGAATCAATTTTTCTCTTAGGGTTAGACTTCTTTCTGCACTGCTCTTCATGACATTTTCTTGTACCGTTTCTCTCTTTGTATGCCGGGGTCCAGCCCCGGCAGGGTCCGGGGGTCTTGAGGGATGAGTGGCGTCGGCGGAAGAACTGAGCTGAGTCGGTGTGTGGTGATGAAGCAGTCTCTCTTTATTGCTGCTAGTTTTGTTAGGTGAATGGAGAAGTCTCTCCCAAAGGCGGTGGAGAAGTCTCTCACTTTATTTTTGTTAGCTTACAGTTTTATAGCCAAAGAACATCCCCATTACATCACAACATTTTTATGTAAACTTGTTTTCTGCCTACCATCAACAACTTTTACATTAAGCTCATCTTCTTTACAAAAGGTTGGATTTCTGCATAATCAGACTTAACAATAGTATGTTTACCATTTGAATGTCTCTAGCACACCTTTATTTAGCATAATGGGGGAAAATATTCACTGTCTTACAAGATAGCCTTTTCAGCAACTTATCCAGGAAACATAGGGCTAGAATCTATCTCAAAAAGAGGGGGTTGTAAAGAACTTACTTTCCATATCCAAGAGGGAAGAAGGCTGTAAATGGTTGCTATACTTTAAGAATGTATGCATTTCTTTTGTCCCCGGAAAAGGTGTGCCTCTCCACTCATCTCTGAATATTCAGGAATTGACACAGGGACCCTCCTGCCAAGTGTTCCCTGACAAGGTGCAACTATGTAGAAGCTAGAAAGAGGGGCTTAAGCTTGAAACTGTTTTATTCTATTAACCTATATTGGTTTTTACAAGGAAAGAGAAAAGAAGACAAAGAGACAGTTTAGCAACACTGTTTTAACAATGAAACCCTATAAACTTTACAACTACTAAAAGGAATTTCTATTTCTACACTATCCTAAAGCAATCAGTGTCCTCAGCTATGCTGGTCACAGTTATGAGCATTCCTAAGTCCCATTCCAGTCTGGATTTTTCAAGGATGGGAGCCTCCTCCATGGAGTGGTCGGGGGAGTGGGATGTGGAAAGGTGACCCAAGTATGAGCCCTTCTGGTGGTGGCTTTGCCATGATCCCCAGAGAACTCTTGGTAAACTCCCCAGTAACTAATAGGAGGGAAATAAGGTCTGAGGGAATTATCTCAGGATGAATTTTTTCTAACTGAGACTGACCTACTGAAATGAGCTAATGTTCAGAGCATAAACAGAACTTCCCAAGAAAAATACCAGGAGGGGCTTTGCCTTGGGATGCCCCGAAGGAAAACCCACTTTGCAGTTTCCTTCTCAGTCTCGTGACTTTGTCATCCAAGTGAGGGGGCATCCTGACGGCTCCCGGCATTTGTACATTACCCTTCTGAGTTATCTACTGCTGTAGGAGTGCTTATTGCATTATATCACAATTACGTTCCATTTCTAGCTGCTCTTTGAATGCAGGAACCCTGAGTTAGTTATATTTGTATTCACAGCCTATTGTCTAGAACAGTGCTGTCCAATTGAAATTAAATGTGCACTACATAAACAATGTTGAGCTTTCTAGTTGTTGTGTCAAAAAGAGTAAAAAGAAACTGGTGAAATTAACAATATATTTCATCTAACTCAATATATTTAAAATGTATTATCAACATGTAATTAATATAAAAATTATTATGAGATATTTTATATCTTTTTTTTTCTTTTGAATTCCGGTGTATATATCTTCCATGTACAGCTCATCCTAAATTGGATGAATTTCAAATTCTTAATAGCCATATGTGACATGTGGCACTGAATTGGACAACACAGGCTAGCATATAAAAGGTGCTCAAGTATCTGTAAGTACATGACATGTCTTCATTTGTTGAGGTTTGTCAAGTGCTGTGCCAATTTATTGTTCAACACTTGGCACGTATTATCTCGTTTAATATATACACACCACCTTGAGATGCAGGGATATTTATCCCCAGTGTGAAAGAGAAAAAGGACTTGTTTTCCTCACCATTATTTACCCAATTCCTAGTTTATTTTTTAATAACTATTTATTTTATGAATAAGTGAATGACTATTAAAGAGTGAATATTTAGGTTTTAAAAAGTTAGATAACTTGTGTTAAGTGAGTAATAGAGGCCAAGTTTCAAATCCAGCTCTCTGATTTGACTCCAGAGCTCCTCACTCTTCTTGATGCCTCTTCTACAGATAGATGAAAGAACTGATATGTTAATTAATAACTATCACATTGATAAGAACATGAAACCTAACCAAAAATATAAGAATCCATCATATATCACTTATGTGAAGCACTAGTGGATCAGAAAAAATTTTAAAGTAGAATTATTAAAAAATAAATATTGAGACATATACCATGACATGTGGTGTCATGTGACCAAAAAAAGGGAATCCTAACTGCAACCAACATCACTATATCTATCACTAAAAAGAAAATAACTCTTTTAAACAGCCCTGGAGTTTCTTAGAGTGCAACATCCCACAGCCTTTTAATGAGCAAAATAAATTCTTGGATGTAATTAAATTTGAAGCAGAGAGAGATGATTGGTTCATTTACCTGTGTTGCAACTACAAGCAGGCATAATCTTGACAGCCAAAACCAAGACTAGTGACCAGCAGAATCTGTATAAAGATTTCCTATGTGGTTTGACAGACTTTTACTTTAAACTTTTTTAGGGGGTGGGAGGAGCAGTTGCTGGAGAAGCTGAAGTTGATGGATTTTACAAGACCTTCTAGAACTAATACACAAAAATGATGTCTTTTTCCTCATAAGAGATTGGAATGCAAACGTAGGAAGTCAAGAGATACCTGGAGTAACAGGCAAGTTTGGCCTTGGGGTACAAAATGAAGCAGGGCAAAGTCTAACAGAGTATTGTCAAGAGAACATGCTGGTCATAACAAACACCCTTTTGCAATAACGCAAGAGATGACTCTACACATGGACATCACCAGATGGTCAATACTGAAATCAGATTGTTTAGGTTCTTTGCAGCCAAAGATGGAGAAGCTCTATAAAGTCAGTAAAAACAAAATCTGAAGCTGAGCATGGCTCAGATCATGAGCTTCTTATTGCAAAATTCAGACCTAAATTGAAGAAAGTAGGGAAAACCATTAGGTCATTCATGTATAACCTGAATCAAATTCCTTATGGTTATATAGTAGATGTAACGAGTAGATTCAAGAATCAGGTCTAATTGTAACATTGTACAGGAGGCAGTGACCAAAAGAAAAAGAAATGCAAGAAGGCAAAGTGGTTGTCAGAGGAGGCTTTAAAATAGCTGAGGAAAGAAGAGAAGTGAAAGGCAAGAGAGAAAAGGAAAGATATACCCAACTGAATGCAGAATTCCAGCGAATAGCAAGGAGAGATTATAAGTCCTCCTTAAGTGAATAATGCAAAGAAATCAAGGAAAACAATAGAGTGGGAAAGACGAGATCTCTTTGTGAAAATTGGAGATATCAAGGGAACATTTATGCAAGGATAGTAAGGACCTAACAGAAGCAGAAGAGATTAAGAAGAAGTGGCAAGAATACACAGAAGTACTGTACAAAAAAGGTCTTAATGACCCGGATAACTATGATGGTGTGGTCACTCATCTAGAGCCAGATATCCTGGAGTGTGAAGTCAAATGGGCTTTAGGAAACATTACTATGGACAAAGCTAGTGGAGGTGATGTAATTTTAATTGAGCTATTTTAAATCCTGAAAGATGATGCTGTAAAAGTGCTACACTCAATATGTCAGCAAATTTGGAAAACTTAGCATTGGCCACAGAACTGGAAAAATCCGTTTTCATTACAATCTCAAAGAAAGACAAGCCGAAGAATGTTCAAACTACTATACAATTGTGCTCATTTCACATGCCAGCAAGGTTATGTTCAAAATCCTTCAAGCCAGGCTTCAGTAGTACATGAACTGAGAAATTTCAGATGCATAAGCTGGCTTTCAAAGAGGCAGAGGAATCAGAGACCAAATTGCCAACATTCATTAGGTCATGGAGAAAGCAAAGAAGTTCTAGAAAAACATCTACATATCCTTCATTGAGTACACAAAAGCTTTGGACTATGTATATCACAACAAACTGTGGAAAATTATTGAAGAGATGGGAATACCAAACCACCTTACCCGACTCTTCAGAAACCTGTAGGTAGGTCAAGAAGCAACAGATAGAACATGGAACAACAGACTGATTCAAATTTAGGAAAGGAGTACATCAAGACTGTATATTGTTACTCTATTTAGTCCTGATGTTTATTCCCAAGACTCTTCCTGATGAGGGTGAAAAGAGAGTGAAAAAGCTGACTTGAACCTCAACATTCAAAAAACTAAGATCACGACATCTAGTCCCATCATTTCATGGCAAATAGAAGAGGAAAAAGTAGAAGCAGTGAGAGGTTTCATTTTATAGTTCTCCAAAATCAGTGTGGACAGTGATTGCAACCATGAAACGAAAGACAGTTACTCCTTGGAAGGAAAGCTATGACAAATCTAGACAGTGTATGAAAAAGCAGAGACATCACTTTGCTGACAAAGTCCCTATCATCAAAGCTATGGTTTTTCCAGTAGTCATGTACAGATGTGAGAATTGGACCATGAAGAAGGCTGAGCATTGAAGAACTGATGCTTTCAAATTGTGGTGCTGGAGAAGACTCTTGAGAGTCCCTTGGATAGCAAGGAGATCAAACTGGTCAATCCTAAAGGAAATCAACCCGGAACATTCATTGGAAGGACTGATACTGAAGCTGAAACACCAATACTTGGCCACCTGATGCAAAGAGCCAACTCATTGGAAAAGATCTTGTTGCTGGGAAAGCTGGAAGGCAAAAGGAAAATGGGACGGCAGAAGATGAGATGACTAAATAGCATCACTGACTCAATGGATATGAATTTGAGCAATTTCTTGGAGATAGTGGAGGACAGAGGAGCCTGGCATGCTAGAGTCCATGAGGTTGCAAAAAGTCAGACATGACTTTGAGGCCAAACAACCACAAAGCTGTATTGGGTCTTCCTTGCCATGCATAGGCTCCTTATTGCTGCATGTGGGCTTTTTTCTAGTTGCAGTTGAGGGAAGTCTACTCTCTAGTTGCAGTGGGTGGACTTCTCATTGTGGTGGCTTCTCTTCTTGTGAAGAACTGGCTGTAGAATGGATGGGCTCAGTAGTTGTGTTGCACAGGTTTAGTCTCCCAGCATGAGGGATCCTTGTTCCTAGACCAGGGATCAAACCCATGTCCCCTGCATTGGCAGGTGGATTTTTAACCACTGGACCACCAGGGACATTTGCTTTTTCAACATTTATAAAAAAATAATTTTATTGGAGTATAGTTGATTTACAGTGTTGCGTTAGTTTTGTAACAAAATGATTCAGTTATATATATCCATATATTCATTCTTTTACAGACTCTTTACCATACAAGTTATTATAGAATATTGAGTAGAGTTTCCTGTGCTATACAGTAGTCCTTGTTATTTATTTATTTTATATATAGGAGTGTGTGTATGTTAGGTCCAAGTTCCTAATTTATCCCTCCTCACCAAGTTTCCCCTTGGGTAATCATTAGTTTGTTTTCAAAGTCTTTTGAGTCTGTTTCTGTTTTGTAAATGAATTCATTTACTGCTTTTTAAAATTAGATTCTGGGAGGTGGGAGGGGGGTTCTGGAAGGGGAACACATGTATACCCATGGCAGATTCATGTCAATGTATGGCAAAACTAACACAATAATGTAAAGAAAATTAAAAAAAGAAAGAAAGAAAGAAAAACAAAAAAAAATTAAATTAGATTCCACATATGAGTGCTATCATATGATATTTGTCTTTCTCTGTCTGACTTCTTTCAGTATGAAAATCTCTAGGTCCATCTATGTTGCTGCAAATGCCATTATTTTGTTCTTTTTTTATAGCTAAGTAGTAGCCCGTTTACATAGGTGCCACATCTTCTTTATCTACTACTTTGTCAATGGACATTTAGGTTGCTTCCATGTCTTGTATATTGTAAATAGTGCTGCAATGAAAATTGGGGTGCATGTATCTTTTTGAATTAAATTTTCTTCAGGTATATTCCCAGGAGTGGAATAGCAAAATCATGTGGTAGTTCTATTTTTAGTTTTTCAAGGACTCTACAATCTGTTCTCCATAGTGACTGTACCAATTTACATTCCCACCAGTAGTGTAAGGGGGGGTTCCCTTTTCTCCACACTGTCACTAGCATTTATTGTTTATAGACTTTTTGATGAGGGCCCTTCTTACCAGTGTGAGGTGATTTAGCTCATTTAGCTATAATTCGCATTTCTCTGATAATTAGTGATATTGAACATCTTTTCAGGTGCTTTTTGGCCACCTATATGCCTTCTTTGGAGAAATATCTGTTTAGATCGTCTGCTGATTTTTTGATTGAGTTATTCTTTTGCTTTGGGTTATTTATTTATTTATTTATTTTGACAGCTGCATGAGTTGTTTGTATATTTAGGAGGTTAATCCCTTGTTGGTCACTTCATTTGCAAACATTTTCTCCCATTCTGTATGTTGTCTTTTCATTTTGTTTATGGCTTCCTTTACTGTGCAGAAGCTTTTAAGTTTAATTAGGTCCCATTTGTTTATTTTTGTTTTTATTTTCATTATTCCAGGAAGTGGATTAAAGAGAACAATGTTGAGATTTATGTCAAAGAGTTTTCTGCATTTTCCTCTAAGAGTTTTATAGTCTCTTGCCTGATATTTAAGTCTCTGATTCATTTTGAGTTTATTTTTGTGTATGGTGCTAGAGGATGTTCTAATTTCATTCCTTTACAAGTAGCTGAAGGAAAGTTACATGGCTCAAAACAGCCTGGAGTTAAAACTCTCCTCCAGGTCCTCCCATCATTCTATGCAAAACAAAGAAGTCTCTCAACTGAAGAAAAAAATGGACATTTAAGGTTGATTACACCCAGCTCCCAGCTGGTCCAGCCTCTGGCGCATCTCCCAAATTCCTTGCCCCAGCCCTGTAAGAGATAACTACTCCGAACAAACTTGGAGAAGAACAGGGCCCCTTAAGACAGTAATTTTCCACATACATGCCTATATATATTTACTCATTTCTTAGGTTAGTGCAGCAGCTCGCTGCCCCTTCTCGCCTCATTAAAGGTGATCTGTTCCTGTAAAGTGCTGATCTCCTTCTTTCTCTGAACCTCACCTTCTCTAACTCCCTTACCCTACGGTAGCTGTGCTGTATTCCCAGCACCACTTACTGAAGAGACTGTCTTTTTTCTATTGTATATTCTTGCTTCCTTTGTCACAGATTGGTTGACCATAAATGTGTGGGTTGGTTTGACAGACCTTTGGGAATCTTGTTTGTTGGTTATGTAGGGGGATATCATTGGCTACTTCCACTTTGACTTCATAGTAGCACCATTCAGTAGTTCTATATCTGGCTAACAGTGTAGCTGCTAGGCACATGTGTCTATTAAAGAACTGAATTTTTAACCATATTTAATTTTAATTTAAACCTAAATACTTTGTGTGGCTATTTGGCTATATGTTTCTTACTAGGTGGTATAGAGTTAATAAGATGGGTGGGAAATTCCCACAATTGGATCTCTCAGTCACTAGGATTCCCACAGGTTTTTGCCAGATAGGATTAAGACCTGGCAAAGCCTGTCTAAAGCCTTATCTAGGTCCCTTGTGTGTCCTATCTAGGACCTGACTGCCCTCCAGCCTCCTGATCTTAATTTTTTCAACTTCAAGTGAAGAGGAAAATTTGAAAACTTGCACCCAGCTAGAAATAACCTCATGCTCATTCTGCTTCTGCAACTCAGCTAACTCCTTGCAAAGTCATGTAGGTTACATAGTTTTGGGAAGACGGAAACTTGCAACAAAGCTAGGAGCTGAAGCTTACCTCACTCACTCTTGTCAGTTACTCAGCCCCTGTAATCCTGTTTAACCACCTTTGTGTAAAGGTCAGGCATCCACCCTGCTGTGTCCTAATTGTTGTTTCCCTGTGAGCAGAACCCTTAGTTTGAACTGACCTATCAACAGTCAGCACTGCCCACTAAAGTCTGGTGTTATGCACTGTCTATAAAAACTCTGTAACTTCTTTGTTTGGGGTTCAGAGCTGGAAGTGTTAACTCCTCTGGGCCCGCCGGTATAATAAACTTGAGTTCTCCAATTCTCTGAGTGCGATGCTTGGTTCTCCACAGATGGACTTCTGCAACAATTCTGGAGGCACCAGCGAGATTCCAACCATGCTGGCCTTTTGAGCTGCCAGACCAGTGGCTTGACCAGGCCAGAGCGGAGGAACTCCGAGACAAATAACGAGGTGCACCACCTGACAATTTTCCAGGTTCTCTTTCTGACCAGGATTCTGACTCTTCGGATGGCCAAGCCCCAACTGGACTTACTGGAGGGACGGACCAACTCACCAGGAACATGGCCACATAATAAGGTAAGACCCAGGGGCACAGAACCCAGTCAGGCCCTGTCTTCGGATGGAAGAGGAGCTTGATCACTTCCTATGGTCTTCAGTAAGAAGACCACCAGTTAGGGACCTTCCCAGGGAGGGGAGGCACTGTGATAAGCTCTGACCTGAATGTGTGTGGAAGTGAGAGCCCTGGATCATCCTCATTCTAGTGCAATTGTGTGGCTTCATAGCCTTTGTGGCTACAGAATCCAAGTGGGCCCTAACCTATGGTTTCATGGTGGCCTCATATGGCTCAACACAGTGTTTGTCTCTGGGGGAACCAGTCCCTCTCTGTGAGTCAGATCTGGGTCAGGGGTTTATACTGACCCGTCAAAGCTAAGAAACCCCCAAGTTCCCCACGAGGATGTGGCCAGGTGGGTACCTGAATGATCTCTTCTTTTGAGGGGGCGCCTACCCTTGTTTGTCTTCATGCCACTGACACAGGGCGGTATACACGAGGAGGGAACAATTGGTTACTGATTTTATTTAAAATTGTATTATGTCCAAACGGCCCTTTGCCCTAGGGCCCTCCACCAAAATTAATTTCCTAAACTTTTAAGGCTCACTCTCCCCTTCTGTCAGCTGACTCTTTGAGCTAATGTATTGAAAAATTAGGTGTCCCTCAAAAAACTTGCCCCTTTTGCCAGACTGATTTGTATCCCTCTTTCTTGATCCCCTGAGGCAGCCTGTGTGGAGTGGCACACTCTGATGTGCTCCTGCACACTTTTGAATTCTCATTAGGAAGATACCTTCCTTTGTCACCTTTTCCTTCATAATCCCTTGATTCCCCAAGGATTTCAGGCCCTTCACCTAAGCAAGGAGTACATATACTGCTCTCTCCACCTGCTCAGTGCCCTTGAGATGGTCAATCACCTCTCCAGAACCCTACCTGAAGTTATTCCTCCATGAATCCCATTACAAGGGATCACCTCCTTTCAGTTCCAACCCCCTGAGGCATTTAGCAATCAAGGCTATCTTCAAGAGGCACATAATCATGCTGTCTGGGAATACTAGGCCTTCCAGGAGTGGCGACATCAGTGCTACCTAGGATATAAGGCCCTAAGACAAGGCCCTTCCCATGTACACCCCTCTCCTTCCTGGTCAGAAGGGTAGATTATATTTGTCAACATGATGGGGGTGGGGGGCGAGTTCCTTTAAGCCAATGGTTTTAGATTGTGTGCCCTATTGGCTCTATTCTCCACCATGGGGTACAAGGTGTCATGGAAAGATCTGCAAACAGGAGGTCAAATACCTTGGATTTGTCGTTGAGAAAGGGCATCGGGTACTGGGACATGGGAGGAAGCAAACCATCTGTTCAATGCCTGGGCCAAGTACCAAGAAAGGAGTCTGTGAGTTCCTCAGGGCTGCTGGATTCTGTCAGATCAGATACCAGGCTTTCCTGAAATTGCTTAACCATTGTACGAGCCACAGCAGAATCTGGAAAGGACCCCCTAGAGTGGGGGCCTGAACAAGGAAAAGCCTTCAGGGAGATAAAGAGACTCTTGACCAGTGCTTTAGCATTAGGGCTGCCAGATGTGACACGGGACTTTAACATCTTCATGAATGAGAAAAATCACACTGCACTGGGGGCCCATGTGCAAACAGTTGGACCGTGGCAGCACCTGGTCACGTGCCTGTCCAAACAACTGGACTCTGTGGCCACAGGATGGCTGCCATGTCTCTGGGCATTGGCTGCCACTGTGGTCCTAGTCAGAGAAGCAGATAAGCCTATGCTGGGACAAAATATAAATGTAAAAGTTCCCCATGCTGTTACTGCGCTGATGAACAGCCAGGGGCACAAGTGACTGACCAACACTGGGATGACTCACTATCAGGGACTGCTTTGTGAAAACCCACAGGTCCACCTCGAGACTGTGCGGATGCTGAATCCTGCCACCTACTTACTTTCAGCGGTGGGAACCCTTGATCATAACTGTGAGGAGGTCATAGATGAAAGTTATTCGAGCAGGCCAGACCTGATGGACACTCCCCTCCAGAACCCGGTACTGGAACTATTTACTGATGGAAGCAGTTTCGTCCAGGATGGACAATGCAAGGCAGGCTATGCAATAATGACAACAGATGAGACAGTAAAGACTGAGGCCTTGCCACGAGGATAGTTGGCATAAAGGGCTGAGCTGTGGGCACTCAACCAGGCGCTAAGGCACACTGAAGGAAAGTGAGTTAACATCTACACTGTCTCAAGGTACACCGTTGCTATGTTACATGTTCATGGAGCCATTTATAAAGAAAGGGGACTATTAACAGCAAGGGAAAGGAGACCAAAAACAAAGAAGAAATCCTTCAGCTGTTAGTGGCAGCCTGGAAGCCTTCCCAAGGGGCAGTCACCCATTGCAAAGGCCATCAAAGAGGAACTGATCTAGTCAGTAAAGGGAATCTGTTGGCCGACCAGGAAGCCAAGGAGTTGGCAACCCAATCGAGTCCCACAGAGGGCCCTAAACCAATCTCTAAGATCCTCTTAGCACCAGAATTGCCTCTGTCCCTGAGATATACCAAGGAAGAAGATCAAAGGGCTTTAGATGAGGGAGGAACAAAAGGAAAAGAGGGCTGGTAGAAGCTTCCAGACTGAAGACTCTTTGTCCCCAGCAGTATACAGTTCAGCTGGTGAAACAACACCATCAAACAACTCACTTAGGGAAAACTGTGCTGGAAAGCTTACTGAGTCATTTCTATTTTGTTCCTAAGTTCCCAACCCTGTGTGCCCAGATCAGTGCTAGATGTGTGACCTGTGCACAAAACAATGCCATTCAAAGACCAAGACCCTGCCCAGGGGTGCAGATAGTTGGGACACTTCCCTTTAAAGATTTAGAAGTGGACTTTACTGAAGTCAAGCCCTACAGGGGCTATAAGTATTTACTTGTGGTAGTCTGCACTCATTTGAGATGGGCTGAGGCCTACCCCATGTGCACTGAATGGGCATGACAGGTGGCCAAGGCCCTACTAAGAGACATAATCCAGAGATATGGGCTACCTCTCGTCGTAGGGTCCAACAATGGGCCAGCCTTTGTGTCTGAGATAATCCAGACCTTGTCCAAGATAATAGGAGTCAAATGGAAGATCCATACTGCTTAAAAGCCACAAAGCTTTGGGCAAGTTGAACACATGAATCAGACCCTCAAGACTACATTAGCTAAGCTCTGTCAGGAGATCCAGTTACCTTGGGTCAACATGCTACCCTTAGCCTTACTCTGAGCCTGATGCACCCGGAGGACCTCAGGCTATTCTCCCTTTGAGATCTTATATGGGAGACAACCCCCATTGATAGGAAAGCCCAAGAGAGACCCCCAGCAACTAGATGACCTGGAGATGTCCTGACACCTCCTGGCCCTGGGAGAAATCTTACGTCATATCACCTAAGAAACCTTAGAAAGGACTCCCATTCCTTTTTGCAATTGGGTTCATCCCTATCAGCCAAGAGATGAGGTATGAGTTAAAGACTGGAAAAAGGAACCACTTCAACCAGTTTGGACATGCCCCCATGTGGTCGTCCTGGCAACCCCTACTGCTGTTAAAGTTACAGGTGCCACCCCTTGGATCCACCACACCAGAGTCAAGATAGCAGCAGCTCCCCACGATAAGGACATCTGGAAAACAGTTTGAGACTCCGAGAACCCACTCAAAGTCTGGATCCAAAATCAACAGCTCTGCTCTAGTCACTCCAGGAGCTGACTAGTCAACGAGTGGCAGAAGCTTGAGGATTCTTCAGCCCTGCTCCAGCCACATCCTGTCAACTGGCTGGTCAATGTATGGTGGAATCTTGAGGATTCAGTTATCAGGATATAAATGTGCTTCCATTGTCACCGTGGCCCCTTCCCTAATATGCATTACTGCTATGCTCTTTGCTATAGAACTAGTTTCAGCCACACCCCAGGACTGGAATTTGGGTCAGAAGCTGCTATTAGCTGTCTGCTATCTCGTCATAGTGGGGAATATCATCCCTATTAGGGGCCTGTTGTAATCACTCCCCAGTCAGATATCCCCCCCCCCCCCCCACCCCCCACGCCACACCCTGCCTTCCCTTCTTCTACTAGGGACATCAAAGGATCAGGGTAACGATGACACCCTGCTCAATGGGAACTGGTTATTCCACTGGCATTGATGCTTTCTGTGAATCAGATACAAAAATTTACCTTGACTATAGTCTACCTAAAGGTAGTGGGATTGTTAAGTGGAATCAAATGTTTTGTATAATATCAGTGTATATTCCTGCTGAAAGTGAAACTGAAGTTGCTCAGTCATGTCCCACTCTTTGTGACCCCATAGACTGTAGCCTGTGAGGCTCCTCCATCCAGGGGATTTTCCAGGCAAGGATACTGGAGTAGGTTGCCGTTTCCTTCTCCAGGGGATCTTCCCAACCCAGGGATTGAACCCAGGTCTCCCACACTGCAGGCAGACTCTTTACCATCTGAGTCACCAGGGAGACCCATATCCTGCTGAGCTGTAGTGTATTAGCTGAGCTGCAGTGTATTAGAGAGTAAAACACACCCCCACATGTATTTCATGCATTCACATGACTAGATCAGGTCAGGGGGTCACTTGGACCTTGCTTTATCATACTCACTTCTCTTGCCAAGGAGAGGTAAAGGAAACATGTACATAACAAAACAACCTGTTCTATTTGTCAACAAGAAGACCAATTTATTTGTTTTGACCCCTGGTTTCCCCCTTAATGAAACTTGGTTAGAAGTCACCACCTAGAAGGAAGGATCCTGATTAACTGAACACAAATTATGAATTTAGAACACCTGGTGTTGGTGTACTTTGATGTATGCTCTTCTGCTGACAAAAACCCTAATTCCAAATTGCAGGGGTTTATCATGGGAACAAGCACTCCTCCAAAAAAGAACTGTTGATCCCAAATGTAAGCTGGGGACATGTAACCCAGTCAATTTCACTATTTTCAACCTCAGAGACCCAAAATAGAAAAAGGGTCATCAAATCAACATCTATATTAATGGGAGAGGTATTGACCCACAAACTGTATTGATATTCAGAGCATTTCTGTTCCACTCCAGATTTCCACACACAGGCTCTTCCATTCCTTTTATGAAGAGATGGAAAGTGGCTCCCCTCCTATTTCAGCCAAGACTAAAAATTCTAGCCCTAGCAGAGACAATAGCCCAAATTTTGATGGTTACTTGTTATGTGTGGAGGAACTAACATGGGAGATCAATGACCCTGGGAACTAAAGAATTAGATCCACAAAGACCCTTCAACAATTCAGAAAAATTAAAGACCAGGGTGAGAATTTGGCATTTAAAGACTTCCATAATTAGCAAAAAAAAAAACAAAAACAAAAACCTGCCTGACATGGTGGGCCCATCATTCAATGATCTAGTAGGAAACCTCACTTTTCTTGGCCAAATACAACTACTCATACTTCTAGTTGGTGGGGAAGCCCAAACTATACAGAGCCTAATCCTCAACCTCTTGCAAGCTTCCCCGATTTAAAGACCCAATGGGATGACTTATCCACTGAAGGCCATTGGTCTGCTCCAGAAAGATTATATTGGATTTGTGGAACTAATGCATATTCAGTTTTGCCAGCCAACTGATCAGGGACATGTGTAATGGGCACCATCCATGCCGGGGTCCAGCCTCGGCGGGGTCCGGGGGTCTTGAGGGATGGGTGGCGTCGGCGGAAGAAGAACTGAGCAGAGTCGATGTGTGGTGATGGAGCAGTCTCTCTTTATTGCTGTTAGTTTTGTGAGGTGATGGAGAAGTCTCTCCAAAAGGCGGTGGAGAAGTCTCTCGTTTATTGTTGTTGGTTTACAGTTTTTATAGCCAACAGACATCCCCATTACATCATTACATCACCTATCATTCTATACAATTTTTTGTTTTCTACCTCCCATAGCAACTTTATCATTGAGTTTATTCCCCAAACTATCATGAAACATTCCCTTTGCAGAAGTCAGAATTCTATGTAATTAGATTTAACAATGGTATGATTTCCATTTGAATGTCTTCAGTATACTTCATTCAATCAAGATAAGTACATCAACCTAAGTAGAAAGGTTACATTTCTCTTATCAGGTACAACTATGTAGAAGCTAGAGGGAAGGGCTTAAGCTTGAGACTGTTTATTCTAGTAACCTACTCAAGTTCTTAGGAGAAGAGGAAAGAGGACAAAGAGACAGTTTAGAGAGAGGAAAGAAGACTAAGAGACAGTCAAGCAGCACTGCTTTAGCAATAAGACCCTATTAACCTTATAACTACTATAACGAATTCCTATGTCTACATTATTCTAAAGCAATCACTATCTCCAACTATGCTGGCCACAATTATGAGCATTCCTAAGTCTCTGTCAAGCCTGATTTCTTCAAGGAAGCAAGCCTCCGCTGTGGAGTGGTCAGGGGAGTGGAAGGTGGAAAAGTGACCCAAGTACGAGCCTTTCTGGTGGTGGCCTTGCCATGACCCCCAGAGAACTCTTGGTAAACTCCCCAGTAATGAGTAGTAATCCATTTAAATGTCCCTTTCATTCCTCCATAGCCCCCGGGGAAGGTGATCCACCTTCCCGGATCCTCTGGTCGATAAGGTCTGGGGGGATTATCTCAGGACGAATTCTTTCCAACTGTGACTGACCTACTGAGATGAGCCAATGTTCCGAGCATGGACAGAACTTCCAAGAAAAATACCAGGGTGAGGCTAGCCCAGGATGCCCCAATAAAAAAAGTCAGCTTTGCAAATACTTTCTTAGTCTCGTGACCTTGTCATCCGAGCAAGGGGGCATCCTGACGGCTCCCGGCACATCCATCTCTTCTTTTTCCTATTCCCCCTAGCCCAAGGTGAATCATTGGGAGTCCCAGTTTATAAAGAGAGAGGCCCCACCAAAAAGTGCAGGTCTCTACAGATTGGAGACTGGAAAGATGACAAATGGCCTCCTGAATGCATAATCCAATACTGCAGGCCAGCCACATGGGCAGAAGATGGGTTCTGGGACTGCCGAACCCCAATTTATATGCTTAACAGAATTATCTGGCTCCAGGTGGTGATTGAAATTATTACTAATGAAATGGCCAAGGCTCTTAATTTACTGGCAGAACAGCAAACCAGGATGTGGCAACAAACCAGGATGTTTTTATCATTGCCTGGCCCTAGACTACTTATTGTGGAGAAGGCAATGGCACCCCACTCCAGTACTCTTGCCTGGAAAATCCCATGAATGGAGGAGCCTGGTAGGCTACAGTCTCATGGGGTTGCTAGGAGTCGGACATGACTGAGTGACTTCACTTTCACTTTCAGCTTTCATGCATTGGAGAAGGAAATGGCAACCTACTCTAGTGTTCTTGCCTGGAGAATCCCAGGGATGGGGGAGCCTGGTGGGCTGCCGTCTATGGGGTCACACAGAGTCGGACATGACTGAAGTGACTTAGCAGCAACAGATTACTTATTGACTGCAGACAGAGGGTGTCTGTGGAAAGTTCAATCTTAGTAACTGTTGCCTACAGATAGATGATAAGGGCAAGGTTATAGAAGAAATAACCAGAAAGATGACTAACATAGCTCATGTTCCAGTCTAGACTGGAAGGGATGGAATCCTGGAGAGTTATCTTGGGGGTGGTTTTCTTATCTAGGAGGATTCAGAACTCTAGGATTCAAAACAAACCTCCTCTGCTTTCCTTATCACTTGCCGTTATTCATGAGGACAATTTCCAGCCTCGTTGAGGCCATTGCAAACCGGAGGGCCACCACATTCCTCCTAGCACTAAAAAGTTATCAGCCCTTGAGCCAAGAAGATCAAGAGGTTGATTCCTTATAAGCTTTAAGGGGCATCAAGAGGGGAGACTGAAGAGGAAAATGTAAAAGCTTGCACCCAGCTAGAAATAATATTCAGTTGCATATTCTGCTTCTGCAACTCAGCTAACTCCTTGCAAAGTCATGTAGGTTACATAGTTTTGGGAAGACAGAGACTTGTGACAATGCTAGGAAAAGAAACTTACCTCACTCACCCTTGTCAATTACCCAGCCCCTGTAATCCTGCTTAGCCATGTTTGTTTCTGTAAAGGTCAGGCATCCCCTGTGCTGTGTCCTAACTGCTGTTCCCTCCTGAGCGGAACTCCTAGTTTGAACTGGTCTATTAACAGTCAGCACTGCCCACTAAAGTCTGGTGTTATGCACTATCTATAAAAACTCTGTAACTCGTTTGTTCGGGTCACAGAGCTGGAAGTGTTAGCTCCTCAGGGCCTGCTGATGTAATAAATCTGAGTTCTCCAATTCTCCGAGAGCAGTACTTGGTTTCTCAACAGCAGCACTAGGATGTGGACCAATAACAGCATATGTACCTGGTTGTAATTTACACATCTGTCTTCAAGCACTTTGCTTTCTGTTACAGAGTGAAATTTGTCATATTGACATCCTACAGAACATTGGTCCATTTGTTTGATGATATGCTAATTGGACCTGACAAGCAGAAACTAATGAGCATTCTATAAGACTTAATAAGGGTTTCTCTGGTAGCTCAAATGGTAAAGAATCTGCCTGCAATGCAGGAGACCCAGTTTCAGCCTCTGGGTTTGGAGGATCCACTGGAGAAGGGAATGGCTACCCACTCTAAAGACTTAATAAAGCACAGGTATGCCAGAGGATATGAAACAAACCTTGTAAAAGGTACATTAATTATGTTTTGGGTGTCTAGAAGTAGTCTGGTGCAAATTGTACCACTTCCAGAAAAAAACAAAGCAGACTCCATATTGGATCTGTTCCTTTAGCTGTAACCTTTGTGTTCTGTTGCTAGTGCTTAGTCATGCTGGCTCTGCACCTTGGTCTAAAAGAAAATTTTGCCTACAGCATGAAATGTGCGTGACAGCCCATTCTCAAGACTCTGCCTCCCAGGCTTGACCTTTAAAGGTATAACATTTTCCATTCAAATAGAGATAAAATGTTGCAGAACAGAATAACAGTTGTCTTGTTGGAGGCTTACAGGAACATTATACAAGACCTATGTGGATAGCTGCAAGAATAAAGGATTATCACATCTTCTCTGGAGTACAACCTATACCAAGAAGTCTGCAACAACTAACCTCCCTTATTAATATAAAAGAAGCTTGAATTCTTACTCATGTAAGATGGCTGGGATACTAGCCTGCTATCTTCTCCATTGCTATTCCTTGCCTCAGTACTTTGTCTCTCAATAACCTTGTCTTGGACTCAGTAACACTAACACAAAGAGCATTGGTATATGATGGGCCTCTGGATGTTTTGCCCTAAGCAATTTATCAAGTAACTCGCAGGACTCCAGATCTCTGTGGGGCCTCAGACAAGAGAAAGTTCCCCAGCAGGCCCAGGCTGTGGTGCAACCTCCTCAGGTCTAGTGGCCCCACAAGTCCATTGGTACAAGTGCCGGGAGCCGTCAGGATGCCCCCTCACTCGGATGACAAAGTCACAAGACTGAGAAGGAAACTGCAAAGTGGGTTTTCCTTCGGGGCATCCCAAGGCAAGGCCCCTCCTGGTATTTTTCTTGGGAAGTTCTGATTATGCTCATCTGTTTATGTTTTAGCTCATCTCAGATCAGTCCCAGTTAGAAAAAATTCATCCTGAGGTAATTCCCTCAGATCTTATTTCCCTCCTATTAGTTACTGGGGAGTTTACCAAGAGTTCTCTGGGGGTCATGGCAAAGCCACCACCAGAAGGGCTCGTACTTGGGTCACCTTTCCACATCCCACTCCCCCCAACCACTCCACGGAGGAGGCTCCCTTTCTTGAAAAAACCAGGCTGGAATGGGACTTAAGAATGCTCATAACTGTGACCAGCATATTTGGAGACACTGATTGCTTTAGGATAGTGTAGAAATAGAAATTCCTTTTAGTAGTTGTAAGGTTAATAGGGTTTCATTGTTAAAACAGTGCTGCTAAACTGTCTCTTTGTCTTCTTTTCTCTTTTCTTGTAAAAACCAAAATAGGTTAATAGAATAAAACAGTTTCAAGCTTAAGCCCCTCTTTCTAGCTTCTACATAGTTGCACCTTGTCAGGGAACACTTGGCAGGAGGCTTCCTGTGTCAATTCCTGAATATTCAGAGATGAGTGGAGAGGCACACCTTTTCCGGGGACAAAAGAAATGCATACATTCTTAAAGTATAGCAACCATTTACAGCCTTCTTCCCTCTTGGATATGGAAAGTAAGTTCTTTACAACCCCCTCTTTTTGAGATAGATTCTAGCCCTATGTTTCCTGGATAAGTTGCAAGATTTTTATCTTTGCTGAAAAGGCTATCTTGTAAGACAGTGAATATTTGCCCGCATTATGCTAAATAAAGGTGTGCTAGAGACATTCAAATGGTAAACATACTATTATTAAGTCTGATTATGCAGAAACCTGACCTTTTGTAAGGAAGATGAGCTTAATGTAAAAGTTGTTGATGGTAGGCAGAAAACAAAAGTTTGCATAAAATAGTTGTGATGTAATGGGGATGTTCTTTTGGCTATAAAACTGTAAGCTAACCAAAATAAAGTGAGAGACTTCTCCACCGCCTTTGGGAGAGGCTTCTCCATCACCCCACGAAACTAACAGCAATAAAGAGAGACTGCTTCATCACCACACACCGACTCAGCTCAGTTCTTCCGCCGACGCCACTCATCCCTCAAGACCCCCGGACCCTGCCGGGGCTGGACCCCGGCATACAAGCAGTTTCAGTGCTGTCTGAAACCTCTCACAAGCATCTTTTAGGCAAATCCTAGCAAATTCCTTAGCACTATATCCTCTTTTGTTAACATGTTTTCTCCATTTGAGAAGAAGCTCCTAGGTTGCTGCTGTGCCCTGTTCTTAGGACACGAATTGACTATGCAGACTCAGCTGCCCAGGAATGCAGTGTTATCTGATTCACAAGGCTCTATAATTGAACCAGTGCAGCAGCATTTCACTGTTAAGTAAAAATAGTATATACATTACCAGCTCACACAGGTCTTGAAAGGCATAATTAAAACATAAACATGAAGCCCAGCATTCTGTCATAACTGCTCCTTCTGTACTAGCTTTCCTTCAGACCACATGTATGGTCTCATGAGGAGTGAGGAAAGAAAGTGGGGTCCTGGTGTACCCTACAGTATTTGGGTACACCCAAATACGGTTTGTACTGTATGCTGACTCCAAGAGAAGTATTTTATAGCTCATCTCTGAGATGATACTTAAAGACAGTAATGAAGCTAAAGTCATTATAGCCTACACCAAGAACAGAGAAGAATCAATACTCTAAGTCATTTCTAGTTACATATACTCCAGCACCCCACAGCCTCTACAAGAGCAAATTCTTGGTTGGGATTAAATGTGGAGCAGAGATAGAAAGTACTGCTTCATTTACCTGTGTAGCATCTACAAACTAGTCCAGACAGATCAAAACTAACAATAACTACCAGAAATCTGTACAAAATGCCAGAGTATATGGTTTGATAAACCTATTAAGCAAGTATCAGAGTGCCTGAAGAGCCAGTGTATTTGGTTATTAACTTTGGAAATGGATGGCTATGTATCCTATTTTGAAAATGTTAATTCATGGACAGTTGACCTACTGGATGGAACCTTAGGAAGAACAAAATTGGAAGATTGGTGAAGTCTAGGGGAAAAGTTATGTGGAGGACCTCTCAGAATGGACATGTGTGACAAATCCATGACCCATATCAAAGCTCATCAGAGGACATCTATGGCAGAAAAACTCTCAGTAATCAGATAGATAGTACATTCTGTCCTATGGATATCAGTCAACCTGTTTCTCCAGCTGCCTAGTACTTAATTAACAGGCCCATTTATGAAGTGACACGGCAACAGGAAAGGAGGCTGTGCATGAGCTTTTCTTCACTGAGGTTGATCTGGCTTCTGCCTATTCTGAGTCCCCATGTGATAAAAGCCAAGGCCATGCTGAGCCCCTGATTGAACACACCATTCTCCCAGGAACCAGTGAGCCGTTTGGAGGCAAACTGATGCATTGGACACTATCCATCATACAAGGAGCAGATATTGTCCTGTTGGGAATAGAAACATTTTCCGGATACGAATTTGCCTTTCCTGTGTAAAATGCTTCTCAGTTCAGTCGCTCAGTCGTGTCCAACTCTTTGCGACCTCATGAATTGCAGCACGACAGGCTTCCCTGTCCATCACCAACTTCCAGAGTCCACCCAAACCCATGTCCATTGAGTCATTGATGCCATCCAACCATCTCATCCCCTGTCTTCCCCTTCTCCTCCTGCCCCCAATCCTTCCCAGCATTAGGGTGTTTTCCAATGAGTCAACTCTTCCCATGAGGTGGCCGAAGTATTGGAGTTCAGCTTCAACATCAGTCCTTCCAATGAACACCCAGGACTAATCTCCTTTAGGATGGACTGGTTGGATCTCCTTGAAGTCCAAGGGACTCTCAAGAGTCTTCTCCAAACCTCAGTTTAAAACCATCAATTCTTCGGCACTCAGCTTTCTTCACCTTCCAACTCTCACATCCATACATGACTACTGGAAAAACCATAGCCTTGACTAGATGGACATTGTTGGCAAAGTAATGTCTCTGCTTTTCAATATGCTGTCTAGGTTGGTCATAACTTTCCTTCCAAGGAGTAAGCGTCTTTTAATTTCATGGCTGCAATCACCATCTGCAGTGATTTTGGAGCCCCCTAAAAAAGTCTCTCACTGTTTCCACTGTTTCCCCATCTATTTGCCATGAAGTGATGGAACCAGATGCATGATCTTAGTTTTCTGAATGTGAGCTTTAAGCCTACTTTTTCACTCTCCTCTTTCACTTTCATCATAAGGTTTTTTAGTTCCTCTTCACTTTCTGTCATAAGGGTGGTGTCATCTGCATGTCTGAGGTTATTGATATTTCTCCTGGCAATCTTGATTCCAGCTTGTGCTTCTTCCAGCCCAGCATTTCTCATGATGTACTCTGCATATAAGTTAAATAAGCAGGGTGACAATATACAGCCTTGACATATTCCTTTTCCTATTTGGAACCAGTCTGTTGTTCCATGTCCAGTTCTAACTGTTGCTTCCTGACCTGCATACAGGTTTCTCAAGAGACAGGTCAGATGGTCTGGTATTCCCATCTCTTTAAGAATTTTCCACAGTTTATTGTGATCCACACAGTCAAAGGCTTTGGCATAGTCAATAAAGCAGAAGTAGATGTTTTTCTGGAACTCTCTTCCTTTTTCAATAATTCAGCGGATGTTGGCAATTTGATCTCTGGTTCTTCTGCCTTTTCTAAAACTAGCTTGAACATCTGGAAGTTCACTGTTCACGTATTATTGAAGCCTGGCTTGGAGAATTTTGAGCTTCTACTGGCACTAAACAGAAGGCCTCATTCATTGCCATTCATATTCCATTCAAATCACCTCAGACCAAGGAATCTGTTTTCAGAGAAGGACATAATAGATTGGAATTATACTTACAGAATTCATTAGCATTATCACAAGCCCCAGCAACCCAAAAGCATCTGGCTTGACAACATGGTAGAATGGCTCAGTGACCGCATCAGCTAAAAGAAAATTACTTCACAGTATTGTTATACAAGATGAATGTGTGACTTATACCAGTGGAACAACATGGCAACCTCTCCCTCATAGCTAAATACATGAGCTGAGGAGCCAAGGAGTGGAGGCTCACAAAGGTTCTATTCATTTTCCCCCTTGCTTTTTAAAAATTAAGATATAATTTGCAATACATATAAAGTGTACAATTCAGTGATTCAGTATTTTCATAAAGTTTGCAACCATAACCACTATCTAATTGCAGAATACTGTCTTCATCTCCAAAATAAATCCTGTACCCTCAGCAGTCACATCCATTCCTCCTGCCCCAGTCCTAGGTAGCCACTAACCTACTTTCTGTCTCTGTGGATTTATTTTCCTATTATGGATATTTCATATGAATGAAATCATGTAATAGGTAGCCTTTTGCATTTGGCTCCTTTTATTTCAGTTCAGTCACTCAGTCATTTCCAACTCTTTGCACCCCATGGACTGCAGCACACCAGGCTTTCCTGTCCATCACCAACTCCCAAAGCTTGCTCAAACTCATGTCCATCATGAGTTTGAGCCATGATGCCATCCAGTGATGTCATCCAACTATCTTATCCTCTGTCATTCCCTTCTTCTCCTGCCTTCAATCTTTCCCAGCATCAGGGTCTTTTCCAACGAGTCAGTTCTTCCCATCAGGCGGCCAAAGTATTGGAGTTTCAGCTTCAACATCAGTCCCTCCAATGAATATTCAGGACTGATTTCCTTTAGAATTAACTGGTTTGATCTCCTTGCAGTCCAGGGGACTCTTAAGAGTCTTCTCCAACACTACAGTGCAAAAGCATCAGTTCTTCAGTGTTCAGCCTTAGTCCAACTCTTACATCCATACATGATTACTGGAAAAACCACAGCTTTGACTATCTGTACCTTTGCTGGCAAAGTAATGTCTCTGCTTTTTAATATGCTGTCTAGGTTGGTCATAGCTTTTCTTTCAAGGAGCAAACATCTTTAAATTTCATGGCTTCAGTCACTATCTGCAGTGATTTTTGGAGCACAAGAAAATAAAGTCTGTCACTGTTTCCATTGTTTCCCCATCTATCTGTCATGAAGTGATGGGACCAGATGTCATGACCATTGTTTTCTGAATGTTGAGTTTTAAACCAGTTTTTCACTCTCCTCTTTCACTTTCATCAAGAGGCTCTTCACTTCCTCTTTGCTTTCTGCCCTAAGGGTGGTTTCATCTGTGTATCTGAGGTCGTTGATATTTCTCCCAGCAATCTTGATTCCAGCTTGTGCTTCCTCCAGCCCAGCATTTCTCATGATGTACTCTGCATAGAAGTTAAACAAGCACGGTGCCAATATACAGCCTTAATGTACTCCTTTCCCAATTTGGAGCCAATCTTTCCCATGTCCAGTTCTAACTGTTGCTTCTTGATCTGAATACAGTTTTCTTGGGAGGCAGGTAAGGTGGTCTGCTATTCCCATCTCTTCAAGAATTTTCCACAGTCTGTTGTGATCCACACAGTCAAAGGCTTTAGCATAGTCAAAGAAGCAGAAGTAGATGTTTTTCTGGTACTCTGTTACTTTTTTGATGATCCATTGCATGCTGGCAATTTGATCTTTGGTTACTCTGTCTTTTCTAAATCCAATTTGAACATCTGAAAGTTCTTGGTTAATGTACTGTTGAAGCCTAACTTGGAAAATTTTCAGAATTACTTTGCTAGCGTGTGAGATGAGTACAATTGTGCAATAGTTTGAGGATTCTTTGATATTGCCTTTCTTTGGGATTGGAATAAAAACTGACTTTTCCAGTCCTGTGGCCACTGCTGAGTTTTCCAAATTTGCTGGCATTTTGAGTGCAGCACTTTTACAGCGTCTTTTAAGTTTGAAATAGCTCAACTGGAAATTCCATTACCTCCACTAGCTTTGTTCCTTTCGTTTAGCATGATGTTTTCAAAGTTCATCCATATTATAGCATGTACCAATACTTCATTCCTTCCTATGGCCTTTTACTTTTAAACATAATAGTCCCCTTAAGGCAAGTTTTCTTTCCATTTTATAATCATTGGACTCAGAGGGTTTAGAGGTCCCAGTGTCCAGTGAAAAGAATATGAGCACTGACCTAGTTCTGTTTGTTTGAAAGCTGATATTTCCTCCTACCATTTTAAATTACTCAGGCTACTTAAATAACAAGCAGAGGAAAGGGTGTCACTCAAATGGCTGGAAAATTGATCCTGATTACCAAGGGAAAATTAGATTGCTGCTAGCTAATGAGGAGAGGAAATCAGTTCACGTCTACAGTTCATGGAAATGGGGATGACAGAACAGATTTAAGAAAAGTAGAGGAGACTATATTTCCAAGATTTTGCGACTGATGAGGCATAGGGATTGAGGACAAGGAAGGACTCTTGACTTTGTCATTCTTTCTTTAAGTTTTCTTTATCTTTTTCTGTTCTGGTTTCTATTTTTCTAGTAGTTATTGGGAGAAGGGTGAAGAAATAATTGAAAACCATTGCTAACAATAAATGAGGAAGTCAAATTCTCAGTTTTGTCGCTTTCATTCCCACGTAACAGTCTGTTTTAAAACTATTATTAAGTGCATATATATTTTGCATTGTTATGTCATCTTGATGATTGATCCTTTTATCATCATGAAATATATCTCTATCTCTGCTAACATTCCTTGTCCTGAAGTCTGCCTGTCTGACACACACAGCCCCTTCAGTTTTCTTAAGACTAGAGTTTGTGTGGTATGACTTTTTTCATGCTTTTAATTTTAATCTATTTGAGTCTTCATAGTTAAAGATTTTATGAACAATATATAGCAACATATATATGTTTAATATTAATATCATTCTTTATACTTTAAGATATTAACCCTTTACTATACTTGTTGCAACTGCTGTCCTGAACTACATCTTATCAATCCCTTGTATTAGTGGACTTCATTTATTTAATTTTTGGCCACACCACATACCATGTGGGATCTTAGTTCCCCTACCAGTGATTGAACCTGTGCCCCCATGTATTGAAAGTGCAGCATCTTAATGCTGGATTTACAAGGAAGTCCCTATTTGGGTATTTTTGAAAGGAGAATTTTTTAAAAGAAAGTGAAAATAGAGACTACATGCCTTAATTCTTGTTCCAGGAAATTTTTACCCAGGGAGATAGGACTGAGAGGAATGAATAACTTCACTGCTTACCTCAGGATGTGTCTGCCAAGCAATGTGTCTGGGCAGATCATCCACAGGAATAGCTTTCCTATTAAAATAATAGCTTGGTCACCTGGACAAAGAGCTTGCTTCTCTGACACCAGTTTGCTTATCAAAAGTTATTTTAAAATCTTCACTTTGCAGTCATAAACTTTGCCTAGCTCCAAACAAGTCCCTGCCTTGAAGGACCATCTTTAAACCACAAGTCTAGGCCTTCAAACTCTTAATCCTCAATCCTACCCTAATCAGCAGCCTCACTCCCAGGTCACAGTTGAATCAAGGTGGTCTCTTCTCTGCTGCAGTAACATCAGTGAACTCAACTTGATTGAGTAGATTTCTTTGCTGGTCTTACGGGAAGCTGAGAAAATTTTGACAATAAAACGGGTATTTGTTTTTCATAATTTTTAGGTAAATAAAATTCTCTGTCAAATAGAGAATAATTAATAATAATATAATAATATAAAATAATAATATAATCTTTAAAAATTTTTATTAGAGTACATGATTTACAATATTATGTTAGTTTCAGGTGTACATCAAAGTGAATCAGTTATACATATACATATAGTCACCCATTTTTAAAAATTATTTTTCTGTATAGGCCATTATAGAATACTGAGTCATGTTTTCTGTGCTATACAGCAGGTTCGTATTATAGTGTGTGTATGTCAATCTCAGTCTCCCTATTTATCCCTCCTCCCTGTTATCCCCTGGTAACCGTAAGTTATTTCCCCTATATCTGTGACTCTACTTCTGTTTTGTGAATAGATTCATTTGTACTCTTTCTCTAAGATTCCACATATAAGTGATAACATATGATATTTGTCTTTCTGTGTCTGACTTACTTCACTTAATGTGACAGTCTTCCAGCCCATCCATGATGCTGCAAATGGCATTGTTTTGTTCTTTTTTTATGGCTGGGTAGTATTCCACTGTATACATGTACCACATCTTCTTCATCCATTCCTCCATCGATGGACATTTAGGTTGCTTCCATGTCCTGAATATTGTAAACAGGGCTGCAATGAACATTGGGGTGCATGTATCTTTTTAAATTATGGTTTTCTTTGAGTATATGCCCAGGAGTGGGATTGCTGGGTCATATAGTATTTCTAATTTTATAAGGAACCTGCATAATAGTGGCTGTATCAATTTACATTCCCCCCAACAGTATAGAAGGGTTCCCTTTTTTCCACACCCTCTCCAGCATTTATTGATTGTGGATTTTTTGATGATGGCCATTCTGACCAGTATAAAATGATACCTCATTGTAGTTTTGTACAATCTATTCTTTTATATCCTACTCTCATTTTTTCCTACCACTTATCAAAATCAAATTAAAATAACAATACTTTTGGAATTCCCTGGTGATCCAATGGTTAGAATTCCATACTTTCACTGCTAAGGGTCAGGGTTCATTCCTTGGTTGGGGAACTAAGATTCCAAAAGTGGTTCAGCCAGAAAAAAATTTCAAAGATAAATAAAATGACAACACTTGGCTGTTTAAGGCCAAATAGTACAAATTTGTTAACATTCTCAAGGTCAGTTTTTTTTTGTTTGTTTGTTTTTTGCCATATAGTCACTAGTATGCTCTCAATATAACAAGTAAACATATTTAGTCAAGATTAGGACTTGCATCTTTGAAAGGAGAAGCTGAACAATTAATTTTACCTTTTTTACATCTACAATATCCCTAGTTACTTTAACTTAATGTGAGAATTTATAGAAAATAGAATATGGTAGGTCTGCGACACTTTTATTCTTCATTTATTTAGAGGGATGTTTTAGAGTACAAATATGATCTTTTCAGCACTTCTGTGCATGGTTTCTAATGCCTTTCTATTGCTCCAAAGGTAATTTGTCATCATCCTTAGTATGGGTAAAAGGCACTGCATTCTGTGACTCCTGTCTAAGTATCAGTTTTCATGTCTGAGTCTGCTCTTCTCTCACTGTTTCCCAATGCCCCAAATTCCTGTGGCATTTCTTCAAGTACCCCCAAATTCCTCTGACATTCAAGGCCTTCACATTTGCAGTGCCCTTTGCTGGAATATTTCCCCACTTCCATTCTACGTTCCTTTTTTGCTCCTCTAAGCCTTATCCTTTAGATTTCACCTTAAATAGCTCTTCCTAGGACTTTTCCCCAGGCTTCCCAGTTTAGGTTGTCTTCCTTCTATAGTTTTCTTTGCACTCTGCCTTCTCCCTCCTGGCACAAACCTCAGTTGTTAAGTTCATGGTTATTTGCATGCTTATTCCATGCTGTCTTCCCCGCTGGGCTCTAAATTCTTTGACACTTTGTTTACTGGACAGGAAAGTGCCTGTCTCAGAGGAGGACTTTATAGATATTTGTGGAGCAGATGAAAGAAGAATTTCTAAAACTGACATTTAAATTAGTCCTTTATTTCATAATCTTCCTCTCAAAATAGGAAAAGTGTGTTAAATAAAATAAATTGCTCCTTTTCCATGCCAAGTGTGGTGACCCAAAGACTAAAGAGCAGATAAAACCAAGGAGGATCTTGGAATTCAGAAACAGAAAAATCAGACCCTTATCGTCCTTCCCTGCCCCATGTTGTAGCTATTAATGGATTTCAGGTCCTCCAGAGCAGTATAACCTGTCTCCCTTCCTACCCCACACAGGGAAAAGGTATTTGCCTTACCCTTCCCCCACCTAGTACATGTGCCTCATTCAGTCAGCAAATGATCTGCAAGACCGCTATCCCACTCCTTGTACTCTGGGTATAAAAGTGGACTAAGGACCCCTGTTCAAATTCAGTTCTCCTTTGAGCTGGCCCACTGTTCTAACAGCATCTCCCACTCTAATAAACTTTATTTACCTCTGATTCTGTCTCATATCTGGAAATTCTTTCCCAGTCCATGCCTGGACCATGACACTAAGGTCCTGATAGATAGATCTTAAGACTAATTATATAACAAAGCCTTATATATAATTTCTGATGTGCTAGGCATTGTCTTAGTGAAAGTGAAAGTCACAGTCAGGTCTGACTCTTTGCAACCCCATGGACCATACTGTCCATGGAATACTCCAGGCCAGAATACTGGAGTTGGTAGCTGTTCCCTTTTCCAGGGGACGGTCCCAATATAGGGATCAAACCCAGGTCTCTTGCATTGCAGGCAGATTCTTTACCATCTGAGCCACGAGGCAAGCCCAGGCATGGTCTCAAGTTCTTTACAGTTAGGAATTCATTTTATCATAATGCTCTGAGGTATGTATTGTTATTATTGCTCCTTTATTTAATTTTTAAAATAAATCCTCCACCCAGCTCGAAGGATCTTAGTTCCTTGATCCAGGGATGGAACTTCTGCCCGTGACAGTGAAAGCAGAGTCCTCACCACCGGATCGACAGGGTATTCTTATTATTGCTCTTTTATAGATGAGGAAAGTAAAGCAGAGAGAGGTGAAGTATTGAATACATTGTCCAAGGTAGCACAACTAGTAAATGGCAGAGCTAGGATTTGAACTCAAGGAGGCTGATTCCAGAGTCTGTACTTTTGACCATGATTCCATGCTGTGAAGAATAGTGTCTGGCACATGGTAGGTGCTCAGTGAATGCTAGCTAGATAAAAAGTCTTTTTTTCTGTAATCTTTCTTTACCCGGGTTGCCAGCTAGTGTTTAATTTTAAGGTGTTACAGCAGGCAGGTAGTTAGATAAGAGCAGAGAAATGGGGGCAGGGGCCAGGTGGCAGGAAATTATGCATCCTGTAAACAGCGGGGGTTCATGGGCAGACAGAGGAAATCAAGAACATGCAGACTCACAGGAAACCACACCTTTTGGGTAAGAAGTGTCCTGGAAGCAGATAAAAAAAGATGAAGGCAGGAATCTCCTGTATGTGAATGTAACTTGTTGCTTAATATGCTCTCATTGCAATAAAACTAGCCTTGCAGATAAGCAGTGCCCATCATGCACCTATGCTGTGACACTTCCAATCTAAGCTAAGCAAGAAAAAAATCCCTCCTCCCCTCAGGAAGATAGAGTGGGGATGAAAATCAGGAATATGACCCCCAAACTCCTCCTTCCCCAGTGAATATTTTGCCCCTTCATTTGTATGCCCCTTGTAACCAGGTGGCCAAATAAACACAGGACAGCAGCTCCTCACGTGTCTACCTGCTCTCCCTCTGAGTATTCTTGCTTAAATAAATTCACTTTACTTTTTAACCTCCCTGCTTCATTTCTGAATTCTTTCACAATGAGGCAAGAACATTAAATTATTGTTCTGCCAGGAACAAAGGCAGATACTACATCTTTGAATTCTGTATCTCAGTGCTTAACAGTCACAGCCTAACTATCACTCACTGGAAAGTCAGATTGAAATCACTACTCTTTGACTCTAAATCCTAGATACTTTAGCTCCAGCTGAAGTTGGGCTCACAGGCCATTGTGAGGGTTAGCAGCTTTATAGTGCATGAATGAGATTGAAATCTTTGAAAAACAGGTTTAATTTGTCAAATGCCTTTTCTGCATTTATTGATATAATAACATAATATCAATTTTCATAAAAGTATCAATTTTTATACTTAATTTTGTTAATGTTGTGTATTACATCGATTGATTTGTGAATATTGAACTGAATCTTGCACCACTGGAATGCTGCTGCTGCTTCTAAGTCGCTTCAGTCATGTCTGACTCTGTGTGTCTGACTCTGCCCATAGATGGCAGCCCACCAGGCTCCATCGTCCCTGGGATTCTCCAGGCAAGAACACTGGAGTGGGTTGCCATTTCCTTCTCTAGTGCATGAAAGTGAAAAGTGAAAGTGAAGTTGTGTCCCACTTTTTGCGACCCCAGGGACTGCAGCCTATCAGGCTCCTCTGTCCATGGGATTTTCCAGGCAAGAGTACTGGAGTGGGTTGCCGTTGCCTTCTCCGCACCACTGGAATAAATACCACTTAATCATAGTATATAATCCTTCTGATGTATTGTTAATACTCAGTTTTCTAATGATTTGTTCAGGATTTTTGCATCTATGTACATCAGGGATATTGGCCTGTAAATTTCTTTTCTTATTGTCCTCACTTTCTTTTGGTAATGTTGGTCTTGTAAAGTTTTGGAATTGTTCCCTCCTCTTCAATTTTTGGAAAAATTTGAGAAGAATATAGGTCTTGTATCTTTTCTGAATTGGGGTGATAACTCACCAGTGAAGCTGTCTGGCCCTGGACATTGTTTTTTGGGAAGTTTTTGATTACTGTTTCAACCTGTTTGCTAGTTCAGATTTTCTATTTCTTCGTGATTCAGACTTGGAAGATTGTGTGCTTCTAAGAATTTGTCCAATTTTCTAGGTTGTTAGTTTGTTGTCATATGGCTGTTCATGGTATTCTACTTCTTTTTCTTTCTGTGGTATCAATTGTAATTTTCCCACTTTTTTCCTGACTTTATTCTTTCTTTTCTTAGTGAGTCTAGCTAAAACTTTGATCATTTTATTTCTCTTTTCAGAGAACCAGGTCTTAGTTTCATTGATCTTTTCTGTTGTTTTTTTAGTCTTTATTTGATTTACTTCTGTTCACATCTTTATTATTTCCTTTTCTCTATTGACTTTGGGCCTTGTTTGCTCTTCATTATCTAGTTCCATTAGGTGTAAGGGTAGAGTGCTTATTTGAATTATTACTTGTTTCTTGAGATAGGCCTGCATTGCTATAAACTCCCCTTTTAGTACCAGTTTTGCTGCATTCTTAAGATTTTGAGATTTTATGTTTTCATTTTAGTTTGCCTTCAGATATGTTTTTATTTCTCTTTTGAGTTCTATGTTAAATCCAATAGCTGTTAAATAACATGCTGTTTAGTTTCCATATATTTGTCTTTCTTCCAGATTATAATCTTTGTGGCAAAAATAAACAATGCCTCATATGGTTTTGATTTTCCTAACTGTTTTGAGACTTGTTTTGTTTTCCAAATTATGGTCTATCCTGGAGAATTTTCCATATACACTTGAGAAGAATGTGTAATCTGCTGCTTTTGGTTGGAATGTTCTCTGCTATTCTTTTAAGCCCATCTGATATAAATTTTTATTTTAAAGCCACTGTTTTCCTGTTGATTTTCTGCCTGAATGATCTATCCATTGATATAAGTAGGGTATTAAAATACTCCACTATATTGTGTTGCTGTCAATTTCTCCCTTTAAATCTGTTAATAATTAGCATATATATTTTGATGCTCCTATGTTAGATGCATATATACGAATAATCATTATATCTTCTTGTTGAGTTGTCCCCTTTATCATTATATAATATCCATCTTTATCTCTTGTTAGGCTTTTTGGCTTGAAGTTTATTTTTGTTGGATATAAGTATGGCTACATTTGCTCTCTTAGGCTCTTATTTACTTGGAGTATCATCTTTTATCCCTTCACATTTGAGCTTACATTTGTCCTTAGAGCTAAGTTTTCTGGAGGCTGCATTTAGTTGAGTTTTGTTTTCTAACTCATCAGCCACTTTTGGTCTTTTAATTCATGATTCAATTTCCAGGATGATTTTTGATAAATGAGAACTTAGTACTGCCATTTTATTTTTTAGTTGCTCTATATCTCCATTGTTTCTTTTTTTGTTTGTATTTCTGTCTGCCATTTTAGTTTCATGGTTTTCTATTTTATTTTTCTCAGTTTCCTCTTCTTTTTCACTGTTAAATAAGACACAATAGAAAAACAAATGGTTGCTATTTGGTACATTGCATTTTCTTCAGAAAATCTAGAGCAAAGGATCATTTTTATTTCCATAATAGTTCAACACAACAGATTGAAAACAGAACTAGTGAGAAAACAGCTGAACTTGCACTTGAAGTCAACTTCCCCTTGACTGAAAAATTCAAGGTGTCTCAGATGTCAATACAGTGTTTAAAGCAGTGGATAAAACTTTACAAATTGGTTGTGCTTGTTCCAGGTTATTGCACTAGTAAACCAGCAGGCTGTATTCTCCATTGTTTGCATCTGTAGTCTTCAAAGCCAATAAGCTTTTTCCTGCACCCAGATCATCATTATAACATACCATTTGGATGATTAAATACAGAGCATACTCATGTAAAACATCATACTGATCTGATGTGGATACTTCTATACCAAACTTGGTAACCTGCATAGTAAATTCTTCCTCGAAAGGGATGAAAAGCAATTTTTTATCTTTCTGAGTGACATCTATTTATCAGTTCTAGTGGCCCTTCAAGACTTTTCCCTTCAGAGAGTTTCAGTTTCTCAATTGCATCAATGTACTTTTTTTTTTTTTTTTAATAAATCCTGCACAGGTATCTGAATTATTGTTGATTTGTCCTGAGGTTTTGGTGGAATTGGTGTCAAGGTTTGCCACCTTGCTGGACCATGAAAGTCCTCCAATGCTGGAATCTACAGACTTGCCATTAGTATTGATTTCTCTGCTCTGGGAATTGTTACTGCTGTATTGCTTCTTGTCTTTCTGGAACATCTTACAACATAGCTGATCCAGAGGCTCTCACTGAAGAATCCAACACTATTTTAACATCTTCAAAGATTTCACAGACAGTGGTCTGCACAGATAGCTTCCTTTCACTCCAACATGGTCATTATTCGTCAGAAAAACAAGGTACCTTACCACCATCTGCACTCAGGGTCATAGACCTACCGCCTGGGCAGCCTGCACCGCTGTTGCAACTCCTGTTCTACTCAGTTTCCTCTTTTAATAGGTTTTGTGTCTCTGCTCTAGACGTGTTGTACTTAACATGAGTTTCTATAAAATGTCTCAAATAGTCCTTTTCCTGTCAATAACATGTTATCTTCACTTGCCTATGTGAGTTCTGTCCTTTTCCTCTTACTTTTTTATGTTTTTGTTGTGGCAAATTGTCTCATTTTATGTTGTAAGTTTGTTACCAAATTGAAGTCTTGGGTCTGGAAGATCCCCTGGAGACGGAAATGGCTACCCCCTCCGGTATTCTCGCCTGGATATTTACATGGACAGAGGAGTAGGTTGGGCTACAGTCCATGGGGTCGGAAAAGAGTCAGATGTGGCTTAGCAACCAAACAACAGCAAAATAGTTATTTTTACTGCTTCCCCTCAACCTTTAACCTTTATGTTATAATTATATAACAACCTATACTGATACAGAGTTGTAATTTTCTGATTCTGAAATTATATTTATCACCTTATTCAAAGTTTTGTGTACTTTTGCTTTCAGGTGGTTGGTGGCTAGGATTGCAAGCACAGCCTCCACTTTTCCCCTAATTCTGCCTCCACTATGTGTTCCAGTGCTCACCCTTTTGAGGTACTGATGTGTAGAACTCTGGTGTCTTGGTGCGTTGGTCAGAGGAACCTTGGCTGAGTTATGGATGTTTTACTGATTGTAAATTGAAGGGGAGAGACAAAAGGAGAGTATCATACCACTATAATGCTGATGTTACTCCAAGACTTTATTTTTTAGTAGATTTAAGATCACAACAAAATTGAGGAAGGAACCCCATGTAGCCCCCCAACACACACATGCATAGGTTCTCCCATTACCAATATCTCCACCAGAGTGGTACATTTGTTACAACTGATGAATCTGTAGTGATCCAAAGTCCACATTTTACCTTAGAGTTCACTGGATTTGGACAAACAAATAATGACATGTACCTATTATTATAGTATTATATATAGAATTTTCATTGCCTTTTCCAGAATATCTTAGTTGGAATTGTGTAGTATGGAGGTAGGTTTTTCAGGTTGGCTTCTTATTCACTAAATATAAGATTCCCCCATATCTGTTCATGGCTTGGTAGCTCGTTGTTTTGTTTGTTTTTTTTTCCCTTTTTGCATTGAACAATATCCCGTTGTCTAGATGTACCATTATTTATCTATTCGCCTCCTGAAGACAATGTTTTGCTTGTAAGTTCTCACATGAATAAAGCTGTTATAAGGTTTCCCTATCCAACGTGGATACCCCAGGAGGTCACTCTCCCTGGGCTCTGTCCAGGTGGCATATGGGAGCATAGGGCTCTGCCCGATGATGTACAGTCCCTTTCCACAACGTTGGAGATGAAGCTGGGCCTTGAGTCTGCGCCTGCATATTCCTACATCTTCTCAGAGTCCTGTGGACAATGACTGGGGAGAAAAACCATGCAGGAAACATCCAGTATACAAAAATTTTTAAAGTGAATAAAGATTGTACAGATAAAATCTAATCCTTTTTTCTTTTAATGAAAAAAAAAAAAAAAGGTTTCCCTGGTGGCTCAGATGCTTAAGAATCTGCCTGCAACGTGGGAGACCCAGGTTCAATACCTGGGTAGGGAAGATCCCCTGGAGAAGGGAATGGCAACCCACACCAGTATTCTTGCCTGGAGAACTCCATGGACAGAGGAGCCTGGTGGGGCACAGTCCATGGGGTGGCAAAGAGTCTGTTATAAACATCTGTGTGCAAGTTTTCAACTCCTTTGGCTAAATACCAAGAAACATGATTGTTGGATTATATGGTAAAAGAGTTTATTCCTGTAAGAAATCACAAACTGTCTTCCAAAGTGGGTGAAATGCTTTGCATTCTGACCAGCAATATATGAGACTTCCTGTTGCTCCAAAGCCTCTCTAGCATTTGGTTTTGTCAGTATTTTGAATTTTGTCCCCTTTAATAGATGTATTGCCGTTGTTCAGTTCCTCAGTCATGTCAGCCTCTTGTGACCCATGGACAGCAGCATTCCAGGCGTCCCTGTCCTTCATTATCTCCCGGAGTTTGCTCACTCACATCCATTGAATCGGTGATGCCATCCATCTCATCTTCTGTCAGTTGACAGAATTTATTTTCTTGAGCTCCAAAATCACTGTTGATGACTACAGCCATGAAATTAAAAGACGGTTGCTCCTTAGAAGAAGGCAGTGGCAACCCACTCCAGTACTCTTGCCTGGAAACTCCCAGGGAAGGGGGAGCCTGGTAGGCTGCTGTCTATGGGGTCGCACAGAGTCGGACACTACTGAAGCGACTTAGCAGCTCCTTAGAAGGAAAGCTATGACAAAACTAGACAGCATATTAAAAAGCAGAGACATCACTTTGCCGACAAAGGTTCATATAATCAAACCTATGGTTTTTCCAGTAGTCATGCGTGGATGTGAAAGATGGACCATAAAGAATGCTGATGCTGAAGAACTGATGTTTTCAAACTGTGGTGTTGGAGAAGACTCTTGAGAGTCCCTTGGACTGCAAGGAGGTTAAACCAGTCAATCTTAAAGGAAATCAATGCTGAATATTAGTTGGAAGGACTGATGCTGAAGAAGCTCCAGTACTCTGGCCACCTCATGTGAAGAGCTGACTCATTGGGAAAGACCCTGATGCGGGGAAAGATTGAGGGCAGGAGTATGAACTCATTGGTTGGCATAACTCAATGGACATGAGTTTGAGCAAACTCTGGGAGACAGTGTAGGACAGGAAAGCCTGGTGTTTTGCAGTCCATGGGGTCATGAAGATTTGGAGACAACTGAGCAACTGAGCAAGAACTTCTGGTCTCGCTACTCTGCTTCACTGATCTACTATTTATTCTTTAATATCGAACTATTTTGATTATTGTGACTTTATAGTAAATCTTCAAGTCAAGGAACGTCAGTCTTTCAACTCTATTCTCCTTCAGTATTGCAATGAGTATTCTAGCTCTTTCGCCTGTCCATAAATTTTTTAGAATTAGTTTGTTGATATTCACAAATAACTTGTTTTGATTATGATTGGGAGCACTTTGAATTTATAGATCAATTTTAAAAAACAAAAAATAAAAAGAACTGAGTTAAGGTGATTCTCCCCAAGCCAAACAACTTGATATTTTACTCAGGCCATACAGTCATGGGTAAGTAAATGATTTTTACTTGAAACTTTGATATCTTAAAAATAGAGCTTGGAAAATATATTAGGTTGGTGCAGTAACTGTGGTTTTGCATTGTTAAAATTTGCCATTTGATATTGAAATACACTCTTAAATAATGTGGTTATGTTGTATATCACTTTAATATGCATTTCCTTTATGTTTTTTAATGACTTATTACTTCCTGCTTATCTTATATTTATTTTAGACTATGGAGATGATGTTCAACAAAAAGCAAATTTGAACGATTTTTCTTATTTGAGTTCAAAATTGGTTGTAGGGCATTGGAGACAACTTCCAGCATCAACACAACTGGCCCAGAAACTGCTAAGGAACGTGCACTCCAGTGGTGGTTCTAGAAGTTTTGCAAAGGAAACAAGAGACTTGAGGATGAGCAGGGTGGTGGCTGGCCATCAGAAGTTGACAACAACCAATTGAGAATAATCGTCGAAGCTGATTCTCTTACAACTACATGAGAAGTTGCCTAAGAACTGAATGTTGACTATTCTATGGTCAACAATTTGAAGTAAATTGGAAAGGTGAAAAAGCTCAATACGTTGGTGCCTTATGATTTGACCACAAACCCAAAATATTGTTGCAGTATCATCTTCTCTTATTCTGTGCAACAACAACAAATGATTGCGGATTGTGATGTGTGATGAAAAGTGGACTTTATATATGAACCAGCGATGACCAGCTCAATGATAGGACAGAGAAGCAGCTCCAAAGCACTTCCCAAAGTCAAATTCGCACTAAAAAAAAGGCAATGGTCACTGTTTCGTGGTCTGCTGACCATCTGATCCATTACACCTTTCTGAATCCCAGTGAAAGCCTTACATTTGAGAATTATGCCCAGCAAATTGATGAGAAGCACTGAAAACTGCAATGCCTGCAGCCAGCTTTGGTCAACAGGAAGGGCCCAATACTTATACATGACAAAGCTCAACCACATGTCACACAACTAACGCTTCAAAAGTTGAATGAATTGGGCTAAAAAGTTTTGCTTCATCTGCCATATTCACCTGACCTCTCAAAACTTACACTTCTTCAAGGATCTTGACAACTTTCTGCAGGGGAAACACTTCCACAACCAGCAGGAGGCTTTCCACGAGTTTGTTGAATCCTAAGCACAGATTTTTACACTACGGGAATAAATGAAGTTAATTCTCACTGCCAAAAATGTGTTGAATGTAATGGCTTCTCTATTTTGATTAAAAAGAAGAACTTGAGCCTAGTTATAATTATTTAAAATTCATTGTCCAAAATTGGAATTATGTTTCCACTAACCCAACAGTTTATCACAAGGTAGGAGTCACATTTTGGATATGTTCAGTTTAGTAGCTCAGTCGTGTCCAAATCTTGTGACCCCATGAATCACACCATGCCAGGCCTCACTGTCTATCACTAAATCCTGGAGTTTACCCAAACTCATATCCATTGAGTGAGTGATGCCATCTAGCCATCTCATCCTCTTTCGTCCCCTTCTCCTCCTGCCCTCACTCTTTCCCAGCATCAGGGTCTTTTCCAGTGAGTCAGCTCTTTGCATGAGGTGGCCAAAGTATTGGAGTTTCCGCTTCAGCATCAGTCCTTCCAATGAATATTCAGGAGTGATTTCCTTTAGGATTGACGGGTTTGATCTCCTCACAGTCCAAGGGAGTATCAAGAGTCTTCTCCAACACCACAGTTCAAAAGCATTAATTCTTCAGCACTCATCTTTCTTTATGGCCCAACGCTTACATCCATACATGACTACTGGAAAAACCATAGGCTTGACTAGATAGAACTTTGTTGACAAAGTAATGTAATGTCTCTTCTTTTTAATATGCTATCTAGGTTGGTCATAACTTTCCTTCCAAGGAGTAAGTGTCTTTTAATTTCATGGCTGCAATCACCATCTGCAGTGACTTTGGAGCCCAAAAGATAAAGTGAGCCACTGTTTCCACTGTTTCCCCATTTATTTGCCATGAAGTGATGGAACCAGATGCCATGATCTTAGTTTTCTGAATGTTGAGCTTTAAGCCAACTTTTTCACTGTCCTCTTTCACTTTCAGCAAAAGGCTCTTATTCACTTTCTGCCATAAGGGTAGTGTCATCTGCATATCTGAGGTTATTGATATTTCTCCCAGGAATCTTGATTCCAGCTTGTGCTTCTTCCAGCCCAGCATTTCTCATGATGTACTTTGCATATAAGTTAAATAAGCAGGATGACAATATACAGTCTTGCTGTACTCTTTTTCCTATTTGGAACCAGCCTGTTGTTCCATGTCCAGTTCTAACTGTTGCTTTCTGATCTGCATACATGTTTCTCAAGAGGCAGGTCAGGTGGTCTAGTATTCCCTTCTCTTTCACAGTTTCCCACAGTTTATTGTGATCCACACAGTCAAAGGTTTGGCATGGTCAATAAAACAGAAGTAGACGTTTTTCTGGTACTCTCTTGCTTTTTCAAAGATCCAGCGGATGTTGGCAATTTGATCTCTGGTTCCTCTGCCTTTCCTAAAACCAGCTTGAATGTCTGGAAGTTCACAGTTCACATACTGTTGAAGCCTGGCTTCGAAAATTTTGAGCATTACTTTACTAGCATGTGAGATGAGTGCAATTGTGAGGTAGTTTAGCATTCTTTGGTATTGCCTTTCTTTTGGATTGGAATGAAAACTGACCTTCACCAGACCTGTGGCCACTTCTGAGTTTTCCAAATTTGCTGACATACTAAGTGCAGCACTTTCACAGCATCATCTTTTAGGATTTGAAATAGCTCAAGTGGAATTCCATCACCTCCACGAGCTTTGTTTGTAGTGATGCTTCCTAAAGCCCACTTGACTTCACAATCCAGGATGTCTGGCTTTAGGTGAGTGATCACACCATCCTGATTATCTGGGTCATGAAGATCTTTTTTGTACAGTTCTTCTGTGTATTCTTGCCACCTCTTCTTAACCTCTTCTGCTTCTGTTAGGTCCATATCATTTCTGTCCTTTATTGAGCCTGTTTTTCCATTAAATATTCCCTTGGTAGCTCTCATTTTCTTGAAGAGATCTTGTCTTTCCCATTCTATTGTTTTCCTCTATTCTTTGCATTGATCACAGAGGAAGGCTTTCTTATCTCTCCTTGCTATTCAAACAGGTATATCTTTCCTTTTCTCCTTTGCTTTTCGCTTCTCCTCTTTTCACAGCTATTTGTAAGATGTCCTCAGACAGCCATTTGCTTTTTTGCATTTCTTTTTCTTGGGGATGGTCTTGATCCCTATCTCCTATACAATGTCACGAACCTCTGTCCATAGTTCATCAGGCACTGTATCAGATTTAGTCCTTTAAGTCTATTTCTCACTTCCACTGTATAATCATAGCAATCAGAGCATGCCAAACCAGTGAGCAATGGAATGTAACATACCTAAAATACAGCAGTTCCTGATCACTGGATCTCCACAATTGCCTGGAATCTCAAGCAAATCACCAACTTGGAGTTACAGAGAGAAGAGAATAAAAGACAGAAAGGAAGCAACTAAAGGACTTAAAACAGGAAAAGCTAAATTTCTTTTCCTGCCCTTCTCTTTCAGTTCAGGTTAAGAGTTTAGGTTTCTGACTATCTTTAAATCCATTTGTCTCACAGGTAAATGTATCCTAATTAGACAAAGTAAATGGTAGGATAAATTATAAAGGTCCCATAATAAACCTCAGACATTCTATTAAAATTTATCCTAAAATACCATCCAAGAAAATAATGTTATCTGGGAAGATGGTGCCCTGGGTCCAAGTTCATAGCTCCATTCCTCTATAAAATCTATACTGGATTGACTCAACACTACGAAGTGTGGGTTAACTTGTTTAAGACTTCCCTTACAGCCTGTCCTCCAGGAAAAGGAGTTGGCCACTGCAAGTTCAGTTCCGTCGCTCAGTTGTGTCTGACTCTTTGTGACCCTATGGAATGTAGCATGCTAGGCCTCCCCGTCCATCACCAACTCCTGGAGTTCTCAAACTCATGTCCATTGTGTTGGTGATGCCATCCAACCATATCATCCTCTGTCATCCCCTTCTCTGCCAGCCTTTGATCTTTCCCAGCATCAAATTCAGTCCTTCCATTGAATATTCAGGCCTATTTTCCTTTAGGATAGACTGGTTTGATCTCCTCACAGTCCAAGGGACTATAGAGTCTTCTCTAACACCACAGTTCAAAAGCATCAATTCTTTGGCGCTCAGCTTTCTTCACCATCCAACTCTCACATCCATACATGACTACTGGAAAAGCCATAGCTTTGACTACCCAGACCTTTGTCAGTGAAGTAATGTCTCTGCTTTTTAATATGCTGTCTAGATTTCCAAGGAACATGCGTCTTTTAATTTCATGGCTGCCATCACCATCTGCAGTGATTTTGGAGCCCTCAAAAATAGTCTGTCACTATTTCCACTGTTTCCCCATCTATTTCCCATGAAGTGATGGGACAGCTGCCATGATCTTAGTTTTCTGAATGTTGACTTTTAAGCCAACTTTTTCACTCTCCTCTTTCACTTTCATCAAGAGGCTCTTTAGTTCTTCACTTTCTGCCATAAGGATGGTGTCCTCTGCATATCTGAGGTTACTGATATTTCTCCCGGCAATCTTGATTCCAGCTTGTGCTTCATCCAGCCCAGAGTTTCTCATGATGTACTCTGCATATAAGTCAAATAAGCAGGTGACAGTCTTGATGTACTCCTTTCCTGATTTGGAACCAGTCAGTTGTTCCATGTCCAGTTCTAACAGCTGTTTCTTGACATGCATAGATGAGATTCTCAAGAGGCAGGTAAGGTGGTCTGGTATTCCAGAATTTTTCAGTTTGTTGTTATCCACACAGACTTTGATAAAGCAGATGTTTTTCTGGAACTCTCTTGCTTTTTCGATGATCTAACGGATGTTGGCAATTTGATCTCTGGTTCTTCTGCTTTTTTAAAATCCAGATGAACATCCCGAAGTTCAAGGTTCATGTATTGTTGAAGCCTGGCTTCGAAAATTTCGAGCATTACTTTACTAGCATGTGAGATGAGTGCAATTGTGCAGTAGTTTGAGCATTCTTTGGCATTGCCTTTCTTTGGGATTGAATGAAAACTGATCTTTTCCAGTCCTGTAGCCACTGCTGAATTTTCCAAATTTGCTGTCATATTGAGTGCAGCACTTTCTCAGCATCATCTATAAGGATTTAAAATAGCTCAACTGCAAAACCTCCAATATAGCTGGCCATTTGCTGAAGACAATCAATCCCTTCCTCAAACACTAAGTGTGGGTTAACTTGTTTAAGACTGTGGCCTTACAGCCTGTCCTCCAGGAAAAGGAGTTGGTCATGGCAAAACCTCCACTAAAGCTGGCCACTTGCTCAAGACAATCCCCAGTGCCAAGATATCTGGTCCCAGACAGGCAAGGCAGACCTCTCCACCTACTCAGTGGCACAATCCATAAACAAGATTCCTCCCTTTTCTCCCTTACCCTGTCTGCCTACTATCAAGTCCTATTGGGTCTCCCTCCAGAACGTCACCATTCAGATGGATATTTTTACTCTATTTCTCCTCTAAAATTAGTCTTCCTTTATTACGGTTTACTTTCTGCAGTCAGTTCTTTAGGTGGGTATTTATTGATTTATCTTCCATTCTTACATCCTACTTTCTATTATTTTTTTAATTCCCTTCTTCTTGAAGGACCTCTTCTTCACCTTCTTTCCCTGGGGGTTTTTCTTTGTATTATGCATAAGGTAATATTCTACGCACAATTGCCCTGAACCTCACAACACTTAAAAGATCAAATTTCTTTTTACTAAGTCAGTGCAGTCTTCTTTCATTCTCTGCTGAAATTAACTGATGAAATTCAATGCCATTAATTATTCATTGGTACTTGTAAGTGTGGTACTGGAGAAAACTCCTCAGAGTCTCTTGGATAGCAAGATCAAGTGACAGCAGCCGATTGAACATTTAACATTTTTTTCCTTATTTGGTTATCCCAGGCCTTAGTTGCAGCATGTAGGATTTTTAGCTGAGGCATGTGAACTTACTTGCAGTGTGTGGGATTTAGTTCCCTGACCAGAGATGGAACCCAGAACCCTTATTTTGGGAGGAAGGAGCCTCAGCCACTGAACCACCAGGCAAGTCCCTCAACACTGTTAAGTACAGATGTGCAACTCTAAATACCTTACCCGATTTGAGAGAAGTATTTGCAAGTTATTTGATAGAGGTGAGACCAAACTTACCCATCTAACTGTGCTTTTTTACCAGAATCACTACTTTAACCACTGAGATTTCTTTTTTACAATCTTAAAAACTGAGGAAACTCAGATATTTTTCAAAATTTAATCTATGAGAAATTGAAACACATTTTTAAAGCATTTTATTTAAAAGTAACCCCATTACATGGTTAAGTGAATAACATTTTGGAACTTCCCTGAAGTCCAGAAATAAGGACTCCATGCTCCCTCAGTTGGGGAACTAAGATCCTGCATGCTGAGTGGTACAGCCAAAAGAAAGTTATGAAAAATAACTAAACAAATTTGAGAAAAGCAGTTTTACATTTTTGCAAATCTAACTTTACAGCAGACAGCTGAATTCTTTACTTGCGCCTTCTGTTGCTGAGATATATTGTCTTGACATCAACAAAATCCAGTCTCAAATACATAGTTTTTTATATAGTGTGTTGACAGCCTTTTCAGATATCATGCATCATTCTTGATACTGTATCAAAAGTTGACAAACAGCTGTTCTGTAAAGACTTAGTGGCAATGAATTTAGCTTTACTTAACTGGTAAGAAGCACTTTGGTGTACAATATAAAAAAATAATTATGTTCATTAATATTCTCATTGAGTTGATTGTGGGTCCAGGTAATGGGATGTTATCAAATGCACAGTCTTAGATAAAAAAAATTCCCCAAACCCCAATTTTTCTTTGAAAGCTTCAGTTTTATCACTAGCAACAAGTACTTTTATTCACCTTGAATTATCAAGATGATGCAGTTTGATAAAAACATGTCAAATGACTTCAAGTAAAAATGATGTTTCATGGGACTACTTCTTCTCAAAGACCATATCACCATTGCTTTTGTATCTCTCTTGCTTTATATCATTTTGGAATGCATATAGTTCATTATATGCGCTTGCTATTTCATCACCTAAGACATTTAAAAGATGTATAATCAGGGGTTGAGACTTAACAACTTGTACTACTTTATCAAAGACATTCTTAAGGGAGACTTTCTTTTTAATTGAGAGATCCCAGCAGTAAAGAACACAACAACCAACATGACCACTATTAGGCTGAACTATTGCATTGCCTCAATTGATACCATTTTACAATTTTGCTTTTCTAACTGAACCTTCTATTGACATTTAAACCATCAAATACTCAGGATGAGCACAGTGACTTTTCTTATGGAAACATGCTGCTTAATATTTTGATAAGCCCCATCTTCTGAACTCTTCAGAAAGCATTTTTAAAACTTGTGAAAAATGAGTTACCACCTCAGATGTTTATTAAAGTGCATATTTCTGCAGTGCTAAGAATGTTGACACTAGCAAAACTATACATCCATTAAATAACTCCCTATTTCTCTCATTTTTCAGTTGCTCAATCGTTTCTGACTCTGCAATCCCATGGACGGCAGCACACCAGGCTTCCCTGTCCTTCACCATCTCCTGGAGTTTGCTCAAACTCATGTCTACTGAATCAGTGATGCCATCAAACCATCTGGTCCTCTGTTGTCCCCCTTCCCCTCCTGTCTTCAATCTTTCCCAGCACCAGGGTCTTTTCTAATGAGTCAAAAGTGTTGGCATCAGGTGGCCAAAGTATTGGCCATCAGTACAAAGTATCAGCATCAGTACTTCCAATGAATATTCCATTTCTCCCTATTTCCAGAAAAAAATTTAAAATGTATTTTTAAAACCTTGTAACGTTAAGGTTTTATGAAAACAAATTTGTACTTCTAGTTGTCATATAAAGCCCAGAAACATTTGAAGAATTTTATTTTGCCTTCCTTGAAATTTCCTGAACCTAGATAAATTTTTGTTACTCTTCTGAATAAACCTGAAAACATTTACTTGTGACAGTTTAACATTTCTTTTTTAAATACACCTTTCTAAAATGTGCTGCTGTGAGGATAGGCAACAAAATTAAAATCAAACCATTTCCAACCTAGTTTTTGAAAAATAAATGTTTATTTCAAGTATGAAAAGTAATGTTTAAACATTATTCCAAAAACTGTAATTCAGTTTAACAAGTATAAAACAAGACTTCTGACAAAAAGTTAACAATTCAGTATAAAATTCTAAAGAATATACTTCGACATTCACAGTGAGCATTTCTGAAAAAATAAGTTTTGCTAAAAAGTCTTAGAAACAAAAATACAGTCCCAGAGGAAATAAACTAGTCCTTAAATAAGGAACAAATCTCCCTTAGGATGGATAGTTAGCATTTCAAAACAAGGTTTGTATAAAAATTTCTTTTAAAATAATGGTACACTTGGTTCAGTGATGTCAGAATTCAACAGCTATGGTTTCCTTGACAAATACCATCTATCTCTTATGTCTCCAACCCACAAAATAAGGTTCTCAAGCCAATTTAACTTCAATGATATGCATAACCTAAGGGGTAACCAGAATCAGAAATTTTTATCATGGCAATCTATGTAACAGAAATTTTCTGGTGGTAATAACAGAACCACCAGAAGAATTAAAATTAAAGTCTCAAAATTATTCTAAAGGACTGCTACCAAGACTTCTGCTTCTCTTCTCCATGTATAGCTTTTTATAAGTTTGAAACATTGCTTTTGAATCTTTTATTGGGTTTTGTAGTATCTCAAATCCATCTGCACTGCAGTTTCTCTTGGAGAGCCTTGAAATAGCCACAACATTATCATCTAAGGAAACAAAAATTTTACTGTTACTCTTAATGTTAGTGACCAGTACAATCAATATAAATTGAGAGGGAAAACATGCATCCTTATCTGCAATAAAGAGTAAAACGTTAAGTGTAACAATGGCTCTTTACCTACAGAGTTATAAAGTATATAAACAGGACATCTTGCCTCTCCTTTTGGGGCTGTTTATACCCTATCCTCATCTTCACTGACCAGGGCTATTCTCCTTTACCTATACCCCTACCCTTATCATTTGCATACTTTTAAGCATGTGACTTTCCTAACAGCCATCTAAACTAGCAATATAAAATGCACCAAGGCAAGCCAGTTCCAGAGAGAATGGAAGTACAGTTTGCATATTCTGGCCTTACTATGTATGAGGTATTCTAAGAAATATCTGTATTTCTGTTTCTTTCAACTACAGTGCTATGATTAGTCTCACTATCCTTTTTCTGATGGGCCCAGCCAGCTATTCCTCTTTCTGTGCATTTTAAAATGTACCTCTTTAACTGAGAAGCTATTCCAATTCTGAGTTCCTTTACTTAGCATTCCTGCTCTAGCCATTCCTTTCTGGATTAAAAGTCCTGTTTTACTTTCATCCTGGATGGGTCAAGTACTGTCCTCTTAATTATTATTCTTCATTTTTTGGTAACAGAGTATGGCTACTGTTAAATTCTTAATGTTTCAAGTTCTTCTCTGACCACATTAGCTTTCTGTCCTGAATGCTGATCCCTGAGATGGGCTCTAAGCAGTTTTCCACCGGATTCTGTCACCTCCTCTTCTACCTCAGCCTGACAGTTTCACCATATGCTCTATTTACATTCCAACCTTTGCCACCAAATTTCTGTCACTTATCTAAAATGTATTTTTTATAGCCATCTAAGAGTTGACGACCTTTGTTTTTGTCTCACTTTAAGCTTGTTCTAGTTCTCTAGCCTCTTCACCTTAGTATGCTTTTTCATGATTTCCTTAAGACTTTTGACAGAGCTCCAAACTTGTTTCTTGGCTTTCCTCTCAACCTGCTGCAGCTCTCATCTGGGCCCTGGTTTGTGTCTTTTTCATCGTGAACCTGAGCACTCACGTCCCACCTTCACTATTTATTGCTCATCCTGTCTGCAGTTAACTTCATGTCTGTCATTTAGCTCATGACGTTTCCTGAGCCTCTCTGGTCACTCTGCGAATGTGTCTGTCTTCTGCGTATTTTCGAACTCAGGTTCCAGTTATGCCTCTCATCTCTGAGGCAATGAGGCAAGTTATGTCCCCTCTCACTTCCAAAGACCTTTCTTGCCCCAGTCGCCACACCCATTTACATCTTTCTCATGTCTTACTTCCTGTGTTCCAATGTTAGGAGTGTGTTTTCTTTCTCACTAATTCATTTTTCACACTTTCCATTGTCTTCCTATTCTAATGAAGACTTCATTCCTTTCTCTTTCGAGTCGATTCAGCTGAATTTTTTTTCCGGCATACATCTTCAATGTAGAAGACTCAAATAATACATGCCTGTTTATATATGTTTTTTCTGTGGGCTTCCCTGATTGCTCGGCAGTAAAGAATCCACCTGCCAATGCAGGAGACATGTGTTCAATCCCTGGGTCTGGAAGATACCCTGGAGAAGGAAATGGCAACCCACTCCAGTATTCTTGCCTGAGAAATCCCATGGACAGAGGAGCCTGGTAGGCTATCGTCCAAGAGTTTGCAAGAGCTGGACACACCTTAGCAACTAAACAATAATAATAAAGCTTTGTCACACTTCCTCTTTTGATTCTCTTTATTGCTGCTATGTAACTTAATCAAATGATCTAACTTCTCACTGATAAATATGAACATCTTTGTCTACTTGGTTTTGAAAATTAAATTAACTTGCAAATAATCTGATTGAGGGTAGGCTAACAGGCCTATGGGCCAAGCCCAGCCTCTACAAGTTTTAGTAAACTTTAACTGGAACATAGCCCATATTCATTTGTTATTTTTACAGCCATTTTTTCATGTTATTATAACATTAGAGTTTAGTATTTAGGAGACATGATTTACAAAACCTGATATTTATTGGGCATGGTCTACACAGGAAAAGTATGCCAATCCCTTGTCTAAGTCAAGGGGAGAATTTTCTTCTTAAGAGGAAACAGATCACTACTTTTCTGTCCAAAGCATGACAGAAAACACAGGAGAATGTCTTCCTACTACTCATTCAAACACTGAATCACTTTTTAAAAGAATATGGATAAAAACCAAGCTTCACAATAGTTTCAGAACTGTAATCCAGCTTACGTATGAGTGTCAGGTAAATAAAATAAAAACTTAAAATAGATAGTTTTACCTATTTCTTGGTTGGCTTCCGGCATCGTTTTCTCCTCAGTCACACATTTTAACCAGTCTTCTTTTGTACTTTTTATTCCTGAAACTATTTAAATATTCATTTTCAGATCTCTAGACTTTGCTACTCATCTCTTTTAGTGCTATAATGAAGGAAAACCACATAAGCCTAAAACAGATTGTAGAAGGCATTAAGTATACTCACACATTAACTATAAAAAGGGCCTGGAAAAATGCTTTCTCCATATGAGGTGACTGACTCTCACAATTAAAAAGTGTATCTTCATAATGTAATTGTGTTTCTCTCACCTGGACTGAACACCAATACAGGTCAATGTACTTAAAGGCATGACACTGAACATACCTCACACTGCTGCACCAACATCCAACGTCTCTGTTATAATCAGGTCCTCAGATTCTAATAATCTAGTTTTAAGAACCAAGTGTAATCAGTACAAATTTATACTCTATATATTCACATATCCATACACCTTCCAAGAAAAAGTAACTTATTCATTGTAACATTATATACCCCAACAGACACTGTCTGAACAGTGCAAGAGAAACTAAGATTTCCATTCAAATCCTTTAGTTTTTCAACCTGGGTTTTCTCAACACAATGTTTTGCATATACTAACCACAACCCTTAAATATCTCCTTACTACCACAAATATTGAGTCCCCTATTTTTTCCTTCCATCTTCCATTATGTTGAGAATTCTATCCTTCAGCTAACGAACAGTCATGATTGCCATTCTGGGGTATATGAGAAGGTACCATTTTATTTTTAGTATGTAATAGTTACCAACTGACTCAAAGATGGCAAGAAGTCGAACTACTTCTATATATACAAAAAGATTTCATTAACAATTACATCTATTAATATTTAGACCAAAACTTTAAAATTACTGGGGGTCTGAAATTTGCAAGCCCAAAGAACTGAACAAAAAGCAAGACTTAAAATAATGTATACCTGATAATTTTATAACTGCTCAAAGAATGTTCTTCACTCCTCAGTGAAAGAGAGATCTTTTGTATTTGAAAAACCTTGCAAATTTTATAAACCTTGTCATTAATGTGAATGTAATATAATTTACAAGTGGGGCAAAAACTTTTAAAATTATTGACCAATGAACCATCAACATACTGAGAAAACCTTAGTAAATGCAAAATAAGTTTAAGTGTTTCCTAGCTACCCAGACATCAACAGAGGGCTCTGCCACTTGCTGACCTACAATGCATTACACTGTTGCAGACACCAGCAAAAAAAAAAATCATACTGGACCTTGCAAAGGGGCTTGCTCCTTCCTAGGTGTGTGCTGCAGATCCTTCTGGTCTTCAACAGTGTTTGTATTTTTAAACACTCCATCTGGACATAATTTAAACTCCAACATGCTTAGTTTTCCTGTTGTATCTTTCACAGGTAATAGGTTCTTCGATTTACTTTCTGGTCTCTTTTCTTTAAGCTTCCTGGGTGAATTGTCTAATTTTGTGAGACAAATGCGCTCTCGTTCAGTGCATTTAAATGCAACTCTGTTCAGATACAGCTTCCTTTGATCCTTTGTTTGGGAAGACATTTGGCTTAATTCACCTTCATTATTTATATTATTTAAATTTTTGTCTAGCTTGGTTCTATCAATCCACATTTTGTCAGGCTGCTTTCCACCAACTGTTCCTTTAATATTCCTTGAAATATATGTTTTAGACTCTTTGGAATGATGTGTTTTGATGCTTTTACCATGGCCTGTACCAATATTTAATGATTCCTTACAGGTCTGGACACTGCCATTGGGTCTCTCATTTGATTTCCCACAACTTTCCACTTGCACAGAAAGTTTACTGGACCTCATATACTGAGAATCACTATTCTTCAGATAGTTTTTCTTTAATGTTTCCTTATGCTTCTGCCTTGATAAATACTCCTTTGGTGATAGAACTCTATTAATTTTAGATGAGCTATCCTTAGACCCCGAGGATTTAACATTTGATACTGTCTTTTCTTTAATCCAAGCTCTTTCACTTGAGGTTGAAAAATTACAGAATTTAAATGCATCAGCTCCCACATTTTTATTCTGCTCTTGTTTATCATGTTTCTTCCTCTTTATCTCTGGATCAAGTATGATCCCTTCATCTAACTTCCCTTCTTCCAAAGATTTTTTTTTAGAGCCACCTAATTTCAATTTTCTCTTTTCTGGTGATACTGACTGTACCAAAGAACCATTCTTCATATTCAAATCTTTAGTTTTGTTTGTCAAAACACTCATATTTGGTTTTAGTGGCCTTGAGTTTTGTGCCACGGACTTCCTCTGCAGGCTCTCTTGAGAAAATTTTGTAATTTTATTAGCCGAATGAAAAGTTACCTCATGAAATTGCAGCTTTCTCTTTCTTTTGTGACTCTGCAAAGAATCCAGTTTTTTATCACCTTTAGATAAAAGTTGACCGGATAATTCTTGCTCTGTCCTTAGTGAACTGTCACGTTCTGTTTTGGATTTGTCTTTTATATTGCTGCTTTGCTTTGTTTCAGGAAAATGTTTTTTCTCAACTGGAAAAGTCAGAGGAATCTTTGGAGGATTATTTGGAGGTCTGTTAAATGCAACAGGAACATCTCTGTCAGAGGTTCTCTCTCCTTGTCTATAACTCTTGGCCTCTGAAGGAGAACGTGGACTTGTCTGTTTTTCTTCTTTTGAAGTTGACTTCTTAATGGAATTACACTGGCATTGAGGTACTCCTTCATAAACCATAGAGAGCCACCCCAACGCACAGCAACGGACATCATCTTTTTCTGAATCCAATGGTACAGAATCACAATGTTCAACTCTGTGTGCCTGTGAGTCACACTGGTTCTCTTTCTTTGTTACAGGCTTTTCTTTCTGAGGTTCTGTCAATCTGTCTACCTCATTGGGTTGATCTTCCTGTTCAGGAAACAATTGTTTCATCTGATCTGTGTTTAATATTGTAATTTTTATCTGGTCTGTTGAACCTTTGGAGTCACAATCAGTTTTACCACAAGTTTGAGCTTCTGAGGTTTGGTCTGCCATCTGCTGTACCAACGAACTTTCATGCATATTCACAGGTTCAATACCATAGGGAAACTCTTTTAAAAGTTCTGACAGCTGATCATGTAGGTATAGGATAGATGCCTCATCATGGAGACTTTCATCTGCTGTAGGATCCTGTTCAGTGTGACTGCAGGACAAATCAGCTTCCTGAGGGTAACTATCCTGCTGAATAGCAGCTGATGAACACGTATCATTTGCCATGCTTTCCTTTTCAATGATCTGCTCCAAACTGCTTTCCTCTAGAACCCCCCTCTTTGCTTCAGCACATTTCAAAGGTGACAGTGCTGGAGGTTGCAGTGATTCTGACTGCACAAATTCATCTTTTTTAAAGTCAGAGTCTTTATTTTCAGTGATGTTGTCTAAATGTTTATTTTGTTGTCTACTATTCATCATTTGGTGATTGGGTAGAGGTTTCTGTGGCTCAACTTTTTGCAAAGGGAGCAAGTTGAATATTTCTGCTATTTGGGAATCATAAGAGGTATCACCTTCAACAAGAGAACAAATACTGCCAATCTGTAGTACATCACTGCCCACACTACTACTGTCCTTTGATATACAGGAGGCTTGCTGATCACTCACAGGACACTGGATATCTGGTTCTGACTCACTGTGCTTTCCTTGATTGGTATCAGGTATGCCTTCTGAATTAGTATTAGTTGACTCACTTTGCTTGTCCTCAATTAGTGGGAAAATCGTGATGCCTGTAGTACTTGTTACTGGTTCGTTAACATTAACCTTCAAAGCAGTATTTTCTGTCAATTTATTTTGTAAGCTACAAACACTGCCTTCTTCAATGACTGGATACACTGTTTCAGGTAAAGCTTCAGACTTTGCATCTTTGACAGGCAATGTATTGACATCTGAAAGAATTAAGGGCGACACTACAGCAATCCCTTTTGTAGTAATGGTTCCTGAAGACTCATAATTTTGTCCCACCACTGATGAAACAGTTTCTTGTGAGCTGTTTACCATCTTATTCTGAGAATTTCCCACAGGTGAAAATGGACTATTCTCACAGATGAGGGCGGGCTTTGAAACTGCAGTGGCTGTTGTACTTGTTTTTGACTCATTACCCTGTTTTTCTTCGGTAGGTTCTGAAGGTTGCTTTTTCCACAAAGATAGACACGTTGCTAGCAGTTCCATGGAAAAGTGAGAGCCACTGTTAGAAGACACTCCACTGAAGGATTTATACTCAGAGCAAGAAGTGTCTGCAATTTTAGAATTTATATTACAAGTCCTTGGAGGATTTACAGTTTCCATGGTTTTCAGTTGGTTACCAATGCTTTCTGTATTGGGATTCATTTCAAAATTATGCAATTTAGAATCACGAATATGTTCACTAGTTTCTTTTAATAATTTCTTCTGAGTTTTATCTCCAGAAGTAAGTAAACTGAGAATTAGCCTATTTTTATTCGGGTATTTTGAAATATATTGCCCAGATGATGTAGAATGAGGAAGAAAAGTTACTTCGGAATTTGTTGGCACATTTTGTGCAATGCTGACAAAATTTCCTGATGAAAGCTGGGTGTTATTTAATGGTGCCTGAGTTACCTCAACAGTTGATGTCTTTAAAGGATTCACAACTTCCAAATCATGTACTTGTTCTGGCCCTGGCAACTTTTCTGAACAGGCAGAATTTAGTAAAATAGAACTGACTTGGTTAAAATTTCTGTCCTGAAGGTTGGAACTCAACACACTATGTGTTCTATTAGTTTCTTCTGCAGATTTCATTACTGTTGGTAGTTTATCCTCCACAGTCTCTGGAGTGATTAGGGTTAGTTGTGATCCAGACTGGATTTTGGCAGTTTGTTTCAGAGACAAGCCAGTATTTTGAGCTGATTCACTATAAGAGGTATTAGGTGTTTTAATACAACCTGCTGCCATCAAGAGATTTTTATTAATTTTAATTTTCCTTGCAAGGTCTGAAAACTTCTTTTTTATCTCTACTAATGTTTTAATATCCCTCACTAACTTTTCTTTTGTGGCACTTGTGTCCAGTACTTGATTTGAAGTTAGATTTTGAGAATCCACTCTTCCCTCCTGATTATTTTGAGCAAGAGTCTGAGCACCAGTCACAGATGATCTAACAGGTTCATTAAAAGGATGACTGACACTAGTATTTACTTTCAAGTTACAGGAATTTCCCATCATACTGAAATTTTCATTAAGGTTTTGCCACTGCTGTTGAAAGTCTCTACAAAAGTCTTTCCTCATTTCAGGTAAATGCATTTCTTGACTCTGAGGAACTTCCATAGAGGATTGTTTAACATGTGGAGTACTTTGCAAAGACTGGCTTGCATATCTACAGTCATAAGGAGGAGGAGGTCTTTTGTCAGTTTGAGTAACTGCGTATTGATATGATGGTACAGGTGCAATCGGCTTTGACTTAAATGTCAGTGCAGGATTTGGAGATTGACTATTTTTAACTTGGAATGATACAGATGACATAGGGTTTTGTTTCTGAAGAGTAGGATCCTGCAAAAGGCTTCGTGATGGGTAACTGTATTGCTTTGAAAGTGGTCTGCAATCTTGGTAAGTGAGTCCACTGGATGCATGCTGAGGTGCCCAATCAACCTGTTGTTCTGACAAAGGTAGGTTAAGTCTTGGGTTTCCTTGGTAAGTTATAGGAACTCTTCCAGAATTAGAAGGGATCATATGTAGTTGCATAGAATAGGTATCTGATGTTAGAAACTGATTCTGTAGTGCATTCACATTGGGTATATTCGTTCCAAAACCAGTTTGATGAGATACAGTTGCCCCTGTATGAGAAATCGTAGAACTCCTCATTGGTGAGTTCAACCATACATCTTGTGCCACTCCTGAAGAAATCTGCAAATCATGACTTAGTTGTTTGGGTCCTTTAACATTTGCATACGTTATTCTTTCTACTGAAGTTTGTGAGGTCACAATGGTCCCACTATGCAAATCAGAAATAGGGATTTGTGGAGGAGTCTTACGATTCCTGATGTTGAGCAGCGGCTGTGAAACTGGATGTGAATTAATGAGAAATAGGCATGTTTCTTGGTTACTTCCAGTATGGAAAGAACTTTGAGATGTTGTGGTAAGTGTATTTACTAAACCTGGCTCCAAAAAAGATGCCTGTTTTTTAGGATACTGTGGTGGTAAGGTGACACTGTCTGGTTTTGCATTCCAATTCATTGTCAAGTTGATGCAGTATCAGTGTGTTAAAAGCCAACTGTTTTGAATGCCAGGAATCTGTAGGAAATAAACATCTTTTATTAAAAAGCTGGTCAGAATTTTTAAGATAATTTTCTCAGCTTACCTTTATTACTAATGGTGACCATGTCAATCAGAATTCCTGAAACCTCACACTAGACAAAGCCTCATCTTCAATTCAGGTAAGAGAAAAAGCAAAGTAAATATGGAAAATCTCAATAAAATTTTACCCAATATAATTAGCATTTTTTTTTTTTGCTACACTTAAGGGACTTAAGAGACTTTCTGTATTTATTTTAACCAGCTCTTATATTCTAAGATACCCATACTCACTGTAAAAAAATTTAAAAAATAATCAAGCATACACTAAAAAGCCCTTACTACTGTTCATCTCCAGTGTCTAACTCCCTAGGGCTATCTACTACTGTTAACTTTTCTTTCAAAAATTTCTATACATGAAAATCACCAACACATAAAATCTCATTCTTTTAAAACAGAATCCTAACAAACATGTGGCCTACAGTTTGCCTGATTTTCATCCCTATAACTAGGACATCTTATCATTCCACTACACATATACCTATCTCACTGTCTGCATAAACATTCCACTTTATGAGTGTATCAATATTCAACCATTTCTCTATTGATGAATATATTTTTTTTCTTAGGTTTCTGCACTTATAAACTATTCTACACTAAAGCATGTATTTATGCTTTTATATTTGTGCTAAATGTTCCTGGAAATTTCTACAAGTGGAATTTGTATGTCAAAAGACATTAAAATTGTTTTCATGATCAGTGACAAACTACCTTTCAAACAGATTGAAATAAATTACACTCTCACCAACACTTATATGGACATATCTAAAAAATGGACAAATCTGTAACCATAATGGGCTTTGCTTTCCTGATGGCTCAGTTGGTATAAAAAAAAAAAAAACCCGCCTGCCAAAATAGGAGACACAAGAAACATGAATCCAATCCTTAAGTCAGGAAGATCCGTTGGAGAAGGAAACGGCAACCTGCTCCACTGTTCTTGCTTGGAAAATTCCATCGACAGAGGAGCCTGGTGAGCTACAGTCCATGAGGTCACGAAGTCAGACATGAATGAGTGCATGTGTGTGCATGCATGCACACACATACAACCATATTAAATGACAGGATAAACAAATTTGACTCAAACATATTACTAGTATGCAAAACTGCAGAATACACATTCTTTCCAAGAGCACAGGGAATTTTTACCAGTATTGACCATATTGCTAGGCCTATAAACAGATCTCAGTTTTGAAGGATAAATAATTCAGACTAATTCACAGTGGAATTAATCTAAAAATTGTAGAAGGAACTAGGAAATTGCCAATAATTCAGAAATAAACAATGCAGTGGGCTCTGGTGTCTCTTCCTCTAAATATCCAATGGCTATCAGTCCTCCTGAAGAAATTAAACCTTAATTATCTCTCTTGAAGGCCCCATCTCTCAATAGTCTCACTGAGGTTAGAGCTTCAATATATACATTTGGTGGGAGGGTAGGAACAGAGGACAAGACACAGTTCAGTCCATAACAGGTCCCATCCTCATATTAACATAAGACTTGACTTATTTAATAGAAGACTGGGAGACTGTGGAGGAGGTGGTGAGGAATGATTAGAATCTGTATATGCTGTGAAGGAGGAAATCACAGAATTTGCTGACAGATCCACTAGGGCATGTGAGACAAAGAGAAGTCAATAAAGGAGAAATAAAATGGATTGATGCATGTTAAAAAAAAAAAAAGACTGGGAGATAATCTCTGCATTTATCATACAAATTTAAGAATGACAAATTAATCCAAGGAACAGACAGAGTGAAATAATGAAAACAGATTAAACAAGTCATAAGTTGGAGGAGAATAAAAATAAGCCTCTGTCAACAATGATCATTAAAAAAAAACCCCTATATTTGGAAATGAGAGTATCACTAGATCCTATAGACATTAAAAAGATAGTGTATTTATTAACTATTTTCAAAACATTTAAAATTTATGTAGAATAAAGAAAAATTCCTTGAAAAAAACGTATCCTAACCAGAGCTAACATAATAAAAATACTATCTCTTTAAAGAAATTACACCTATAATTAAATATCTTTTCACAAAGAAAACAACCAGGCCCATGTAGCTTTTCTGGAGTATTCTACCATTTATGGAAAAGATAATCCAATATAACCTCTTCAAAGGATAAAAGAGGGGACATTTCCTAACTTATTTACTGAGCCTCTGATACCAAAGCTGAAAAGAAAGACAATTAAGATGTCAATCTCTCAGAAACAAACACAACACTCCTAAGCAAAATGTGAGCTTAGGATACAGTGACAGACTATTTTCTTGGGCTCCAAAATCACTGCAGATAGTGACTGCAGCCACAAAATTAAAAGACACTTGTTCCTTGGAAAAAAGGCTATGACCCACCTAGACACCTGAACTGACTCACTGGAAAGGACCCTCATGCTGGGAAAGATTGAAGGCAGAAGAATGGGGAGACAGAGGATGAGATGGTTGGATGGCATCACCAACTTAACGGACATGAGTCTGAGCAAACTCTGGGAGTTGGTGATGAACAGGGAAGCCTGGCGTGCTACATACAGTCCATGGGGTTGCAAACAGTTGGAAAGAACTAGGCAACTGAACTAAGGACTGTTGATAAAATTCATTAAAAGGACAATTGTATGAAACAAAGAACAGACGTTTCCTTAATTTTGATAAATGGTAACTTTAAAAAAATTTAAACTTGCAAAGAGTAATATTGTTATTAATAAACAATTTAAATAAAGGTGCCACTATCACCCACTTCTATTCATTGTTGCACTGAAGATCATAAAAAGTGTTAAGAATTGAGAAGGAAAATATACAACTATTTGTATCAGTTATGTAGAATATCCAACACAATCTGTAGATCATTTAGATCTATTACATTATAGATCATAGGGCACTCAAACTAGATTGAAGAAGGCATGAGTTTTGGTTTTACGTGTATGATTCTTGGGAATATATATGTTTATTTTTGTATTTGCTCATAATTAACGTTTAATAGTCTTCCCTGATAGTTCAGAGGGTAAAGAATCTGCATGAAATGCAGGAGACCCAGGTTCAATCCCTGACTTGGCAAGATCCCCTGGAAAAGGGAATGGCAACCCATTCCAGTATTCTTGCCTAGAGAACTCCATGGACAGAGGAGCCTGGTGGGCTACAGTTCATGGGGTCACAAAGGGTCAGACACGACTGACTCACTCACACACACAATGTAATAGGAGAGAGCCTTTCAAGGCCTTGTGAAATCTGTCCTTACCTGTCATTTGATCAAGGTACTAAAGAAACCTCCTCTCTCTGAGATTTTAATTTGTCAGGGAACCAAATCATCCATATCCATCATGACAGCATATATTTTGGTTTAAAAACAGGTGCCAAGAAGAAAGAGCTGTCTTTTCCTCACAGGCCTTCTCCCAGGAAAGCTCCTTGAATAGGACAAGTGACCAGAGAGAAGTATAATACAAAGTAAAAAGCTTTAACTATAAGACTTCCCTGGTGGTCCAGTGGTTAAAAATCCACTTGCCAATGCAGGGAAAGGAGTTTGATCCCTGGTGTAGGAAAATTCCACATGCCACAGGGGAACTAAGCCCATGCACTGCAATTTCTGAGCCTGTGCATACCCAGAGCCCATGGTCTGCAACAAGAGACTCTACCATGATGAGAAGGCCACATATCACAACTAGAGAAATCCCATGCACAGTCAGAAGACCCAGTGCAGCCATAAACAGCAGTACTGAAAATGTTCATGGTGAATTCCCAATAATTCCCTATTTCTTATGTGAGCTTGGAGGGGTGGGACACTATTACAGGCTGAATTTTTCCCCCCAAAATTCATATTTTGAAGTCTTCCTCCAGTGTGATTATATTTGGAGATAGGGCTTTCAGGAAGGCAATTAAGGTTAAATGAGGTGAAAAGCGTTAGTGACTTTACAAGAAAAACATCAGGTATATGCACACACAGGAAAAGACCATGTACGGAGACATAAACAGATAGCTGTCTGCAAGCCAAGGAGAGAAACCTCAGAAGAAAACAGAAACTTTGATCTTAGACTTCCAGACTCTAGAACAGTAGGAAATATATTGTTTAAGCTACCCAAGCTGTGGTCATTTTGTCAGAGCAGTCCTGGAAGATTAATAAAAGAGTCTATAGTAGTGTACTGTTAGTTGCTCAGTGTCCGACTCTTTGCAACCCCATGGGCTGTGGCCCACTAGGCTCCTCTGTCCATGATATTCTCCAGGCAAGAATAATGGAGTGGATTGCCATTCGTTCTCCAAAAGAGTCTAGGTAGTCTGGGTAGGAAGAAAAATGCTCTTGACGAGTTATTTGGGGTTGTCAGATGTCCTCCCCAGCTCCCTCCAGAAAAACTCAACATTGAACTAACTAAATTAGAAGGAGCTAAGGGAATTTCCTGGGGGTCCAAAGGTTAAGACTCCGCACTTCCATTGCAGGGGTGCAAGCTCCATCCCTTGTCTGGGAACCAAGATCCCACACACTGCTTGGTGTGCCACCCACTCCCCACAAAAAGGAGGGAGCTACAAGTCTTATGATCTTTTTCCTGACTACATTTTCTACTTCTGGATACAATATATTCTTAGATATTTCAAAAATATATTTTAATGGAGATTACCAGAGTCAGGATTTCCATGGTGTATCATTTAACTTTTTCTTGGAAAAAAACTTTTGCCCCCAAACCTCCATACTACCCTCTGACCACCCCCAACCTGTGACAGCCATGGCGCTTACCTAACAAACCCCAGTGAAGGCTGAACTTAAGAATCTCTCTGCAAGGAGGAGCCAAGGTTATCTGGGGGAAAAAAACATACCACACAAGCCAACAGACTGAATTTATACAAACATTAACAGCTGTATAACAATTCTACTTTATTTTGCTGAAACTTTAAAGTAGTTTTATTTTCCCACTCTTCTCTCCTCCTTGGTCCCCAGAAGACACCAACCCATAAACATGCTCCCCTACTCAGGGGCTTATATTTCAGAGGGAAAAAACTAGCACTATCTGCCACCCTACTACCAGCAAATCTGTAAATCACTGCCTTATAAACGTAATCTGCACTTACAGTAAGTCTCGGTATTCAAAATTCTACCTCTGGGAATTCCCTGTGGTCCAGATCTTAAGACAGCACTTTCACGGTTTTGGGCCTGAGTTTGATAACCTGGTCAGGGAACTAAGATCCCACATGCCTGCCTTGAGCTATGGCATTAAAATAATATAAAATCACAAAAACAACACATCAGATTTTAGGATGCTTACTTAACACCCTTAAAGACAGAAACAAAAATGATTTTTAAAGATAATTTTATTTATTGTTTTTGGCTATGCTACGTCTTTGTTGCTGCAAGGGCTATACTCTATTTGTGGTGCAAGGGGGCTACTCTCTAGTTGCAGGTGTTGGGTGTCTCCTTGTGGTGGCCTCTCTTGTGCAGCATGGGCTCCAGGGCGTGCAAGCTTCAGTAGCTGCAGTGCATGGACTAAGCAGTTGCTGGTCCTGGGCTTCAGAGCACAGGCTCAAAAGCTGTGATGCACATAGGCTAGTCACAGGACTTCTGGAATTTGGGGAACATTTTTTCCATGGCCCACATGCAAACTTCCTCATGTGGTGATCTGTAGCTTGTGGGTTCTTCCCAGACCAGGGACTGAATCCACATCTGCATTGGCAGGTGGATTCTTTATCACTGAGTCACTAGAGAAGCCCTGAAAATGACTTTCAAAAGTAATTTGTGCTTTTATAAAATAACTTTTAAAATATACATTGAAAAAATTATTAAAGAAGCTAAAATGATACATTAGAAAATATTCACTTAATGCAAAAGAAAATAGTAACAAAGAATCATGAGACAGAAAATAAGAAGTATAAACAGCAAATATAAATCCAACTATATTAACAATTACATTAAAAGTGAGTGGATTAAACAATTTAAATGACAGAATGTCAGATTACTTTTTTTAAAAGGGCTAACCAACTATATACTTCAATAGGCATACTTTTGATTCAAAGATAAAAATGATTGAAAACAAAAGGATAAAAAACGATATGCCAACAGCCACAAGAAAGGCAGAATAACTATATACATTACCAGAAAAAAATAAGACTAAAACAAAGAACTCTATGTAAAGAGGGACATTTTCAATCATAAAAGGGTCAATCCACCAATACATAACAACTATATCTATGCACTTAAGAAAGCATTAAAATATAAGTAAAACATAGACAAGTCAAAAACAGGCAATTCACCAAAAGTCAAACACTTCAATTCCCCACTGGGGGAAAAAAAAAACACAAGGAAATAGGAGTTTTGAACATTCTATACACACCTACCTTTCTAGTTTACAGTGGAGATTTAAAAAAAATTAAAAAACTATGGTACCTACAGCTGTCCACTGAATGTTTTGTAGTTTTAAGGTTGTCTGCTCTCTGGCAGTTACTATAGATTGGATCCAACAGTTCATGTACTTTTGTCAAGTGGTAAAAGGGTCAGCAAGCAGTCTAGTGATGGGTGCACATGCCAGCAAGCCATCAAGCACTAGATTTTTAGATTCTGTTGTGGGGAATGCTCCTAGCTATGAATAGCTATAGGTAAACTAGCAAGCCCTAAATAATGATCCTTGATATAGCTGACAAAGTTTGGCTCTACTAACCCACCCATCTGAATGATGGTTTTACAGTTTGGAGAACAAGCAATATTAATATGTTGATGCTGATAAGGTGAGTGGCCTGCACCAAGAGGGGAGGCAAGCAGCCCGGGTGTGTTGACATTGATAAAGTGCTAAGGTCTACACTGGGGGAGGGGGTTCACAGTCATAATTCATATACCCCTATTTCATAGAGAATCCATGGAAACTTCCTGTGTGTCATTACAAAAACAATCTTCCAAAATTTTTCATTTAAAAAACTTTTATCCTGAAAATATACAAAAATTTATCTTAAGGTTTGACGATCCCTACATTTAAATCTTACATATTATTAATATTACTTGCTGTGAGAAAAGTGGGAAGAAAGCAAGTCACTAAAATCCATGGCAGAGGAAGTAGTGAATAGCAAGCTGTAAACTGCAAAATTAAGATCAATTTGTGAAGCAGGAAAAAAAAGGGAAGTCAATGGCTGCAGTAGACTAAATGTAACAATGCCTGTGGATTTTCACATAAAATTTTCATGAAGACCTCACTAACATTAAGACTTATGAATTTTTAAAAAATATTCTATATCCATACAATGCAAAGAATATGTATGATTTAACTGGAAAGCCTCCTTTATTTTAAAATCAGCCTTATCACAGAAAATTACAAACCAAAAACTAACCTAAAAATCACACTTTTAAAGAATAATCATATTAATACGTATCTTAAGCAAAAATACACAAGCACATACAACCACCAACAAACAGAAAGAACTCTACTGAAATGGACCTCTGATGGGGTTTCCCATGGCTAGGCCTATTTTAGGTCAGACAAAATAGTAAGACACAGAACATGAAAGGACAAATCAGGCCACCGAATAATTATTTAATATGCAAGGGTAACCATTAATTTATCAAAGAAACTGGAACACTATTATAGTGAAAGATAAAGCTATTAAAATCAAGAGAGATGGGTTTCTAAAAAGGCTATTTCAGGGTTACCTAAAAGATGCATATTTAGGGGCTTCCCTGGTGTTCACTTGTTAAGACTCCATGCTTCCACGGCAGAGGTCACAGGTTGGATCCTTGGTCAGGGAACTAGGATCCCACATACAGAGCTGTGTGGTCAAGAAATTTTTTAAAAAGGATGTGTATCTTTCATAGTTGTCTAGGAAGCTTTGATAAATGTTTGTCAAATGAATAAACGTTATCTATAACTGCTGAAGACCAAGGTAGAGAAGTCCCTATTTAAAGTTACAGATGGGAAAAAGTCTCCACCCTCCCTTCACATCTATGTCAACCATAAACATTGCATGATTTCATCTGTCAGCACCCCAGTACCTCAAAAATATAGGATTTCTTAAAAAATATGATACTCTTCTCATACCTCAAAAACACTTGTATCTGTTCTGGTATTTTAAATTGGAACTTTTCCTTATGGCTTTCATTCTGCTTCTGTTTCTTTGGAAAATCTCCTGATGTGGTTAAATTGAGGAAAACTACAATTTTTCATTGAAAAACTGATCTGCAATGGAAAAAGGTACAGATACTTTTTAAAAAACTCAACAAAACCACAAATACCAGCAAATATAAAACCCACTTCTGAGGAATTTCAAAGCATCAAGATTTACTCAAGCTATTCCACGTCTGGCTTTTTGTGTCCCTGCCCTTGAATTAGGCTTTTAAGAATAGACTATCCTAAATTTTACATTTATAATACAACTTTATAAATAATAAAGAGCTAACCTTTGAAAATTTATGTCAAGAATTGTACTGAATGCTTTGAATGCGTTGTCACATTTAATGGTTACAGCAAATGCACGAAGCTAAGCAGTCCTCAGCAGGAGGGCCAGGGCTGGCAGCGCTGGCAGTCCCACTGTTCAGGCTTTTAGGCTGGCTCTCTACACTACTGCAAAAAGAAAGCAAATTAAAACTGAAAGGATTTTTATGAAGATTTTTTTTCTACTGCAAAACCAACATCAGTGTCCCTAGTCCCATTAAGCAATATAGAGGTGGAATGAGAAAACAGACTGCTGAGAATTCTAAACTGCAGTCATTTTATAGCCTGCAGCTATACCCCAAAGGGAAGGAGACTGTCAAGTCTTTGGTGCAACTGAATCTAGGGAGGCAGAGAATCACGTTGTGCCATTTTTCAGGAAGCTGCTTATCAATCTTTGTACCAGGAAGACCTGTGGGGTGTCCTGTCAAAGTATCAGTCATCTAGATTAAACAAAGCTTTCCTATGAGGCCCTACAAAAGAAACATCACCAGAGCACCATGGTGAAGCCGTTCACCTCCATCTCTTCTCTCCAGTCTTTCAGGTATCCAGCTCCAAATGTGATTGAGAAGCACAGATCAACTCATCAATCAGATACCTGTTCACTCACTCAGTGGTGTCTGACTCTTTGCGACCCCATGGACTGCAGCACGCCAGGCTTCCCTGTCCTTCACCATCTCCTAAAGTATGCTCAAACTCATGTCCACTGAGTCAGTGATGCCATCCAATCATCTCATCCTCTGTCATCCCCTTGTCCTCCTGCTTTCAATCTTTTTCAGCATCAGGGTCTCCTCTAATGAGTCAGCTCTTCTCATCAGGTGGCCAAAGTATTGGAGATTCAGCTTTGGCATCAGTCCTTCCAATGAATATTCAGGGTTATTTCCTTTAGGATTGACTGGTTTGATCTCCTTGCAGTCCAAGGGACTGTCAAGAATCTTCTCCAACACCACAGTTCAAAAGCATCAATTCTTTGGCACTCAACCTCCTATTTAGGTATATTTCCACTTAGTTAACACTGGGTAAGGGTGACTAGACAATAACTCCCAGCAAGATGATCAGGCCATAACCAGGCTCCCCATATGTCCCAGAGGCCATTAAGGTTCACCATTCAGCTCCCATAGTTAGGATGAAATGCCTCTAAAGGGACAACTGATATAATCTTTTACTCTGTTAGTTATCCCTGTCATTACAGGAACATTATAGTGATTGCTTCGGTAGTCCCAGGTTGACAGGATTCTAAGAACTGCAACAGAGGCATTTTGTTGTCATGGGGTTAAGATCCAGATTTTAATAAAACCAGAGGTTGACATTAATGATGCAAAGAGACCCCCAAGTACCAGAAGAGACATACAGGACATACTCTACCTTATTTTCAGCAGGGTCAAGTAAAGGATGACAGATTCAGCAAGCAGTTAAATTCAGAGCCATAACTACAGTCTAGAAAATGTATACAAGAGAGTTCTGCTTCCCCTTAATCAGAAAAGCATGATAAATCATGACTAATAGGATGAGGTTTTCAGGTCTTTGCCCAAGGACACAGCTCCAAGGACGTCCACTCCCCAAATCGGCAGCTGCTGAGTTTCCAAGTGTCTTACAATTAAGATTTTCATTTGGCCTGCAGCTATACTGAAGATAGTGGTGACAGCCTAGGGTAAATTCACGACCTCTATGCACCCTCAACCCCCTGATCAGTACTGTCTTCCTTCCCCAGTAAGCACAGGGGAGCCATTCAAATTCTGCTGGATAAGAATGTGAAAGTATAAAGTGCACCTGAGCCACAACACTTTGTCCAATAACACGACTGTATAGAAGGAAAAAGTAAAATCTGATAGAATTTGTGGCAGTGACTCTTTAGGGACCTAATGAATCAGTGACCCACTGGAGATCAATTTCCATCATCCTATAAAATACTGAGGTAGAAATCATTAGTTAGTATAGGAACTATGAGACCTCAGCCTGTTTCAACAAACAGCCCACTCCATTAACCTAAAACTGTATCCTTTGTCTCGAATCCCTGGCTCTCAGAGGAATGTGTCCTTGGTCTGATAAATTATCAGCTCTCAGATCCAGGAAAGGGTAGTAATTAACTTCTGTTCCATATGCCTGAGGGAAAAACAACTGGGGATCATTAATCTTTAGCCCATACATCTGGTCCACTGTAAAATGGTGGGGGGTCATGAGAAAAGGTCAAAGGATGGCGACTTGATGTCTAAGAAATCTAAGGATACCAAAAGCAGAAAAAGGGGAAAAAACAAACAGTAAACTACAGACCAATTTATTATGAATATAGATGGAAAAATCTTCAACAAAAGACTAGCAAAACAAAGATAACAGCATATAAAAATAATTATATGCCATAATGAAGTGGGACTTATCCCAGAAATACAAGATTGACTCTTCTTTCTTTTAATGTAGAACCAATATCCTGTAACACATCAATACAATGAAGGACACAAACCACATGACCATCTGAAGTGGAGATTAAAAAGCATCTAACATGACTGAAATTGAATGCATCCTAAATTCCAACATCCTTTCAGATAAAAACACTAAAACTAGAGCAAAGGGGAACTTCCTCAATTGAATAAGACATCTAAAAAAAAGCCACAGCTTTAAAAAGCCTGCATGTTTTCCCTCTACAAGATTAGGAACAAGACAAGGATAATCTATCTGCTCTTGCCATTTCTATTTAAGAAGAGGTTCTGGCCGTGGCATTTGAAATAAAAGACATCCAGATTAGAAACTAAGAAGTAAAACTACCTTTACTTGCATATGGCATCATATTGTATATCAAAAATTATAAAGAATCCACTAAACAAACTAACAGAACTACTTTGACTAGGTTGCCTAGTACAAGCTCAATATACAAAAATCAAATGTATTTCTACACAACAGTCTAGAAAACAATTCCATTACAGTTAACAGCAAAAGAATGAAACACTTTGGAATAAATTTAACAAATGTGGAAAATTTACAGAAATCATATAATTTCAAAAGATACTAAAAACCTAAATGAATGAGTGGAAAAGTATCTCAAATTCAGATCCTCTCAAGGTGGCAGGCAATACTTCTCAAATTGACCTACTGATTCAGGACAACCCTTACCAAAGTTCCAGATGTCTTCCTTGCAGAAATTGAGAACGTGATCCTAAAATTCATTTCAAAAAAGAGTATAATGTTGAAGGACTCATACCTCCCAATTTTAAAATTTAAGTTACAAAACTACAGTAAATAAAACCATGTGGGACTGAAATCAGGATAGACGCTAATTAATGGAACAGAAACAAAAAACAAGTCTTCACATACATGATCACTAGGAAGAAACTAGAATCTAGAATATGCAAAGAACTGGTGAAAGTATTAGCTCAGTTGTGTCCAACTCTGCGACCTTCATGGACTATAGTCTACGGATTGTAGCTCCTGTCCATGGAACTCCCAGGCAAGAATACTGGAGTGGGTTGCCATTTCCTTCTCCAGGGGCTCTTCCACACCCAGGGACAGAACCCAGGTCTTTTGCTTTGCAGGCAAATTCTTTACAACTGTGCCACGTGGGAAAGACAACTCAAATTTAATGTTAACAAAGGTTTTGAATAAACACTTTTTTGAAAGATATACAAATAGCCAATATGCACCAAAAAAGATGCTCAACAACATTCACCACCATGGGAAAGCAATAAAATCACAGGATACCACTTAATGCTCACTACAATAGTTGTAACCAAAAAGACAAGTGTGGTAAAGTGTTGTGATCTTTTACAGACAGGGACTGGGGACTAGAGTCGACGAAAAGAAAGATGAAGAGCAATATCCTTCGGGCTACGTGGAAAACCAAAAAAGCCCATACACAAAGGCACAGCGTGTCCTCTCAAGGTCTTGAAAGCCTGGGTGAGAAAGTGAGCTCGGCAGGCTTCCATCCTCCAAAGAACTAGCCAGAGACAGAAAGAAGGACGCGGGGGGCCCAAGTCTCTAGTAGAACAAGGGTATTTTATTAACAGAAATGCACGCTTATGTATCTTCAGTAAAATGAAAACTCAGCCGTTAAAAAGACTGAAATTCCACCAGTTGCAACAAAATGGATAGTCTTTTAAGTACAATGTCGCTGAAGGGAGTCACTGAAGGGAATCCAAGCAGGTAGTCTTTCTCATGATCTCAGTCCTGAGAACTGCATGCAGCTCTACTTGTTCCTGTATTCCAGGAACTGATAAGGAACAGAGGGTCCTTGAGAAACGGCACACAAAGAAAGAAAATGTAACATACTGGATCCCTTAGAGCTGAACGTCCCCTGAAAGTAAGGATGTGTACAAACTAAAATTCCTACATGTTGCTGTTGAGAATGTACATGGTTCATCAAAAATAGTCTGGCAGGAACTTCCCTGGCAGTCCAATGATTAAGACTTTGTGGTTCTACTGCAGGAGGCACAGGTTTGATCCCCGATCCTGCATGCCACAAAGTGTGGCAAAAAAACATCTGGCAATTTCTCAAAAGGCCAAATATAGTTACCAAATGATAAGACAGAGCAGTTCCACTTCTGGGTATATATCTAAGCGAACTGAAAATGTATGTCCAAACACTTGTACATGAATGCTCACAGCAACATCATTCAGAGAATCCAAAAAGCATAAACAATCCAAATGTATATGAACTGATGAAAGGAAAACAAAATATGGTATATTCATACAACACTACTACTTTGCAATAGAAAAGAGTGAAAAACAAATGCTTCAATATGAATGCATCTTGAAAACATCATGCTAGGTGTTCAGGGTCATAAGAGACCACATATGATGACTTCATCTATAAGAAAAGTTCAGAATACACTAATCTATAGAGACAAACTAGATTAAATGGTTGCCTGCATGTGGATAGAATGGAGAGTGACCGTTAATGAGTAGAGATTCTTTCTGAGGTCAAAAAATGTTCCAAAAGTGACTATGGTATTGGTTACATAGTATTGAGTATATGCAAAACCACTGTACATGGTAAATGGACAAATTGAATTGTATGAATATGACATATGAATTGTATCTCTAAACTGTATAGTTTAAAAAAAATTTTCCCCAGGTATTAGCACAGACATGGGCACATGACACAATCAACTATAGACTTTTGGCAGAGTGCACAGACAAAAGGCATGTTCTATGCAAGTTGAAGCTGACTGATCATATACCTGAAAATGTTATGGCTATCCAGTAGAGGGATGTGTGTCTGAGAATGAAGTCAATGCCAAAGCAGACAGCAGAGCTCAAAGACAGTGTTTCAAGTCTTTAAAACTTTCAGATTCAAATGTTGGATCCAGTCAAACCTGAAAGTCAAGCCACATGGAACTTTTTAAGTTATATGATCCTTTACTGGATCCTTTATTGGATTCTCTTTGGGAGCTTAAAAATTAAAACTTGCTTGTGACTTTTTGTTTCTTAAAACCTAACTAGACAACATAATTTCTTATAACACTCTGCAATTTTAACCACAAGATTTTATTTACAAGTGATTTCAGTTCAGTTGCTCAGTTGTGGTCTGACTCTTTGAAATCCCATTGAATGCAGCACACCAGGCTTCCCTGTCCATCACCAACTCACGGAGCTTGCTCAAACTCATGTCCATCCAACCATTTCCTGCCTTCAATCTTTCCCAGCATCAGCGTCTTTTACAATGAGTCAATTCTTCACATCAAGTGGACAAAGTACTGGACACAGTTTTCATTTACAAGTGAAGCCTTGCAATTTAATACATCTCAAGAGAATCTTTGTGATTGTCACAAAATCTCTGAAATCATTACATATAACTATGTTTCACTTGAGACATTTACAACAGGCTAGCTTCTAACATGAAAAAGACAATGGCAACCCACTCCAGTACTCTTGCCTGGAAAATCCCATGGATGGAGGAGCCTGGTAGGCTGCAGTCCATGGGGTCGCTAAGAGTCAGACATGACTGAGCAACTTCACTCTCCCTTTTCACTTTCCTGCATTGGAGAAGGAACAGCAACCCACTCCAGTGTTCTTGTCTGAAGAATCCCAGGGACGGGGGAGCCTCGTGGGCTGCCGTCTATAGGGTCGCACAGAGTCAGACACAACTGAAGCGATTTAGCAGCAGCAGCAGTCTCTAACATTGCCCTTCAGTTTATAAGCACTCTATATGATATCAAGGATGGATACACCACAGAGCTGCCTCTCAACAACAAAGCATTTAGAATTCTTCAAAGGTCCATCAGATACTTCTTTACAAGTATATTTAATTTGCATTTCAATAGAATGAGTTAGTAAACTGTCTGGTTAAGGGAGCAAGAAAGGATGAGATAGCTGGGATGACATCACTGACTCAGTGGACATGAATTTGAGCAAACTCCAGGAGATAGTAAATGAAAAGGAAGCCTGGCATGCTGCCAGAGCATGGAGTCACAGAGTCAGACACAATGGAGAAACTAAATAAAAGTCTCAAACTGAATATTTTCTGAGCCTGTTTCACACAGAATATGCCTTTGTGGGGTTGCGGATAGCAGTGCAGAGATGACGGATTTAAAATGAAAAGCATTTCTTGAAATTCACCTTTCTAAATCCTTTTTGAACATTAGGTAGGATCACTTGCACTAAACATTGCACTTTATCACATCTAAAATGCAAATTGCTAATCTAAATGTGAAGTGGTGGTAGTGTGGTTGCTAAGTCATGTCCAACTCTTCCAAGTCCACGGACTATCTCCAAAAATGAAAGTGAAAGTCACTCAGTCCCGTCCAACTCTTTGTGAGCCCACGGACTATACAGTCCATGGAATTCTCCAGGTCAGAATACTGGAGTGGGTAGTCCTTCCCTTCTCCAGGGGATCTTCCCAACCCAGGGCTCGAACCCAGGTCTCCCACATTGCAGGTGGATTCTTTACCAGCTGAGCCACAAGGGAAGCCCAAAAATACTGGAGTGGGTAGCCTATCCCTTCTCCAGTGGATCTTCCAGACCCAGGAATCGAACCAAGATCTCCTGCATTGCAAGCGGTTTCTTTACCAACTGAGCTATCAGGGAAGAAGAGTCTTGTATATCTAAAACAGGGAATATAAGGCTTTTGGACAAATCTGCCCCTGGCTGGAAAATTTTGTGGAAGCATTACTGACTTCAAATATGCCTGCAGGTTAAAAACTACAGAGTTGTGTCTGGTACTTCCTTACAAAAATAGAACCTACAGGATATACAGGGAAGGGTTTAATCAACACAAAGCTGATAAACTGATTTAGTTTAAATGAGTGAACCATCTCCTATAAGACAGCCCATAAAATATATTTCCCCTAACATGACAACAGCTAAAATTTATTAAGCACTTACCATTTACCAGGAGCTCTTCCAAGTGTGTCATATCTACAAAACTCATTAACTTACCGTAACAACTCTGAGGTTGATACTATTGTTATCCCTATTTTACAAAAGATGAGAAAACTGATACAGAGAAGTTTAATAATTCTTCCAAGGCTACATAGATGGTTAAGTGGTAGAGCCAAGATCTGATGCTCAGGAGTGTGACTGCAGGGACCATGGTCTCAAATCATTACAGAAAGTTTCCTAATACTCTTGGAGTTTACAGAATGGAAGCCCCAGCAATAACCACTTTAGCTTTAGAGGTCCCTATTTCAGGGATTGGTTCTCTCAGAGTTCTGCTCTGTGCTGCCTTATCCCATGTGCCACAAGTCATGAATTTGAAAAATAAAACAAGAAACAGACCATGTAGCAAATAATGTTAAGTAGACCTCTTCCTCAGTAATTTAGACCATCATCTCCTATTCCTTTTCTAGTAAAGATGAACAACTGAATTCCTTGCTATGTCATCTGTTATTACTTCTCCTCAAACTTTGTCATCAAATCCATTGTAAGCTGGTGGTGGTGGCATCCAACTATTTGTGTGACCCCAGGTACTGTAGCCTGCCAGGCTCTCCTGTCCACGGAATTCTTCAGGCAAGCATACTGGAGTCGGTAGCCATTCCCTTCTCCAGGGGATCCTTCCAAGCCAGGGATCGAACCCAAGTCTCCTGCATTGCAAGTGGATTCTTTACTGTCTGAGCCACTATAGTTTAATACTGAACCAATACTGGTTCAGCTTAATCATTCTGTTCCACAACAGATAAATTAGAGTCGACTACTTAAAGCTGACACACTCACCTTTAAATATATTACTCCTTTATTACTGTGTATGTTACCATCTCCCTCCAAACTTGTCAGTACCACTCCACACAGTATTTACTTCTTTGGTCCTAGGGACAACAATAAACATTATTTATAATTGACAATAAATTCGATATAAAATCTGTAATTGTATTTTATCTATATAAAATCCACATTAAACTTATAATAAAGATACATACTAATTTGCTTACTTGATCTGACATTGCTCCTCAAACCCTGTTAAAGCTGGATCAAAAGCAAACTAAGCTTACTGAATTCTTAAGAAGGTAAAATAATTCCTAAGAAGGTAAAGTAACAAATTGAAACTGGGTGTGCCCCGTAAATTACCATTTACTTTTTAAGTGATAATTCAAGTGCGCGCCTCCTGGTCCACTCCTTCTATCACTCTTAACACTTTCAACTTAACAATTCTTTATCGAATTAGTAAATAAGAATCAACTATACAGGAAAAAAATAAAACCATAACTCTTTCATGTTAACACCAAACAAAACTGGTTTGACTTAGAGTTAACACATTAATCAGAAAAATCCCCAAACAAGCTCTGTGACCCGTCTATTTAAATGCACCCCAGCTCATCTCCTTCACCTCCTCTTCTTTTTATTTTGAAGGTAGGCATTAAGATATTACAAATAAATTGTTTTCACTGAAACTATTCTCTGAAAACTTGCTGTACCCAAAGGAATTCTGCTTAGGAAATTCGTATCCCTCGAGAACATTTAAAATCGGTAAGCATTTGTGCACTTAAAAATGCCTCGAGGGACTAACTAATGCTGAGGAACGGAAAGCGACTCCGGCACAAACGTGTGTGCGGGCCACTTGGAGACGCAAGCTGAGCAATTTTGTTTTGGGAGGTTCGGCCTAATGGGGGTGGGCAGGAAGGGAACACTGGAAAAATAAATTCAAAACAAAGATTTTTTTTTTTTCAAGCCAGCGACAGGAAATCATTAAAAACACAAGCCACTCACATCCATCAGTCTAACCAATCGCCTTGCAGTTAACAAAACGCGTCCTCGCAGTCGCCACCCGCGACCTCCAGGGTGAGGGAAGGCGTTCTACAGAAAACACCCGGCGAGGCGCCGCCCACCGACTCGGGTCTGCGTCCGCCCCGGTTCCCGGCCCACCCCGCGCGGCGGGAGGGCACCGAGCCGAGCCCAGCGGGCCGGCCCTCACCGCTGGCCCGAGGCCCGACCCCCGGAGCGCCGGGAGCCGCCGCTCAGCCCCCGCCGCAGAACAAAAGCGCTCGCCGCCGCACACCCAGCCCCCGCCCGCGGGCACCTGGGCTGCCGGTGCCCCGCCGCCCCGCCGAGACCCGAGGAAGCGTGCAAGTGCCGGCGGGAACCAGCACCCGCTTACCTGCTGGAGCTGAACCCAACCGGGCCGAGCCGGGAAGACGCGGCGCCGCTCGGCCCGGGAGTTTAAATCAGCTCGGGCCCGCCTCCAGGGGCGGGTCGAGGTGGAGGCCCACTCCCGGAAAGCCAACCCCGCCCCGGCGCAACGGCAGCAGCGAGACCCGGTACCCGGTACCGGGGTCCTAGTGCCGCTCGGATGAAGGGGAGCCGGGGAGCCGGGCCCTCCAGGTATCTTCCCAAGCTTGCACAGCTGGCTCCTGTAATTGAAGAAAACGCCAACTGTGGCTCTTTGTCTTTAACTTGCATCAGAATCTTTTGAAGGATTTGTTAAAAAGGGACTGAAGAGCACCACCTGCAAAATTACCCATTCAGTAAGTCTAACTCCGGGCTGAAAATGTCTATTTCTAACAAAGGGGAACATCCTTTAACACCGAGAAACTTTCTCAAAGGAAATAGACTCTTTTTGCCTGAGGATTTCTATAGATCGAAGTTGTGAAAATTAATACAGTAAAGGGAAAGCTCACCAAAATAGAATTCAGAGGCCAGAAGGGGGAGCTGTCATGCAGTACGGAACCACTCTCAGTAAATTAAAGAAAGAATTGTCAATTACGGGGCCCAACAGGAAAAGATGTCCAACAAACTTTTTGACCAACCCATACATTGCGGCTCATGAAAGAAATAGGCTACCGCACAACTCAGCCAATGAGAAACTGTCACTCTCACTTTTCCCCAATGAAATTTCCTTCAAAAGAACTGCTCCCAAACTCCTCCTTTTTCTCCATAAAGTAACTTTGCTTTGTTTGTTGGCCTATGGCTTTTGCTATAGTCTGCTTGACCCAAATTGCAGTTTAGTTACCAAATGCAAACTGACACGGCCTGCTGCATGACTGGCCAATAAATCAAGGGACCATTTGTTGGAACAAAGAATAGCAACTCTTTTCAGAAAGCCAGCAGACAGAAAAGATGGCAGACCAGTGTCCCAAAGAAGCATCTTAAACCTGAATTAGAATTCAGGCTTCTTTTGTACTAAAGGGGGAGGGAGTGTGGTTGGCTGTTGATATGAAGGTGTGACCTTCTTGACTTAGGTCATACCCCCAAGGTGATGTGATAACCCTCTGCTCCTGCAGCTATCCACATAGGTCTGGTAATGATGGTCCTGTAAACATAAAACAAGATAATTGTTATTCTCTGTTCTGTAAAAATTTTTATCTCTGCATAAAAGAAAATTGGTCTTCCCTGGTGGCTTAATGGTAAAGACTCTGCCTGCCAATGCAGGAGAATCAGATTTGATCCCTGGGTCAGGAAGATCCACTGGAGAAGGAAATGGTAACCCACTCTAGTCTTCTTGCCTGGGAAATCTCATGGACAAAAGAGACTGGTGTACAGTCTATGGGGTCATAAAAGGGTAACACTTAGTAACCAAACAACAAATGAAAACTGTCACACATTTAAAGGTCAAGCCTGGGAGGCAGAGCCTTGAGAATGGACTATCACCTACATTTCAGGCTACAGGCAACATTCTTTCGGACAAAGCTGCAGAACCAGCATGATTGAGCACCAGCAAAAAGTTAGAGCTAAAGGAACAGATCCAATATGGAGTCAGGTTTATTCTTCTGTGTTACAAGTCCCCTGCTATTCTAGAATAAACACATTTTTAGCTGGGAAAATAACTTTGATTTTGAAAGTCAACAAAGTAAACAAGTAATCCAATCTGAGTGACTAAGAATGAGAAAGGGCAGAGGTGCTTAGTTCTTGCAATATACCAGGCAGGGTATTCCTTTGCCCTCAAGACTCTGCCACTCACTAGACATACAGCTTTGGGGAAATTACTTAACCTGTCTGTGCTCAGTTTTCTCATCTGTAAATTGAGAATAACATTAAATTTACCTCAGGATTATTGGGATACATACATCAACTAATACATGACTAAAAGCGGTTTCTGGGATATGGGGTGGTATACTTGGGTCACATAAGGGGTTTTCTAGAACCTAGGCCACACAAGTCAGCAAACAGAAATGAACCCAGGAAACAAGGTGTTTTGTTGCAGGAAAGTCTGACACAGATGCCACTCCTATAGAGCCTATCTCTCTCCAACTCTTGCAGCCTCATAGACTGTAGCCTCCCAGCCTCCTCTGTCCATGGGATTCTCCAAGCAAGAAAACTGGAGTGGGTTACCATTTTCTTCTCCAAGGGATCTTCCTGACCCAGGAATTGAACCCATGTCTCCTGCATTGCAGGCAGATTCTCTACTGACTGAGCTATAAGGGAAGCCCCCTATAGTGACTAAGGAAGGAAGCCTAAGGAAGATATTAGTCCAGCAAGATTTGATGCCCAGGAAGCTACAACTCTATCTGTGATGGAGTTGCTGATCTCTGTGCTATGTATCCATGCCTGTGTTTGTGCTGACTTTCTCCTGTCTCCTTTAGACAATGAAAGCATGTCTGATTTTCCAAAATGTAGTCTTTCCACCACTCCTAAAGCACAACTGACATTTATCAATACAGCAGCCCTCAAGGGTCACCAGCAAGGAGACTTGCACGGGAAGAACACAATCTCCAGGACCTGAAAGTTGTTTAATCAGGGGCTGGACTATAAGTTGCCTTCTCTTTAAGACAGTTATAACTCAGTATGCCAAATGAATAACTTTGTTATCTGACTGGTCAGGCTGGGGAAACATCCCTCCAAAGATTAGATTGTTCTATGCTGTGGCCCCTATCATAAATTATAGATTGTCTCACTGTGTTTTACAATGTCAGAAGAAAGTCTCTCAAGTCAAATTACTTTGGCTATAGATGTTATCTCAGTCTTTCAAGAGCATAACACTTAGACTCAAGGCTTGTTAATGCCTTAACTTAAAAAACATGTTTTGGAAAAGTGCATGACATCATTAGCAAGTCTATAGTAAGAAATTTGTAAAAAATAAAGATGCCTATTATTCATTTAAGAGATAAATGAGGTCATTGATTTTCTTTTCTTGTGCTTAGTCACTGAGTTGTGTCTGACTCTTTGTGACCAAACAGACTGTAGCCCACCAGGCTCCTCTGTCCATGGGGATTCTCCAGGCAAGAATACTGGAGTGGGTTGCCATGCCCTTCTCCAAGGGATCTTCCCACCCAGGGATCAAACCCAGATCTCCTGCTTTGCAGGCAGATTCTTTACTGCCACTAAGGAAGCCCTGGTTGTCCCCAATATTCTGTTTCTCCCTGTTAGTAGTATTTGTGTATGAGGTTACTTTCCTAGAGAATACATTCCCCAAGCCTCCCTTGCAGCTAAATATTGCCACATTTCAGATCTCATGATAACGTATGAGCAAAAAATGTTGTATGCAACTTCTGTGTGAAGGAATGTCTTACCCTGAAATTCCTCTCTCTAAGTTGTTTATACTGGAATGTAGAAATGGCAGTAACCTAATTTCAACCTCAGAAAGGAAAACTGTTCCTGAAGGCAAAAATTCTTTTCCTTTCTTGTGCCATAAATTTCTCTGGCAGTTTGGTGGAGCCTATAGGCCCCTTCATAGAATAATGTTTTGGAATGCTTAAAATAAAATATATATGATTACAAAAGAAATTAATTGAGAATAAAAACTTAACAAAATATTTTAAAAAGCAAATGAATGATATGATAATGTTTCTGTATTAACAAAATAAATAAGACCTAGTAGCAGATCTAATAACAACTGTGCTTTTGAAAGTGATGGACATAAATGCCATTTCAAGATTATCTGCATTATCTCTAATAACATAAGAACACCTGTGATTTTTATGGTGAAAAACATTAATAGTGCTATATTTCTGTGCCTTTGTTGCCAATATTTACATTTGAAGGAAATGGTATCTTTCAATAAAATGTTTAGTGAAAATAAAGTTAATTGTTTGCCATCCAAATTCATGGTATTCCTGAATTGTATCCATGGATGTAGGCAAAGGTTTGCACCCTATGACTTTCACCTCCTGGTGTTACTCCATGGTTATTATTCAGTTCAGTTCAGTCGCTCATTTGTGTCTGACTCTTTGCAACCCCATAGACTGCAGCACGCCAGGCCTCCCTGTCCATTGCTAACTCCTGGAGTTTACTCAGATTCATGGCCATTGAGTCGGTGATGCCGTCCAACCACTTCATCTTCTGTCATCCCCTTCTCTGCCTGCCTTGAATCTTTGCTGGCATCAGGGTCCTTTCCAATGGGTCAGTTCTTTGCATCAGATGACCAAAGTATTGGAGTTTCAGCTTCAGCACCAGTCCTTCGAATGACTATTCAGGCTTGATTTCCTTTAGGATGGACTGGTTGAATCTCCTTGCATTCCATGGGAATCTCAAAGTCTTCAACACCACAGTTGAAAAGCATCAGTACTTTGACACTCAGCTTTCTTTATAGTCCAATTCTCACATCCATACATGACTACTGGAAAAACTATAGCTTTGACTAGATGGACCTTTGCTGGCAAAGTAATGTCTCTGCTTTTTAATATGCTGTCTAGGTTGGTCATTACATTTCCTCGAAGGAGCAAGCATCTTTTAATTTCATGGTGGCAGTCAACACCTGCAGTGATTTTGGCAGCCCCCAAAAATAAATTCTGTCACTGTTTCCACTCTCCTCATCTATTTACCATGAAGTGATGGAACTAGATGCCGTGATCTTGGATTTCTGAATGATGAGCTTTAAGCCTACTTTTTCATTCTCCTCTTTCACTTTCATTAAGAGCCTCTTTTTTTCTTCTTCGCTTTCTGCCATAAAGGTAGTGTCATCTCCATATCTGAGGTTATTGATATTTCTCCCGGCAATGTTGATTCCAGCTTTTGCTTCTTCCAACCCAGCGTTTCTCATGAGGTACTCTGCATATAAGTTAGATAACCAGGGTAACAATATACAGCCTTGATGTACTCCTTTTCCTATTTGGAACCAGCCTGTTGTTCGATGTCCAGTTCTAACTGTTGCTTCCTGACCTGCATACAGGTTTCTCAGGAGGCAGGTCAGGTAGTGAGGTATTTCTATTTTTTTAAGAATTTTCCAGAGTTTGTTGCCCATAGAGTCAAAGGATTTGGCATCGTCAATAAAGCAGAAATATATATTTTTCTGGAGCTCTCTTGCTTTTTCAATGACCCAACAGATGGTGACAATTTGATCTGTGGCTCCTTTGCCTTTTCTAAAACCAGCTTGACATCAGGAAGTTCAAGGTTCACGTATTATTAAAGCCTGGCTGGGAAAATTTTGAGCATTACTTTACTAGCGTGTGAGATGAGTGAAATTGTGTGATAGTTTGAGCATTCTTTGTTATTGCCCTTCTTAGGGATTAAGACCTTTTCCAGTCCTGTGACCACTCCTGAGTTTTCCAAATTTGCTGACATATTGAGTGCAGCACTTTCACAGCATCATCTTTAAGGATTTGAAATAGTTCAACTGGAATTCCATCACGTCCACTAGCTTTGTTCTTAGTGATGCTTCCTAAGGCCCACTTGACTTCACATTCCAGGATGTTTGGCTCTGGGTGAGTGATCACACCATTGTGATTATCTGGGTCATGAAGATCTTTTTTGTACAGTTATTTTGTGTATTCTTTCCACCTCTTCTTAATCTCTTCTGCTTCTGTTAGGTCCATACCATTTTTGGCCTTTATTCTGCCCATTTTTGCATGAAGTGTTCCTTTGGTATCTCTATTTTTCTTGAAGAGATCTCTAGTATTCCCCACTCTATTGTTTTCCTCTATTTCTTTGCATTGATCACTGAGGAAGGCTTTCTTATCTCTCCTTGCTATTCTTTGGAATTCTGCATTCAAATGGGTATATTTTCCTTTTCTCCTCTGCTGTTTGCTTCTCCTCTTTTCACAGCTATTTGTAAGGCCACCTCAGACACCATTTTCCCTTTTTGCATTCCTTTTCCTTAGGGATGGTCTTGATTCCCGCCTCCTATACTATGTCATGAACCTCATTCCATAGTTCTTCAGGCACTCTGTCTAACAGATCGCATCTCTTGAATCTATTTGTCACTTCCACTGTTTAATCATAAGGGATTTGATTTAGGTCATACCTGAATGGTCTTTTCATGCTGTTCATGGGGTTCTCAAGTCAAGAATTCTAAAATGGTTTGCCATTCCCTTCTCCAGTGGACCACATTCTGTCAGACCTCTCCACCATGACCCATCAGTTTTGGGTGCCCCCACACGGCCTGGCTTAGTTTCACTGAGTTAGACAAGGCTGTGGTCCGTGTGATCAGATTGACTAGTTGTCTATGATTGTGGTTTCAGTGTGTCTGCCCTCTGATGCCCTCTCTCAGCACCTATCGCCTTACTTGGGTTTCTCTTACCTTGGACATGGGGAATCTCTTCACGGCTGCTCCAGCAAAGCACAGCTGTTGCTCCTTACCTTGGACATGGGGTAGCTCCTCACGGACGCCGCTTCTCACCTTGGACGTGTGCTATCTCTTCTCGTCTGCTCCTGTGCCACACAGCCACCACTCCCACACATACAGCAAGGTAGGTAAGGTGCCCAATATGCTACTGGAGATCAGTGGAGAAATAACTCCAGAAAGTATGAAGGGAAGGAGCCAAGGCAAAAAGCAACACCCAGTTGTGGATGTGACTGGTGATAGAAGCAAGGTCCAATGCTGTAAAGAGCAATATTGCACAGGAACCTGGAATGTCAGGTCCATGAATCAAGGCAAATTGGAAGTGGTCAAACAGATGGCAAGAGTGAATGTCGATATTCTAGTAATCAGCAAACTAAGGTGGACTGGAATGGGGGAATTTAACTCAGATAACCATTATATCTGCTACTGCAGGCAAGAATCCCTTAGAAGAAATGGAGTGGCCATCATAGTCAACAAAGAGTCTGTAGTGCAGTACTTGGATGCTATCTCAAAAAGGACAGAATGAACTCTGTTTCCAAGGCAAACCATTCAGTATTACAGTAATCCAAGTCTATGCCCCGACCAGTAATGCTTAAGAAGCTGAAATTGAATGGTTCTGTGAAGACCTACAAGACCTTTTAGAACTAACACCCATAAAAGATGTCCCTTTCATTATAGGAGACTGGAATGCAAAAGTAGGAAGTCAAGAAACACCTGGAGTAACAGGCAAATTTGGCTTTGGAGTACAGAATGAAGCAAGGCAAAGGCTGATAGAGTTTTGCCAAGAGAACTAGTCATAGCAAACACCCTCTTCAAACAACACAAGAGAAGACTCTACATATGGACATCACCAGATGGTCAACACCAAAATCAGATTGATTATATTCTTTGCAGCCAAAGATGGAGAAGCTCTATACAGTCAGCAAAAACAAGACAGGGAGCTGACTGTGGCTCAGATCATGAACTCATTATTTCCAATTCAGACTTAAATTGAAGAAAGTGGGAAAAACCACTAGACCATTCAGGTATGACATTCATCAAATCCCTTATGATCATACAGTGGAAGTGAGAAATAGATTTAAGGGACTAGATCTAATAGAGTGCCTGATGAACTATGGACGGAGGTTCATGACATTGTACAGGAGACAGGGATCAAGACTATCCCCAAGAAAAAGAAATGCCAAAAAGCAAAATGGCTGTCTGACGAGGACTTACAAATAGCTGTGAAAACAAGGGAAGGGAAAAGCAAAGGAGAAAAGGAAAGATATACCCATTTGAATGCAGACTTCCAAAGAATAGCAAGGAGAGATAAGAAAGCCTTCCTCAGTGATCAACGCAAAGAAATAGAGGAAAACAGTAGAATTCGGTAGACTAGAGATCTCTTCAGAACAATTAGAGATACCAAAGGAACATTTCATGCAAAGATGGGCTCTTTAAAGGACAGAAATGATATGGACCTAACAGAAGCAGAAGAGATTAAGAAGAGGTGGCAAGAATACACAAAAGAACTGTACAGAAAAGATCTTCACGACCCAGATAATCATGATGGTATGATCACTCACCTAGAGCCAGTATCCTGGAATGTGATGTCAAGTGGGCCATAGAAAGCAGCATCACTACAAACAAAGCTAGTGGAGGGGATGGAATTCCACTTGAGCAATTTCAAATCCTGAAAGATGATGCTGTGAAAGTGCTGCACTCAATATGTCAGCAAATTTGGAAAAGTCAGCAAAGGTCACAGAACTGGAAAAGGTCAGTTTTCATTTCAATCCCAAAGAGAGGCAATGCCAAAGAATGCTCGAACTACCACACAATTTCACTCATCTCACACGCTAGTAAAGTAATGCTCAAAATTCTCCAAGCCAGGCTTCAGCAATACATGAACTGCGAACTTACATATGTTCAAGCTGGTTTTAGAAAAGGCCGAGGAACCAGAGATCAAATTACCAACATCCACAGGATCATTGAAAAAGCAATAGAGTTCCAGAGAAACATCTATTTCTGCTTTATTGAGTATGCCAAAGCCTTTGACTGTGTGGATCACAATAAACTGTGGAAAATTCTGAAAGAGATGGGAATACCAGACCACCTGACCTGCCTCTTGAGAAACCTTACGCAGGTCAGGAAGCAGCAGTTAGAACTGGACATGGAACAACAGACTGGTTCCAAGTAGGAAAAGGAGTACGTCAAGGCTATATATTGTCACCCTGCATATTTATCTTATATGCAGGGTACATCATGCGAAATGCTGGGCTGGATGAAGCATGAGCTAGAATCAAGATTGCTGGGAGAAATATCAATAACCTCAGATATGCAGAGGACACTACCCTTATGGCAGAAAGCGAAGAATTAAAGAGCCTCTTGATAAAACTGAAAGAGGAGAGTGGAAAAAGTAGGTTTAAAGCTCAACATTCAGAAATCTAAGATCATGGCATCTGGTCCCATCACTTCATGGCAAATAGATGGAGAAACTGTGGAAACAGTGTCAGACTTTACTTTTTGGGGCTCCAAAATCACTGCAGATGGTGACTGCAGCCATGAAATTAGAAGATGCTTACTCCTCGGTACGAGAGTTTTGATCAACCTAGACAGCATATTAAAAAGCAGAGACTTTACTTCGTCAACAAAGGTCTGTCTAGTCAAGGCTATGGTGTTTCCAGTAGTTATGTATGGATGTGAGAGTTGGACTATAATGAAATTCTTGTGAGTGCAGAAGAATTGATCCTTTTGAACTGTGGTGTTGGAAGACTCTTGAGAGTCCCTTGGACTGCAAGGAGATCTAACCAGTACATCCTACAGGAGATCAGTCCTGGGTGTTCATTGGAAGGACTGACATTGAAGCTAAAACTCCAATACCTTGGCCACCTGATGTGAAGAGCTGACTCATTTGAAGAGACCCTGATGCTGGGAAAGATTGAAAGCGAGAGGAGAAGGGGGCAACAGAGGATGGGATGGTTGGATGGCAACACCAACTCAGTTGACATGTGTTTGTGTGTACTCCGGGAGTTGGTGATGGACAGGGAGACCTGGTGTTCATGGGGTGGCAAAGAGTCAGACATGACTGAGTGACTGAACTGAACTGAATGTTCTAGTGGTTTTCCCTCCTTGCTTCAATTTTAGTCTGAATGGTTATTATTACTTACATACAAAAGGGACTTTGCAGATATAACTCAAATCACTAATCAGCTGACCTTAAAATAGGTAGATTAGCCTGAGTTATCTGGATCTAGATGGACCAGCCCAGCATACTCATTTGAACCTTAAAACCCAAACAATGAGGATAGGGGAGGAAGCCAGATTAGATGGCACAGGTTGTGGTGGTGGGTGGTTTAGTAGCGAAGTCATGTCCGACTCTTGTGACGCCATGGACTGTAGCTTGCCAGGCTCCTCTGCCCGTGGGATTCTCCAGGCAAGAATGCTGGAGTGTATTGCCATTTCCTTCTCCAGCACAGGGAGTGTGTGAGAATGAAAGCATGAGGAAGGTTCAACTTTTGCTGTCCTAAATGTGGAGGGGCCACGTGGAAAGCATCAGAAGGAAATAAATTATGCCAACAACGTGAATAAGCTTGGAAATGAAACTGTGAGATAATAGGTAGGTGTTATTCAAGCAGCTCAGTTTGTGGTGATTTGTTGTGTCAGCAACAGACAATCAATATAATGGACTCCACATTGTAACCTCTGCCCAAGGGAATGTTTAAGGAACAAAACAGAAGTAAACTAGATACTGAAAGTTCTGTAAAGAAGAGCTTTCCATCAGCTGGGGGATAAGGTACACTATTACTATTATTGTTTAGTTGGTCAGTTGTTTCCAACTGCTTTGCAACTCCATGGACTGTTATCCACAAGGCTCTTCTGTCCATGGGATTTTCCAAGCAAGAATACTGGAATGGGTTGCTATTTCCAATTCCAGGGATCAAACTGGCATTTCCTGCATTGACAGGTGGATTCTTTATTACTAAGTCAGCCACCAGGAAAGGACTATTACAGAAAAAAAAAAATTCTCTCATTTATAAGTTGATTGAAGTTCTGGTTATGAAACAGTATTAGTTTATGTGAAGAGTGTAATGAGGAAAGTGTTCAGACCAAGTTTTGAAAAATTCTAGTGTTTAATAGAAAGGGAGGAAGATACACCTTTAAGAGAAACGGGAATAGCCAGAAAAGCAGAAGGAAAACTAGAAGAATATACACAGAGGCAGAGAAAGAGAGCAGTTCACATAAGTAAAAAAAAAAAAAGTTTCCAGTCCTCTTAAAGATGAAGTGAGAATAAACTGGAAAATATTCTTTGGATTTGACAAGAAGGAGAATAATTGGAGACCTGAGCCTGGAAATGCAAAGGACCAAGAACAATGAAAACAGTCCTGAAGAACAGTTAAAAAGGACTTTCACAACCTGATTTAAAGACATGCTATATAATAACCAAGAAGTGTGGTGTTGGTATAAGTATAAACCACTAATTCCCCCTAATCCATGTGTACATCAGTACTTTTACCCATGCTCATTTAACCATATATTAATATACATATACAGAGATATTACTCAGCATTTTATTAAGTAGAATATGGTTCACTCTTCTCTGAGTCTTACTTTATTCAGCAAGCCATAGCAATCCCTCCAGGTTATAGTAATAGCTCTAAGTCATTTTTAATAATTATCTAAAATTCATTATTATCCTAATGAAACTTGCTTTGTTTCCCACTTTTGCCACTTGTGAACAATCCACAAGTATTGAAGAATTTCCAGGAGAATTGCTAAGATGAACTGTAATTTCAACATGACAGATATTGCCAGATTACTTCCTTTAAAGGCTAGAACAGTTTTCAGTAGTGCTAAGAAAGTTATTCTTTTGCTATCACTGACAATAGGTATCAACGTCTCAATGTAGGTAAAGTGATCTCATTGTTGTGTGTATTTGAACAGTCAAAAAGATCTGGTGAGTTGAAATACCGACTGGAAAACAAAATTCAAGGCTAATTTGGAAAACAAAGAACAAAAAGTGAGAAGGTAGCCATAGGATTCAGCAATCAAAAAAGAAAATAGCCCAGCAATTCAGATGCTAAAAGCTTTTGAGTCTTGGAGACTGATGCTGCTAATCAATTCACTCTTTGTTGAAGCTACTATTCTTTCAAGATTCATGATTAAGGAGGATAAATTCAACTTTTTTTTAAAGACCTTACTTTAAAGACCCCATTCTGTCCGGTCTGTTCCTACTCAGTGGTGATATCCAAGGTGAAACTGAAGGTTGTGAGAGACTGAAGGACATGAGTGGCCTTCCATGTCGTTGTCCCCACGGCGGTTCCTCCTTACCCCTTCTTACCTATCACTGCCCTTCAATTCGTCTTGACCAAACAGTGGCTACCAATACTTAAGAATCAATCCTCTTTCTCAAGGATCCATCTTTGGCCATCTGTTCTCAAATTGGGTGAATTTCAATGGGCCCCTTTTGCTAAAATGCCATCCTTGCTCATACTCAGCATTCTTCAATAAAAGTTTGTGGAAACAGTGTTCCGGCCCATTTTCTAAAATTGTGGCACTTCAGTTCCAATGAGGACTGGACCCTTTGCTACTCAGGTCCCAGGCACAAGAAGGAGAAAAGAACCTGCCTGAAACACCTTTCATGTCCCCTCACGTTGCAAGGAGCCCTGCTCCTGATCTGCTGTCTGTATCGAAGCACCATCTAAAACTTCATTCTTTTTATTATCTGTGGTGCAAGCCTCCTGATTTGTTTTCACTATTTCAGGTTCTCACAGATGAACTGGGCTCATAGCTCCAAGACATCTTCCTGGCCCACTTATTCTTGTTTGCTCTTGTCATTTGAAAATGGGATCAAAATTGGGGCAACAAGCATTCAATGTTGGAAGCTCTGGCAGGATCTTACCAAGGACACTTTCTTTCTTTCTTTCTTTTTGGTTGCATCACATGCATCTGGGATCTCAGTTTCCTCATCAGGGGTCAAATTCATGCCTCTGTAGTAGAAATGGGGAGTTGTAACCACTGGACCACCAGGGAAGTCCCTCACCAAAGACATTTCAGAACTTCAGTGGTTATTCTGGAGGACTTGGTTTATGAATAAGACAATTCATTTGCTTGCTACCATTTTCAAATGAGCATTGTTAGTAAGGAAGGGATGGGATTGAACCAGATTGTATCATATCTTGCAGAAGTAGAATAGCAGGTAATAAGAAAAATATTATAGTAGCATGAACTGGACAAGCTTATTTCAGAACCCTCTTTGCTGATGATTGGGGGAAAGATAAACTATGGTTTCCTTGGTGTTCTGTGGAAACAAAAAATAGATCTCAGCAATTAATGATTTTAAAAAGAACAAAGAATGCAGGAGCAAATGACTATTAGCAGGAAGGAGAAGTAGCCACAGCAAAGATAATAAATCAGTCATAAACACTTCTAGTTCTGTTTCAAAGGTAAAGATCAGTCTGAAACACATTCATGAGCTGTTTTGCAGGATCCAAACCCCCTGGAGCACTCAACCACCAGACTAAGTGGAGCCTAAGGATTGTTGATGCTGACCTTTGCTGACCCTCCTGAATTCTCTCAATTAGATGCTTGGATTTTGTCAACCTAGAGTAAACTTTGCTTCATTTTAAAGTTAAAATCTCCACCCCAAAGGCGAGGATAGCTGCTGTACTTTAAACAGCAGTATCTATCTGAGCCAGTTGTCACACTGCACAATCACCTCTAGAACTCCACCTCTAGTGGAAGATCACACTCATCTTTTCTTGAATATGCAGATTCCCTTAGCTTAGAACTCCCCTGATCCTGCTGTTTGGAGAGACAGTGCTTTGAGAGCTATTTCCTCACCTCTTTACTTGTCACAAGTGATAAATACTTCTGCTTTGACGGAAAATACTTAGCGTGTTTGTTAGCAGAGACTCACTGAGTTTGGCAACAGAATGAAGAACCCTCTAAAAGAAAATCCCCAAATTCCTGCCATTAATGATGCCTCAGGAAAGGCTAATAAACTTGGAAGATCTAAAATCTAATCTTAAAATCTTTCTTCTGATCCAAACCTAAACTGACTTTCCTCCTTGACCCCTGTACCTCCTCTTCGTCCTACGTCTCATTCTGTTCATCTTTTTCCTGTACCTTCCATAGATTTTCTTCCCTTCTCTCCATTGCTCCTTTTTAAACATACCCCTTTCACCAAACAATGCCCCTTCATAATATCTTATATCATAGGTAAAGATGATGACCAAGTGTGTGGACCTCATAGCTTTAAGCTTGGTCAAGATCAAGTTTGCATAATGTCATCAACATCTATGGAGAAGGAAATGGCAACCATTCCGGTACTCTTGCCTGGCAAATCCCATGGACAGAGGAGCCTTGTAGGCTACAGTCTATGGGTTCGAAAAGAGTCAGACATGACTGAGAAACTAAACAACAAGGATACAGTGTGAGCCGTCCCCCTGTATCAGACTGGGGCTCATCTTTCTGGCAGAACTCCAAGAAAGCTAAGAATTCTAAATTAATTAACTGCCTTCCAGGTTATCAAGATGGAAAGGTGGAACAAGTTTCATGTCACTGTTCCCCGGCTTGGTTTACAACCTTTCAGTTCTGTAGATGATGGTGTGGGGGCTCTTTGTTCTCTGCCCAAGGCAGGGTTAGGCTTGGATTCTTCCAACTGAGTGTAAAGAGAGGCCAGAGTCCTCTGATAACACCAGTTCTTGCCTAGTGGGACTCTACTGTGTCCAGCTACTCACTTTTTCTCTAACCCCTCAAGATAACCTTGAAAAGGTAAAGTTTTATCCCCTTCCACTGGAGGAAGTTGAGGCTCAGAGAGCGGGGTCACTTGCGGTAAGCCACGTGGCCAGAAGTGGCTGTGGTCAGGCCTTGCGCCAGGTCCCCCCTTGGCTGCCCGCCCCAGGTTCTGGGCGAGGATGGCTAGCTATGGATGTGACACCGCACGCTTTGCCCACTGCTTGGACCAAGCTTGACCCTCGGATGTCTGGGGACAAGGTCCCCTCCATTTGCTCACCTTTCCCGGTGCTGTGGGATGCCCCCAGCCTTGCCCTGCTCTTGTGCATCACGGCCGCCTCCCCCGAGGGCCCCGCGCCCCCTACTAGGCGCAACAGCACTCAAGGGGCATCACGCACGCTTCTGGTGCTGGAGGATCTCGGTGAGGGCCTGACGGATGAGCAAAGAGGGACTATTGAGTTTCACTGCAATTGCGATGAGCATGAACACTACAGCGCAGAAGCACGTCAGCGCCGCCCCCACACAGCCCAGTTCAGTTATACAGAGAGGTGGGGCAGTGGAAATCTTGCCCCAGGACAGCTGCTCCAAGGGCTGGACCAGAGCGGCTACTCCTTGAGGCAGCTTGACACACTTTTGTCCCCCCCATCCCCACGCCCTTTAAGAATTGATACTGTCTTATCGCTCCGAGGATGGACAGTGCTCTATGCCGGGTGAGCTGCTCAGGAAGGCACCTCTGTGTTCCTGCTGCGCGCGGTGAGCAAGCCTGAAAGAGGCTGTGTGCCCTCCAGGGTCCTGCGCTGGCTCAGCCACCATCCCGAGGAATGATCTGCCTTTTTTCCCCCTGAAATTCACCTGTGTCTGTTGGAACGTACAGGGCGGTGTGCTCAACTCTCTGGAGCCGCCAGACCAGGAAACAGGAGGCAGTTGTCACCCACATAGCAAATGGAGCCACAGGTCCGCCTTCCTTCTGCCCGTATGACTGCTTCCCTAGCACCCACTTCTGTGAGTGCTGCCCTCAGCAGCTTTAGGACCAACCTGCCTGCATGTAATGGAGGGAAAAAGGTTTTCTAAGAATGAACGCACCAAGGCTATTTTTAAGGCTAACAGGACAGCATCATTAAACACCATTTCCCCCAGAACAGAGTTGGCTTTTCTATCGTCTGTCACTGAAACTAAACAATGACGAAAACACCGGGTCCGTGAGTACACTAGGAAGCTGGGGAGGGGGTCCTGCAGAGAGAGTAGGAGCCCTGTCAGGAGTATGGCCAAGCATAAGGCTGGGTCCCCACAAACCCTGCAGTACCTTCTGTGGGACCATGTGGGGGTTATTTTAAATATATAAATCAATATTGTACATAATTTTTTGCTATTAAAGCAATAAAATGGTAAGTGTTTGAGAGAGAGAAAAAAAGAACTGTTTACATCCTCCTAAGGAAAGAGAAATTGCTCTTGTTGCTATTTAGTAGCTAAGTTGGATCCAACTCTGAAACCCAATGGACTGTAGCTGTCCAGGCTCCTCTGTCCGTGAGATTTCCCAGGCAAGAATACTGTAGTGGGTTGCAATTTCCTTTTCCAGGGGATCTTCCCGACCCAGGGATGGAACCCATTGACACTGGCAAACGAATTCTTTACCACTGAGTCACCAGGGAAGCCCTCTATGGAATCTCTGAACTCCACGAATTAGTTCATCTATTTATGAGACCCAGAGATGGGGAAATTCTAATGTAATGTGAAGGTCTTCTGCTATGCTCTCCAGATAGAAAGTTCTTGAAGAATTGATTCTCTCCACTTGCTGATAGTATTATCAAATGAGAGATACAACTTCTCAATGGATAAACTACAATTTTCAAGTCAAAGTTCTTTGTGTTAGTTATGACATCACCATATAAAATGGAAAGTATTTTTCACTTCAGAGAATGGAAACTCTTCATAACTTTACCTGGCTAATTACCAAAGCATAATTTGGAAGAGTTCTTAATTTATGAGGCATTGTGGACGTGGATTCATAACTTTTTCTACTAGCTTCCTCTTTGTAAGATCTTAACTAGTTGACAGACCTGAATCCTTGCCCTGAATAGATTCACCACCCTCTGACTCCCTAGTTATCATAAGCCTTTCTTTTTATTTGTACATAAAATATCAGGACAAATTCTAGGGCTCTTAACAATAGCGCAATAGAATCAGAGACCAGTTGATTATATCCCTGTTAAGTCCAAACTCCGGGTCCCAAGCCCCTGAAGAGACCAAGTCCACACAGCAATGCAAAAGCATAAAGGGGTTTATTGCTAGCCAGGCTAGGGCTCAAGTCTCATCCACGCAGTGGAATCTGACAAGAGCCCCGCGCTCCAGATCACAGTTGCTTTTATACAGGCAGTTCTTTGTTACAGCACTGGTATAGCTGGCAGTCAATGTTTGGTCAGTTTAAACTGCACGTCTGCCCTGGATGGTCTATCTCTTGGCGCGCGGGACTTTCCTGGCTTGTGGGGGGAGGTATGAGGTGAGGGTGGAGGAGGTCGCTGGAACTAGGGCAGGCTGTATATCACAGCAGCCTGTCACGGAGTGAGGTACGGGGAGGTGTGAGGATGGGGGAGGTCTCTGCAGCTAGGGCCTGCTGTATCTCCCAGCAGCCTGTCATGGAAGCTGTTTTGTTTACACACCACAATCCCCCTATTTTGACCCCATAGCAAAAGCCCATCCAACAACTTTGGGTGCAATGGCAGCAGCTGGAACTAAATTTTAGTACTTATATTTAACTTCGTGGTCCCTGATGCAGTTCGGATCTTTTTATTTATTTATTTTTGTTTGTTTGTTTCTTTTGTTTTGTTCAGACCTTGCCTTGTTTTTTAAATTAATTAGTTAATTATGGTATAAGGGATCCTGCATCATGCAGGATCTTTCATTGCAGTGCACAGACTCTCTAGTTGTAGCCCATGGGCTCTGGAGTGTGTGAACGCAATAGTTGTAGCACTGGCTTAGCTGCCCCGACACATGTGGGATCCGAGTGATTGAACTCCTATTCCCTGCATAGCAAGGTAGATTCTTACTGGACTACTGGACCATCAGGGAAATCCTCAGATTCTATTTTTGACAAAAATACCTTTCATTTTTCTGCCTCTAGATTGCCTTCCTAAAAAACCATCTCCTCTCCTCCTGCACATATGTCATTGTTGCAGAAATGTGCTAGGCTCCACCGCTGTTCTGTCTCACTCAGTGGAAGGCATACCTCACAAATGTCATGTGCTTATTTGGGAATTTACCCAACTCATTCTGACTTCTTTGAAACTTGTTTAAATGTTCACATCTGTGTGGATGGGCACTAGTTGAGTACCAAACAAGGAGGCATTCAAGCTAGACATGCTGGCACAATGCATTCAGGCTTGCTTTCCCAGTGGCTCAGAGGTAAAGAATCTGCCTGCAATGCAGGAGCTGCAGGAGGCATGGGTTTGATCCTTGGGTCAGGAAGATCCCCTGGAGGAGGGCATGGCAACCCACTCTAGTCTTCCTGCCTGTAGAATCCCATGGACAGAGGAGCCTGGCGGGCTACAGTCCATCAGGTTGCAGAGAGGTGAACTGAGACTACTGTGTTATCCTGCCTCTTCAAGGGGAAGAGCACAGCAGTGATTTCTGGGCAGAGAATGATAATTTCTTTTTTTTACTTCATGGGTATTTTGACTTTATTCATTTTTGTTTTGTGAAACAGAATAAAGGAAAGCTCATTTTAAATGGAGTTAAGGGGCCAGAATGGGGACCCCTCCTGCACTACCGCTTGTCATCAATTACAAATCCCAACAGGAACCATCAATTACAGATCTAAACAGAAGAGTTCCGTCTTGCCCAGCGGTAAATCCGGCCAATGGGAAAAGCTTGGCCACCCTGATTCTCACTTTTTTCCAATGGATTTTTGTTCAAAACTACACCTCCCAACTTCCTCCTCTTTCTCCATAAAATAAAATTTCCTCTCCTTTGCTAATTGGGCTTGCCTATGGTTTTTGCTATAAATTTCTTGTCTCTAATTGCAATTCCTCTCCTATTTCTGAATAAACTCATTATACTGGTCAAATAACTGGTTGTTTTATTTTGTAGGATCAAAGTTTGAAAGGAATCAGAATATGACACCTCTAAACAGGCCACATTGATACAAAGACTATTTTGAGCTGAAGACATTTAGAAACACTTCCACTCCCTACCCCCACCCTCCCACCCCAACAGGAAGAGAAGAATGTCAATTTGCATAACAAATTCTTTCTAAAATAGCCTTTATCTTTCACTAGTTTCACTTCCTTAGGAGTTTTTGTCCCTTTAAATTCAATCCCTCCCAGGCTCCTCTTTTTTTGTTTGTTTGGCTACCCTAGAGCCATGTGGAATCTTAGATCCCTGACCAGGCATTGAACCCATGCCCACTGGAAGTGCAGGATCTTAACCATTGGACAACCAGGGAATTCCCTCAAACCCTTTTTCTTTTGATGAAACTGCTTCTTTCAGTTTCACTTCTTTTCTGTGAACTCCTACTCACATAAAAAAAAAAAAAAAAAAAAACTTTTCTCCTGTTAGTCTGTCTTTTGTTAGTTTAATTAGCACACCTCCAGGCAGTAAACCTTTCCCAGTAGGGTTTTTCCTCTCACTGCCTTAAGTTAAAACTGTTTTCCAAGCAAACCAACCAAAGAAGTTGCTTTGATTAACCCACAGTACAGAAATGTCTTCCTAGTCAAAACTTGGAAAAGACCTGCTGTCTGCGTAATTCAATCACTGTTTAAAGCATTAACTTGCCCTGTTTTACAGACATAACTATCAAATGCTCATTATATGAGGTAAAATTCTCAGGTATGAGGAAGAACACAAACTACATGTTTTTGTAAAAGCCACAAAAGACCAGCTTATTGCATCACACATCTTTAAAGAAGAGTCAGGACACGCTGAAACATGCTGTGTTTTGTTTGTACCACCATTTTCCTCCTTTTAAAAATAATAGGACTTTCTGTGTCTGATCCCTGGTGTAGAAAGATTCCACATGCAGTGGGGCAGCTAAGCCAGTGAGCCACAACTACTGAAGCCTGTGAGCCTAGAGACTATGCTTCGAAACAAGGGAAGCCATCACAATGAGAAGCCCATGAACTGAAAATAGAGAGAAGCCTCCACTTACCACAACTGGAGAAAGCCTGTGCACAGCAATGAATACCCAGCACAGCCAAAAATAAAATAAATAATTTTAAAAATAATAAATGCTCATTAGACAATGAGAAAATTTTTATTTTATTTTATTTTAAATTTATTTATTACATTATAGTGTTGTTTTTGCCATACATTGACATGAATCCGCCATGGGTATACATGTGTTTCCCTTCCAGAACCCCCCTCCCACGTCCCTCCCGATTCCATCCCTCTGGGTCATCCCGGTGCACCAGCCCTGAGTACCCTGTATCATGCATCAAACCTGGGCTGGTGATTCATTTCACATATGATAATTTAAAACATTATTAATAATCTATTTCTCAAAGATATACAGTAATATACTGATTGATGAAGTAAAATATATGTTTTAAGATGGGATAAGAAAATTAAGCAGAACATATTAGCTGTCAGTATTGGGCCTTCCCTAAATGTGCAGTGTGCATCGGCATTATACGTTAACCAGACATCCTTAAAGGTGGGAATGTCTGCTCAACCATAAAGATCAATTTTTTCCCCTTCTTCTGACTCTAGAAACATAACTACTTATGTTAGGGCCAGTGTGAGGAAAGCAGGAGAGACTCCATCTTGAAGCCTGTCATCACGTTAAAAACAGGGTGCGAACTGGGCCTGAACCCTGCCCAAGAGTAAGGAAACCGTTGCTAGTGAAAACCATGTCTCCTGAAGACTTCCCTCCCTATAGATGACAAACGGAGTTTGTAGTTAAGGTCAAGCTGCACCTGTTAGATTAACCATAGAGACATCCCCCCTTGATGTATACTCATTGTTACCCACCTTTAACCTTAATTGTTTGTTCTCCTAGCACTTGTTGTGAAACTCAATCATATACAACAAAGAGGTTGTTAACATGTAACCAGTCACGTAGTCGGGGGTATAAGTGTTCTGGGCCTCTCAGAGACATCAGGGTCCCTGTAGGGAACTGATTCCCCTTGGGCATGCTGGTGTGATAAACTGTACTCCACTGTCTTGAGTGTCCTCTGAGGTGTGTTTTGTGACTCCGGATTCCACAACACTTATAAGATAACATTCTTTTCTTAATGCTGTAAGTAATCACAGTGACCTGCTACACTCTTGGTACCTGTAGGTTGAAATTAAGTATCTTTGGTGAACTTCACGTTAAATGACAGTTCAGTTCAGTTCAGTTCAGTTCAGTCCCTCAGTCGTGTCCGACTCTTTGTGACCCCATGAACCGCAGCACGCCAGGTCTCCCTGTCCATCACCAACTCCTGGAGTCTACCCAAACCTATGTCCATCGACTCAGTGATGCCATTCAGCCATCTCATCCTCTGTCTTCCCCTTTTCCTCCTGTCCCCAATCCTTCCCAGCATCAGGGTCTTTTCCAATGAGTCAGCTCTTCGCATGAGGTGGCCAAAGTATTGGAGTTTCAGCTTCCACATTAGTCCTTCCAATGAACACCCAGGACTGATCTCCTATAGGATGGACTGATTGGATCTCCTTGCAGTCCACGGGATTCTCAAGAGTCTTTTCCAACACCACAGTGGACAATCTTTTGTGTCCAAAATGTATAAAACTGTACTTTTGACTTCTAACAAGTGGAACAGTCCTCAGAGTTTCCTAAAAGACTGTCACCTGGGTTACAATCCTCAAGTTGACTTGAATAAAATTCTCTATTTCTCCCGTAAATCAACTATTCATTAATTTTTCTTTGATGTGATATTTTTCCTCTCATGTTTTCTTTACTATGCATAGTTTTTATTTTTATTTATTTGCAAAATGTATTTATTTATTTAACTGCTATGGGTCTTAGTTGCAGCATGCAGAATCTTTGATCTTGGTTGTAGCATGCAGGATCTTTAGTTGTCGCATGTGAGCTCTTAGTTAAGGCATGTAGAATCTAGTTCCCTGACCAAGGATCAAACCCACGTCCCCTGCATGGGGAACATGAAGTCTTAGCCACTGGATCACCAGGGAAGTCTCCAGTGCTGTTTTCTAAAAAGAAAAAACAGTTCAGGGGCTTCCCTGTCGAGCCAGTAGTTAAGACTGCACACTTACAATGCGCAGGGTACATGTTCAACCCCTGGTTGCGGAAGTGAAACCAAATGAGGCCCTGTGGGGCTTCCAGGCATGAAGACCCTTTTCTGTCCTCCATTTCTTGTAGACAAAACTCCAGCATTCTTGATCTTTCCTTAGTTCCAAAGACGGATTCCAACAGTTGCCAGTCTAGGGAGGAGTAGCCAAGAAACCACCTGAGGCAAGATTAAAGGGACCAGTGAATTTATCAATATTAGGAGACCAATCACCAGAGAATAAGGAGCTACAAGTCCCACTCACACCCTAATCTTGTCAGAGATCCCATTTTGAACCACTGTTATAAAGCCCTTCATCAAATCCTCTGTGATGGGGATAGATAGTTTTTCAGGGCAGAAACCTGGTATGTCTCCCTTTATGTGAATTCACTCTTCCCAATGTTGTTGTTTTTTTGTTTTTTTATTAACAAATCATATTCTTTTGAAGTGATAGAAGAAAAATTTTAGTTATTGTGTATATTCAATTTCAAACTGTTTTTCAAAGAAGGTGTATCAGTTTACACTCCCAAAAGCAGAGCATAAAGTTTCCTATTGCCTTTTTTTTTTTTTTTACCAATATGTGGTTTTTTTTTATCAGCCTTTTAAAAATCAGCCATTCTGGTGCATATATAGACATAACCTATTGTAATTTTACTGATTTTTATGGGAATTGATTAGCACCTTAACCTATTTGCTGTTTAGAATTTCTGTTTAGTTTTATTTATATTTTAAGTATAGCTGATGTACAATGTTGTACTAATTACTGCTATAGAGCAAAGTGATTCAGTAATACATATTTATACTTTTTTTCTATGTTCTTTCCGTTGTAATTTATAGTAAGATATTGAATATAGTTCTCTGTGCTATACAATAGGCCTGGAGGAGGAAATGGCAACCCACTCTAACATTCTTACTGGGAAAATCCCATGAATAGAGGAGCCTAGTGGGCTATAGGCCATGTGGCCTCAAAGAGTCACACTTGACTTAGTGACGGAGCAAGCACACATGCTATACAGCTGGGCCTCGTTGTTTATTCATTCTATATATCAAAGTTTACATATGCTAAGGCAACCTTCCACTCCATTCCTCCTCATGGAATTTCTATTTGATATTGAAACTGGGCAGGACCCTTTGGGGCTCCTGGGCACAAAAGCCCTTCAGCATCCCCTTCCCTGAGTTCCAAAGAGCAGGTTCAAGAAGTTTCTAATCAGGGAAGGGAGGGGATACAGAGACACAGAGGAGAAGCAATAGGGCAGCCTTGGGGGAGGGTCTTGGTTTTTCCTCAAGGGATTTACATAACAGTATCTTTGAGCTTTTCTGTAGCTAAAAACTAAAACCCCATCAAAAGGAAGATACTCAAGAGAAGGTCACAATTCAATAACCCCAGCAACAACAGATCAGGAGACCACCTGACACCAGATCTTCAGAAGGAAGAAGGAATGCAGGCCCTGGACACACCTTGATCCTTATCAACAACTCCACCCCTTGACCATAAAACTCCTCACAACTCATCCCCCCCACCCCATTCCAGCCCCTGAACTGGGACACAGGGCTCCCTTTGCCTGCAGAGCAATAAAGCTTTTCTTTTCTAATTCACCCACTACTCTGTATCTGAGACTCAGTCCCAGGTGGCTCAATGGTAAAGAATCTGCCTGCCAATGCAGGAAACACAGGAGACTTGGGTTTCATCCCTGGGTCAGGAAGATCCTTTGAAGTAGGAAATGGCAACTCACTTCAGTGTTCTCACTGGGGTACTCCCATGGACAGAGGACCTGGTAGGCTACAGTCCATGGGGTTTCAAAGAGTCGAATGTGACTGAGCACCCGCTAGCGTACAGAGGCCAAATTTCACCATCAATGTGATGCCTCTTTAAGCTTTTAGTACATTTGGAGGAAAAAAAAAATCTAGATTTTCTTTGTTTTTATTGATCATCCTGGAATTGATTTTTGTGTAAGGCAAGTTGCAAAATAGGATGGAAGTGGGTAGGGCACAAACTTTAATATAAGGCATAGACCAAAGACACAACATAAGCTGATTAGAACTAAATGGGTCCAAGATGGCAGATTTCCACCAGACTTCAGCCTCAATATACTAGCTCACTGTCATATATGAGCAAGCTAAGTGACACACCCACAGACACCATTAAGGTTCCATGACCAACCATCACAGACCACAAAGTGGGTGGTGACCCAATTCATGGAAATCTCCACCTCTTCCCCAAAATGCTTGGATTAATCCTCCCACTCATTAGCCTATGAAATCACCTAGCCCATAAAAGCTAACCACACCGAATATCAAGGCTGCTCTAGCCTTTTGCAATGGAGTATCTGTGGAGTGTATTTCTCTCTCAATAAACCGGCTTCTTACCTATCATTTTGTCTCTCATTGAATTCTTTCTGTGATGAGGCATCAAGAACATGAGTTTCACTAAGTGCTAAAACTAGGTGTGTGATCTCAGTTGGAAGACCATGGGTTTTGGCTAGATTCGAATCTTGGCCAAGCGGGTTCAAGTCCTAGTGTGAGTTACATGGTTTCAGTTGTAGGAGTTCAACTATCACTTTCCAGTTAGTCACTTTTGATAATACTACTCACTGAATAATTCACTCCAGATAATTGATAATATACAATCAATACTTGTATATGTTTATGTATTATTATCAATCAATAGTGTCAGTCAGTTCAGTTGCTCAGTTATGTCCAAATCTTTGCAACCCATGAAGCGCAGCATGACAGGCCTCCCTGTCCATCAACAACTCCGAGAGTTTACTCAAACTCATGTCCATTGAGTTGGTGATGCCATCCCACCATCTCATCCTCTGTCATCCCCTTCTCTGCCTGCCTTCAATCTGGCCCAGCATCGGGGTCTTTGCAAATGAGTCAGCTCTTCCCATCAGGTGGCCAGAGTATTGGAGTTTCAGCTTCAACACTAGTCCTTCCAATGAACGTTTAAGACTGATTTCCTTTAGGATGGAATGGTTGGATCTCCTTCCAGTCCAAGGGACTCTCAAGAGACTTCCCAACACGATAGTTCAAAAGCATCAATTCTTTAGCGCTCAGCTTTCTTCACCGTCCAACTCTCACATCCATACATGACTACTGGAAAAAGCACAGCCTTGACTAGACTGACCTTTGTTGGCAAAGTAATGTCTCTGTTTTTTAATATGCTGTCTAGGTTGGTCGCAATTTTTCCTCCAAGGAGTAAGCATCTTTTTATTTCATAGCTACAGTCACCATCAGCAGTGATTTTGGAGCCCAAGAAAATAAAGTCTGACACTGTTTCCACTGTTTCTCCATCTATTTGCCATGAAGTGATGGGACCAGATGCCGTGATCTTAGATTTCTGAATGTTGAGCTTTAAGCCTACTTTTTCACTTTCATTGGGAGGCTCTTTAGGTCTTCTTCACTTTCTGCCATAAGGGTAGTGTCCTCTGCATATCTGAGGTTATTGATATTTCTCCTGGCAATCTTGATTCCAGCTTGTGCTTCTTCCAGCACAGCGTTTCTCATGATGTACTCTGCATATAAGTTAAATAAGCAGGGTGACAATATACAGCCTTGACATACTCCTTTTCCTATTTGGAACCAGTCTGTTGTTCCATGTCCAGCTCTAACTGCTACTTCCTGACCTGCATATAGGTTTCTCAAAAGACAGGTCAGGTGGTCTGGTATTCCCATCTCTTTCAGAATTTTCCAGTTTATTGTGATCCACACAGTCAAGGGCTTTAGCAGACAATAAAGCAAAAGTAGATGTTCTTCTGGAACTCTCTCACTTTTTCGATAATCCAGTGGATGTTGGCAATTTGATCTCTGGTTCCTCTGCCTTTTCTAAATCCAGCATGAACATCTGGAAGTTTTAAGTTCACAGTTCACGTATTGCTGAAGCCTGGCTTGGATAATTTTGAGCATTACTTTACTAGCGTGTGAGATGAGTGCAATTGTGCGGTAGTTTGAGCATTCTTTGGCATTGCCTTTCTTAGGGAATGGAATAAAAACTGACCTTTTCCAGTCCTGTGACCACTGCTGAGTTTTCCAAATTTGCTGGCATACTGAGTGCAGCACTTTCAGCAGCATCATCTTTCAGGATTAGAAATAGTTCAACTGGAATTCCATCACCCCCACTAGCTTTGTTCATATGATACTTCCTAAGGTCCACCTGACTTCACATTCCAGGATGTCTGGCTCTAGATGAGTAATCACACCGTCGTGATTATCTGGGTCATGAAGATCTTTTTTGTACAGTTCTTCTGTGTATTCTTGCCACCTCTTCTTAATCTCTTCTGCTTCTGTTAGGTCCATACCATTTCTGTCCTTTATTGTGCCCATCTTCGCATGAAATGTTCCCTTGGTATCTCTAATTTTGTTGAAGAGATCTCTAGTCTTTCCCATTCTCTTGTTTTCCTCTATTTCTTTACACTGATCACTGAGGAAGGCTTTCTTATCTCTCCTTGCTAGTCTTTGGAACTCTGCATTCAAACGGGTATACCTTTCCTTTTCTCCTTTGCTCTTCACTTCTCTTCATTTCACAGCTATTTGTAAGGCCTCCTCAGGCAGCCATTTGCTTTTTTGCATTTCTTTTTCTTGGGGATGGTCTTGATCCCTGTCTCCTGTACCATGTCACGAACCTCTGACCATAGTTCATCAGGCAATCTTGTCTATCAGATCTAGTCCCTTAAATCTATTTCTCACTTCCACTGTATGAATGTAAGGGATTTGAGTTAGGTCATACCTGAATGGTCTAGTGATTTACCCTACTTTCTTCAATTTAAGGCTGAATTTGGCAATAATGAGTTCATGATCTGAGCCACGGTCAGCTCCCAGTCTTGTTTTTGCTGACTGTCTAGAACCTCTCCATCTTTATCTGCAAAGAATATAATCAGTCTGATTTCGGTATTGACCATCTGGTGATGTCCACGTATAGAGTTTTCTCTTGTGTTGTTGGAAGAGGGTGTTTGCTATGACCAGTGCGTTCTCTTGGCAAAACTTTATTAGCCTTTGCCCTGCTTCATTCTGTACTCCAAGGCCAAATTTGCCTGTTATTCCAGATGTTTCTTGACGTCCTACTTTTGCATTCCAGACCCTGCAATTAAAAGTACATCTTTTTTGGGTGTTAGTTCTAGAAGGTCTTGTAGGTCTTCACAGAACCATTCAACTTCAGCTTCTTCAGCATTACTGGTTGGGGCATAGACCTGGATTACTGTGATACTGAATGGTTTGCCTTGAAAATGAACAGAGATCATTCTGTCGTTTTTGAGACTGCATCCAAGTATTGCATTTTAGACTCTTCTGTTGACTGTGATGGCTACTCCATTTTTTTCTAAGGGATTCTTGCCCACAGTAGTAGATATAATGGTTATCCAAGTTAAATTCACCCATCCCAGTCCATTTCAGTTCGCTGAGTCCTAAAATGTCAACGTTCACTCTTGCCATCTCCTGTTGTTCACTTCCATTTTGCCTTGATTCGTAGACCTAACATTCCATGTTCCTAAGAAATACTGCTCTTTAAAGCATCCGACCTTGCTTCCATCACCAGTCACATCCTCAACTGGGTGTTGTTTTTGCCTTAGCTCTGTCTCTTCATTCTTTCTGGAGTTATTTCTCCACTGATCTCCAGTAGCATATTGAGCACCTACCGTCCTGGGAAGTTCATCTTTCAGTGGCCTATCTTTTTGCCTTTTCATACTCTTTATGGAGTTCTCAAGGCAGGAATACTGACATGGTTTGCCATTCCCTTCTCTAGCATACCATATTTTGTCAGAACTCTCCACCATGACCCGTCCGTCTTGGGTGGCCCTACACGGCATGGATCATAGTTTCACTGAGTTAGATAAGGCTGTAGTCCATGTGACCAGATTGGTTAGTTTTTTGTGACTGTTGTTTTCAGTCTCTCTGTCCTTTGATGGAGAAGGGCAAGAGGCTTATGAAAACTTCCCGATGGGATAGACTGACTGAGGGGGATACTGGGTCTTGTTCTGATGGGCGGGGCCATGCTCAGTAAATCTTCAATCCAATTTTATGTTGATGGGTGGAGCTGTGTTCCCTCCCTGCTATTTACCTGGGGCCAAACTCTGGTGGAGATAATGAAGATAATGATGCCCTCCCTCAAAAGATCCCATGCATGTACTGTTACAGTCTGTGCCCCCAACCCTGCAGCAGGCCATCACCGATCCACACGTTTGCCAGAGACTCCTGGACACCCACAGGCAAGTGAGGGACAATCTCCTGTGAGATCTCTGTTCCTTTCTCTTGGGTACTAGTGCACAAGGTTCTGTTGTGCCCTCCAAGAGTCTGTTCTCAGTCCTGTGTAAGTTCTGGCAGCTCTATGGTGAGGTTAATGTTGACCTCCTCCAAGAGGACTTATGCCATACCCACACCCAGCGTCCCTGTCCCTGCGGCAGACCACTGCTGACCCGTACCTCCACAGGAGTTGCTCACAGTTCTGTCTCAGTCTTTGTGGGGCCCCTGGGTCCTGGTGTGCACCAGGTTTGTTTGAGCCTTCTGAACGTCTCTGGTGGGAATGGGTGTATATAAATTCTATTAAAACTTCTTTTATATTACATAAAGTACATAGGTAAATTGGAGAACTTCCTTGCTTGTTCGTTTGTTTTCACTTTTAGCCATACCTCATAGCATGTGGAACTTACCTGTCTAGTAGAAGCCTGATAGACTAGATTTTCCTTTTTTTTTTTTTACATTGAGTCCTCTAATTCAGGAGCATAGTAAATCTCTCCGTTTGTCTTCCTCTTCTGTTCTTCTTCTGTCTCTCTCTTTTGTTTTTATTCTTTATTTTTTCTTTTCTCTTTATCTTCGTGTTCTTTTATGCCTTTTTGTAAAGTTATAATTTTCTTCTGAGACAGTCTAGTTTCTCTTGTTGTTATAATGATTTTTCCAATTATGTTTTCTGATTTCATCTTTTTTCTATACACTTAAAAGAACTGTGATAAAATACTTGTGACAAAAATATACCATTTTAAATGCAAAATTTAGTATCATTAAGTACATTCACAGTGTACCAGTATCACCACCATACTATCCTCTGATTTTTCCTTTTTTAAAAAATGAATTAATAAATTTATTTTTGGCTGTGCAATGTCTTTATTGCTGCATGGGCTTTTCAGTAGTTGTGGCAAACAGGGGCAACTTTCTAGTTTGAGTTCATTGGCTTTTCATTGTGGTGGCTTCACTTGTTTCAGAGTATGGGTTGTAGAGCAAAGGCTCAGTAGTTGCAGCACACAGGCTTAGCTGCACTGCAGCATATGGGATCTTAACTGATAGCTTTCCATCAAACTTAAATCGAAGCAATGAAGGATGTGATTACTTGAGGAATCTAGCTTAATGAAAAAAATTATCAGTGATTCAGTAATTGTTGATGAAGAAAAGGCTGCAACAAGGGCAGACACTGTCTTTTCTCATTTGTCTGAACTTGCTTTGTAGCCAACCAACTTCTCATTCTTTGTCTTCTGATTTTCAGCTAAGTTAAATTTATTTGTCCCCTTGAAACTAGCTAACTAGAGAGAAAAATATTTGTTCCACTAATTGACTAAGACTTACCTTGTTTACGAAACAACCTCAACTGTAAACCACCCCCAACAATACTTACTTATCCCTCTCTATAAAAGTCTAAGGCAAGACCACCTTGCTGAGGTACTCTGATCTGAATAAAATCAATCTCCTTTCCTGTCTGTTTCTTATTCTTAAGTTATTTACTAAGTTTTGGCAGTGCTGGGTCTTCATTATTATGCCCACTCTTCTCTAGTTGCCCACCCTTGTCAGCAAAGTGATGTCTCTGCTTTTTACTATGCTATCTAGGTTTGTCATAGCTTTTCTTCCAAGGAGCAAGCATCTTTTAATTTCATGGCTGCAGTCACTGTTCTCAGAGATTTTGAAGGCTAATAATATAAAATCTGTCACTGCTTTCACCTTTTCCCCTTCTACTTGCCTTGAAGTAATGGCCTGGATGCCATGATCTTAGTTTTTTGAATGTTGAGTTTTAAGCCAGATTTTTCACTCTCTTCTTTCACTTTCATCAGGAGGCTCTTAACTCTTCTTCACTTTCTGCCATTAGAGTAGTATCATCTGCATACCTGAGGTTGTTGATATTTCTCCCTGCAATCTTGTATCCACCTTGTGATTCATCCACTCCAGCCTTTTCCATGAAGTAATGTAAGTTAAATAAATAGGGTGACAATATACAACCTTGTCATACTTCCTTCCCAATTTTGAACCAGTCAATTGTTCCATTTCTGATTTTGTTACTTCTTGACTTGCATACAAGTTTCTTAGGAGACAGGTAAAATGTTCTGATACTCTCATCTCTTTAAGAGTTTTCCACATTTGATTATGATCAACACAGTCAAAGGATTTAGCATAGTCAATGAAACAGAAGTAGATGTTTTTCTGGAACTCCCTTACTTTCTCCATGATCCAATGAATGTTGGCAATTTGATCTCTGGTTCCTCTGCCTTTTCTAAATCCAGCTTGTTCATCTGGAATTTCTTGGTTCAAGTACTGCTGAAGTCTAACTTGATGGATTTTGAGCATTACCTTGCTAGCATGTGAAATGAGTGCAATTATATGGTAGTTGGAAGATTCTTTGGCATTGCCCTTCTTTAGGATTTGAGTCAAAAGGGACATTTACCAGTATTGTGGCCACTGCTGAGTTTTCCAAATTTGCTGACATATTGAGTGCAGCATTTTCACAGCATCAGATTTTAGCATTTGAAATAATTTGCTGGAATTCCATCACTTCCACTAGCTTTGTTCATAGCAATGCTTCCTAAAGACCACTTGACTTCACACTCCAGAATGTCCAGATCTAGATGAACGACCACACCATAATGGTTATCTAACCATAAAGAACATTTTCGTGTAGTTTTTCTGTGTATTCTTGTCACCTCTTCTAATCTCTTTTGCTTCTGTGAGGTCCTTACTCTTTCTGTCCTTTATTATGTCCATGCTTGCATGAAATATTCTCTTGATATCTCTAATTTTCTTGAAGAGAGCTCTAGTCCTTTCCATTCTATTACTTTCTTCTATTTCTTTTCATTGTTCATTTTAGAAGGCCTTCTCTTCTCTTCTTGCTATCCTCTGGAATATGCATTCAGTTGGGTATATCTTTCCCCTTTCTCCTTTGCCCTTTGCTTCTCTTCTTTCCTCAGCTATTTGTAATGCCTCCTCAGACAATCACTTTGCCTTCTTGCATTTCTTTTCCTTGGAGATGGTTTTGGTCATTGCCTCCTATATGATGTTTTGAACCTCCATCCATAGCTCTTCAGGTACTATGTCTATTAGATCTAATCCCTTGAATCTATTTGTCATTCCCACTGTATAATCATAGGGATTTGATTTAGGTCATACCTCAATGACCTATTGGTTTTCCCTACTTTCTTCAATTTAAGCCTAAATTTTGCAATAAGGAGCTCTTGATTTGAGCCACAGTCAGGTCCAGGTCTTATTTTTGCTGACTATATAGAACTTCTCCATCTTTGGCTGCCAAGAACATAATCAATCTGATTTCTGTATTGACCATTTGGTGCTGCCCATGTTTAGAGTCATCTCTTGGGTTGTTATATGCTATACCTATTCATTATTTTGCAAGTTATAGAGATAAAAGGCTACATTTGTTAGAGTCATCAAAAGTGATTTATCTTCTTCCTAGGGCCTAGCAAAATTTGACCATACAAGGTGCATAAGAAATAAAAAATTTGACTTAGTACTCCTGGAAAATATTAATTTGCATTCTTGGAAATTCATCCGAAGGGATAGTCTTATGCAGAATCTTCAAGATATAGCTGAATATCTTTGTTTAGCTGAGTTTGTCCCCTCTTAGTCATTAGCTGTTGAGGTTGAGGGATGCAATAAAACATATTGTAAAGTACATGCTATTAGTTTATAACTCAGAAGATCTCAATTAAAGCTCCAACTCTGGTACTAAACTTTTATAAGAAATTTAACCTTTGAGCATTTGATTTTTTTCTTTAAAAAATTCAAGTAATTGAACTAGGTTGTTTCCAGTCTTTGCCTGTCAAAAAACAGCACTATACAATTAGTCTATAATAAGCGGAGCACTTTTTTTAAGGAAACCCAGATTCTAGGCCTCTCTCCTTCACATCTACCAATTAATTGAATGTGAGTTTTCATTTCTAAGCTGCTTGCTTTTCCTTTTGCTTATCTTTCTTTCCTTCCCCTTTCTTTCCCTTCTTTGCTTTTTCTCCTTTCTCTTCTTCTTGTTATGCCCAGACCCCAATCTCCACAAACCACCAAGAGGCCATTCACCAGTGCAAGCGCAAGAGAGAGTTTATTGCAGAAATGGGTCTGGACTGCACGCACACACGCCAACGCAGCGGAGTGAGGGCTGCGGCCCGGAGCCAAATGGTACAAGGCTTTTAAGGGAAAAAGACAAAGGGAAGAAGACCTGCGAATGGGGTGATGTGCCTTGGCATACTGTGATTGGTTAAAGGCTGCTGACCTTGTAGGTGATTGGTCAGGACGTGAGGGGAAGTCAGGGGCTTTATAGCACATTAGTCCCTGATAGGTATATTTAACCGCAAACAGCTCCCTGATTAGTGTATTTTTGGCACTTCCCCAGTGCGCAGTGATTGGTTGTATTTAGTGTGGTGACATGGGGTGAGGGCTGGACTATTCTGTGGTTTTTTCAGGAACTTGGGTGTTTGCCCTTTATTACAAGATGGCAGCTCCCTTTTTAAGACAGAGTCAGTTAGGCTCTACATTCTCTCCCTCCCTCCCTTCCCTTCCCCCCTTTCTTTCATCACTATGCGGAAATTTTTTATCTCATGTAATGTGAGGTCCAGATGTAGGCCTTTCTCCCTTTTAACATAATACAACATTCACAAAATTTTTTGAGAATTTTGGAAAGTTTTTCATTTTACTTATCTGTAGGGATGTCCTAGGGGTGACTTAGGGATTTCTGCACCTTTGGGAACCACCCCAGGGTAAGCACACTAATCTTGGTTACTTTTGTCCTAGGTTTAGAATAGCCATTTAAATAAAGCTGCCACCTGAGTCCTCAGTCTTCTAATCCTCCCTGAGGATTTAAGTTCAGTTGTTAGGGGCTCTTTTTACAAGACCAGTCTTTATGCTTAATCATCTTCCCTTACTAAAATCCCACAAGAGAACTCCACTATTTCCAATCTACTGAACTAAAGCCAAATAAAGGGCAGAATTTTTTTTTAAAAATATGATGGAAATTTGTGTTGCCCAAAAGAATAAGTTTTGTTGTCCAGTTGAGTTGTATCAAGTTTGAATCCTCAGTTATCCCTTCCAGAGTCTTTTCCCACATCCAGCTGTTAGGGGACACACATTGACTGAAACCACCCACCCTAGCCAGGCACCATAGTAACCATTTGTGTGAGTTACTTTAAGACAGGAAGGAAGTCCTGGCAAGGAACACAGAACTAATAAGCCACCTCCAACCAGAAGAGTTCAGGAAAGGCCAAAAGGTGACACCATGTATTCAACCACCTCCCAGAATCCTTCTTGCTGGTATCCATCTTGGCTGAGTAATGTGTGCATCACCAGGAAGTTCTCTGAGTCAGAATGATTGGCCAAAGATAACCCAGAAACTAGTCCCATCACCATAAAACCCAAGCCACAAGGCAGGGCAGTTCTCCTGGGTTCCCTTATCCTACTGCTCTCCGCCTGGCACTCCCTCCCAATAAAATCTCTTGCTTTGTCAGCACATGTGTCTCCTCAGACAATTCATTTCTGAGTGTTAGACAAGATCCCACTTTTGGGCCCTGGAAAGGAGCCCCCTTCCTGCAACAAAACTTATCCTTGTTTTACATCAGTCCTTACTAACTCTTATTCCACTTGATAGTCTATTATCTCTCAAGTTTATATCAACTAAAAAATACATGCAACATAAATGTTGAGAGTTAGGTTTTATTTAGTGGGACTGTTAGCACTTCAGCCTGGGAGACAGTATGTCAAGTGATCTGGAGAGAGCTGATTCCAAGGAGACTAGGGAGGAGCCAGGCTATATGCAAGTTTGCTGCAAAGGGAAGATAATCTGAATATTAAAAGTGTTAATGAAGAGAAAACTAAATCTCTCACATGAAGAGATTTAGCTATCTTCTATGTATGGGAAGAAGCAAGTGTCCTGGTGTGCCAAAATCATTTCTTTCATATGCATCTAGCTATCTGGGGCCAATCCTGCTTTCTTTATTGTTCACATGCTAATTCTTTGCTTACTGTAAAAGATGGTGAATATGCAGGAGGGCCACCTCCCCTCTCCTCTGTGCTTACCGAGGAGAAAGTAGCTAATGTCTTAAATAGCTAGCTTTATTTCACCTGGGCTCAGAAATTTGCATTTGGAAAAGGCTTGTTTACTGGTAGAGTACAGAGCAGAAAACATTTCATTTTACAGTTAATTACATACTCTGTATCATCCCAGGCTTCACACTGCAGTCTCATATACCTCACATACACGTAATATGTGTTATGGGAGGAAAAATATAAAAGAAACCCTGATCTCATGGAGCCTGGAACTTTAGAGGAAGCAAGGTATGGAGACATGAAGCTATTATAAATCAATATAAAGAGTTGCTTTGAAAATGAATAATTATTTAAAGTGGAAAATTCCTTATCTCATGCCATTAGTAGTGAAGGATTTTAAACTAAAAAGATAGAAAACACAACAAAGATGAGAAGGGACTTCCCAAGGAGGGACTCCAGGCTTCCACAGCAGGGGGCATGGGTTCAATCCCTGGTCAGAAACTAAGATCCTGAAAAGTGCAGGTAGGTCTTGGCCAAAAGTGAAAAAAGGACATTTGACAAACTATAAATTTTTACATTTGAAGAGTCTCCAAATTAAAGGAAAAAGTGAAAACAAAAATTTATACAACATGACAAAAGCTTAATATCTTTAATATGGCAAGCTGAATATTATAAAGTCCTCATGTTCCTAGGATAGAATAATAGTTTCATAGCCATGGTATAAAGTAACCCTCTTAAATCGATTTGCTTTCCTGGAAATGCCTTTTAAAGCTGACCAATCAGAGACAGCCTAGTTTTCCTGAAATCAGCTATTCAACAAATCTTGCCAGAATGACCGACCCTCATCTCAGGAACTAGCACAAGCCACATTTCTACAACTGCTGTAAACACACTTTCACCTCTATAGTCAAATAAAACTACTAGAACTCTGCTTCCAAGCTCTCATAAGACTGGAAGTTAGTTTGTCTCAAGGATATTGTGCTCAAATAGCACAGTTTTGTTGCAGGAAAGGTCACTCCTTCCAGGGCCCAAGAGTGAGCCCTTGTCTGCTGTTCAGTTGCTCAGTTTGGTCTGACTCTCTGCGACTCCATGGACTGCAACACGCCAGGCTTCCCTGTCCTTCACCATCTCCCAGAGCTTGCTCAAACTCATGGCCATTGAGTTAGTGATGCCATCCAACCATCTTGTCCTCTGGGACCCCCTTCTCCTCCTTTCTTCAGTCTTTCCCAGCCCATCAGGGTCTTTTCCAATGAGTCAGTTCTTAAAACCAGGTGGCCAAAGTATTGGAGCTTCACCTTCAATATTAGTCCTTCCAATGAATACTCAATGTTGATTTCCTTTAGGATTGACTAGTTTGATCTCACAGTCCAGGGGACTCTGAGAGTCTTCTCCAACACCACAGCTCAAAAGCATCAACTCTTCAATATTCAGTCTTTATGGTCCAAATCTCACATCCTTACATGAATACTGGAAAAACCATAGCTTTGACTGTCCAGACATTTTTCGGCAAAGTAATGTCTCTGCTTTTCAATACCGTGTCTAGGTTTGTCATAGCTTCCAAACAACAAGTCACCGACCGCAGTGATTTTGGAGCCCAAGAAAATAGCCTGTCACTGTTTGCACTGTTCTTCCATCTGTTTACTATGAAGTGATGAGACCAGATGGAATGGTCTTTGTTTTAGAATGTGAAGTTTAATCCAGCTTTTTCACTCTCCTCTTTTGCCTTCATCAAGAGGCTCGTTAGTTCCTTTTCGCTTTTTGCCATAAGGGTGGTGTCATCTGCGTATCTAAGGTTATTGATATTTCTCCAAGCAATCTTTTTTTTTTTAAATGTTAAGATTTTATTTACAAAGTTTCTTTGTTGTACAGAAAGTAAAAATGCTGTTACAATCTTGATGTAACTGGTAGCCACGGACAGTTGACTCACCAATCACAGCTATCCACGCTACAGCAAGTCTTACACAAAAACCTAACAATGCTTACAATTTTGCTGGGGTGAAGTCCCCAAGCTTGGTGGTGGATTTCCAAGAGGGACTAAATGGAGGAAGGTGGAATGTCACAGGAACTATTCTTTGGTTCTTTGGGTGGGTGGGTGGGTGTCCTGGGGTTTGTATCACAGCTACCTTTTTTTTTTTTTTTTAAAAAAAAAAAAAGAAACAAAACAAAACAGCTACCAAATCCATGTCAGCAGTCCAATCAATACTGAACAGTTCTTTTTTTTTTTTGCAGGTTATTGGGGTCTTATTAATCATCTTCTGCTTCATCATCTGTTTCTCTTTTCCTCTTTTCACCTTTCCCACCTTCTTCCTCTTCTTTATCCTCAACTTCGTCTTCATCCTCATCCTCATCATCTTCATCAACTTCTCCATCATGTCCAAATTCTTCTTCCTCCCCACTGACTTCATCTTCATCCTGCTCCCCTTCTACATCTTCGTCTTCATCATCATCCTCTTCTTCATCAAACTCTTCTTCCTCACCATCTTCATCCTCCTCCTTATCCTCATCTTCTCCTTCTTCATTCACACCATCCACCCCGGGATCTGAATCTGGGGCTTCACGATCCTCTCGGTCATAGCCATCCAGGTAGGTCAGCTGGGGCAGGAGCTTGAAGACACTCTCTCAGTAGTCATTCAGGTTAGTAACCTCACAGTTAAACAGATCCAGGCTCTTCAGACATTCCAACTTTTTCAAAGGTTCCAGGGTGCTGATATCTTTCAGTTTATTTTCACTTAAGTTTAGATGTGTAAGATTTGGAAGTTTTTCTGCTAACATATCCAGACCTCCACAGATTCTATTGTCACTTAGCTCAAGCTTTTTCAATTTAGGTAGTTTGGGAAGATTTGAAACTGAAATCAAGCCTACATTTATTAAACTGAGGAACACAAATTCGGCTGCTAAGCCCTCAATTTTCCCATCATTTGATTTGCAATTGTCCAGGACAAGCTCTCAAACAGCTGCCGGGGTCCGGTTCCTCAGCTCCAGGTGGATCCTCCTCTTCACGTCCATATTTCTCTCTTCCCCCCAATTCAAACTGAACTTTCCGCAGCGGGACAGAGTGGGAAGAGGCGTCCCAGCCTGCGCAGTGAGGGCCGTCGGAAGGGGTCTGCTTGAAGCAGAGGCCGATGGCGCCGTCCTGGGTGGCGGGCGGCGTGCGGGCAGGCGAGCGGAGCCCCTGGAGTCAAGTTACTCGCGGAAGCGGAGTAACTCCCTTCCCATGGAGGGAAAGGGAGCTGGAGCGCAGCTCTGGTCTCACTACATCCGCCCCTGGCCGCACTGCGCTTAAACCGGCGACGCGGCGCGGGTGGCTGCTCTGCTCGACTCCTCCAGGCAATCTTGAATGAAGCTTGAGCTTCATCCAGCCTGGCATTTCGCATGATGTACTCTGCAAAGAAGTTAAATAAGCAAGGTAACAATATACAAACTTGATGTACTCCTTTCTCAATTTGGAACCAGTCTGTTGTTCCATGTCTGGTTCAAACTGTTGCTTCCTGACTTGAATGCAGGTTTCTGAGGAGGCAGGTAAAGTGGTCTGGTATTACCATCTCTTTAAGAATTTCCCACAGTTTGTTGTGATCCACACAGTCAAAGGCTTTAGTGTAGTCAATGAAGCAGAAGTAGATACTTTTATGTTGCTTTTTCTATGATCTAACGTATGTTGGCAATTTGATCTCTGGTTCTTCTGCCTTTCCGAAATCCAGCTTGTACATCTGGAATTCTTGGTTCACTACTGTTGAAGCCTCACTTGGAGGATTTTGAACATTACCTTGCTAGCATGTGAAATGAGTTCAGTTGTGCAGTAATTTGAATATTCTTTGGCATTGCCTTTTTTTGGGGATTGGCATGAGAACCGATCTTTTCCAGTCCTGTGGTCACTGCTGAGTTTTCCAAACTTGCTGGCATATTGAGTGCAGCATTTTAACAGCATCATCTTTTAGGATTTGAAATAGCTCAGCTGGAATCCCATCACCTCCACTAGCTTCAGGATGTATGGCTCTAGGTGAGTGACCACCCCATGATGGTTATCTGGGTATTTAAGATCTTTTTCTTATAGTTATTTTGTGTATTCATAACAACTCTTCTTAATATATTCTGCTTATGTTAGGTCCATATCTTTTCTGTCCTTTAATGTTTCCATCTTTGCATGAAATATTCCTTTGGTATCTCTAATTTTCTTGAAGAGATCTCTAGTCTTTCCCAGTGTGTTGTTTTCCTCTATTTCTTTGGATTGTCCACTGAGGAAGGCTTTCTTTTTTCTCCTTGCTAGTCTTTGGAACTCTGCATTCAAATGAGTATATCTTTCCTTTTCTCTTTTGCCTTTCACTTCTTTTCTCAGCTCTTTGTAAGGCCTCCTGAGACAACCATTTTGCCTTTTTATATTTCTTTTTCTAACCCTTGTCTAACACTCTGAAATAAATTGTCTGAAAAGACAAATGTGCTAGCAACGCCAATGACTTTATTGGGAAGGAGTGCTTAGGAAGACAGCCTCAGTGTAAGAGAACCCAAGAGAACTACTCTGTCATGTGACTCTCAGTCTCAGTTTTTATGACAGAGGGGTTAGTTTCCAGATTGCCTCTGGCCAATCATGTTTCTTGTACCTGTATTTGATCTGATTCAGTGTCCTTCTCTTTCTCAGCCAAGATGAATTCCAGTTCCATGGCTTCTGATAGGTTGACAGGACATATTCTCTCCACCCTCCACCTTTTGGCCCCTCCCAAATTTTCAGGTTAGTTTTATAAGACATACAATAGGCTGGTGCCCCCTTCCTACTTTTGGTCCCTCCTGAATTCTCCAGGTTAGTTTTCAGAGGCAGCTGCACCTTCTTTATCAGAATCTTTTGTGAGACAACTCAGACAGGTGGTTGTCATCCTGCCCGGCGAAAGTCAACTGTTTCAGTCAGTGGTTTCTTAACAGTTCTGCCTTTCTTAAGTCATAAATTCATCTGTTTAGTTACAGGTACACAGTGATAGTCTCCCGTTTTGAATAATTTACATATAGACGTGTAATTATGCAATTAGATATATATGCAAAGACTGTGAGACAATAATACAGAAAGGAGGAAATCCAAATGCCAAAAAAAGATATGTTCAGGACTTCCCTGGTGGTCCAGTGGCCAAGGCACCCTGTTTGCATTGCAGGGGTCACGGGTTTGTTCCCTGGTCAGGGAGCTGGATCCCACACACAGCTGCTGGGTGTTTACACGCTGCAGTGAGTATTTAGGATCCTGAGGAAAACCAAATAAATTTTGGCTTCCTGAGAGAAGCCAAATAAATAAAAATAAATATCAAAAAAGAAAAAGAAAAAATGGTCCAGTCACTTTTTTCAACCTTACAAGTAATAGCAGAAATTCAAAGTAAAATATTGAAATGCTTTTTACTCTATAAGATTAATTCTGGTGGTTTACTGAAATAAAAAAGGAGGATGGATGGAGGATAAAGAAGAGAAGGGAGAGGGGGAGATAGAGAATAAGAAATTTGAAGAAGAAAGACAAAGTTTATGAACAAATCTTTGTTTTGATAATAGAAGGTATGACATACCACCATGTTGGATCAAATTATAAAACGACAAGAATTAGAGAGCCAATAACAATTTTATGTTTTTATCTTTTTAAAAAATGTATTTACTTATTTTTGGCTGTGCTGAAGCTTAATTGCTGTGCATTGGCTTTCTCTAGTTGCAGCAGGTGGGAGTTACTCTCTAGTTGAAGTATTCAGGCTTTTCATTGTGGTGGCTCCTCGTGTCGCAGAGCACAGACTCTAGGAGCTCAGACCAATAGTTGTGACACACGGTCCTAGTTGCCCCAAGGCATGCAAGGTCCTCCAGGACCAAGGATCAAACCGGTGTCCCCTGTCCTGGCAGGCAGATTCTTAACCACTGGACCACTGGGAAGTCCTTATGTTTTTTATCTCAGTCAGTGTTAACACCTGTGGGTTTCTAATAATTCTACTTGTATTGAACTGTATTGTTTTCTCATTTTAATGTGTATATACTGGCTTTATTTTGCCTGTCAAAAGTTTTCCACCATTTATTTCTATTCTATTCTTTTCTATTACTATTTTCTTTCAACATTTCTAAAGTTATGCAGGCAGACTCTAGAATGGATTTTAAAACCCAGCAAAATTGCACTCATCTCATACATTAGCAAAGTAATGCTCAAAATTCTCCAAACCAGGCTTCAACAGTATGTGAACCATGAACTTCCAGATGATTGATCAAGCTAGATTTAGGAAAGGCAGAGGAACCAGAGATCAAATTCCCATCATGCACTGGATCATAAAAAAAGTAACAGAATACCAGAAAAACATCTACTTCTGCTCTATTGATTACGACAAAGCCCTCGACTATGAAGATCACAGAAAACTGTGTAAAATCCTTAAAGAGATGGGAATACCAGACCACCTTACTTGTCTCTTCAGAAATCTGTATGCAGGTCAAGAAGCAGTAGTTACAACTGGACATGGAACAACTGAGTGGTGCCAAATTGGGAAAGGAGTACATCAAGGCTGTATATTGTTATCCTGCTTGCTTAACTCATATGCAGAGTACATCATGTGAAATGCTGGGCTGGACAAAGCACAAGCTGGAATCAAGACTGCTGAGAGAAATATCAATAACCTCAGATATGCAGATGACATCACCCTTATGGCAAAAAATGAAAAGGAACTAAAGAGAATCTTGATGAAAGAGGAGAGTGAAAAAGCTGGCTTAAAACTCAACATTCAAAAAACCATGATTATGACAACAGTCCAATCACTTCATGGCAAATAGATGCAGAAACAATGGAAACAATGAGAGACTTTAGTTTTCAATTTAATTGAGCCCCTCAGTCATGCCTGACTCTTTGTGACCCCATGGACTGCAACATGCCAGGTTTCCCTGTCCATCACCAAGACCCAGAGCTTGCTCAAACTTATCAAGTCAGTGATACCATCCAACCATCTTATCCTCTGTCGTCCCCTTCTCTTCCTGCCTTCAATCTTTCCCAGCATCAGAGTCTTTTCCAATGAATCAATTCTTCACAGAGGATGAGATGATTGGATGGCATCACTGACTTGATGGACATGAATTTGAGTAAGCTTTGGAAATAGGTGATGGACAGGGAAGCCTGTGTGCTGTAGTCCATGGGTTGCAAAGAGTTGGACATGACAGCAACTGAACTGAACTGATTTTTAACTATTAAGGAATCAAGTTCATTCATCTTTTAGGAAATTAGTCATCTAAAAATCTCTTATCCTAGTTTATGCTCTTTGACTCCCTTTTCTCTTTTGCCTTCTTTTAGCATAATTTTATTATTTTCCTATTACTTTGAAAGTTTTACATCATATTTGTACTTAGAAGGTGGTTTTTGATCTCTGGTGGCATTTATTCTATAAATTGAAATATGATTACTTGAATTATAATATATAAAGTTAATCAATATCTTTGTCTCTTCCAAAAGATGAATCTACTGTTTATGTTAATTTTATTTTGCATTTTTTCTTTTAAATTTAATTATTACTATATTATTATTTTGTAGTTCACATTTGTTTAGATGTATCCAATGTTGATATATATTTTTTATCTTTACTATGTACCAGAGTTTAATCAGACTCATGTCCATTGAGTTGGTGATGCCATCTAACCACCTCATCCTCTGTCATTCTCTTCTCTTCTTTCCCTCAATCTTTCCCAACATCAGGGTCTTTACTGAGTTGGCTCTTAGAATGAGGTGACCAAAGTTTTGGAACTTCAGCATCAGCCCTTCTAATGAAGATTCAGTGTTGATTTCCTCGAGGATTGACTGGTTTGATCTTGCAATTCCATGGACTCTCATTCTTTGGCACCACAATTCAAAAGTGTCAGTTCTTTTGATCAGCCTTCTTGATGCTCTAAATATTACATCTGTACATGACTACTGGAAAATCCATGGTTTTGACTATACAGACCTTTTTCGACCAAGTGACTGTCTGCTTTTTAACACACTGTCTAGGTTTGTCATATTTTTTTCTTCCAAGAATGCCAGGAGCCATCAGGATGCCCCCTCACTCGTATGACAAGGTCATGAGACTGAGAAGGAAACTGCAAAGTGGGTTTTCTTTCGGGGCATCCCAAGGCAAGGCCCCTCCTGGTATTTTTCTTGGGAAGTTCTGATTATGCTCATCTGTTTATGTTTTAGCTCATCTCAGATCAGTCCCAGTTAGAAAAAATTCATCCTGAGATAATTCCCTCAGACCTTATTTCCCTCCTACTAGTTACTGGGGAGTTTACCAGGGATTCTCTGGGGGTCATGGCAAAGCCACCACCAGAAGGGCTCGTACTTGGGTCACCTTTCCACATCCCACTCCCCCCGACCACTCCACGGAGGAGGCTCCCTTTCTTGAAAAAACCAGGCTGGAATAGGACTTAAGAATGCTCATAAATGTGGCTAGCATAGTTGGAGACACTGATTGCTTTAGGATAGTGTAGAAATAGAAATTCCTTTTAGTAGTTGTAAGGTTAATAAGGTTTCATTGTTAAAGCAGTGCTGCTAAACTGTCTCTTTGTCTTCTTTTCTCTTTTCTTGTAAAAACCAATATAGGTTAATAGAATAAAACAATTTCAAGCTAGCTTCTACATAGTTACACCTTGTCAGGGAACATTTGGCAGGAGGCTTCCTGTGTCAATCCCTGAATATTCAGAGATAAATGGAGAGGCACACCTTTTCCGGGGACAAAAGAAATGCATACATTCTTCAAGTATAGCAACTATTTACAGCCTTCTTCCCTCTTGGATATGGAAAGTAAGTTCTTTACAACCCTATGCTTCCTGGATAAGTTGCTGAAAAGACTATCTTGTAAGACAGTGAATATTTGCCCGCCTTATGCTAAATAAAGGTATGCTAGAGACATTCAAATGGTAAACATACTATTGTTAAGTCTGATTATGCAGAAATCCGACCTTTTGTAAGGAAGATGAGCTTAATGTAAAAGTTGTTTATGGTAGGCAGAAAACAAAAGTTTACATAAAATAGTTGTGATGTAATGGGGATGTTCTTTGGCTATAAAACTGTAAGCTAACTGAAATAAAGTGAGAGACTTCTCCACCTCCTTTGGGAGAGGCTTCTCCATCACCCCATGAAACTAATAGCAATAGAGACTGCTTCATCACCACACACCAACTCAGCTCAGTTCTTCGGCCGACGCCACTCATCCCTCAAGACCCCCGGACTCCGCTGGGTCTGGACCCCGGCACAAGAAGCAAGCGTCTTTTTCTTGGCTACATACTGTGGCATATAGTATTTACACACCAAGGATTGAACTCACATCCCCTGCATGGGAAGTGTGGATTCTTAACTACTGGGCCATCAAGGAAGTTCCAGAAACTGACATTGTTGATCAATAATACTTCAGTTAATCAGTCATCGAATCAATAAAATAAATATTCATATTATCAAAAAAAGAACATAGATGATTTGATTTCTACAATTTACAAAATTTGATGTAATGGAAACATAGAATGCTGTATTGCCCTGCAAATAAATAAATTTCTCCTTAAGCATAAATGATACCATTTATTTGGCCATAATACAAATCTTAACAAAACTCACAAGCTTAAAATCACATATATAACATAAGTTAACATGATAACTAGGGGCTTTTCTGGAGGTTCAGTTGTTAAGACTCTGAGCTTCCACTGCAGGGGCATAGGTTTGATTTCTGGTTGGGGAACTAAGACCCCACCTGCTGTGCCACAAATTTTAAAAAACAAAATAAAATGATAACTTGAAAACCTCCACCATGTGTTAGAAAATTAAGAAAAAACACAAGTTAAGAATTCAGAGAAGAGCTTTACAAAAAAGATCTTCACAACTCAGATAATTCCGATAGTGTGTTCACTCACACTTGGCTAGAGCTAGACATCCTGGAAGGTGAAGTCAAGTGGGCCTTAGAAAGCATCACTACAAACAAAGCTAGTGGAGGTGACGGAATTCCAGTTGAGCTATTTCAAATCCTAAAAGATGATGCTGTGAATGTGCTGCACTCAGTATGCCAGCAAATTTGGAAAACTCAGCAATGGACACAGGACTGGAAAAGGTCAGTTTACATTCCTATCCCAAAGAATGGCAATGCCAAAGAATGCTCAAACTACCACACAATTGCACTCATTTCATATGCTAGTAAAGTAATGCTCAAAATCTCCAAGCCAGGCTTCAGCAATACATGAACTGTGAACTTCCAGATGTTCAAACTGGTTTTAGAAAAGGCAGAGGAACCAGAGATCAAATTGCCAACATAGGCTGGATTGTCTAAAGAGCAAGAGAGTTCCAGAAAAACATCTACTTCTGCTTTATTGACTATGCCACATAGCCTTTGACTGTGTGGATCACAATGAACTGTGGAAGATTCTTAAAGAGATGGGAATACCAGACCATCTGACCTGTCTCTTGAGAAACCTGTATGCAGGTCAGGAAACAACAGTTAGAACTGGACATGGAACAACAGACTGGTTCCAAATAGGAAAAGGGGTACATCAAGGCTGTATATTGTCACCCTGTTTATTTAACTTATATGCAGAGTACATCATAGGAAATGCTGGGCTGGGTGAAGCATAAGCTGGAATCAAGATTGCCAGGAGAAATATCAATAGCCTCAGATATGCAGGCAACACCACCCTTATGGCAGAAAGTGAAGAGAACTGAAAAGCCTCTTGATGAAAGTGAAAGAGGAGAGTGAAAAAGTTGGCTTAAGGCTCAACATGAAGAAAACTAAGATCATGGAATCTGGTCCCATAACTTCATGGGAAATAGATGGGGAAACAATGGGGAATGTGTCAGACTTTATTTTGGGGGGCCTCTAAAATCACTGCAGATGGTGATTGCAGCCATGAAATTAAAAGACACCTACTCCTTGGAAGGAAAGTTTTGGCCAACCTGGATAACATATTGAAAAGCAGAGGCATTACTTTGCCAACAAAGGTTTGTCTAGTCAAGGCTATGGTTTTTCTAGTAGTCATGTATGGATGTGAGAGTTAGACAGTGAAAAAGGCTGCAACCAAAGAATTGATGCTTCTGAACTGTGGTGTTGGAGAAGACTCTGGAGAGTTCCTTGGAGTTCAAGGAGATCCATCCAGTCCATCCTAAAGGAGAGATTAGTCCTGAGTGTTCATTGGAAGGACTAATGTGGAAGCTGAAACTCCAATACTTTGGCCACCTCATGCGAAGAGTTGGCTCATTGGAAAAGACCCTGATGCTGGGAAACATTGGGGGCAGGAGGAGAAGGGGAAGACAGAGGATGATATGGCTGAATGGCATCACCGACTCGGTGGACATGGGTTTGGGTGGACTCCCGGAGTTGGTGATGGAGAGGAAGGCCTGGAGTGCTGCACTTCATGGGGTCCCAAAGAGATGGACACGATTGAGCAACTGAACTGAACTGAACTGAAGAATTCAGAATGGAAGCCCAGACTCTAGGCCTCTCTACTTCACATATGTCATGTCACTGAGGATGAATGGTAGGGTGTGAGAGCCCTCTTTACAGGGCTCCCAACTCTAACTTTTTGTTTCCTTTGATTAGTTTTCAGTCTTGGTGCATTGTTTCTGGCAAAACCCTTGTAATTTCCAATATAAAATTTCCAATTTTTTTTTAACATTTAGTTGTGTTCCCAGCTCCCGAAATAACTCTAGAGGAATTAAAGTAAGGTGGGTGTCTTTTGTTTTTCATATAATGAGCCTCTCTCAATCAAGCATGAGTTTATGTTAATGAGACAACTTTTGGTAAACTCCTAAAGTGGAGCTGGTGGCCAGGGAAACTAGCTGGTGATTTACACAGTTGGATCTTTCAGTCTCACCCCACCACCCATCTCTGGGGAGGGAAGAGGGACTGAATGTTGAATCAGCCATCAGTGACCAGTGATTTAACCAGTCATGTCAAAGTAATGTAGCATGAACTACAGGGTTGGGAGAGCTTCCAGGCTGGATGCATGGAAACGCTGATAGACTGTCAAAACTAAGAGTTCTTAGAAACTCTACACACTTTCCCACCTTTCTCCCCAATCTTGCCCTGTGTGTCTGTTCATCTAACTGTTCATCCGTATCCTTTAATATCCTTTGTAATAAATTAGTAAACTGTATTCTTGAGTTCTACGAGCTGCTCTAGCAAATTAATCAAACCCAAGGAGGAGATGATGAGAACCTCTAATTTACATCTGGTTTGTCAGAAACACAGGTGATCACCTGGACTAGCAATTGGACTCTGAAGTGGAGGTGAGGGAAGAGTCTTGTAAGACTAAGCTCTTAAAGAAAGAAGGAAAGTGAAATTGCTCAGTCGTGTCTGACTCTGCGATCCCATGGACTGTAGTCTAATAGGCTTCTCTGTCCATGGGATTTTCCAGGCAAGAGTACTGGAGTGGGTTGCCATTTCCTTCTCCAGGGGATCTTCCTGACCCAGGGATCAAACCCAGGTCTCCTGTATTGCAAGCAGATGCTTTGGTTCTAGTGCTATCTCCAGGTAGATACTGAACAGAATCAAGTTGTAGGACACCCAGCTGGTGTCATAGAATTGCTAAGAGCATGGATAAAAAATTAATGAATAGAAACCTCAAGTAAACAGCATTGGGAGACCAGAAGGAGGAGCTCTCATGCCCTTGGATGATAGCAGAGGTCAATAGGAAGAACAAAGTTTCCTCTTTGAACATCCTCCATCTTCTGGTTTAGTTGAACACACTAATGGCTTTATTAAGATTCACTTGGCCAAAACATTGCTGTGGGTGCTTCTAATCTCAGATCTACCCCCTTTGAAACTCATACTCTCACTCTTTGAGATGTCCACGGGCCATTCGATGCACTTGGCTCCTGTTTATTTTGACTCACAATTGATAAATGGAGAGAGGTTCCAATTTTGTAAAGGCCTAATTGCTTCTATTAAAAATAACCACACGTTGTAGAGCAATCTTTTCACCCTTGAAAGATGAAGACCTTAAGCATCACACCTTGCAATCTGGAGATTTTGCTTATTGGAAAAGACATTTCCAGAAGAATATTCTTCAACCTCCCTGGAGAGGCCCTTATCAGGCAATAACCAACCTTTGTGCCACCAAACTCCAGCAATAGACTCTTGGATTCATGTGACACACCTAAAGAAAACATGAAATCCTGACTGGACCAGTACATCATCTGGTCACCTGAATGTAAAGATGTCCCAGAAATGAAGCAAATGACATCTGATGAGACAAGCTTTCCCAAGATACCTAGGCCAAGCCTTATGAACGTTTGTTGAGCAAACTTACAATGATAACATAAGGATTCAGAGACTATCCCAAGTTTATGACCTTGATTACAGGTAAACTTTAGATAAAAAGTGCCTGAGAGTTCTCCATCCTGCCTCCTCCTCCACTCTTGTTATTTGAATGTGACCTCAGTAGGTTTCCAATCTGTGCACTTTCCCTCTGATGTGGGACACTGCACCCAAGAAAGGTCTTTCCTGTAGACAGAGATACAAAAAGCTATTAAAACTAGAAAACCTGACTCTTGATCTGAGATGTCTTCAGAGGAAGACCTTGATTGATCAGTAAGGTAAAATGTTAAGAGACTCACAGACTTAGAGAATGAACTTAGGAAAGGGAGGAGCATGGAGGGAAAGGATTGTTAGGGAGTTTTGGGTGGACAAGTACACACCACTATATTTAAAATGGAAAACTAATAAGGGCCTACTGTATAGCTCATGGAACTCTGCTCAATATTATGGGGCAGCCTGAATGGGAGGGAAGTTTGGGGTAGAATGGATATGAGTCCTGTCACTGTTCACCTGAAACTATCAGAATGTTGTTCATTGGCTATACTCCAATACTGTTGAGGAGCTGAACACAGACTGCTCAGAGGAGAAGGTCCTCAAGGAATTGGCAAAGGGCCAACTGCCCAAGCATGTCGTGTTGTAAATTCTAGAACATTTCCTGCCTTATGGGAAACATTTCCCGTGGCCATTAAGTTTATCTACAAAGGGAGTCATGAGAAAGAGCACATGGGTGGTTGGGAGTTCGGTGTACCGGAGAACTAAGATAAACAGGATATTATCTCCTGTGTACCTGCTGGGAACCCATTTGCTTGCTTACGCACTTTCCTTAAACTCTGGGTATAAAAGAAGCGTCTGTGAAATAAAGATTTGTCAGTCCTCGCAAAGGCAGTTGGTGTCCTTTTCAGAGCCGTCTCTACCAAGTCCCGGGAAAGAATTCCCATACAATACAAAGTAGAAAGTTCTTTTTTTTTTTTTAAAGGCAAATTATAAAAAATTAATACCCAGAAACTTCAGTTTAAAAGAGTTGAGAGACAAGAAGGAGAAACTCTCCTAACCTGCAATGATAGCAGAGCCCAAGAGGAGGAGGTAAGACCCCTCTTCTTTCCTGGCAGGGATTCAGCCAAGGAGGAGCCATGGGTTTTGTGTTCACTACAGCTCTCCGAACTCCCTTTCCTTTTCATTAAAGTGTTGTCCTTTCCTTTGTGTGTGGAGATCTGCACATGGCTCCCCATAGTGGCAAACCCCGAATTGCAACTCTGCTGATCCCAGTGAACCCGTATCTGCTGGAGAAATATCTGGTAGACTATTTCAGGTCAACATGTGGAAAACCCACATCAGAACCATTCAGTGGAGAATCCTAGGTACTGGCATGCTCTGAATATTCAGATTATTGTGTGTAATATAAATGAAAATAGTAGGATTTTCCTTTACAACCAGATTGCACTTTAATCCTTTATATCACTAATAGGAAGAAAAAAATTTTTAGTTCTTTATTAAAAAACAAAATTCAACTGTATAAATTGAAAATTGAATTGCTTTTATTCAACAGTTCATGAATTGGGCTGCATCTCACCTAGCAAATACGAAGGAATTCCAAAGAGCTATAGAAAAGGAAAGATTTATTTTTAAATGGAAGTTCAAATTTCAGTGTCCAAAAAATTCTTTTTAATATACTTATTTATTTGACTTTGCCAAGTCTTAGCTGTGGCATGCAAACAGTTGCAGCATACTGGATTCTAGTTCCCTAGCCAGGGATCAAACCCGGACCCTCTGCATTGAGAGTGTGGCATTTTAGCCACTGGACCACCAGAGACATCCCATAAATGATTTTATTTGAATATAGCTGAGCTCATTTACTTAAGTTGTTGTTGTCAGTTTGGGGCTTTTTTTTTTTTTTTGGCATGTGTGTGCACTTTGAGGATGGTAGGATCTCAGTTCTCTGACCAGTGTTAAACCTGCATCCTTGGAGTGAAGATACAGTCTCAACCACTAAACTGCCAGAGAATTTCCTCACTGAAGTATTACATGTAGTTGGTTTTGAGCTAAGACGGCACTGTTAAATAATTGTAACAGATACCACATGACCCACAGAACTGAAAATATTTATTACTTGGTCCTTTAAGAAAGGGGCTACCCAGGTGGCTCAGTGGTAAAGAATCTGCCTACCAATGCAAGAGATGAGGGAGACGCAGGTTCTCTCCCTGGGTAGGAAGACCCTCTAGAGGAGGAAATGGCAATCCACTCCAGTGTTCTTGCCTGGGAAATCCAATGGACAGAGGAGCCTGGAGGGTTGCAGCCCATAGGGTAGCAAAGAGTCAGACATGACTGAGTATGCATGCACCTTCAATAAAAAGTTTGCCTACTAGATTAACCCACCCACAGTGGTTTCGTGTGAAGGTGATAGGTCAGTCAAGTAAATGTTATAAAAGATATAATTCACAAGTTTTCTTTGGTGGTTTTGCAGTAGGGAAGAGGCTTTAAACCACAGACTTTAAGTATCCAGTTCCCTTTAACAAATTGTCTCTATTTTAGCCTGATATTCTCTGTTTAGTCGCTAAGTCATGTCTGACTCTTTGCAAGCCCATGGACTGTAGCACATGAGGCTCCTCTGTCCTTCACTATCTTCCAGAGTCTGCTCAAATTCATGTCCATTGAGTTGGTAATGCTATCTAACTGTTAGGTAGTTAGAATAGAAAAAGGAATCCAAAATCATGGCAGCCAAAAGATAGACAAACAAAGGGGGAAAGCCCATGAAAAGGGAACAAAGGAAAAATCCAAGGACCGAGTGAAAACCTCACGGTGAAACAAATGCACCCACTTCCTAATTATTCATGAGTGCTAGGCCTAATTTGCATAGGGCAGGCTGGGAGTTGAGAGGGGAGAGGGAGGGGACAAAAAGTATAAAAAGAGTGAGTCAGGATGGATTGAGGCCTCTCCTTCAGGGTCAGCCCACCCTCACAAGTTGGTGGTGTTTCTGTTTACCAAATAAAATTCTGAACTGTAACAGAGTTGTAGCACTGGCCTGTCATTTCAAATCTTTGTTGCGGTGAGACTAAACCAAGGAAATTATGTACTCTCCTGACATAACCATCTCATCCTCTTCTGCCTGCCCTCTTCTCCTACTGCCCTCAATCTCTCCTAGCATCAGGGTCTTTTCCAATGAGTTGGCACTTCACATCAGGTGGCCAAAGTATTGGAGGTTCAGCTTCAGCATCAGTCCTTCCAGTGAATATTAAGGGTTGAATTCCTTTTGGATTGACTGATTTGATCTCTTTGTAGGCCAAGGGACTCTCAAGGTTTGTCATAGCTTTCATTCCAAGGAGCAAACATCTTTTAATTTCATGACTGCAGTCAGTGTCTGTGGTGATTTAGATGCCTAGCAGGGCCCTATGGGATTTCTAGGCATGGAGGTCTTTTTGTCCACCATTTCTTATAGGCAAGACTCTAGCCTCCATGACCTTATCTCAGTTCCAAATTGCAGAAGAGTTGCTAATCAAAGGAAGAACATCAACAAAACCAACTGAGGCAAGATTAAAGGACCAGGGAGGCTTATCAAGATTAGGAGATGGACCACCTAAGACCTAGCATACACCCTAACCAGTCAGCAACCCCACCCTTTTGAAACTTCACAGAAGAATACAAGACAGAGGCCTGGCAGGCTAAAGTCCAGTGCAGTCAGTCAGTCAGTCATTTCAGTCGTGTCCAACTCTTTGCGACCCCATGAAGCACAGCAAGCCAGGCCTCCCTGTCCATCACAACTCCCAGAGTTTACCCAAACTCATGTCTATCGAGTCGCTGATGTCATCCAGCGTTCTCATCCTCTGTCTTCCTCTTCTCCTCCTGCCCCCAATGCTTCCCAGCATCAGGGTCTTTTCCAATGAGTCAGCTCTTCGCATGAGGTGGCCAAAGTACTGGAGTTTCAGCTTCAACATCAGTCCTTCCAATGAAACCCAGGACTGATCTCTTTTAGGATGAACTGGTTGGATCTCCTTGCAGTCCAAGGGACTCTCAAGAGTTTTCTCCAACACCACAATTCAAAACCATCAATTCTTTGGTGCTCAGCTTTGTTCACCGTTCAACTCTCACATCCATACATGACTACTGGAAAAACCATAGCCTTGACTAGATGGACCTTTGTTGGCAAAGTAATGTCTCTGCTTTTTAATATGGTATCTAGGTTGGTCATAACTTTCCTTACAAGGAGTAGGTGTCTTTTAATTTCAAGGCTGCAATCACCATCTGCAGTGATTTTGGAACCCAAAAAAATAAAGTCTGACACTGCTTCCACTATTTCCCCATCTATTTCCCATGAAGTTATGGGACCAGATTCCATGATCTTAGTTTTCTTCATGTTGAGCCTTAAGCCAACTTTTTCACTCTCCTCTTTCATTTTCATTAAGAGGCTCTTTAGTTCCTCTTCACCTTCTGCCATAAGGGTGGTGTTGCCTGCATATCTGAGGTTATTGATATTTCTCCTGGCAATCTTGATTCCAGCTTGTGCTTCCAGCCCAGAGTTTCTCATGGTGTACTCTGCATATAAGCTAAATAAGCAGAGTGACAATATACAGCCTTGAAGTACTCCTTTTCCTATTTGGAACCAGTCTGTTGTTCCATATCCAGGTCTAACTGTTGCTTCCTGACCAACAGAAGTGCAGCAGCTGCGATGGATGGCACAGAAGTGCGACCCAAAGGAGCTACCCCACATCCAAGGTCAGGGGTGGTGGCTGAGAGTGCCAGGCTGCGACCGCACAGGAGCGGTTGAGAGGAGCTACCCCACATCTGAGGTCAGGGGTAGATGCCGAGAGGACTACCCTACATCTGAGGTAGGGGGGCAGGGGGCAGCCAAGAGGAGCAATCCCACTTCCAAGGAGTGGCAGCTATGCAGGCACAGAAGGGCCAAGCAGAGCTACTCCATGTTCAAGGTCGGGGGAGCCGCCGTGAGGAAATATCCCTTGTCCAAGGTAAGGTGCAGCAGCTGCGCTTTGCTGGAGCACCTGTGAAGAGACACCCCACATCCAAGGTAAGAGAAACCCAAGTAAGAGGGTAGGTGTTGTGAGAGGGCATCAGAGGGCAGAGACACTGAAACCATAATCACAGAAAACTAGTCAATCTGATCACATGGACCATTGCCTGGTCTAACTCAATGAAAATAACCCATGCTGTGTGGGGCCACCCAAGACAGACAGGTCATGGTGGAGAGGTCTGATAGACTGTGGTCCACTGGAGAAGGGAATGCCAAACCACTTCATTATTCTTGCCTTGAACAGGATCAAAAGACAAAATGATAGGATACTGAAAGAAGAACTCCCCAGGTCGGTAGGTGCCCCTTATAGGTGCCCAACATGCTACTGGAGATCAGTGGAGAAATAACTCCAGACAGAATGAAGAGATGGAGCCAAAGCACAAACAATACCCAGTTGTGGATGTGACCGGTGATAGAAGCAAGGTCTGATGCTGTAAAGAGCAATATTGCATGGGAACCTGGAATGTTAGGTCCATGAATCAAGGCAAATTGGAAGTGGTCAAACAGGAATCAGCGAACTAAGATGGAGTGGAACGGGTGAATTTAACTCAGATGACCATTATGTCTACTACTGTGGGCAGGAATCCCTTAGAAGAAATCGAGTAGCGGTCATAGTCAACAAAAGAGTCTGAAATGCAGTACTTGGATGCAATCTCAAAAACAATAGAATGATATCTGTTCGTTTCCAAGGCAAATCATTCAATATCACAGTAATCCAAGTCTATATACCAATGAGTAACACTGAAGAAGCTGAAGTTGAATGGTTCTATGAAGACTTACAAGACCTTTTAGAACTAACATCTACAAAAATGTCCTTTTCATTATAGGGGAGGAATGCAAAAGTAGGAAGTCAGGAAACACCTGGAGTAATGGGCAAATTTGGCCTTGGAGTACAGAATGAAGCAGGGCAAAGGCTAATAGAGTCTTGCCAAGAGAATGCACTGGTTATAGCAAACACCTTTCAGCAACGCAAGAGAAGACTCTACACATGGACATGACCAGATGGTCACTACTGAAATCAGATTGATTATATTCTTTGCAGCCAAAGATGGAGAAGCTCTATAGAGTCACCAAAAACAAGACTGGGAGCTGACTGTGGCTCAGATCATGAACTCTTTATTGCCAAATTCAGACTTAAATTGAAGAAAGTAGGGAAAATCACTAGACCATTCAGGTATGACCTAAGTGAAATCCTTTACATTCATACAGTGGAAGTGAGAAATATATTTAAGGGACTAGATCTGATAGAGTGTCTGATGAACTATGGATGGAAGTTCATGACATTGGAGACAGGAGACAAGAATCAAGACCGTCTCTATGGAAAAGAAATGCAAAAAAGCAAAACGGTTGTCTGAGGAGGCCTTACAAATAGCTGTGAAAAGAAGAGAAGTGAAAAGCAAAGGAGAAAAGGAAAGATTTTCTCATTTGAATGCAGAGTTCCAAAGACCAGCAAGGCGAGATAAGAAAGCCTTCCTCAGTGATCAGTGTAAAGAAATAGAGGAAAACAAGAGAATAGGAAAGACTAGAGATCTCTTCAAGAAAATTAGAGATACCAAGGGAACATTTCATGCAAAGATGGACACAATAAAGGACAGAAATGGTATGGACCTAACAGAAGCAGAAGAGATTAAGAAGAGGTGGCAAGAATACACAGAAGAAC
>ML663562.1:20238178-20284994 GCA_007570785.1 Antilocapra americana | reverse complement strand
GGTCAGTTTACATTCCTATCCCAAAGAGAGGCAATGCCAAAGAATGCTCAAACTACTGCACAAGAAGCAGAAGAGATTAAGAAGAGGTGGCAAGAATACACAGAAGAACTACACAAAAAAGATCCTCATGACCCAATCACAATGATATGATCACTCACCTAGAGCCAGACATCCTGGAATGTGAAGTCTAGTGGGCCTTAGAAAGCATCACTATGAACAAAGCTAGTGGAAGTGATGGAATTCCAATTGAGCTATTTCAAATTCTAAAAGATGATGCTAATGAAAATGCTGCACTCAATATGCCAGCAAATATGGAAAACATCAGTGGCCACAGGACTGGAAAAGGTCAGTTTTCACTCCAATCCCAAAGAGAGGCAATGCCAAAGAATGCTCAAACTACTGCACAATTGCACTCATCTCACATGCTACTAAAGTAGTGCTCAAAATCTCTAAGCCAGGCTTCAGCTATATGTGAACTATGAACTTCCAGATGGTCAAGCTGGTTTTAGAAAAAGCAGAGGAACCAGAGATTAAATTGTCATTGACTTTGAAACTGTTTACCTCAGACTAGTACTCAAATCCACATGATCAAGACTTGAACCTAATCAACATCCTGCTTGGGTCTCAAACTGCTTGACTCAGACTTGGATCCAGCCAAACCCCATGATACCTGGTTTTAGGACCTAATGGAATTCAGGTTCTTAATGTCTCATCACAGAAAGAATTCAGTGAGAGACAAAGTGACTGGTGAGAAGTGAATTTATTCAGATTCAAAGAGGCTCACACTTCATAGACCGAATGTGGACCATTGCGGAGGGTGAATTCAGCTAAGAAATGTGGAGTAGTCAGTTTTTATATGCTGGGTAAATTCATATGCTAATGAGTGAGAGGATTATTTCCCTCTTGTTACAGCTTCCTGTTGAAGCTTGAATCTTGAGTACTGGGTGAGAATATGCTCCTCATATAGACGTGAACATTCTGAGCTCAATGAAATTGTAAATTCATACATTTGTAATGGGAGGGAAAGGTGCAGGTCACAACTTTTGAAAGAATGACATAGCCCAAGGATACACATAAATCGATTAAAATCAAATGGGACCAAGTTGGCAGACAAGACTAGACTTTGATCCTCAATCAGCAAGTGAAATGACATACCCAGAGGTGCCATGACAATTACAAGAGACTGTTAAAAGACCAAAGAGTGGGCAATGGACCAAATCCTGAAAATCTCTACCCTTCCTAAAAATAGTTGAAATAATCCTCCCAGTCTTTAGCATATGAAGTTACCCAGCCTATAAAAACTAACTATACCAAATTTTGAGGCTGCACTTGCCCTCTGTGATGGCCCACCCTTTGTCTGTGGAGCATGCTTCTTTCTGAATCTGAATAAATCCACTTCTTACCTATCACTTTGTCTCTCACTGAATTCTTTCTGTGATGTGACATCAAGAACCTGAGCTTCATTAGTTCCTGAAACCAAGTACTATGGTTTTGACTGGGTTTGAATCCCAGCCACATGAGTTTGAGTCCTAAAACTGGGTTTTGGCTGGGTTCAAGTCCCAGCCACGTGGGTTTGAGTCACAAGCAAGATTTTGACTGGGTTCAAATCCCAGAACATGGGTTCAAGTCCCAATCTGAGGCAAACGGTTTCACACTGACATACCAGATCTGTAAAGCAATCTCAACAGCCTATTTAACATTGGTCCATTATCAAGAGATGGACTTGCTTTTTTTAAAAAACAAAAAACAAAAACCACTTTTATTTGTACTGGGGTATAACCAATTAACAATGCCACAATAGTTTTAGGTAGACAGCAAAGGGACTCAGCCAAACATACATGTATCCATTCTCCCCCTTGGGGTTGCAAAGAGTTGGACAAGACTGAGCAACTGAACTGAACTGACTCATTCTCCCCCAAGCTCCCCACCCATGTAGGCTGCTGTATAACACTGAGCAGAGTTCCCTGTGCTATACAATAGGGGGATGGACTTGCCTTTGGTGAGTACAGGGCAGTAGCCAGAACCCATCAGGCTCCTGATAAATTACACTGATTATCACTTAACATTTTCCTCTAGAGGAGATAATGCATTTTTGATGCAAATAATCAACAATCTATAATAAGAATAGAAAAGTTTTATCTGAGCGAAACTGAGGACTATTGCTCCAAAGTGTGGTCTTCACCAAGGAAGAAAGTGCTCTGGAGAAGCATGGTTTTCAGCACATTTTTATATCTTGCTCGAACGAAGAACAAATATCAAACATAACAGGGAACCATTCCTTGAAAGTTTCAAAAGACACAGTTTGCTCTGGAGGGCAGACCTGAGGTGTGACTGGCACCGTGTTCCTACCATGCTACTGTGCCATGCTGCATCCAGGCTGCCAGTGCATCAGAAAGCACCCAGGCTGGGGCCCGTGTAGGTCCACTGCCTGGAGATTCAGGTGGAGAATCACTGCTGGCTGAAACCGCCCTTTCTCACAGCCCAGCAGCAGCACAACCACGAGGCAGCCACAAGCGTGACTGCCATACAGGCCCTCAAGGCATGGAAGGCTGCTAAGTTCCCCCCACACCAGTGGCTGGAGGACCAGCTCCCCACCTCAACATCACCAGTAAGTGTTGTGACCCTGAGCCATGCCATCGTTTTGTTTGGCAGAAAGTTTAGCAGGAGGAACAAGGGGTGACCTAACTGAAAGAGATTCAAACTGATCTCTAAACTCCACCTCCAGACACGTGCCATTGCAGCCCAGGAGAGCTCACAGATATGCTACAAAAATGACCAATTTCCAACTCCAGCTCTTGTGCCCTAGGGGTACAATGGATACAAACTAACCACAGGGAGTTCTCCAGTTCTAGCACATACCTGCTCGGTGCACAGTTGTGTCCTCAAATGACCTTAGGCCTGAGAGCCTGTTAAGGGTTCATCATATTCTATACATACATACATCTGACTATAACAAACTGAATTATGGTAAAGACATGCACAAGAGAGCCTGTTATTTTGTAAGTGGCAATTGTCAATCAAAATTGTCAGTCCACACCCAACTAAATGGTTATGTAAAAGCCCTGTCTTGAAAAACCCCTATACTGCCTCTCTTGGCTTGGCCCGCCTCTCCCTTGAGGTCTTCTTCCTGCTCTTTCCTTAATAAACTTGTTTTGTCACAGGTAAGACCTCAGATTCTTCTTTGTGTTCTTACGAAGAGCCAAGGCCCCCAAGGGAGGGTCTTTGTCAACCTTTCCTTTATCTGTTAACAGTTTTGGGTGTCTGTGTTCTGGGCAGAAAGGCAGGAGCCCTTAGCCAAGCTGAGCAAGTGTGGAGGAGATCCAGGCACTGTGCTCTCCACCACCTGTATGTCTATTCTCTATACCATCCTATATCTCTCTTCTCATTGCCTGCATCACAGATGTAAAAAATGTAACTTGGAGAAAGCTTAAATAAATCTACACACTGTGCATGTGTGTTAAGTCACTTCAGTTGTGCCCAACTCTTTGTGACTCCATGTACTGTAGGAGTTCCTCTGTCTGTGAAATTTCCCAGGAAAGAAAATTGGAGTGAGTTGCCACTTCCTTCTCCAAGGGATCTTCCGAACCTAGGGATCAAACCTGCATCTCCTGAATTGGCAGGTAGATTCTTTATCACTAGCAGCACCTGGGAAACCCCCACATGCTGTCAGTTCAGTTCAGTCACTTGGTCATGTCTGACTCTTTGCGACCCCATGAACCGCAGCACACCAGTTCTCCCTGTCCATCACCAACTCCTGGAGTACACACAAACTCATGTCAATTGAGTTGGTGTTGCCACCCAACCATCTCATCCTCTGTCATCCCCTTCTCCTCTTGCTTTCACTCTTTCCCAGCATCAAGGTCTTTTCAAACGAGTCATTTCTTCACATCAGGTGGCCAAGGTATAGGAGTTTCAGCTTCAATGTCAGTCCTTCCAATGAACACCCAGGACTGATCTCCTTTAGGATGCACTGGTTAGATCTCCTTGCAGTCCAAGGGACTCTCAAGAGTCTTCTCCAACATCACAAATCAAAAGCATCAATTCTTTGGCACTCAGCTTTCTTTATAGCCCAACTCTTACATCCATACATGACCACTGGAAAAACCATAGGTTTGACTAGATGGACCTTTGTTGGCAAAGTAATGTCTCTGCTTTTTAATATGCCATCCAGGTTGGCCATAGCTTTCCTTCCAAGGAGTAAGCGTCCTTTGATTTCATGGTTGCAGTCACTATCTGCAGTGATTTTGGAGCCCAAAATAATAAAGTCTGCCACTGTTTCTACTGTTTCCCCATCTATTTCCCATGAAGTTATGGGACCAGATGCCATGATCTTAGTTTTCTGAATGTTAAGCTTTAAGAAAACTTTTTCACTCTCCTCTTTCACTTTCAACAAGAGGCTCTTTAGTCCTTTTTCACTTTCTGCCATAAGGGTGGAATCATCTACATATCTGAGGTTAATGATATTTCTCCTGGCAATCTTGATTCCAGCTTGTGCTTTGTCCAGCCCAGCATTTTGCATGATGTACTCAGTATATAAGTTAAATAAGCAGGGTGACAATATATAGCCCTGAAGTACTCCTTTTCCTATTTGGAACCAGTCTGTTGTTTCATCTCCAGTTCTAACTGTTGCTTCACGACCTGCATACAGGTTTCTCAAGAGGCAGGTCAGGTGGCATGGAATTCTCATCTCTTTCAGAAATTGCCACAGTTTACTGTGATCCACACAATCAAAGGCTTTGGCATAGTTAATAAAGCAGAAATAGATGTTTTTTCTGGAACTCTCCTGCTTTTCAATGATCCAGTGGATGTTGGCAGTTTGACCTCTGGTTCCTCTGTCTTTTCTAAAATCAGCTTGAACATCTGAAAGTTCACAGTTCATGTATTGCTGAAGCCTGGCTTGGAGAATCTTGAGCATTACTTTACTAGCATGTGAGATGAGTGCAATTGTGCGGTAATTTGAACATTCTTTGGCATTGCCTTTCTTTGGGATAGGAATGAAAACTGACCTTTTTCCAGTCCTGTGACCACTGCTGAGTTTTCCAAATTTGCTGGCATATTGAGTGAAGCACTTTCACAGCATCCCACATGCTGTACTTTGGTGGGGGGAAAGAAATACAGATTAGCATACACAGTGAGTCGGCATGACCTTGGTGTCTGAAAAGGCAGTCTTATCTTTGAAGGAGTACTAGCATTGATATCATAGAGAGGAAGGGACATTTATTCCTTTCTTCAAAAAGGACACTATTAACCTCTGGATAATCTTTTTTTTAATGGTTAAAGTAGAAGTACAATGCATGTTTGACAGGCCATAATATAGGCTGTTCTAGTAGAGATCAAGTCAAGTATAAGCCAGAATAGTGTCCTCTAAACTCAATAGGGGAATGTTTCTTCCATCACATTGACAGGAGTTATTTTTTAATAAGCTGCATTCTGTTTTACACACTACATTGAGAGTCTATTTAGTGTGATTCAGTTCCCTTAAGTTTGTGTGTTCCTGAATGTTCAAACAAATGAGGTCCGGGACCTGCAAAACAACAGATTAGAACTTGAAAGTAATTAATTTATTCATTTGTTATTTAATTATCTAGGGCTCTTTGAAGGTCTACCATTTAATAACCACTGCACTAGCCTCTGGAGTTCAAAATATGAATCTGACATAATCTGTACTTCCAAGGAGCTCACAACATTTAAACTAATGAAGTCATCAGTACAAAGTTATAGGAAGGTATGAACAGGAGTTATGATAAGTACAAAGAACAAGCACCCTAATTCAGCCAATGGAGGCTTCAGAGAGGAAGTAATGCCAAGGCTTAAGGTGAGGATAATGAATTAAGAGAGGAAGGATACTTCTGGGAGTAGAGGATGTGAAAGCATAACAAGTCTGGGACTCGAGGAACTCTATAGTTTGTGGAGGAAACTATATGCAGTTTGGTGAAGCTGGAGAAATTAACATGAGCCAGATTAAGAAAGTCTTTTAAAGAAATGCCATCTTGAGTTTTATCTTTAAGATTTTTAGGACAGTACTGGGAAGTTATTAAAACCTCCACTAATATTTATTGAGCATGGTACTAAGTGTTTGACATTTTTTATGTCATTTAATGTTTTCAGTGATGCAATGCATAGATATTATTATGTATCCCCATTTATCAGATGCAAGAACTAAAGCTCAGAATAATTAAGTAACTGTGCCAAGACCAGGCAGCAACTAAATGGCAAAACAAGAATTAAACCAAAGTCTTTCTAACTTCAGAAGCCATGTTCAATAACACTGTGAAATAACACCAAATAATTCAAATCACATTTGAAGGAAATATTTCAAATAATATTTGAAGGAGAGTCACCCAAACACTACTACTCATTTTTTTCTGTCTCAAGTTAGACTTTAAAGAATTATTCTGTAATTTTCAGTCCTTGAAAACAGCACACAAAGCTCTTTTTGTTAGGGGAAGACACTGACTGAAATCACCCACCCTGGTCAGGCACCATAGCAAATATTCATGTGAGTTGTTTTATGACCTGATGTCCTAGTAAAGAACATGGAACTAATATGCTACCACCAACCAAAAGAGTTTGAGAAAGGTCAAAAGCAGACGCCACATGTCCTACCATCTCCCAGAATCTTTCTCGCTGGCATCCATCTTGGCTGAGCAATGCATGCGCACCAGGAAGGACTCTGAGTCAGAATGATTGGCCAAAGACAACCCAGAAACCAATCCCATTACCATAAAACCTGAGACCGCGAGCCACAAGGCAGAGAAGTTCTCCTGGGTTCCCTTACCCTACTGCTCTCCACATGGGTGCCCCTTTCCAATAAAATCTCTTGCTTTGTCAGCACATGTGTCTCTGCAGACAATTCATTTCTGAGTATTAGACAAGAGCCCACTCTTGGGCCCTGGAAGGGGTCCCCCTTCCTGCAACATTTTCATGAGATACAAATTTACTTGAGGAAATATATATGAAAGATGCTGTCATGTCAAATATGAGCAAATTATGATTTTCTCATCTTGCTCTTTGATTGAAGATAATATCCAAGATTATAATGTTCCATGCAGATTTTGCCTTTCTTACTCCTTCATGAAGTCCTTCCCAAAAAGATTCCACTCTTAAACACAGTTGAGGTTTGATGATTTCAAAACAGAATAGAGCAAATTCTCTGGTGGTCCAGGGGTGAGTTGGTCCAGTTGGTGCCTTAACTGTGAGTAACTGATGCTATTGTAGAAGAAGTCAGGATTCATTTAGAAAAATACTTGTAATGTTTCCAACTACTTGAGATTGGCACAGTCTTCTCCCATAATGCCAGTGGGATTTACAAATTCAATAAAAATATCCCAATATTCTTCAGTCTCTTACCTTATTTGGATCTTAGATAATTGTTATGATAACTGCAACTGATCAGGCCTCTGAGTGGCTCTTCTGGGTACAAATTCTTTCCTTGTCTTTTCAGCCTCCAGGACCTTCCCTGAGTTCCAAGGGGAAAGTTCAAACATTTGCTAATTTGGGAAGGGAGAAGGTGTGGAGACAAAGGGAGGAGCAGTCAAGGAACAATAGCGAAGCCTCGGGACAGAGTCTTAGTTCCCCCTCAAGGAATATACATAACAATATCTTTAAGTTGTTTTGCAGTTACTAAAATCCCTCGTAGGTGGGAGAAGTTATCTGTATGCTAACCACAAGCAGATAAACATAGACCCCAGGCCAGCTGGAACCCGAAGGTTGATGATGCTAACTCTACTTACCTCACCATCAGCCAATCAGAAGAATGCTCACAAGTTGATCACACCCTCTTTGAACCATTACGATAAAACTCCTCACTCCCCCTTCCAAGCGGGGACACACAGTTTTGAGGGCATTAGTCTACTGTACCCCTCTTTGCCTGCCAAAGCAACAAAACTGTTAAGGAATCCAAACTCCTGATGCTTGCCACACGACAGGCCAGTTAATCTGAGACAAAGTGTTGAAGCAAGGGTACAACTTGCCGAGCTGTTAGGATGCAAGAGCTGGCTGATAGAGAAGATGGCAGAATAATGTCTCAAAATAACCACATTATCAGGGTCTGGATGACAGGTTCTTTTATAGATCAGAGATGGGCGGGGTGGGGGCGGGGGTGGGGTAAGGAAACAAAATGAAAAAGCCATTAATCTTACAAATATCTCCTGGAAAGGAAGATCTCAGGCAGGGGATGTTCTGATTTTTTCCTTCCTGCCATCTATAAATGGACAGGATTCTGAACAAAGGCACTTTAGTAACAGTGAGGCAGAGGGTTCTCTGAGACAGGCCATTATGTATAATTATAATAACAAAAACAACCAAAAGCAAGTCAAAGAAACAGTTCTACCATACAGTCAGAACTGGCTTTTCCCTGCTACAAAGCTGTTCTTTTTTTAACAATTGATGTAGATTTACAATTTGTGTCGATCTCTGCTGTATAGCAAATTGACTCAGTTGTACACATATACATATGTTCTTTTTAAAGACTATTTTCCATTATGGTTTATCACAGGATATTGAATATAATTCCCTGTAGTATACAGTAGGACTTTGTTAATAGCTGTTCTTTTCTAGTTCACTGAAAACTCTGTGATTTAGTTGCAGTGTTGGGGTACAAAGGCTGGATTCAGCTTCATTCTCACCCCAATTTTTACCTGTAAAAACTTCTCCCTGAAAACCATTAGGGAGTTCAAGGCTTTTGAGCAGGAGCCACTTGTTTCCCTTGCTTTGGCCCTGCAATAAACCTTTCTCTGCTTCAAACTTCCATGGTTCAGTTTGTTTGACTTCACTGTGTCAGGTTCATGAAACTGAAATTCAGCAGCAAAATCAACATATTTCCCTGTCTTCCTGTTAAGTAATTCTGAAATGAAGGATTCTTTCCTGCCTTTGTGCTAAACAATGCTAGGATAAACAAAAATAACATAGCTATTTTTCATAGAAGTACTTCCTCCTAGGAAATGAAACTAGCAACCAAATAAAAGAGTTTATTCTTCAAGCTTACTAGTCAATACTTACCTCAAGGCACTCATCTGGCCCTCCTACACAATTCAAAACCATTGTAGAGTAGCTTTGTCTAATCCCATTAAACTCCCTGCTTTGTGAGACCCATCATAAAACCCCCTGCACTGGCCCTAAAACCTTAAAAATATTTTTTCTAGACTTTTTCCTTTTGAGATACTACTGAGACTGCGTCAAAGTGAGTTTTTTTCTTATAGCAGTAAGCCCAATCAACTTAGCTTTGTTTGATCATTGGATCTTTTTGGTGGTCTTTTAGAAAGTAAGAAAATTCTCTGTTCCTTGGAATTCTCAGCAAGCTAACTGTGCAGATGCACCTGATCATTTCGTTATGCTGAAATGATGCTATACATTCTGCAATTCGGTTTTGAGTGACCATTCATCATTCATTAAGAAATAATTTGCTGTACTTTTGGTTGTGAAATACTGCATAGCAAGAACAAAATTATCTGGATAAGAAAATATAGCATTGCCACTGTTTAGTGAAAAATCCTCAGGCAGAGCTGAGTGTCTTCTGAGAGTTTGTAAGAACCCCATCTGGGACAATATGAGGGGAGGGTAATGAATCCTGAAAACTGCAAGGTTGTGGTGTAGGCTCAGGAATGGACATCCAGCAGGAATAGGGTAAGGGAGTGTGCAATGCTCTGTATTTTCTATTTCTAGCTAACTGTGGCCTACATCTAGATCTCAGGAATAGATCAAAGCAGAACACTTCTATGGGATAAAATCATTCTCATATGATCAGGCAGTGAGGGAGAAGCAAGCACAAGCAATACAAACAAGCCAAGTGAGACAAGATTCTGATCTCAGGTCAAATAGGGCATAGGCGTCATAAGGATGATTCCCAATGCATCTGTCTCCTGAGCTACATTGCTCCCTGTCTAGGTAAATTGCCTTCTACACTTGGTACCTAGTTTTTGAGGCAGGAAGTATATGGACCCCTCCCTACTCAGCATAAAGTGATTGGAGATCCATTCCCTGTGGATTGAAACTCCAAGACAAGAATAGCAGGGCAGTTAAGGGGGAAGGGTGGGCCCTGCTCAGACCACATAGTTCTCATTCCCAGTCAGGAGACCTTCCTCAGAAAAGGCTTCTTGAGGGTCAAAGGGGTAGCTATGTCAAGGGATGCTCTCTCCAGATGCCTTTTTGGTGAAGTCCACTTTGGCTGAGAGATACATGCACACACATGGGAGGATCCAGAGATATACCAAATATGGACTGGGTGCCAAGCAAATCAAAATGATTGGCCAAAGGAAACCTAGAATTAGTACCCTATAAAAGTAATTCAAACTGCCACGAGGGTGCAACTCTGACTCTTTCTCTCTGAGTATGCCTGTACATACAGGCATACTGTATAGGTGTACAGTACAGGCATACTGTACTTTTTTCCCCCCTCAATAAATACTTTACTTGCTTCACTACTTTCTGTCTTTGTGGAAATTCTTTTCTGCAAAGCCGAAGGGCCAGGGCCCTTGTCACTGACCACTGGTCTAGTGGCTAGATCTGGTGCTTTTGCTGTTGTGACACAGCCCAATTTCCAGCTGGGAACCCGAGTCCCGTTCTAAGCCATTGCACGCCAAAGCCACCCAAGATCAGTTTTCACCCTGTGATTTTCTGTCACCATCATCTCAGGCATCCTTTTGCCTCTTTCTCGTTTCCTATATTTCACACCTTCTTTTCTTTGTTTTGTCATGTTTTGTGGCATATTTCCTTTAGCATTTTCATTAAGAAGGGCATATGAAAGTATTCTTCTTACTCTTTGCAAGTTTTTGTATAAACAAACTAGCACTTGTTTGATAATTTGGCTGAATAGAGTTGTCTGCTGGAATAAATTGTTCTACAGGATTTTTAAAGCATTGCAGTATACCAGGATGTGCTACCCCCAAAATACAGCACCTTGGCATACACTTCCCCAAAAGCAGGAGATAAATCTTCTAGGTACCTTCCCTGTATCAGGAGAAAGACTTATTAGCAGAGAGAGGAGTTCAGGGCCTGGAAGTCTGTATAAACAAACCTTGTTACTTCTTTGCTTTTTACCACCAATAGTCCAAAAACCTTTATCTTGTCAATTCTTCAAAAGGTATTGTTTCTTTGTCTAAAAAGTATAAAAGCCTTTGACTCCAATCACTTCTTCAGTTCTTTATTCTCCTGTGAAGGCTCCCATCGACATGTAAAAATCCCTATAAAATTTGTATGCTTTTCTCCTGTAAATCTGTCTTTGTTAGTTTAATTTTCAGGCCCAGTCAGGGATGTTCAGAGGGTCATGAAAAACGTGTTGTTCTTCTCACCACTTCGTTGTTGAGAAGTCCAAAACTATTCTAATTTCTTTTTCTCTTTTTTTTGTTCCTTTTCCCCTTTCACCTACTTTTCTGAAAGCTTGAGAATCTCTTCTTTTGTTCTAAATGTTTTAAATTTTACAATCATATGCTTTAGTGTAGCACAATTTTAATCTGTTATGATGACTCTCAATTTGAAATTTTGGATCCTTCAGTTCTGGGAATTTTCTTTGAATTTTTTCTTTCTTTCTTTCTTTTTTTTTTTTGTCTGTAGCTTGTCTGTAGCTTTTTTGCCATGCAGCTTGTAAGATCTTAGTTCCACACCTTGAAAAACAAATTGTTTCAGCAAGAGCTCAGCTTAAACACATGTGTTCAGGAAAGATAAAGCCACAGGCTTGTCCACAAACAGCCTTGCCTAGCCTATCAAAGCAGTCAGAGACTCAACTCACTTGCAATCTGACCAATTCTATCCTGTCTTAGCCTGCTCTTCCTTCCTGCCCCTCCCTCACCCTTGCTAACTTCCATCCTTTGACTAACTCCTCCTCAACAAAACTATATAAAGTTCTCAGAGAGTCCATTTGACTAGTTTCATTTATCCAGTGTCTCCCTTGCCTGGCACATTTCTAAAAAACTAAGCTTGATGTTTACTGTACAACAGTTTGTGAACCAAGAACTTCCAGATGTTCAAGCTGGATTTAGAAAAGACTGAGGAATCAGAGATCAAATTGCCAACATCTGTTGGATCATCAAGAAAGCAAGGAGATCCAGAAAAACATCTATTTCTGCTTTATTGACTATGCCAAAGCCTTTGACTGTGTGGATCACAACAAGCTGTGGAAAATTCTTCAAGAGATGGGGATACCATACCACCTTACTTGCCTCCTGAGAAATCTGTATGCAGATCAAGAAGCAACAGTTAGAACTGGACATGGAGTAATGGACTGGTTTCAAACTGGGAAAGGAATATGTCAAGGCTGTATATTGTCACCCTGCTTATTTAACTTATATGCAGAGTACATCATGAGAAACGCTGGGCTGGAAGAAGCACAAGCTGGAATTAAGACTGCACAAAGAAATATCAATAATCTCAGATATGCAGATGATTTCACCCTAATGGCAGATAGTGAAGAACTAAAGAGCCTCTTGATGAAAGTGAAAGAAGAGAGTGAAAAAGCTGGATTAAAACTCAGCATTTAGCAAATTAAGATCATGGCATCTGGTCCCATCACTTCACGGCAAATAGATGGGGAAACAGTGGAAGCAGTGAGAAACTTTATTTTTTTGGGCTCCAAAATCACTGCAGATGGTGACTTCAGCCATGAAATGAAAAGATGCTTGCCCCTTTGAAGAAAAGCTATGATCAACTTACACAGCATATTAAAAAGCAGAGACATTACTTCACCTACAAAGGTCCAAATAGTCAAAGCTATGGTTTTTCCAGTGGTCATGTATGGATGTGAGAGTTGGACTATAAAGAAAGCTGAGTGCCAAAGAATTGATGGTTTTGAATTGTGGTGTTGGAGAAGACTCTTGAGAGTCCCTAGGACTGCAAGGAGATCAAACCAGTCCATCCTAAAGGAAATCAGTCCTGAATGTGATGCTAAAGCTGAAACTCCAATACTTTGGCCACTTGATGTGAAGAACTGATTCACAGGAAAAGACCCTGATGCTGGGAAAGATTGAAGGCAGGAGGAGAAGGGGATGACAGAGAATGAGATGGTTGGATGGCATCTCTAACTTGGTGGACATGAATTTGAGCAAGCTTCAGGAATTGGTGAAGAACAGGAAAGCCTGGCATGCTGCAGTCCATGGGGTCACAAAGAATCAGACATGACTGAGCAACAGAACTGAACTGAACAAATTTCTTTTGGTCTCTTCAGGCTTCCCTGATAAGAATCTGCCTGTGATGCAGGAGACACCTGTTTGATCTCTGGGTCGAGAAGATCCCTGGAGAAGGGAAAGGCTACCCATTCCTGTATTCTTGCCTGGAGAATTCCATGGACTGTATGGTCCATGGGATCACAGAGTCAGACACAGCTGAGTGACTTTCACTTTCATGCTTTTCTTCTGGAAAGCTTTGACTGAACACAAATATTATAAAGTTTTCTTTCATCTACACAGTCTGTTTCCTTCAAGGTGCGTTTCTGCTCCTTTGGGCTTCATCTTGCGTAGTAAGAGACTTTCTCTAGCGTTCTGGTAATCTTGTGTTTATGCTTATGACAGAGAGATGGACTAAAGAGATGACTGGAAATTCTGAATACAAAGAGAACTTGCTTAAGAACTTATTTCTTAAATTCACTGTAGGACCATTTATTTGTTGGGCTTCCCAGGTGGCGCCAGTAGTAAAGAATTCACCTGCCAATATAGGAGACTCAAGAGACATGGGTTTTCTTCCTGGGTTGGGAAGATCCCTGGAGAAGGAAATGGCAACCCCCTCTAGTATTCTTGTCTGAAAAATTCCATAGATAGAGCAGCCTGTTGGGCTACAGTCCATGGTGTCTCAAAGAGTTGAATACTACTGAGTGACTGAGTGTGCACACATTTGGATAATTCCAAATGTCACTTTCTCTACTTAGTCTGTTTTGGGTTGCCCAGATTACCCCCAAGGAAGGGTACCGATCTTGGGCCTAAAGGGTAAACATCTGACTGTCTTGGTTTGGGGACAGAATAGTTGAGTGCTATGGAGCAGGAAGTGGAGTTTTAGCAATCAGGATACATGTGACTCTGTAAACATTCACTTTCTCATGGTGCCAGTGCCCTTAACTTGTAACAGAGCAAAACCCCATGGGGCCTTGCAGGGAAGTGAGAGCTTTAGTTCCTCTCTGAAGTACCTAGATAATAGTATGCACAATAGTATGCACAATACCTGAATTGTTTTGCAGATGTTAAAACCCTCCTCCTTTCCAACAAATGAAAGATGTTAACTACTTGATCACCATGAGCCCTTAGCCCCAGGCCTCCAGGAGCCTAAGGACTGATTATGTTAACCCCTGTGACAGCACTCTGCTACCTCACCATCAGCCAATTAGAGAACTGTGCATGAGCTGATCACATACCCTCCTCCTTCATCTGACTTTTAAAAGTGCTTTGTCAAACTCCTTCAGGAAGTTTGGGGCTTTTATACTTGGTAGGCCCTGTAGTAGACCTATCTCTGCTCAAAACTCTGGCCACCATTTCAGTTTGTTTGGCCTCACTGTGCATCAAGCACATGAACTTGTGTTGATAGACTGTGCCTGCTGTTCCCTGTCCAGAGACTTTTCTCTTTACCCTCTCTAGAGACTCTGGAGTTTCTCCTGGAGTCAGGGACAAATGGTCATCCAGTAGCATGGAGTTAGGGAGAGGATTTGAGTTTGTGGGTTTGATAAAATTATGTCTATTCTCAATTTTCTATACCATTGCTATAGATTTCAGCTTTCTCAGTTTTTCTAAGTGAGTTTTCAGTGTTTGCTTTCCAGTTTCCAGAAATTTATTGTTGTCCCCTTCTTTGTGCATTCTTTTCGTTTTTTAAAAGAATCACTACTGTAGTTTTGGGCTTCCCTTGTGGCTGAGTGGGTAAAGAACCCACCTGCAATGTGGGAGACCTGGATTTGATCCCTGGGTTGGGAAGATCTGCTGGAGAAGGGAAGGCTACCCACCCCAGTATTCTGGCCTGGAGAATTCCATGGACTGTATAGTCCATAGGGTCACAAAGAGTAGGACACGACTCTTACGAAAATTGTAGTTTTAGGGACGGAACAATTAGATTGATGTGTTCTATCCACCATCTTAAGCCACAATGCTTTTAAAACTTTTTCATTAACCTTGTGACCTCCCATTGACATTCCACTGGAAACACATATGTAGAGTCCATCATTTTGTATAGACTTATTCACCAATAGCAAAACTGTTTTCAGAACATTTTAAGCAAATCATAAGATTAAGCAATGAACTGGTTTAACTACGGAATACTCAAGTCTTTCATGTGTATATCATTAGGAAACAGAAACAACAGCTTCCTCTTTCAAAATTCTCTTACTTTGCATTTTCTGAATCACAAGTCAAATGTGTTATAATGTAAAGCATGTACTGGGTTTGAAGGGGAAAGAAGAGGAGGAAAAAGAGGAGAGGAAGAGAGTGAAAGAAGTTGGAGGGAGAGTAAGAAGAATTAAATTATGCCTGGATAAAGTGTATGGGAGGAGAGACTTTCTTTATACCCTTTTATGTTTGATAGCTGGATCTATGAAATACCAACAATAGGAAGATTAACAGGAGAAAAGACATACCAATTCATTAATTTTCAGTAGTATTGAGCTAAGACATAGATGGGCTCCAGATGAGGGATTCCAGTTTACCCCCTTAAAAGGAAGTAGCAACAGAAAGTGGGCAGACAGCCAGTCTTTGTCTCTTGTAAACATCCCAAGCTTATAATAAGGACAAAGAGAGGCAAAACTCTATTTGAGTAAAGGATTAAGGGTTTCTCCCTCCCCACCCTTTTTAGGACAAGAGAGACACTTCACAAAGGCTCCTTGGAGTCAAAAGTCAGAAGATAATTCCAGGCCATAATGAGTCTTGCTCCTCCCAGAAGCCTTCACTTTAAGATTCATCTTGGCTGAGGAGGGCAAGGGTACCCCAGGAAAGGGTCCTGAGACAAACTAACTGGGGAGGTGGGGAGGGGGCAAAGCAAGATGACTGGCCTGAAAGGAGACAAAGACCCAGAAAACTGCCCCCTTATAAAGAATTTAAACTTCCCAAAGGGGCGACTCTTTCTGAGTTTGCCCCTTATCTGCCTAAAGACAGATCCTCCAAAGGAAACTCAGTTGTCATAAATCTCCTCCCCAGGAGTTTCATCAGTCAGGTAACATCGACTCTTATCATAGGAGCAGAGGTTAGAATTCAACATCATACCCTGATATATTTGTCATACTATCTCTTTTAAGGATTCATTCAATTTTTCTAAAAACAATACTCTCCATTAAGAAGCCTAATCCTCCTTCCATTAGCTCTATTATGACCATATATAAACTCTTCAAATCTCACTGCTATTTGGGATACTCAGTTTTTTCCCCTCTGATGTCTTGCTGATACTGATTTCAGACATGTGCAGCAGTAAATGGCAGCAAGCAGTAGCTGGAAGTAATGTCTTAGTTTCCCGGACCAGGAGTCCTAACAACTGGAGCACAAGGGCCAGCAGTTAGGGCTAGCGTTTCTAGTCCTTGCCTGTCTAGTCAAGAACAAATTTAGGTGAGGTGGGAGAAGGTAAAGAATAAAGTAAGAAGTTTATTGAAAAGTACACTCTATTTTTAAAATAAAGTTTTAATTGAATTGCACTATAGACAGAGATTTCGACCAGCATATTGAGTTTTGCATCACTGTTCTCCTTTTTTACTTTAGCTTCTTTTCTTTGAACTAAACTTTTCCTTAACACTGTCTTCCTCTCGGAGGAAAGAGAGGTTTTCAGAAGATTCTTCTCTTCCTTTAAATTTGGCCACTGGTCTAGCACACCCACAACATTGTCTGGATCCTAGAGTGACCAGACCACAGGCTCAAACTGCAACTTGTGCCATGTAAGTCATTTTCAGCCCGTCATACAGTTATGTCACTTGTAATAACCATGTGCCAGACATAGCACATGAAGTGAAAATGAAAGCCTTTGTTCACTTAGTCATGTCGAACTCTGTGCTTCCCCATGGACTTTAGCCTGCCAGGCTCCTCTGTCCGCGGGATTCGCCAGGCAAGAATACTCAATTGGCTAGCCATTTCCTTCTCCAGGAGATCTTCCCAACCCAGGGATAGAACCCAGGTCTGCTGCACTACAGGCAGGTTCTTTACCATCTGAGCTGTAAGAATCTTATACATTATCTTATTTAATCATCCTAACAAGATCATTATTAACTGCCATTTTGTGGATAGGAAATTGAAGCAATGAAAAATTAACTAACTGTTCCCAAGTTATGCAGCTTCAGATGGAGCCACTAGAAGACACCAGTGTCTGTCGGATTCCAGAGCTTGTGCCATGTGAGCACTCACATGGAGTTTGTTGAATAAAGAGGTTTGTTTGATAGTTCATGGTCAAAATGAAGCTTATTGCCACTGGGTCAGGCATTCACATCTTAGTCTTCATATTCTCATCACATAAAACACTTAAGACTTCTGAAAATACTCTGAGATATAGAATTACACTCCTTTTGGACTATTTCAATTCATCCATAAAACAACATGAAGAATTACAAGACAGTTGCTATGTATCTTTTAACAATAATTGTTTTGGTGTTATCTGACATGCTTATCTAAAAATCAGTAGACACCCTCTAACCACATCCTTCCACTAAATGGTCCTTGTTGATGCTGTTAAAGTTCAGGAAACTGTGAATTTTCTAAATTGTTTAAGATAATTTGTAATCTTTCCTGAAAGTTACTTATTTTTGGTCATGTAACTTTTCTTTCTCATGATATATGTCATTTCCCACAAATATATATTACATATATATTTAAAATTTTTATAACATTTATGTTCATATGTATAAAATAAAAAAATAAGCACACATTATGGAGTACATTTTATTAATCATTTTTAAAAGTGAGTGGGGCTTTTCTCTTTTTTGGTGTTTTCTTCTCTAATTGAATATAAGTGATATTTGAAATTCTTTTAATTTCAATTATTTAAAAATCATTGTTTTAATGTTTCTACCACAAAATGTAGGAAAAGCTTACATGTTGTATAAGTTTATAGAGCTAGTAATGATTGTCTACATTTTTATTGTTATAAAATATACATAACAAAATTTGCCATTTTTAAGTGTAGAATCACTTAAAATAAATTAATGTAGTAGCATTAATTGCACTCACAATGTTGTACAACCACTTTTCTTTTCTAGAACATTTTTATCATCCCAAATTGAAACTCCTTACCCATTAAGCAATAGCTACCCATTCTCCTCTCTCCTCAGCCCCTGGTAACCTCTATTTTACTTTCTGTCTCTGTGAATTTGCCTGTTCCAGGTGATTATATGAGTGGCCACTGGACTGGAAAAAGTCAGTTTTCATTCTAATTCTAAAGAAAGGCAATGCCAAATAAATTTCAAGCTACTGCACAATTGTACTCATTTCACATACTAGCAAGGTAATACTCAAAATCCTTTGAGCTAGGCTTCAGCAATACCTGAAATGAGAACTTCCAGATGTTCAAGCTTGGTTTTGAAGAGGCACAGGAAGCAGAGATTAAATTGTCAACATACCTTGGATCATAGAAAAAGCAACAGAAATACCGAAAAACACCTACTTCTGCTTCATTGATTATGCTAAAGCCTTTGACTGTGTGGATCACAACAAACTGAAAAATTCTTAAAGAGGCCTTACTTGTCTCCTGAGAAGCCTATATGCAGATCAAGAAGCAAAAGTTAGAACCGGACATGGAACAACTGACTAATTCAAAATTGGGAAAGGAATACAACAAGGCTGTATATTGTTACCCTGGTTTTTTAACTTCTGTGCAGAGTACATACGAAATGCCAAGCTGGATGAATCACAAGCTGGAATCAAGACTGCTGGGAGAAATATCAACAGCCTTAGATACGCAGATGATACCACTCTAATGTCAGAAAGTGATGAGCATGAAAGAGGAGAGTGAAAATGCTGACCTGAAACTCAACATTCAAAAAACAAAAATCATGGCATCCAGTCCCATCACGTCATGGCAAATAGAAGAGGAAAAAGGAAGCAGTGACAGATTTTCTTCATTTGGGCTCCAAAATCACATCAGATGGTGACTGCAGCTTTGAAATTAAAAGACACTTGCTTCTTGGAAGAAAAGATATGATAAACCTAGACAGCATAAGAAAAAGCAGAGACATCACTTTGCCAACAAAGGTCTCTATAGTCAAAGTTATGGCTTTTTCCAGTAGTCATGTATAGATGTGAGGGTTGGACTATAAAAAAGGCTGAGTGCCAAAGAATTGATTCTTTTGACTTGAGGTGCTAGAGAAGACTCTTGAGAGTCCCTTGGACTGCAAGGAGATCAAACCAATCAATCCTAAAAGAAATCAATCTTGAATATTCATTGGAAGGACTGACACTGAAGCTGAAGCTCCAATACTTTGGCCACCTGATGCGAAGAACTCACTCATTAGAAAAGACCCTGATGCTGGAAAGATTGAAAGCAGGAGGAGAAGGGGATGACAGAGGATAAGATGGTTAGATGATATCACTGACTCGATGGACATGAGTTTGAGCAAGCTCTGGGAGTTGGTAATGGACAGGGAAGTCTGGCATGCAGCTAGACCATGCTGCAGTCCATAGCATCTCGAAGAGTCAGAAAGGACTGAGTGACTGAATTAAACTGAACTGAAGGTCCGGTACCTGTGTTATCATTATAGGTTGAATTGTGTCTCTTCCAAATTTTATATGTTGAGTCCTAATGCTGTCTGCCTCAGAACATGCCCTTATTTAGAAATAGGGTCTCTATAGAGGTAACCAAGTCAAAATGAAGTCATTAGGTACACTCTAACCCAATATGACTATGTCCTTACAAAAACAGAACATGCACACAGGGAGAACACCAAGCGAACACAAAAGCAGGTGGGACTATATTTCTACCAGAAAGAAATATCAGAGTGTCAACAAACCACCAGAACAGATGAGCAGTCTCTCTCACAGTCCTTGGAAAGGAACCAATCTTGCCGATACCTTGATCTTGGAGTCTAGTCTTCAGAACTGTGAGATAATAAACTCTGTTGTTTATGCCACTCAATTTGTGGCATACCAAAGCAAACAAAGACATTTATTTTGGATATAATCCTTACTGTGGGACTACAAAGAATGAAAATAGTACAGGGGAAGACCAGTTTCCTCAAACAGCTAAGGAGGATCTGCTCTCTGTCAGGAAAATGGTTTGGTAGTGGGGGCCAGTAGATAGTCAGGATTTTAAAATTCTTTACCTCATTCACATCTGCCAAAATGAGCCTCTCCTATGTCTTATGGTCTACCTCTTACCCACAAGTATCTTTACTTTTATAAAAGGGATCCTGATAGGGTTGAATATGTTTTGTTAAAACACTAATAATTACATTTAGACCCTGTGCTTGATGTTTGCCTACATTGGCTTTGCAACCTCGAAGCTGCTATGAAGGCTATTTAATCTTTTACTCAGTTTCTGAATCAATTTGTCCTTTGCCTTTTATAGGGCCACCAGAAATATCCCAAATCTTTATAATCTCTAATGTCACCACAGCAGCTACATGCCATAAGTGATTTGATCTCCCAGGGCCTTCAACCTGCACATCAACCCAGGCTACACCTGATATTTGAGTAACCATGATGCCGCTACTCTGTGGATTTTCAGTGTTCACTTTCCTTCAGCAAGGTGAGTAGCCATTGCTTCTCAAGTATATTAGCAACCTAATCCCAGTGTCATTTTTTGAGAGACTATTCCTTGGGACCACTTCCAGTGGTCAAGATCCAGTAAGAACCTGCACATTTAAGTAGACACTGAAAAGAGTTTAAGAAAGCTATAGGTCACTTGATTTTCAACAAGGATGTAAGAGTTCAATGGGGGAAAGACTAGTGTTTTCAACAAATGGTGCTGGGACAATTGAATCTACATACAAAATAATGATGTTGGCTCCACTTCAAGCTTCTTCCTTCCAACACTTAGTATCCTTCATACAAAAATTAATTCAACATGGATCAAAGATGTAAAAGTAAGAGTTAAAACTCTTAGAAATAAACTTAAGCATAAATCTTTGGGTTAGGCAATGTCATTTCTTAGACATGATATTGAAAGTGCAACCAGGAAAAAATTTCTGTTTTCATCACAGTTAAAAAGTTTGTGCTTCAAAGGACATGATCAAGAAAGTAACAGGACAATCTACAGAATTTGGGAAAATCATATCCAGTGACTAATATCCAGAATATATTTTAAAGAATCTTAAAACACAATAGAAAGATGAATAGCCCATTTAAAAATAGACAAAGTATCTGAATAGAGACTTCTTCAGAGAAGGTATATAAATGGCCAATATGCACATGGAAAGATAACCAATATCATTAATCATTGAGGCAATGCAAGTCGAAACTACAATGAGATACTAATTCATGCTCCCTACAGTGTGTGTGTGTGTGTGTGTGCGCACGTGCGTGCGCACGCTCAGTCGTGTTTGACTCTGCAACCCCCTGGACTGTAGCCCCTTAGGCTCCACTGGAGTGGGTTGCCATTTCCTACTCTAGCTCCTACAATGGTCATAATCCAAAAGACAGCCAATGTGGTTAAGATGTAGACATTGGAACTCTGCCATGTTGCTGTTGAGAATATGAAATGGTGCATTTGTTTTGGATAACAGCCTGGCACTTCCTTGTTGGAGAGGACGAAATTTCCTCCTCTACCCATCTTGAGCACTTGTGGCTAGACAAATAATAAAACTGACACAAGACAGAATAACAGAAGAAAAGCCAATTAAATTTCACATCCACAGGAGATCTTAGAGTGATACTCAGAGTGTGACCAAAAGCAGGGAGCTCTTATATCTTGTCATATAAGGAAACAATAGGGCTTCCCAGGTGGCACTAGTGGTAAACAGTCCAACTGCCAGTGCAGGAGATGCAATAGAATGGGATTTGATCCCTGGATTGGGAAGATACTCTGGAGAAGGAAATGGTTACCCATTCCAGTATTCTTGCCTGGAAAATTCCATGAACAGAGAACCCTAGTGATCTAAAAATCCATGGGGCCTCAAAGGGTAGGACATAGCTGAGCAACTAAACACACACACACATAAAGAAACAAAACATTTGTGAGGATTTGACAGGACAAAAAACCCTTAGGTTTGTGTGCCTAATTAGTAAAGAATTTAAACTGAGTATTTGAGTAAAGAAGTGGTGAGTTTGTCTATATAGGCTTCTCTGTCTGAACTCCTTGTCTTTGTTGGTAAGGATGTCTTTCTAACTCTCAGTGCAGGGAGGGCACCTTTCACATTGAGGATGCATTTCCTTCTTTCAGGAAGACAGAGAAGAGGGTCAAGGCGTCCTTCTTACATCAACAGTTTCTTGTAGTTGTTAGTGTTCAGTCTGTCAGTCCTGTCCAACTCTTTGCAACCCCATGGACTGCAGCATGCCAGTCTTCCCTGTCCCTCACTATCTCCCCGAGTTTGCTCAAACTCATGTCCATTAAGTTGGTGATGCCATCCAACCATCTCATCCTCTGTCACCCCCTTCTCCTGCCCTCAATCTTTCTCCACATCACAGTGTTTTCCAATGAGTCAACTTTTTGCATCAGGTGGCCAAAATATAGGAGCTTCAGCCTCACATCAGTCTTTACAATGAATATTCAGGGTTGATTTCCTTTAGGAGTGACTGGTTTGATCTTGCAGTCTAAGGGACTTTCAAGAGTCTTTTCCAACACCATAGTTCAAAAGCATCAATTCTTCTGTGCTCAACCTTCTTTATGGTCCAACTCTCATATCTATACATGACTACTGGAAAAACCATAGCTCTGATTATACAGACCTTTGTCAGAAAAGTGATGTCTCTGCTTCTTAATATGCTGTCTAGTTTGATCATAGCTTTTTCTCCAAGGAGCAAACATCTTTCAATTTCATGGCTGGAGTCCCCATCTGCAGTGATTTTGGAGCCCAAGAAAATAAAGTCTGTCACTGTTTCCATTTCTTCCCCCTCTGTTTGCCATGAAATGATTGGACTGGATGCCAAGATCTTTGTTGTTTTTTTTTTAATAGAAATAGTTTTATTTATTTATTTTTATTGTAACAAATTCAATAAAGACTTTTTTTTAAAGTATGCATATTTATTAAGTACTTAAATCAATATACCAAGATGATGGGGAAAATGCATATTTATATTATAGTACAGCTTGCAGTTAATGTTTTTTTTTTTTTTATTGTTTCTGCCATACATTGTCATGATATAACCATGGGTTTACATATGCTTCCCCTCCGGAACCCCCCTCCCTCCTCCCTCCCCCCCGGGGAAATCTCGCTGTACCAGCCCCGAGCATCAATCCTGGGCTGGCGATTGATTAGACACATGACAATTAACATGCTTCAATGCCCTTCTCCCATATCATCCCACCCTTACCCTCATCCACAAAGTCCACGAGTCTATTCTATACATCTGCGTTCCTTTTGCTGTCTTGCATGTTGGGTTCTCGTTACCGTCTTTCTAAATTCCATATATATGCGTTAATATACTGTATTGTTGTTTTTGCTTCTGGCTTACTTCACTCTGGATAATGGGCTCCAGTTTCGTCCATCTGAGTAGAGTTGCTTCAAATGAATTTTTTTTTTAACGCTGAGTAATATTCCATTGTGTATATGTACCACAGATTTCTTATCCATTCGTCAGTGGATGGGCATCTAGGTTGCTTCCATGTCCTGGCTATTGTAAACAACGCAGCGATGAACATTGGGGTACACGTGGCTCTTTCAATTCTGGTTTCCTCGGTGTATATGCCCAGCAGTGGGATTGCTGGGTCATATGGCAGGTCTATTTGCAGCTTTTTAAGGAACCTCCACACTGTTTTCCATAGTGGCTGTACTAGTTTGCATTCCCACCAACAGTGTAAGAGGGTTCCCTTTTCTCCACATCCTCTCCAGCATTTATTGCTTGTAGACTTTTGGATGGCAGCCATTCTGACTGGTGTAAAGTGGTACCTCATTGTAGTTTTGATTTGCATTTCTCTGATAATGAGTGATGTTGAGCATCTTTTCATGTGTTTGTTAGCCATTTTTATATCTTCCTTGGAGAAATGTCTGTTAAGTTCTTTGGCCCACTTTTTAATTGGGTTGTTTATTTTTCTAGAATGGAGCTGCAAGAGTTGTTTGTATATTTTTGAGATTAATTGTTTGTCTGTTGCTTCATTGGCTATTATTTTCTCCCATTCTGAAGACTGTCTTTTCACCTTGCTTATAGTTTCCTTTGTTGTGCAAAAGCTTTTAATTTTAATTAGGTCCCATTTGTTTATTCGTGTTTTTATTTCCAGTATTCTGGGAGGTGGGTCATGGAGTATCCTGCTTTGGGTTATGGCAGAGAGTGTTTTGCCTATGTTATCCTCTAGGAGTTTTATAGTTTCTGGTCTTATGCTTAGATCTTTGATCCATTTTGAGTTTATCTTTGTGTATGGTGTTAGAAAGTGATCTAGTTTCATTCTTTTACAAGTGGCTGTCCATTTTTCCCAGCACCACTTGTTAAAGAGGTTGTCTTTTCTCCATTGTATATTCTTGCCTCCTTTGTCAAAGATAAGGTGTCCATAGATGTGTGGATTTATCTCTGGGCTTTCTATTCTGTTCCATTGATCTATGTTTCTGTCTTTGTGCCAGTACCATACTGTCTTAATGACTGTGGATTTGTAGTATAGCCTAAAGTCAGGTAGGTTGATTCCTCCAGTTCCATTCTTCTTTCTCAAGATTGCTTTGGCTATACGAGGTTTTTTGTATTTCCATACAAATTGAGAAATTATTTGTTCTAATTCTTTGAAAAAGACCTCTGGTAGCTTGATAGGAATTGCATTGAATCTATAGATTGCTTTGGGTAGTATACTCATTTTCACTATATTGATTCTTCCAGTCCATGAACACGGCACATTTCTCCATCTGTTTGTGTCCTCCTTGATTTCTTTCATCAGTGTTTTATAGTTTTCTATATACAAGTCTTTTGATTTTTTAGGTAGAAATACTCCTAAGTATTTTATCCTTTTTGTTTCGATGGTGAATGGAATTGTTTCCTTAATTTCTCTTTCTGATTTCTCACTGTTAGTGTATAGGAATGCCAGGGATTTCTGTGTGTTGATTTTATATCCTGAAACTTTGCTATATTCACTGATTAGCTCTAGTAATTTTCTCGTAGAGTCTTTAGGGTTTTCAATATAGAGGATCATGTCATCTGCAAACAGAGAGAGTTTTACTTCTTCTTTTCCAATCTGGATTCCTTTGATTTCTTTATCTGCTCTGATTGCTGTGGCCAAGACTTCCAAAACTATGTTGAATAGTAGTGGTGAGAGTGGGCACCCTTGTCTTGTTCCTGATTTCAGGGGGAATGCTTCCAGCTTTTCACCATTGAGGATAATGTTTGCTGTGGGTTTGTCATATATAGCTTTTATTATGTTGAGGAATGTTCCTTCTATTCCTACTTTTTGGAGGGTTTTTATCATAAATGGATGTTGAATTTTGTCAAAGGCTTTCTCTGCATCTATTGAGATAATCATGTGATTTTTATTTTTCAATTTGTTAATGTGGTGTATTACATTGATCGATTTACGAATATTGAAGAATCCTTGCATCCCTGGGATAAAGCCTACTTGATCATGATGTATGATCTTTTTGATGTGTTGTTGGATTCTATTTGCTAGAATTTTGTTGAGGATTTTTGCGTCTAAGTTCATCAGTGATATTGGCCTGTAGTTTTCTTTTTTTGTGGCATCTTTGCCGGGTTTTGGAATTAGGGTGATGGTAGACTCGTAGAATGAGTTTGGAAGTTTACCTTTGTCTGCAATTTTCTGGAGGAGTTTGAGTAGAATAGGTGTTAGCTTCAATAAAGACTTTTAACTTTACAATATTGTGTTGGTTTTGCCATACATTGGGATGAATTCGCCATGCATGTACATGTGTTCCCCTTCCAGAATCCCCCTCCCACCTCCCTCCTGATTCCATACCTGTGGGTCATCCCGGTGCACCAGCCCCAGGTACCCTGTATCACATATGGAACCTGGGCTGGCGATTCATTTCACATATGACAATTTACATGTTTCAATGCCGTTCTCTCATATCATCCCACCCTCACCCTCTCCCATAGAGTCCAAAAGACTGTTCTATACATCTGTGTCTCTTTTGCTGTCTCACATACAGGGTTATCATTACCGTCTTTCTAAATTCCATATATATGTGTTAGTATAATTGATTCATTGATTTTTTTAATGTTGAGTTTTAAGCCAGGTTTTTCACCCTCCTCTTTCACTTTCATCAGGAGGCTCTTTAGTTCCTCTTCACTTTCTGCAAAATAGGGTGGTGTCATCTGCATATCTGAGGTTACTGATACTTCTCCCAGCAATCTGATTTCAGGTTGTGCTTCAGCCAGCTTGGCATTTCGCATGTTGTACTCTGCATAAAAGTTAAATAAGCAAGGTGATGATATACAGCCTCGATGTACTCCTTTCCCAATTTGGAACCACTCCCTTGTTCTCTCTTCGGGTTGTAACTGTTGCTTCTTGACCTGCATACATATTTCTCAGGAGGCAGGTAAGGTGGTCTCGTATTCCCATCTCTTGAAGTATTTTCCACAATTTGTTGTGATCCAGATAGTGAAAGGCTTTAGCATAGTCAATGAAGCAGAAGTAGATGTTTTTCTGGAATTTGCTTGCTTTTTCTATGATCCAGTTGATGTTGGCAATTTGATCTCTGGTTTCTCTGCCTTTTCTAGATTCAACTTGTATACCTGGTAGCTCTTGGTTCATGTATTATTGAAGCCTAGTTTGAAGGATTTTGAGCATGACCTTTCTAGCATGTGAAATGAGTACAAGTGTTCAGTAATTTGAACATTCTTTAGCATTGCCTTTCTTTGGGATTGGAATGAAAACTGACCTTTTCCAGTCCTGTGGCCACTGCTGAGTTTTCCAAATTTGCTGGCATATTGAGTACAGCATTGTAACAGTATCATCTTTCAGGATTTGAAATAGCTCAGTTGGAATTTCATCACCTCCACTAACTTTGTTTTTAGTGATGCTTCCTAAGGCCCACTTGACTTCACACTCTTGGATATCTAGCTCTAGGTGAATGACCACACCATTTTGGTTATTTGGATTATTAAGATCTTTCTTGTATAGTTCTTTTATATATTCTTGCCACCTCTTCTTATTATCTTCTGCTTCTGTTAGGTCCATACCATTTCTGTCCTTTATTGTGCCAATCTTTGTATGAAATATTTCCTTTGTATCTCTAATTTTCTTGAAAGGATTCCTAGTCTTTCTCATTCTATTTTCTTCCTCTTTTTCTTTGCACTGTTCACCTACGAATGCTTTTTAAAATCTCTCCTTGCTATTCTTTGAAACCTGTATTCAGATGGGTGTATCTTTCCTTTTCTCCTTTGGTTTTCACTTCTCTTCTTTTCTCAGCTATTTGTAAGGCCTCCTCAGACAACCTTTTTCCCTTGTTGAATTTATTTTTCTTGGGATGGTTTTGGTCACTGCCTCCTGTACAATGTTAGAAATCTCTGTCCATAGTTCTTCAGCTCCTGCTTGCCTATAAACTAAAGTGCCTTTGTTCAGCTCATAGAGTGATAATCTGACCCTGGCCACCTGTAAGTAGAAGAAATTAACACACCCCTCCAAAGGCTGACCCTTCCCAAAGATATTTTGCAAGACTGAAGACCCTTTTTTTACTTTACTTCCCACTGCCTCTCCCTTTCTGTTCTGTCTTTTGACTTTAAGCTCCTCTTTGCTCCTCTTTGCCCCTCTCTCTCTCTGACTCTATAAAAAAAACCTGGCATCTAGGACCCAGTAAAATGGTTACTCTGAGATCTTAGTTTAATCTTCTTGATCAGCCAGCTTTCTGAATAGTCATATTCCTTGCCTCAGCAACTTGCCTCTCAGATTCATTGGTCTGTTGTACATTAAGCGGAGTCATCTTGGACTCAGTAACAGAATGATGAAACACACTGAAATAAATTAATAGCATAAGATCTATACATGGCACATCATCACAACAGAAGCACCTTTCCAAGACCACTGAGTCATCACTCTTTAGGGTTTATGTATGTTGCAGAAGCAGGAGTCGTTCTGCCTTATGAGATCTTTGAATCAGTAAATATTTATTGAGGATCCTTAGCATGTACCAGCTATGTGCCAGGGATATATCAGTTAAACACAATTGGTATCTGATTTTGTGGAGCTTATTTTTATTAATTTCACAGGACCAGTTAGGTTACTACTCTAACCTTCTGTGGAGAAGAAAACCTTTGCAAATGTTACAGAGTTGAGCCTCCATTCCTATCATAATACTGTCTTCAACTGCCTTTTAATTCAAGATCTATGTCACATCCCTATGACAAAGCCAGACTCACACCCTCTAAATTTCCATTCTTTGTCCCATAAATGATTAACTAAACAGTCTTCACTGACCAAAATGCCACTAATCTCGTTAGCAAGACAGTAATAAGGAAAGGATGTGTTTACATCAAGACGTCATATCTTGCAGAAGTAAAATACCAGGCAATTGGAGAAACTGTAACACACAGGACAAATGTTATTTCAGAGTGAATTTAAAAATACATCTTTTTTCTCTTTACTGATGATTTGGGGAAAGGTAAATTATGGCCTCCTAGGTTTTCATACAGATCAAAGAATAGGTTTCAGTAATCAATGATTTTGAAAGAACAAAGATGGTCAGCTTTAGATCCAGCAGTTACTCTGTCCCATCAGACGTCTGAAAGAGCAAAGAATTCAGGAACAAATGCACTACTATCAAGCAAGAGCATTAACCATAGTAAATGCAATAAATTAGTTACAAAGAATCCTAGTCCATTTTTAAAGGTACATTCCCCAATCTTCTTGGGAAAAAATTATGTTTTGCTGAATATTAAGTTGTTGTTAATTTTTAAACTGAGTTTCTAGTTTTGTTAATTAAGGTCTAGTGTTTAATAAGACTCACTTCTGAGATAGTTCCTTGTTGTTATGTTATATTGCTGAAAGATTTAATTAAGTTATTAAAAAGGACATGCTAAGCTTGTTTCTAAAGCTTATCTCAGTTAGCAATCTTCAGATAAAGATCAGATGCTCCATGATGTACAACCAGGAGATTAACACCAGGGTATAGTTGTTTAACAAATGAAGTCAGATGACCGGGAGTATACTGGGCTCTACCTAATGAAAGTTCTTGACTTATAATTCTGACTTATGACCTTACTAATAACTGCTAGCTATATTATTTTCCATGTTGCTTGTTTCAGAAGATTGTTTCTTATGTCACTAAATGTGTGACTTAACCTGTGATAAAATGCTGATATGCAGTTCCGTATGCGATTAATAAGAAACTTGTATGCAGGTCAGGAAGCAACAGTTAGAACTGGACATGGAACAACAGACTGGTTCAAAATAGGAAAAGGAGTACGTCAAGGCTGTATATGGTCACCCTGCTTATTTAACTTATATGCAGAGTACATCATGAGAAACGCTGGGCTGGAGGAAGCACAAGCTGGAATCAAGATTGCCAGGAGAAATATCAATAACCTCAAATATGCAGATGACACCATCCTTATGGCAGAAAGTGAAGAGGAACAAAAAAGCCTCTTGATGAAAGTGAAAGAGGACAGTGAAAAAGTTGGCTGAAAACTCAACATTTAGAAAACTAAGATAATGGCATCTGATTCCATCACTTCGTGGCAGATAGATGGGGAAACAGTGGAAACAGTGGCTGATTTTATTTTTCTGGGCTCCAAAGTCACTGCAGATGGTGATTGCAGCCATGAAATTAAAAGACTCTTACTTCTTGGAAGGAAAGTTATGACCAACCTAGACAGCATGTTAAAAAGCAAAGACATTACTTTGCCAACAACAGTCCATCTAGTCAAGGCTATGGTTTTTCCAGTAGTCATGTATGGATGTAAGAGTTGGAGTATAAAGAAAGCTGAGTGCCAAAGAAGTGATGCTTTTGAATTGTGAAGTTGCAGAAGGCTCTTGATAGTTCCTTGGACTGAAAGGAGATTCAACCAGTCCATCCTAAAGGAGATCAGTCCTGGATGTTCATTGGAAGGACCGATGCTTAAGCTGAAACTCCAATACCTTGGTTACCTGATGCGAAGAGCTAACTCATTGGAAAAGACCTGATGCTGGGAAAGATTGAGAGCAGAAGGAGAAGGGGAAGACAGATGATGAGATGGTTAGATGGCATCACTGACTCAATGGACATGTGTTTGGGTGGACTCAGGGAGTTGGTGATGGACAGGGAGGCCTGGCATGCTGCAATTCATGGGGTTGCAAAGAGTCGGACAGGACTGAGTGACTGAACTGAACTGAACTGATGTGATCAGTGATTGTAATAGTGTAACTCCAGATAAGGATATCAGTCCTGAATATTCATTGGAAGGACTGATGTTGAAGCTGAAACTCCAATACTTTGGCTACCTGATGTGAAGAACTGATTCACTGGAAAAGGCCCTGATGCTGGGAAAGATTGAAGGCGGGAGGAGAAGGGGACGACAGAGGATGAGATGGTTGAATGACATCACTGACTCAATGGTCATGAGTCTGAGTAAACTCCTTGAGTTGGTTACGGACAAGAAGGCCTGGTGTGCTGCAGTTCATGGGGTCACATAGAATCAGACATGACTGAAGCCACTGAGCATAGCTGATTTCCAGTGTTAAATTAATTTCTACTGTACAAAATGATTCAGTTATATAAATAAGTTCTTTCCATTATGGTTTATTGTAGGATATAGAATATAATTCCCTGTGCTCTACAGTAGGATCTCACTGTTTAACACTTTGCATCCAAACTCCCAATCCATCCCTTCCCCACTCTCCCCCCTGGCAAACTCGAGTCTGTTCTCTATGTCTATGAGTCTGTTTCTGTTTCATACATAAGTTCCTTTGCATCATATTTTAGATTACATATAAACTATAACATATCATATCATATTTGTTTTTCTGATTAACTTCACTTAGTATGATAATCTCTAGATTCATCCATGTTGCTGTAAATTTTGCCAAAATACTCTGATTGAACACTTTAAGTTTGTTGCCAACAGTTTGTTTACATTGAGGAAATTAGCTACACTTAGTTTGAGAGTCTTCAACAATTGAAATTATTGGAAAGTATGGGGCTTTTTAAAAGACAAACATAATGACATGTCCAAAAGCAGAACTTGATGAACATGGGGACCAATTTAAGAGACGGTAAAAGACAATTTTCCATGAATCTGCAGCATTCCTGTATGTTTAGTCCATGTGCTCCAGAACTATCTGTCCAGGAATGCAAACAGGCAGCCCTGGGAGGATAGAGATGGGCCTCCCTCTACAGCAGACATATTTGCATTTCCAGAAAAGTACAGATCAAAAGGGTGACTCCCTTCAAGCTATTTACATATGTCTTTCCCCAGAAACATTTACTTACATTCCGGATGAACAATGGGTAGATTTCCCAGCATGTAAAATCACAGTCTCCTCAACTTGGGCTTCATCTTATATATTGCGCCCTGAAAGCACATGTAGGGCAACTTCTGGTCCTCTCTACGTCACCATCTGGAGGTTGGAGCTCAGGGAACTGGAGCTAGGAAGTTACTGTGGCTGTTGTCTTTGCTGTTAGTTCACACTTTTATTTTTGACAAAGACCTCTCCTGTTTTTTGCCAGTATGTATATAAAAACTTGCAGTAGGGTAACTTGCTAGATTGCAAGCAGTTTAAAATATCATATCCTTCACAGTTTCTAACTTAACAAGAAGATGTTAGGAGAAGAAGAGTCAGGAAAGAGTGGATACCTGAGTATCACTTGAATAAACTGGGGTGTCTGACTCCCTCCTAGAGTGACAGAGTGACTCTCTTAGTTTAAGAATAATAGGATTCTTGGAAGTGAAGGTGGAAATGTGGGAGGATAGTTTGTGTTCCCTTAAGGTGATATAAAAGTAAAAATTATAGTCCTAATTTTAAAAGTAAATTTTATGATCCCTGCCCACAATGGGTTTTTATTTCACAAATTCAAAAGGTAAACACCTATAGAAGGAAAAAGTGGACTTTTTAAAACACCCAGAGAGTGACTAGAATGCCATCCCGGTACTGAGGGAGATGAAGCCAGCTGCCAGCAAAAATCGCTGAGGCATGAGCTCATATACTCACTTGACAAAACCTTTCCTGCATTTACTTCTCTGTTTGTTTTTTTGGGGGGTGCGATGGGGTGGATGTGGGCAGAGAATAGGGCTGTGCTGTGTGTAATGTGGGATCTTAGTTCCCTGAGCAGGGATTGAACCCATGCCCTCTGCAGTAGAAGCACAGTGTCTTAACTACTGGAGTGTTGGAGAATTCCTTCAAGGCTTCTCTTGATGTTTATGTCAATTAAAATGTGAATTAGTTGGTGTGGATGCTAGGGGTTGAAGTGGAGGTAAAGGTCAAAACTATTCACCTTACTAATGTGATCTGTCTCACCCAGGTATTCTCAGAAGGGTTCTGCACACAATCGGTTCATGGAAAATGACTGAGTATCCTGAGGCTTGTGAAAGGCAAGACCTCCAATTTGAAAAGGACTCATTAGAGATTTGAAGAGTGAGGAGGCTTGGTAGAACAAGGAGCAAGGTCTTCCTTTGGGAGTGGGGGTGGTAGTAATAATAACTAAGAGTCAGGCAAATAGGAGGTGGTAGGAGGGAGGAAGAGATCTGAGATCTCTACGCGATTGTAAGTCAGCCATGTCTCAGTTATACACTAAGTGTTTGGTGGTCAAGAGTTTTCATAATACACATCATAGGCAAAATTGCATAAGTTTAACAGTGAGGACCATTTTTAATCTCCTTTTCATATCCTAAAATATAGTGTTTAGGAGAAGATGGAATTCTTTTCCTTCTGGGTGATCATAAGCCCTATGGATACACCTCTGAGGTTTTTGTTGTTGCTGTTTTGTTTTTTAATAATTGCAGTTTTGGTGTTTTTGGATTCACTGGGTCTTAGTTGCTGCTCACTGGGCTTTCTCTAGTTGCGGTGAACAGGGGCTACTCTTTGTTGCGGTAAACAGGCTTCTTATTGAGGTGGCTTCTCTTGTTGCAGAGCACAGGCTCTAGGTACACAAGCTTCAGTAGTTGCAGGGCACTGGCTCAGCAGTTGTGGCACACTGGCTGAGTTGCTTCATGACATGTGGAATCTTCCCAAACCAGGACTCAAACCCATATCCCCTGCATTGGCAGGAGAATTCTTATCAAGTCTACCACTACTAAAGTCCAATAATAACAATTTATTGATTAGCTATCTCTATATATTTCTGTATCTATAGGCCTTCCCAGGTGGCACAGTGGTAAAAGAACCCAACTGCCAATGCAGAAGACACAAGAGATGCAGGTTCGATTCCTGGGTCAGGAGGATCCCCTGGAGGAGAAAATGGCAACTCACTCCAGTATTCTTGCTTGGAAAATTCCATGGACAGAAGAGCCTGTTGTCCATGGGGTATCTATAGAGCTATGTTTATATATGTAATTGAAATAATGACTATGATAGTACAAGAAGAGGGAGGAAGGATTCAGGACTATTTTGGTATTACAAGGTACTTGCACTACACAGGAACTGGTATGGTGTTATTTGAAAAAAAAATTAAAGGAAGAGCAACAGAAATGATAAATATTTGCATAAACATGGTAGACTATCATTTCCCTTATACTCTAAAAATACTTGATTGAAACTGAAAATCATATCATCATCTGATGGGTTTTCAATGTATGAAGATATGATATATAAGGGACCTACAAGACAAAGGAAAGAGAGTGAAGAAACCTGAAGACTGATAAGGTGGCCACATTTCATTTGAAATAATAAAATATGTATTCTAAATAGGCTCTGAAAAATATATATATGAATGTTGTAATCTCAGTAGCTTCAACTAAAAATAACTACCAAGAGACACAGTGATAAAAATCATAAATGAGTCCAAATGGAATATTAAAAAAATATTCAAATAATCCAAAACAAAGCAGGAAAGGGGGACAAAGGAATTAAAATGGGGGCACAAACAGAAAATGTAATTAAATGGCAGACTAAAATTCAAGCATACCAGTATTTTAAGTATAAATCCATTAAACACATTAATTAAAAGACAGAGCTTATCAGAAGAGACACACAACCTAACTTTATTTTGTCCAAAGACACCCAATATAAATATAACAATATAGGCAAGTTGAAAGCAAACATCTAGATAAAGGTATACCATGTAAACAGTAAACAAAAGAAATCAGTAACAACTGGGGTATCTTAAATCTGATGTCAGATCTCTTGTGGATATCTGTAGCTTGATGAACTCTCTTCATTAAGACTTGTGCACTAAGGAAAACTTCCCAGTTCAACCATGAGTTACCAAGATGATTTTAATATGTTTGGGGATTGTTTTTAAGGACTTGGGCTTCCCTCGTGGCTCAGACAGTAAAGAATCTGCCTATGATGCAGGAGATACGAGTTTGATCCCTGGGTTGGAAAGATCCACTGGGGAAGGGAAAGGTTATCATTCCAGTATTCTTGTCTGGAGAATTCCATGAACAGAGGAGCCTGGTGGCTATCTATAGTCTATGGGGCTACAAAGAGTCAGACATGACTGAGAAACTAATAATTTCACTTTAAGAGCTGCACATATAAATGAGAGGTGAATGATCCATTTTTCCCTTGCATTTTACTGATAGCTATTTGCTGTGCAGTTAGCTTACCTAAAATATCTTGAAAAGAGTAATAAGAATGCAGATTTCAAGAAAAAAGAGGCTTTTTATCATAATCACATTTTCTTATCACAGAAATGTACTGTGTTTTAATAATTTTCACTTGAGAAAGGATCAGGTCCTATTGCTTAGAAATTTACTTGTTTATAAAAGTTAAATTTTATTTACATCACTTAGATTGTAAAGGGCAATCTTTAATCAGTGATCCAGGGAATGAAAAGATAAGTTAAGCAGGGCTCCAAAATAATTTTTAATACCTTAATATAACTCAAAACTTTTAAAAACTAGAAATGGTAAGGACTTAAGAGAAGCAGAAGATATAAAGAAAAGGTGGCAAGAATACACAGAAGAACTGTACAAAAAAGATCTTAATGACGTGGATAACGACAATGGTATGGTCACTCACTTAGAACCAGACATCCTGTAGTGTGAAGTCAAATGGGCCTTAGAAAGCTATACTACAAACAAAGCTAGTGGAGGTGATGGAATTCCAGCTGAGCTATTTCAAATCCTAAAAGCTGATTCTGTTACAGTGCTACACTCAATATGGCAGCAAATTTGGAAAACTCAGCAGTGGTCACAGGACTAGAAAAGTTCAATTTTCATTCCAATCTTAAAGAAGGGCAGTGCCAAAGAATGTTTGAACTACTAGATAATTGCTCTCATTTTACATGCTAGCAAGGTACATTGTCACTCTGCTTATCTAACTTCTGTGCAGTGTTATGTGAAATGCTGGGCTGGATGAAGCACAAGCTGGAATCAAGATTGCTGGGAGAAACAGGGATATTCTCAGGTATGCAAATGATATCACCCCTATGGCAGAAAGCAAAGAGGAACTAAAGAACCTCTTGATGAAGGTGAAAGAGGAGAGCAAAGCAGCTGGCTTAAAACTCAGCATTCGAAAAACAAGCTTATGACATCCGGTCCCATCTCTTCATGGCAAATAGATGGGGAAACAATGGAAACAGTAACAGACCTTATTTTCTTGAGCTACAAAATCACCACAGATGGTGACTCCAGCCATGAAATTAAAAGACACTTGCTCCTTGGAAGAAAAGCTATGACAAACCTAGACAGAGTATTCAAAAACAGAGACATCACTTTGCCAGCAAAGATCTGTATGGTCAAAGCTATTGTTTATCCAGTAGCCATGTACAAATGTGAGAGTTGGACCATAAAGAAGGCTGAGCACCAAAGAACTGATACTTTTGAACTATGATGCTGGATAAGACTCTTGAGAATCACTTGGATGGTAAGGAGATCAAACCAGTCAGTCCTAAAGGAAATCAGTCGTCAACAGTCATTGGAAGGACGGATGCTAAAGCTGAATACTTCAATACTTTAGCCACATGATAAGAAGAGTGGACTCGTTGGAAATGACCCTGATGCTGGGAAAGATTGAGGGCAGGAGGAGAAGGGGTTGACAGAGGATGAGATGTTTGGAAGGCATCGCTGACCTAATGGACATGAGTTCAAGCAAGTTCTGAGAGATGGTAAAGGATGGAGAAGCTGCAGTCTATGGGGGTGCAAAGAGCTGAACATGAGTGAGTGACTGAACAACAGCAAGAACTATGTGTTATGTGCTCTCTAAGTTGTTGTGAAAACCACTGTGAAATTTTCAAAAATATTCTAAGAATTTTCAATGACATTTGTAAAGAGATAAGACCAATCTTTGAAGCTATCTCAGCTTTCTGCATACCAGAGATAATTTAAATATTTCTTCTTGAATATCTGAAATGTAATACAGAATATGTTTGCTCCAAAACACTGGTTCAATAAAACACTTCTGTAAAATTCTCTGTCTCATTCTTATTGGTAGATAATCACATCTGTGGATAATTATGTTTATCCCTTTTGTTTTACTCATATTACCAACATTGTCTTGAATGCAAATATCTTGCTTGGGCATGTTGCTAAACTACCTTCAAACTCACTTCAGAGAACTTCCCACATGGAAAATGAATCTGTGTTCAATGGGATTCTTTTAGTTTCAAACAACAGCAATCAAAATCAGAGTAGTTTAATTACAAGCCAATATATTGGTTTGTGTATGCACATGCTTGCTCAGTTGCTCAGCCATGTTCCACTCTTTGCAACTCCATGGTCTGTAGACCATCAGGCTTCTCTGTCCATGGGTTTTCCCAGGCAAGAATACTGGAGTGGGTTGTCATTTCCTCCTCCAGGTGATCTTCCTGACCCAGGGATTGAACAAGCATTACCTGCATTAGCAGGAAGGCTTCTTACCACTGTGATACCTGGGAAGACCAATATATTAGTTTATTACACTAGAAATTCCATGAGTAGATCTAGTTTCAGATACTTCATAAATCAAGAACTAAACCACTATTACAGTTTGAAATTGCTCTTTCAAATACTCTGGTTTTTTTTTTCCCCCCTGCCATTTCTCTAACCTGCTTTCCTCTGTAAATTGATATTGTTGTCTCTCAGTACAGATAGACTTTTTCATAGGGACACATTCTCTATTATCTTCATATTATTCCAACTCCAACAGACTGATTTCCATGCTAGCTTTGGTAGATATTTTCTGTTAAGTATGTGCCTAGTATGCTGAAGTATTAGTTAATGCTTCTGTAAAAATTTACTGATAAAAATCAATCAATAATTAGTATAATGGAGAAATACAGAATTTTATTTGAGCCAATATGAGGATTATAACCTGGGAGACAGGTTTTCAGAAAACTCTGAGGACTGTTCCACTTGTTAGAAGTTAAAGGCACAGTCACATACATTTTTGAGATGACACATTGACATTGTATATATAGTTCACCAAAGGTATATAGTCTAAATCTGCATGTAAAATAAAAGCATCTGGTCACTATGACCACTTACAGAATAAAGAAAAGAAAAATTATGCTTCCCAATTTCAAAACTCACTACAAAACAACAGTAATCAAAGCAGCATTATGCTGGCATAAAGATAGACATATGGATGAATGAGATAGAATTGAGAAGCCAGAATAACCTACACATTTATGGCTGCTTGACTTTAAACAACAGTGCCACGGCCATTCAGTGAGGAAAGAATAGTCTTTTCAACAAATAATGCTGGGAAAAGTAGATATCCATTTGCAAACGAGTGAAGTTGTACCTCTACCTCATATCATATTCAAAAACTAAAGTGGATTATTGACCTAAATATGAGTCAAAATTATAAAATTTAGAAAAAAATAGAGTAAATATTCATGACCTCACATTGGCAATCCACAAAAAGCACAAGCAACAAAAGAAAAAAATTTGAGTTTCATCAAAATTTAAAACTTTTGTACATCAAAAGACATTATCAAGAAAGTGAAAAGACAACATACAGAATGGGTGAAGATAACAGCAAATCATATATCTGATAGTAGTTGTGGGGAAACATTCGCCAGATGTCTTTGCAAAACCATGAGAAAAAATAACAGGAAACAGAAATAAAAAATAACCAGAGTACATGGGCTGATTGGCTGGGGTCAGAGTGACCTATTCTAGCAGATGAAGAGTGAGGAGTGTGGACTTAGGAACGCCAAGTCAGCGCAAGTTAGAAAGCTGCTTGCGCACACTTTCTGTGATGTTGTTGCCGGATCTTTTCTCCCAGACATATGATGCTCTTTGTAAAGAAAATAACATAGAACTTCAAAAGAAAAACATTAACTGGGGACATGACTGAAAACATGGAAAACATACATTATCTCAAAAAACAGATACTTCCTGGATACCGAGCTCAATAAAAGTGATGCGGCATTGGATGTCGAGACTGTTGACCCTCGAGGTCTTGAGTACCCTGTCCCATCTTTCTTTCTATTCTGTCTTTGTGTTTTCTTATGTTCTGCGGCACCCATCTCTTGCCCTATGTTGCTGAGCTGGACTCAGCAAATAGTCTTATTTCCAAAATAAATAAAGAATTATTACAACTCAACTACAAAAAGACAAACAACTTTAAAATGAGTGAAAGAATTGAGGAAATATTCTAACAAGATATACAAATTGCTTGCAAGCACAGGGAAAGATGCTCGATCTTATTAGTCATTCAGTTCAGTTCAGTCGCTCAGTCGCCTCCGACTCTTTGCAACCCCATGAACCACAGCACGCCAGGCCTCCCTGTCCATCACCAACTCCTGGAGTCCACTCAAACTCATGTCCCTCGAGTCAGTGATGCCATCCAGCCATCTCATCCTCTGTCGTCCACTTCTCCTCCTGCCCTCAATCCTTCCCAGCATCAGAGTCTTTTCCAATGAGTCAACTCTTCACATGTGGTGGCCAAAGTATTGGAGTTTCAGCTTCAACATCAGTCCTTCCAATGAATATTCAGGACTGATTTCCTTTAGGATGGACTGGTTGGATCTCCTTGCAGTCCAAGGGACTCTCAAGAGTCTTTTCTAATACCACAGTCCAAAAGCATCAGTTCTTCGGCGCTCAGCTTTCATTACAGTCCAGCTCTTATATTCATATATGACTACCGGAAAAACCATGTCTTTAACCAGAAGGACCTGTGTTGGCAAAGTGATGTCTCTGCTTTTTAATATGCTGTCATAGCTTTAGAGATAAACTAAGGAAGCTAATTCCCCAGTTTATATCTCCATGCCTGGGCCTCTCCTCTGAACTCCTGCTGATTCAACATATCTACTTGGATGTCAGACACACATCAAAAACTCTAAACACAACTCCTGATTAGTTCCCAAAACTTCTCCTATAACATGACCCACCTCAGTGAAGAAATTTTCTCTTACATGTTTACAGCAGAAATCGTGGAGTCATCTTTGATGTTTTTCTTTCTCTCAAACTGTACATGAATCCTTTAATGAGTTTTATTCACTCTAAATTAAAAAGGCAATATATCCATAATCTGACCATTTTGTATCACTTCACTGTTGCCATTTTGCTCCCAATCATCATTTCTTGGCCCAATTTTTGTAATAACGTCCCATTTCATCTCTATACTTCTCTGTATCTATCCTTCCTACTATTATAATGCAAATCTGATCATCTTATACTGTCTCAAAATCTCCAGTAACATCCTATTTCACTCATAATTTTAAAAACAAAACCCAGGCCTAATCTCCCTGACCTCATTTCTTTATATTCTTCCCCTTGGACCCTCAGCTCCAGCCATATTGCCTTCCTTTCTGTTCCTTGAATGCTTCACCTCAGTACCTTTGCACTTGATCATCTTGCTGTTTGGAACACTTTCTTCACCTTTCCATATGGCTTCCTCCCTGACTCCCTTCAGGTCTTTATTCAGACGGCACCTTCCTTTTGAAACTTCCCCTGAGCACCCTGTATACTATTTTGTATTACTGCCCCCCAGCTCTGGACTACCTATTCCCCTGGCTCTATCTTTTCTCCATAGAGCTTATTAACTCTCAGTATATTATCTATTAATTTGTAGGTTCTTGTGTTCCCCAGTTGAATATAAATTCCTTGAGAGCAAAAATTTTGTTTCTCATTCACTATTTTTATCTTTAGACCTGGACCAACGTCTGTCATAAATGAGGTGCTCAGTGAACATTTGTTGACTATATGAATGAATGAATCATAATTGTATGGAAGAAACACATAAAATTGAAAATAATAATTGTGTTTGATTAAAAGCCTTGAAAAAATAAAGAACAAGGTCATGTAGATGTGGGTATTTGAAGGATTTTCAGTTCTATGGGAAAATTTACCTGGTCAGAAACACAGAAAGAGGAAGTTGAAGAGCTGGCTCTCGTACATGAGATAAGAGAATGAAACCAAATTAAGAGCTTGAGATTTGAGACTACCACAGCACCAATAAGTCAAAGACACATTGGAAGCTGACCAAAGAGGTGTGTGAAGTCCGCAAAACAGACTTCTCAAGCATGTACTGGTTCCTGTAGAAATGGGCTTCCTCCTGAAGATAATATCATGAGATATAGTGAACAGTCAACAAAGGCTGAAAAGCATATTGGTCTAATTAGTGCCACCATGGGCCAAGATCCAGGGGAGAGGTTTTTGCAGTAGTCAAAGGATAAGATAAGTCAACTTGGCTCACTGGAGACTTGGGCTCAATGACTTCATGGGGACTGAATATGTGTGAACCTTTATCTGACTGATGTGGTGATTGGGGTTTATGTTTATAAATTTGATGTTTCATTCACCAACAATGATTTATTTTGTACTTCAATAAAAGCAAACTGTCACCAAACCAGATTCATTTGACTGGCTTGCAGCAAACTGAATATTGAGCTGCTGAGGTTTGTAGCAGAGAAAAGGTTTTATAAGGCAGCAAGCAAGGAGACAGCAGAACAAGTCTCAGATCCATCTCCATTGAGAGAGGGGGTTAGGCTGGTGAGGCTTGGGGAAAATGGTTGGAGGAAAGAAAAGTGAGGTAATTGGTGGTCTGCGCTAATGTAGTTGAGCTCATGGCTCGTCTTAGGATGCATGTTCAGAAAATATTGGCATTAGCATGTTCTCAGGGTGGAATTTCTGACCTTCTGACGTCAAATGTCATCTGTTAGACACTCATGCAGGCCCAGTTGAATGGTCATAGTCTCAACCAGCTTGAACTAGTCAAGAATTAGCTCCAAGTTCCTGAAAAACAACTAGGCAATTGTTTGTTACCTAAGTTGACCTGTAAGTTGAGGTGGTTATCTATAGGGGGTGGTTAAAGGAGTCTTATGATAATATTGTCTAAGCTAAGTGAAGCTTGAGGGGAATGCAGTTTGCAAGAACAATGAAAGCAACCTTGATCAGTGAAAGCAGGTTACAACTTACTATTTATTAGACAAGCAAGTTATAGTTTAATGGATCTACTATTCAGTTTCAAAAGTGGTTTTTTGTTTTGTTTTGTTTTGGTTTCTGAAAGGAAATAGAATTTATTCTTTGGGTTGTTGGTATGCCTTGATGAGGGGATGAAGTGCCTATGGTCTCTTACTGCTTGGTTTGCTTTCTCTCACCACAGTTGAAAACACAGCATCAAAGAGGAGAGCAAAGTGAGTCCACAACTAATATACTGTGTGGTAGTGCTTCAACATACCAAAGACCTCAGGTCAGCACATTAGCAATAATTATTATGAAAAAGTTGTATTTCCATAATACTTTTAAATTCAAGTGTGCACTATACACTCTAATTCTCACAACTACTACATGAACTAGTGTCAACTCTCCTGTTTTGCAATGAGGAAACTGAGGCTCAAGCAGGTTACTATGACTTACTGAAAGTCATTCAGTTGTGATCTAAGTCTAGAGCAAATATATGCCCTGTGTGTTCAAGAGACTCTCAGTTAATTTCTATAGTTCCAGTATAATTATTAGTAACGTCTTTTTCAGTCTTCAAAGTCTCCTCATTTGATAATAAATTATATAGTCATCCTACTAAAGCTGACTGTTTTCATTCACTCATTTCCATTCTTTCATTATTGCTTTGTCTCCTCCACTTATAGTAGATTGGGGTGGTTATAACAGCCTAAAGAGCTAGCTTTGTACCATGAAATCACTTCTGTGAGAAAGAGCATTTCAAACTTGCAAACAAATAAGTCAACAAGTAACTTTTAAAATTGAAAATTATCAGTATAGTATAGCAAATAAATAATCAGGGTTTGAATCACAGTTCTATTACTTCCCAGACATGTGGCTTTGGGGAAATTAATGTGGAAAAAAAATTAACCAGAGCACCATAAGCTTTGCATTTAGTTTTATCAAGAAAATGTTAGGCTTAAGAAGGCTCCTGAAGGAGCTAAGAAATGGTTTATCTTGGGGAAAGAAGGAGCTAAAATTTAGAATTTTAGCTAGGATCGGGGAGGGGAGTGTCAACAAAAATTCAGCTAGTCTGGGGAATAGTTGATCAGAAAAACTTCTTGGAAGGGAAAGGAATTGTTGCAGATTAGCAGCCAATATTTGGGTGACTTAGATCCATCAAAATGAGTGGGAGGAACAGTTAGGGGCTAAGCTTCTGTGCAAAATAAAAATGGGAGGAACAATTTCAGGCAAAGACAACACAGTGGCCATGACTTCAGGGTCAGGACCTGAATTCTCAGGACTTCGGGGTCTCTTACATTAGTTAACCTCTCCAAGGCCTATTTTACAGATTTACAGGGTGGTTTTGAGGACAGTACATAAGTGTTCGTAAACGGCAGTTGTCATTTCCTTGAACCTCCTCCTCCACACCATCACCAACCCCCACCCTTTGTTCCTGGTGTAGCAGGTAAGGGTATGGATTCTGAAGCCACACTGCCTGGGTTAGAACCCTGGCTCTACCAGTACTTAGCTCGGCGACTATTAGAAGAAGGAACCCCAAGCTATAAAGAGGGCAGAAGGGCAGGTTATTTGGGATCCTAGAATAGCAGTTTGGAGATCTCAGATTCCAGAGGAACCCATAATAGTTCCTTCCACTAGAAGAAAGTGGGTGAACATTTTATGCTAAAAAGAGGGGAAGTTCATGCAGGCTTACATTTGTTTACCTAGAGTTTGGATTGGCGAGGAAAATTGTTTTACACATACAATTGGGTTATGGAACACACCTCATCCTTAGTCCAGACAAAGTACAGTTCTCAGAATTATTCTTTCCTTTTGGCAATTCAGCAACTATTTAGTAGTTTAATTCAGAGTGTTCAGCAAAAGTCTAGTCCAGGTGAAAACATAGAAGTCCTCATGAAACAGGAATCTGAGTTCTCGTTCCCAGAGCCAAAGAATGAACTTCCAGTTCAGCTCAGTTCAGTCGCTCAGTTGTGTCCGACTCTTTGCGACCCCATGAATCACAGCATGCCAGGCCTCCCTGTCCATCACCAACTCCCGGAGTCTACCGAAACCCATGTTCATCCAGTCGGTGATGCCATCCAGCCATCTCATCCTCTGTCGTGAACTTCACAAACACGCAAAGACTCACGGTTGCAAGCAGGCAGAATTTATTTTGAAGAGAAGAAAAATACAATGTTCTCAGCATAGACTCTGAGAGGGGTTGAGGTGCCAGAAAAAGTGGGAATAACAGCAGTTTATATGCTTGCTAGTACTGAGCTGTACATTTTGTTGGCCCCTTTTCTTAATATATCATTTTTAACCAATCAGTTTAAAGGTTACAATGTCTAACTTGACATCTTTATGGCTTCTTTTGATCCTCAGTTTCTAAATCTCCTCAGACCTTGAGCTGCCATCCTGTGACCCTTTCTCATGACCCCAGGCCATTGTTTAAGGACCAGATGTATGGGCTAAGAGTTAATGGTCCACCTGGTATTTTTCTTCTTGATAAGTTGGACAGCAGTTAATAGATGTCCTGTCTTGTGTCTGGATGTTTTATGACCTACCTGACCAAGGAGGCATTCTTCTGAAAGCCAGGAAACTGGAGCAGAGTATAGCTTTAGATTAATGGAGTGAGATGTTTATTGAAAAAAAAGATTGAGGTCTCAGTGTCCTAGGCTGACCCTAGCAATTTCTACCTCACTCACATCCCATGTCAGTTATTCCTGACATTGCTTTCTAACAGTGAGTTTAAGCAGGCTACTTAGCTTGTCTGTACCTCAGTTTCCTCATCTGCAAATAGAACCAATTATAGTTCATATCTCCCAAACTGTTGAGAAGAGTAAATATGTTGTTAAATAAAAAGCAGATATAATAGTATCTGACACATAATAAGTGCTTAATAAATGTTATTATTATTTCCTTTCTTCACTTACCTCTGCCTTCTGAAGGAGGGTAGGATGGAAATGAGGGTGAAGATATATTTGCCAGAGAGGTTTACAGCAGTACCATCCCCAGAATTTTTATGTAGTTGGGCTTGGGGCTGACAACTTGTTTGGAAGGGGAACAGTGACAAGAGGGGGATTCAACTGGCATTAGTCCATAAATTTAATGAACAATCCCATACACATCCTTTGATGTGGGCAAAAAAGTCTTTTTTTCCTAAAGAATTAGCCCAACACAAATTTCCATCATGCTGCACTCTTCACCACTCTTCTCAAGCCAACCAAACTGCCATTTCTAAAAATCAATGTTCTTGATCTGATAGGGAAGGCAACTGGACTTTCTCAGCACTCTGTTGCATTTGCACAATAAATTCACCATTTTCTACTTGGATTACATCAGCACACTAAAGAAACTTTTATTTACACTTTACATAAGTTTGAGGAAATTGTTTATGACAGAGGATGAAAACTCTAAGAGGCATCTGGGTGGGGGCTGGAGAGTGTGCACAGAGATTACAGAAGCTAGGAACTTCCCAAGCTGGATTTGGACCTTGCCCACCCAGCAGATTGGAGTGGCAATTCATGGTAGTTTGAAGGTGTTTTATTTGTTACAAATTATGCAGATATTTTACTATGTTTTCCTTTTTTTTTGAAATATCTTCCTTTTTTGGCTTTTGGAAAACGAGGTAGATTTCTTCAGATGTCAAAAGGACTAATGACTATTCCAACAACTTTTCTTTAGCCCATAGACTAAAAGAATAGTGATTAACTCACATGTACTGTTTAGTAGTTTCATTCCCTGCATTCACAAAAATTTCATTAGATTCTTCCTGGAACTGTTCAGATTCTGTCTAAATCCAAAACTGTAGTAATGCTGACAGTTTCTATCATAAGTATCAAGATTCTACACATTTTTCTCTCTCTTTACAATAGTAACTTCCCAGATAGCTCAGTTGGTAAAGCATCCTCCTGCAATGCAGGAGACCCTGGTTTGATTCCTGGGTAGGGAAAATTCCCTGGAGAAGTGATAGGTTACCCACTCCAATATTCTTGGGCTTCCCTTGTGGCTCAGCTGGTAAAGAATCCACCTGTAATGTGGGAGACCTGGGTTCAATCACTGGTTTGGAACGATCCCCTGGAGAAGGGAAAGGCTACCCACTCCAGTATTCTGGCCTAGAGAATTCCATGGACTATTCACATGGGGTCGCAAAGAGTTGGACACAACTGAGCGACTTTCACTTTCACAACAGTAACAGTGCTTTGTAGAGATATGTGCTGCTATTAATCAAGGCCCAGAGAGGCTGGCCATTTTTTCCCATGTTATCAACAAGGAAATCAGCCCCTTCTGAAATCAACAGAACCAGCACAGACAAGTTTCTAAAAGTTCAAAAGTAACCTAACAAGAAAGATACTTCATGTTTTATTCCATGGAACAAATATTTATATAAATGCAACACTTGTACGAAATCAAATTTTTCCTAAATTTAAGATCTATACATTTTGGCATCAGACTACAGGGCCCTTATCTATCCCAAGATAATAAAAATATTCAACTAGCTTTCTTTGCTATTTATTGTTCTACTACAAGTGTTTCAATATTTCATTTGTTCCTTTCTACTTTTGTATTTTAAATTGAAAATTTTACTTTTATAAGAAAAAATAATTTAAAAAGAATAAAAAAATACAAATACATATAAGATGTACACAGTGTCAAATAAACAATAAAGTAGACTATAAGGGCAGAAAGAACTAGGGGGAAAAGGATGAAAACTACAAGGGCTAAGAAGATTTGGTGAAGAAGGAGGGACTGAAATGGGCCTTAAAGAATGGAAATGATGTAGGTTAAGAGGAGAGCAAAAGGGTCAGGGGAAGGGGAAATACAACAAAGAATTGAGAAGATTATCCTAAGAGGGAAATAAGTCATTTTGTCTCAAGTATAATATTTAGGCAAAGGAGAAAACTTTAGGGTCCACATTAGAAGAACTTGGACATGGGTTTGGGTGGACTCCGGGAGTTGGTGATGGACAGGGAGGCCTGGTGTGCTGCGATCCATGAGGTTGCAAAGAGTCGGACATGACTGAGCGACTGACCTGACCTGACACTTTATTCTGCAAAACTCAGAGACAAATTGAAGAACTGACTAGAGTCTTAACTTACATTTGCAAAGGAGATGTAATCAAAAACGTAAGAAACATTTGTGTAAAAAATCACAAGTTCAGGTGATAACTCAGATTGTTATATGGTAGTGGGCAGTTATGATTGGGTAAATTTTTGTTCCATTTTGATAAAAAGAGAAAAAAGATGTTTCTGTCTTTTGAAGAAAGACGGAATTCAAGACTTGTAGAATATTCCTGTTTTTCATGACTTGTCTTAGTCATGCAAGGCTTTTAGGAATGTCAGCTTTTTCCAGGCTGTGGTACAGAATGTGCTTCATTAGCTATTATGATAGGCAAGGTTAGACAAGATATTAGTTTTCTTTCGCATATTGTAGAGATTAGAGTTTAGACAAATTTCCCCAGCTGTCCCGTGGTTAATATTGTG
>ML663562.1:19667176-20238078 GCA_007570785.1 Antilocapra americana | reverse complement strand
AGAGAGAGAGAGAGAGAGAGAGAGAGAGATAGTGTGTAGAGCCTCAAAGGTCCATAGGTTTTAGCTGGATTACCAGGTTGAATAGTACTGATTGTGCAGACTGTGTATTGTACAACGCTAAGAGGTGGTATCTGCATTGTCCCTCTGGAGTTATACAATTCAGTCTGCTCAGTCATACCTGGAAACCTGGAGGCCAGGCAAGTAACACAAGTCAGTGAAGCATCTAAAGGATTCCAACTAATTAAAAAACAACATTTCTGATATCCCTGGTGGTCCAGTGGTTAAGAATCTGCTTAACAGTGCAGGGGACACAGTTTCAAACCCTGGTCTGGGAAGATTCCCCATGCTGTGGGGCAACTAAGCCTGTGTGTCATAACTACTGAGTCCAGGCTCTAGAGCCCATGGGCTGCAACTACTGAGCCTGCATGCCACAACTACTGAACCCTGAATGCCTAGAACCCAAGTTCCACAACAAGAGAAGCCATGGCAATGAGAAGCCTGTACACCGCAACTAGAGAGTAGCCCCCACTTGGACAACTAGTCCATGTGCAGTAACAAAGACCCAGGAGGACCATAAATAAATAAAATTTAAAACAAAACAAGACAAAAACACAGTGTTCTGAATACTGGAGAGTTTTAATACAACAAATTTGAAGATTATATCCAACCTTGATGCTCCACTTTGAGGCCTCTGCTATAGAATGTAGAGTTAGTCAATATTTTTGAGCAGGGTAATGATACATTAAAGAGGCTTATAAGACAGATTATAGAGCAAAGAAATTAGAAAGAAGGAAACCAGTCAAAAACCTCCTTCAATGATCTAGAGCTGAGGAAACAAGAGCCTGGAAATAGGTATAGAAAGAAAAGGATTCATAGAATTCAGATTTGATTCACAATCAAGTCAATTCAAGTAATTCCCTATAAGAAAAATAGAGTTCAGAGTAGTGCAAGGTTTTGAACTTGAGCCCTTAGAAACATACTCGGAGGAAAAAATATTTAACTTTGAAACAAATTCAGATATTTCCTAGAAAGGTTTTTAGATCTTAGATCTAAAAAGGAATTAGATTTTACAAACAAAAAAATTGAGTTTTGAAAGACTATATGTTATGATACTGCTTATAGTTAAAAATGTGGTGACTTCCCTGGTGGTTCAGTGGTTAAGAATCTGCCTGCCAATGCAGGGGACATGGGTTTGATCTCTGGTCCAGGAAGATTCCATATACATGGGCAACTCAGCCCATGTGCCACAACTACTGAAGCCCCTGCACCCTAGAGCCCATACTCTACAACAGAAGAAGCCACCACAATGAGAGGTCTGCACTCCACAACTACAGAATAACCCCAAAGTGCAGCAACAAAGACCCAGCACAGCCAAAAATAAATAAAAAATGAGATGTAAAAATTGTATTTAAAAAAAAAATGAGGAAGGAATTCCATGCTGGTTCAGTGGTTAGGACTTTGTGCTGTCATTGCCAAGGACCAGGGTTTAATCCCTGGTTAGGGAACTAAAATTCCACAAATCAAGCAACTCAGCCAAAAAAATTTAACAAAACCAACGACTCAAAAAAAAAAAAAAAAAAAAAAAACACACCCAAACCAACCCAGATTTCAAATCAAGGTCTTCCATTTCCAAGACTTATAACTGTTTCTACAGATTAAGAATGGGAAACCAAAAAAACCATACCTTGCTCACTGGGCTAGACCTTTCTCTAAAATGACAGTGGAGCCTGTTAATCTTGCTGCCTTTGCCCAGTCTTATGATCTGGTCAAGCTCCAGGCTCTCACCATGGTCCAGCCTGCTCCAACCTAGTGAAATCCAAAATACAATAAAGGAAAATAGAAAGTGGTTAAAAATTCTTTCATTAATGAAAAAACCTACTTTTTTAACTTTTATAAAGGCAAATTTGGCATTTAAAAATTGGCACAATGGCTTGTACTAAAATGAATATAAGAGTAAAGGTCTGAGATAAATAATGGAAATGGCTGGAAAACTTACAAGTTTATTACTGCAATAAGTCACATCTCCATTCAGTTTAGTCACTCAATTGTGTCCAATTCTTTGTGACCCCATGGACTACAGCGCACCAGGCTTCCCTGTCCATCACTGATTCCCGGAGCTTATTCAAACTCACGTCCATAGAGTCAATGATGCCATCCAACCATCTCATCCTCTGTGGTCCCCTTCTCCTCATGCCTTCAATCTTTCCCAGCATCATGGCCTTTTCTGACAAGTCAGTTCTTTGCATCAGATGGCCAAAGTATTGGAGTTTCAGTTTCAACATCAGTCCTTCCAATGAATATTCAGGACTGATTTCCTTTCGGGTGGATTGATTGGATCTCCTTGCAGTCCAAGGGACTCTCGAGAGTCTTCTCCAACACCACAGATCAAAAGCATAATTTCTTCGGTGCTCAGCTTTCTTTATAGTCCAACAGTCATATCCATACATGACTACTGGAAAAACCAGAGCTTTGACTAGATGGACCTTTGTTGGCAAAGTAATGTCTCTGCTTTTTAATATGCTGTCTAGGTTGGTCATAGTTTTTCTTCCAAAGAGTAAGTGTCTTTTAATTTCATGGCTGCAGTCACCAGCCAAAATCTGCTGTGATTTTGGAGCCCCCCCCAGAATAAAGTCTCTCACTGTTAAATTTTTATGCTTGAATCTTATACTTATCACAAATAGTTTAAAGATGAGCATGACTCTCTTGGATAATCTGAAGCAGAACATCAAGCATCAGCTTCAATTCCGCCTGGTTACACACTCAAAATTAGTTTTCCCTTCATACTTTTTTAGTATGATCCCATTTGGCAGTTACACACACTTGGTGGAAGAATTTCTCCTTGTTCTATGATCACGGGTATTCATTTGTCTTAACTGATATTCTACTGTGAATCATGCAAACATTATTTTTTCTTTGAATGCAATTTTGATACATTCTCAGATTGTACTTCACACATGTGTGGGTTTTTAGTATATCTATTATCTTCCTGGATAATTCCCATGTATGCTGTCTGTATTTGTTTATGCTTTTATGCTAACACCCTTACTGCTTTGTTCAATAAAGCCTTATTGCTGAATAATTTGAATATCCTAGCAAATAACTTACCTATCACTCTACTAATCATTTTAGAAGCAACACTGCTTTCTCTAAAGTTTATAATAATGTCACATAATACATCTTCATCAAATGAATGATAAAGTGAAATGAATATCAGCTAAGAAAAGAAGTGTTATGATCACCTTTGAGTGGATGTTACAAAAAGTAGGAGCTTCCAACATTTAAAATATTATTGAAGAGCAATAAAAATTGTTTAAGTCTAGTTGTAGATTAGAATTTGAAACATTTTAAGAAATGATGCCTAGGGACTTCCCTGGTGGTCCAGTGTCACGGTCTTTATAGACCAGGATCTGGGGACTGGAGTCAATGAAAAGAAGGATGCAGGGGACCCAAGTCTCAAGTGAAACAAGGGTGTTTTATTTACAGCAGTGTGTGCTTATATATCTCCATACAAGGAAGCTTTAGGCGGCAAAATAAAGTTGAGCAAAAATAGAACCAGGTGAATAACAATAGTCATAGGGCCAGAAGACAATCCATATCCTGAGTAATAAGGACGTGACTAAATAGTTTACATTGAAGTAAAAGGTTACTGAAAGGAATCCACGCATGTGCTCTGTCTCATGACCTCAGTCCTGAGAACTGCGTGCAGCTCTGCTCGTTCCTGTTTTCCAGAAACTGATAAGGAACAAAGGGCCTTTGAGAAACAGCACGTTAAAATTGAACGTTCCCTGACAGTCCAGTGTTTAAGACTCTGTACTTCCAAAGCAGGGGATGCAGCTTCCATCCCTGGTTAGGGAGTTAAGATCCTACATGTCTCAAGGCACAGACAAAATATGAAAGAGAGAGAGAGAAAAAGGAAGAAAGAAATCATGCCTAAACAATAAAGTGTAGACGTAAAGAACAAAAACTTGTAAAAATGACCAGCTTTGATAGCTTCTCAGAGGAAGCAGAGTCCATCCTTCTGCCCAAAGCCAAGTCCTCCTATATTATTTATCTATTTCTGCTTGTGGAGTTCAGGACATGCAACTCTCAAATATGACATCTTTGTATGTTGAATATTTTAAGCTGAAGAAACTTTAAAAAATGGGACTAGCAATTAGGTTGCTCTGACCTTCCTTCTGCCATTTTCCATTGAAACATGTTATAAAACCCTCATGTGAAAAGTGCCTTCCCTATACCCAGAGGAAAGGAGGATCCTTATCTCCAAGACAAAAGGACATCAAGAAGAATTCCAACAAACAGGCCTTGCTAAGTCACCCCCAATTTACTACAAATACCTCATACTCCTTAACCTGCCATATTTTCATAGGATCCCCACATTCTCCATCAAACCTAGCATGAAGGGGGCTTCTTTGGTGGTCCAATGGTTAAGAATTCACCTCATAATGCAAAGGACACCAGTTTTATCCTTGGTCAGGGAAGGTCCCACTTACCTCAGAGCAACTAAGCCCATGCACCTCAACAGCTGAGCCTATGCTCTAGAGCCTGTGAGCTGCAACTATTGAGCCCATACACCTAAAGCCTTTGCTCTGCAACAAGAGAAGCCACCATGATGAGAAGCCTGAGGCCCACAACTGGAGAGTAGCCCCCCACTTGCTGCAACTAGAGAAAGCCCCTGCACAGCAATGAAAACCTAGCATAGCCAAAAATAAATCATCAAAAATTTTAAAAAGCCTAGCATAAAATACATAAGTCTGTCTCTTTGGGTCTTCATTTCCTTATGAAGGCTCCTGTGCCACATAAAACTTACATGAAATAAATGTAATCTCCTGATAATCTGTCTCTGTCAGTTGAATTTTCAGACCCAGCCAAGGATCTTAAGAAGGCTGAGAAAATCTTTTTCCTCCTCTGCATTGTACAGCAAATTACTTCATTGTTAATATCTCACACCATTTCAGACGGTAAGGTCTGGGAGCAGCTTAACTGAGTGTTTCTGCCTCTGAGCCTCTCATGTGGTTACAACCAAAATGTCAGCCAAGCTGTAGTCATCTGAAGGCTTAGCTGAGCTGGAGGATGCACTTTCAAGCTCAGTCACATAGTTGTTGGCAAGAAGTCTCACCTCTTCACCATCTGTGCCTCTCCATAGGGCTGCTTATGAAATGGCAGCTGGTTTCCCTCAGAGCAAGTGATGAGAGACAGAGTGAGAAAGAGAAATGGCACTAAGACAGAAATTAGTGATGCCATATTCCAAGCAGCACAACCCTGGTACAAGATGGGCAGGACAACAGAGGGGAGTACCAGCAAGCAGGGAACGTTGGAAGCCATCTTGGAGTCAGACCACCAGACTTCTTCCACCTCCATCAATCACCCTTCTGCTCTCACAACCTGGAGTACTTCCACTTTACTAGCTCTTTCCCTATTTTGGTTGTAGATGTTCTGAAGTTATAATCCTGAAGCTTCACTTGTATACCTTCTTGAAAAAAAAAAAAGAAACCAAAATCCTTCTGTTCTGCTCTAGTTACCACTCTACCTGTAAGACTGGGCTCCTGAAAGAGAAGTCTACACACATCTCTCACTTCCTCACTTCCCTTTTTTTTGGTCCACGGAGACTTAACCTGCACCCCAACTTCTCCAATGGAACTGCCATCCCAGGGTCACTGGAACATTGAAGGACTTCTTGGTTAAAAACTCAAATACATTTTTCAGTCCTTGCTTAATCTCTGTAGCATTTGTTTTCCATGAATCTATTTCCCCATGACTGTGCTTACACCATTCTTTCCTGGCTTTTGTTCTAATCCTTTCATAACTGTTTCTCAGCCTTCATTGCAGATCTCCTTCCTTTACCTCTCTTTGCATATTGATATTCTCCACAATTCAAACCTCACTGATTTTTTCTTATTATTCTAAACACTTCTCTTAATAATGTCTTCTATACCATTCTCTTTAGCTACTCTCTGGAGGCTGTTAACTGACAAATCAAAATTCCCAAGTTTCCACCTCATCATAATGAAGTGGAGCAGGATCGTATGGCCCTTGCCCCCCACCATGTTCTCTGCCTGCCTTTTACATGTGGAAAACTTTAGTTAACGAGTAAGTGTAATCAGAGAAGTGAGAAATATGGAAACAAAGAAAAAGAGTCAAAGAAGACTAAATAATAATAGCGTAGTCATTAAGCATAGTCAAGGATATTTAGTTCTTTCTCAAGGACTACAGATAATATTCTGAGCCATATCCTGTGAGCTGTCTTATAGATACCAAAACACCAGGTGGAGAAGTTAACTACATGATGACCAGGCTATACCCAGGACTTGATCTGCCACAATTCCAAGAATTAACCGCAAAGAAACAGGAACAAGTACACCCTAGAACTGAAGATTAACTGTATCTGAAACAACCAAGATGATGCTAGTCAGGCAACTCATGACCAATTGAAGAGGACTGTTAGAAATCACCATTCTCTTTCCTCATCTTTCTCCCCCACCTCCCTCCCCCGACTCTGTCTATTTAAGCCTTCATCCCCTGCTTGTCCGGGATGGGGGAAGTTGGCCTTTGGACAGATGTCTGCCACCCTCCCCTCAAGTTGCTGGCATCTGAAATAAAGTAAAATTTCTTTTTGACTTTTGGGTGGTGAGCAGCCAGAGCCCCCAACATACACCTCCTTTTGGTAATAGATTTTGGGCTCCTGTTTTTTCATGATACCTGGCTCTCCTGGGTCTTCCTGGGGTGTGCTGTGGCTCTGACAGTGCTTGTAGCTAGCTAGCCCCAGGTAGGGGATTTGGAGGCCGTTCCTAGCAGTTACTGAAACTATTTGTTTTGAGGATCCTCCCTATTTCTCCCTTGCTCGGCACTGGCCGCCAAATTACACTTTTCTTGGTGGAATGGAAACTTGCATTTGGGATGAGTTGACAAGCTCCAAGAGTGGGTAAGTCCACTGGTGTGCACATGGGCAACTTTTCCATTTGTGAGTGCTAGTGCTATTTGGGCATTCTTACCAATTGGTTCTGACTGCTGTTGAGGACTGTTTGTGAGAACCAGTGCTATTTAGTCATCCTTGCCAGTTGCTTCTGACATGTGTCTGATGTTGAAAATCATTTATGAACACTAAGTACTATTTGGGCATTTTGCCAATTGGTTCTGATGTCTGTCTGCCATTGAGGATGGTTTATGAGCATAAATGCTTTGGTATTCTTGCCAATTGGTTCTGACATCTGACTACACACCTGACTACTGTTGAGCAGCGTTTGTGACCAAGTGTCACTTAGGTATTTTGCCAATTGGTTTTGACATTTGACTACCACTGAGGACCATTTGTGTTGGGGAAATGTTTGTTTGGGACTCTGTACCAGTCACCCTTGGAGAGGGTTTATGATAGATCTATCGTTTGGTGTGTGTGTATTCCATTTGTATGATTGATATCCTTATTGCTTTATGTAAAATGGGAAATTCAAGTTCAATTCATTAAGAAAAATTTTAGCTGTGGAATTATGATTTCAGAAATTATGACTAAAAAACATTTTCAGTTCAGTTCAGTTGCTCAGTCGTGTCCAACTCTTTGCAATCCCATGAACTGCAGCATACCAGGCCTCCCTGTCCATCACCAACTCCTGGAGTCCACCCAAACCCATGTCCATTGAGTCAGCGATGCCATCCAACTATCTCATTCTCTGTCATCCCCTTCTTGTCCTGCCCTCAATCTTTCCCAGCATCAGGGTCTTTTCAAACGAGTCAGCTCTTTGCATCAGGTGGCCAAAATATTGGAATTTCAGCTTCAGCATCAGTCCTTCCAATGAGCATCCAGTCCTTCCAATGATCTCCTTTAGGATGGACTGGTTGGATCTCCTTACAGTTCAAGGGAATATCAAGAGTCTTCTCCAATACCACAGTCCAAAGGCATCATTTCTGCAGCACTCACTTTTCTTTATAGTCCAACTTTCACATCCATACATGACCATTGGAAAAACCATAGCCTTGACTAGATGGACCTTTGTTGACAAAATAATGTCTCTGCTTTTTAATATGCTGTCTAGGTTGGAATTATGACTAAGAAAAAAAGCTGTGGAATTATGATTATTTTTTATAAATGTATGGCAACAATATTCCATATTTGTTAAGATGAAACTCTTGAAATTCAAGAAAACAGGATCTTTTTGCATATGCAGTTAGGGAAAGCTAGCTTGTTAAAACACTTTATCAGATACTGAAGAAATAAAAATATGCTTAGGAGAAAATTTGAAGTTAATGCTTTTCATGTCCTTGAAATACAACCACAGTCCACATAGCCTGGAACTCTAGCCTCTGGTTAATTATAAAACTTCAAGCTAAGGGAAAAAAAGGAGGGAAGTCTTTTAAAATTGAGTGTGTAATTTGATTATTCTGATTATTATCCATAAACTGATAAGTTTAATTGCGATGCCTAATTCATGAAGTGTTAAAAGATGAAACAATGAGATCACTGTTTGTCTGGATGTTTGTATGTCTCAATGTGTGTTTTGTCTTTGGATAGTATCTCTGAGGTTAATTCGTAAAGAAACTATTTAATTGGCCTTAAAAATATAAGTACTTATAAATCAAACAAATCTAAATTTGCCTACCTTTGTCTCCTTGTAAGACTAAGAGGGAAACTAAAGATGTTTGGGTTTATAAAACATATATGTTGTACCACTGAAGAAAAATTATGCTATATAAATGTACGGTTTTTGAGGTTACAAAATATGTTCTTAAGTTTGTCAATCAGAAAATGCTAGTGTAACATTTCAATCACTTGTTTCCTGGTATTGTTAAAACTCTCAAGAGTTGAAAATTGTCATATGTAAAAATGATAAGTAAAGCATTTCAGTATGTAAAGCAAGTAGGATATAGGTTGTCATCAAAGAGGAAAAATAAAAAAGACATTTTTATTGAGGAAAAATGATAATAATTTTGTTCTACAGTTGTTTGTTTCTGGATGACAAGATTTTGAAATTGATAAAAAGTTTGTGAAAAAGGAATTTTGAAAAAAGAATTGGGTATGCTGTCAGGATTAGATTAGACTAAATTTGATTAGGTATGTGAATTTTATTAAAGTAAACTGATAAAAGACAGAGGTTAGTTTTTTTCTCTCTGTTAAGAGAGCAAAGTTCTGGAATATTGATCTGATTTGGTGACAGAGACTTCTAATGAAATATAATTGTTTTGTTTCTAATCAAACTTTTGACCTCAATGTTCAAGAAAGAAAAATTGCTCAGTAAAGCTGCTCATGATGTGTAACACTGCTAGCTTTAAATGCACTGCTCACCACACATTTTGTTGTTTGTGTGACAACTGGATATGAATGATAAAATGTTTGGTCTATGAAGCATTTCCCTATTAACTAACGTACCTCTGATCCTGTTCATTATATCTGATTAGTTTTCCCCCAATGAGGACAACTAGCAAAATATGTAAATAAAAAGGAGGCCTAGTACTGAGGGACATGGGTGGACCCAGAGCAGGCAAATGAACCACTCTGGCAACTTTGGAAAAATATATTGATTATTAATGCTCTCTATGTAAAGAGCTGTAAGTTAAAAGGGAAAAATGATGGAAGAAATATTCACATATTGAGGTATGGGAAAGTCATTCTGGTCTATACATGATTTAATTTAAACTTTAGGCTAACCAAAATAGCCTGTTTGTAGCCTATAAACATACATTGTACATCTGCTTTAATCATTAAGACAAAAAAATAGTGCAAAGGTATATTTTGATTATTATCCTCATTGTAATATGTCTGCTGCTGCTGCTGCTGCTGCTAAGTTGCTTCGGTCGTGCCCAACTCTGTGCAATCCCATAGACGGCAGCCCACCAGGCTCCACCATCCCTGGGATTCCCCAGGCAAGAACACTGGAGAGGGTTGCCATTTCCTTCGACGCATGAAAGTGAAAACTGAAAGTGAAGTCGCTCAGTCGTTTCCGACACTTCGCGACCCCATGGACTACAGCCTACCAGGCTCCTCCGCCCACGGGATTTTCAAGGCAAGACTACTGGAGTGGGTTGCCATTGCCTTCTCTATTGTAATATGTCTAATAATTTTCAAATGTTTGTCCAGGTACTATGAAAGTTTATTGCCGTCCTCGTTCTGTATCTGTCCCTCCTCAAGACTGAGGAGTATCAAAGCAAAGGGGGGATTGAAACGGAGCAGGACCATATGGTCCTTACCCCCAATCATGTTCTCTGCCTGCCTTTTACATGTGGAAAACTTTAGTCAACGAATAAGTTTAATCAGAGAAGTGAGAAATGCTGAAACAAAGGAAAACAGTCAAAGGAGACTAAATAATAATAGTGTAGTCATTAAGCATAGTCAAGGATATTTAATTCTTTCTCAAGGGCTACAGATAATATTCTGAGCCATATCCTGTGAGCTGTCTTATGAATACCAAAACACCAGGTAGAGGAGTTAACTACATGATGACCAGGCTATACCCAGGACTTGATCTGCCACAGTTCTAAGAACTGAGCACAAAGAAACCGGAACAAGTGCAGCATGGAACTGAAGATTAACTGTACCTGAAACAACCAAGATGATGCTAGTCAGGCAACTCACGACCAACTGAAGATGACTATTAGAGATGACTGTTCTCTTTCTGCATGTAACCCCCTCTCCAACTCTGTCTCTCATCCACTGCCTGTCGTCAGGGGTGGGGTTGGGATAATTGGCCTTTGGACAGATGTCTGCACCCTCCCCCCAAGTTTCTGGCACCTGAAAGAAAGTTTCCTTACCACCAATCTGGAATTCTCATTGGCTTTTGAGCAGCGAGCAGCAGGACCCCCTATGCATAACTTTCAGTAACAATAATAACTTCTGTTATTATTGAAATCTATGAAAATTTCTCAACTGATGAATGTGTTGTCTCAATTTGAGGGTATTCATTACTTCTGAGAGTGTCTTCTTCGTCTTTTAAATTTTTGGCTATACCAAGTAGCATGCAGGATCTTAGTTCCCTGACCAAGGGTCAAACCCACACTCCCTGCAATGGAAGTGCATAGTCTTAACCATTGAACTGCCATGGAAGTCCCACTTCTGAGAACTTCTGATTGGGAGGAGTACTTTTTAAAAAGTATTCTAGAGAGAATTTTATCTCTAAAAATTGTTTCATCCATTTGTTACAATCCCTAGTGCAAAGGAAGGCTGGAATGAGGACCCAGCAAAGGATTTCCCCCTCTTCACAAAAGAAGCTACCAAGCCATTATTTATAGTTTTAGTTCAACATAAAGAAGAATAGAAGGCTCATCCTAATAATTAGTTCTTGCAGATAATGGTAAAAGTAAGAACTGTACTAGCTTCATATCAACTCCTATGTGCCATCACCTCCTTTAGACACTTTCTGGTGCCTGTCCCAAGACTCCCAGCACCTTGTTGCATTCAGTCCTCCAAGACACAACTGCTCAAGTTAGACCAGCTTCTTCCTGGAATGCTTAGGTTTTCAGACCTAAACTTCTCCTCAGCCAATGTCATGAGATCAAGTTCTAAGAATTATGTCCTACAGTGTGTTAGCATAGACACTGAGTCCACATCCTGCAGCTGTTACTACTGCAGCTACTCCTGCTGTCCCTACATTTCTACCATATAAACATGCTGTAAACGAGAGTTCACTATACTCATTAATTCTGTAATGCCCAGTCACAGGGTACCAGGCAGCAGCTTAACAAACAAGATCAGAAAATTTTAAGATTTCCGTGTCAATATTTGCCGTTCCTCTAGATCGAAAGCAGATGTCAAATAGACAGGTGTTTCCTCTTATTCAAGTCATAATCCTTATTTTTTCCAGAGTAATCACTAGCCTTCAGATTGTGCACTCAGAACACTCCAGGGCCTTCATTCTAAGATGGATGAAGCCATCTCTCTATTTCAAGTGCAACTAGTCAGACACTGCCCGGAAGCCAATCAGCAGTGCGACTGCGGTCTCGAGGTTTGAAACTGACCAGGAGTAACAAGATGAAACTCATGTTTCATCCAAGAAAAATATCTAAACATTGAAAATTTTCAGTTGTGTGCATGTGTGTTTGTGTGTGTGTGTGTGTGTGGGGGGTTGATTCAAAATAAAATGAAATTCCAAGTAGAAAAAAAACTGAAACACATATACATACTGAGAAAATACTATGTCTAACAAAATTAATGCTAGTCCTAGATTATTTATGGAGTTTTAAAAAGATAGAGAGGAAAGAAGGAAGGAAGGAGGGAGGGAGAGGAAAGAAAAAACATAAAACGGGACCCTTTTTATACAGAAAGCTATAAGCCTTGGTTCTAGATACCCTAAAACTACCTTTTCCAGTTAGTTAACATTCTATCATAGCATAGTACTACTTCTTTATCATTGGGATTGAGTAAATTTATGGCTGATGTTGTTTTATACTGGTATGTTTGTATTTTTGTTTTGTTGAGAAAGCTTCATGGACTCTTTTGTAACTAAGACTTAATAATTCACATTTTTTACTACATAAATTATCTATATCCACATGTAAGCCTGATGTTTTGATAATTGACTGGGAAAAAGGCACAAAAAATTTTCAAATAGTATCTCTGGTGCCAGGACAAACCAGGAGCATTCTGATCCTAACAGTTGTTTAAAGACTGAATAGTTCTGACTTCCACTGCATACCAGAAGCCCACAAAAAGAAGATAAACTACCAGATTTGACCTTCAAATGTGACATAATCAAATTAGGAGGAAGAATTTCAGCAGCAGAGCACATTAAAACCTCATTCCATTGATCTATCCAGTTAACACTGTTTATTAGAGTGGTGCCTATGTGCAACAGGAGCCATGTCAGTATCACAAACACTTACTATAGGATATAGATAACGGTAAGGAGACCCTGGTTAATGTTATAAATTTGAGATGGCTTTAATTATGTTTTTTTTTTTTTCAAAAAGTTATTCCTACAAGCATGGCTAAGAAACTATGATACTGACATGAATCACAAGATCAATAAAACCTTTCAAGACTCTGCAAACCTGGTACCTCTGTCTCCTTGACATTCTCCTGTTACAATTGAGACAGGCTGTTGAGACTGAGGAGGAGGCTGAATGGACAGCCTGAAGAAAATTGTAAATGTTTGTTAAAATCTGAAAGAATTTTGAAGAAGCAGATGGCTCAAAGCAATAAAAACATTGCCAAGTTCTATTGGAGGTTCACTTGAGTTTAGAGGTCACAGATTGATTGTGGTGATTGCATGCCAGGTCCCTTAAGTTTGTTTGCACATTTAATCTTCATGACATTCATATCTGTAAATATAATTTTCTTGATTATACAGAATGTAAGTCACTAATGTAAGTTTCCACAGCTAGTTAGTTGGGATTTTATGGTTGCAGACAATAGAAAATTACTCTGGCTAATATAAGATAAAAGAAATTTCTTTGAAAGGATGTTTGAAAGCTGACAAAACATATTGGCCAATAAACCAATATATAAAAGATGAAACCAAAGCATTTTCACAGGTCTCATTAGCAGAAATGGATAAACTGACTCTTAAGGACATAGCTGCCTATGTAAATCATTTAATGTCTTTTGATCACTCCACTCAATTAACACTGCTGTATATTATATATAAAAGTTGTCAGGACATGTGAAGTGAAAGTTGCTCAGTGGTGTCTGACTCTTTGCAATCCCATGGACTATAAAAACCATGGAATTCTCTAGGCCAGAATACTGAAGTGGGTAGCCTGTCCCTTCTCCAGAGGATCTTCCCAACCCAGGGATCAAACCCAGGTCTCCCGTACTGCAGGCAGATTCTTTACCAGCTGAGCCACAAGGGAAGCCCAAGAATACTGAAGTGGGCAGCCTATCCCTTCTCCAGCAGATATTCTGGACCAAGGAATCTAACCAGGGTCTCCTGCATTGCAAGCAGATTCTTTACCAACTGAGCTATCAGGGATGCCCCAGGACATGCACCTATGGTCAATTAAATTTGACAAAGGAGGAAAGAATATACACTGGAGGAAAAAAGAGTCTCTTTTAATAAGTGGTGCTTGGAAAACTTGACAGCTACATGTGAAAGAATGAAATTCGAACATTCTCTAATACTATTCACAAAAATAAATTCAAAATGGATCAAAGACCTAAATGTAAGGCACGTGTGCTAAGTTGCTTCAGTTGTTTCTGACTCTTTGTGTCCCTATGGACTATAGTCCGCCAGTCTCCTCTGTCCGTGGGATTCTCCAGGCAAGCATACTGGAGTGGGTTGACATACCCTTCTCCAGGAGATCTTCCAGACCCAGGGATTGAACCTGCATCTCCTCTGTCTCCTGCATTGGCAGGTGGGTTCTTTACCACTAGTGCCACCTGGGAAGCCCAACTGTAAATCTCTTAGAGGAAAAACAGTCAGAACACTCATACAAATTGAAGCAATATCTTTTTCGATCCACCTCCCAAAGTAATGAAAAACAAAAATAAATAAATGGGACCTAATTAAACTGAAAAGTTTTTGCATAGCAAAGGAAACCAAAACCAAAATGTTTTCTTCCACCAAGTGGAAGAGAACATTTACAGATGAAGTGACCAACAAAGGGTTAATCGCCAAACTATGCTAACAGTTCATTCATACTCCTTCCCAGGGGAATAGGAAAGACTAGCTGGACAAGTGAGCTGGGGAGAATAAACACTTCAGCCCTTCCACACCCTCTCTATTAATAGGTCTATGTTTTGCAGAAAGTGGGTCTGATCTCCTCACATGGGCCTCTATTGTTCTACTAGGAAGCCTGTGGTTTTCAACTATGCCAGTGACCAGTGCATAAGTCTGGGAAAAGTGTGTGTCCACTTGGGCACGCCTTCCAATCAGCTTTATTAAGATAATATTTTGACCTTCATCTGTGTGACTCATATCTCAATTGATTCTGAATTCAGAAGGAAGAATTGGACAATATTTTTTAGGTACCCGGTACTTGCAAGGAAAAGATTTTCAGCTGGTGTGAACTCTTGCCCAAAGCCTTTGAAGTATGACCTTAGATTTGCCTTCTTGCCACTCTACTCTCCAGAGTGTAGTGATGTGAGATAAATGTGGAATGTTAGCAGATCAGACTGCACCTGGTTCCAGGAGCTTTCTCTGTGAAATCTCTGACTCATGAGTTGCAGCTGCACTGGGAGGCAGGCATGTGCCTGGGCACCCACTCCTAAAGAGACTGGGCAGCAAGCATAGGACATACACAGGCAGGAAATAGGAAGGGAGGCTGCCCCAAGGTGAAGTTGTCTGCACTGAGCTCTACCTCATTCTTGGAACTGAACCCTGGGGAGTGGAAGAAAGTGGAAGCTGAACCTAACTTGTTGCCAGATGTCAGGTTCAGTTCAGTTCAGTCGCTCAGTCCTGTCCAACTCTTTGCAACCCCATGAACCGCAGCACTCCAGGCCTCCCTGTCCATCACCAACTCCCTGAGTCCACCCAAATCCATGTCCATCGAGTCAGTGATGCCATCCAACAATCTCATCCTCTGTTGTTCCCCTTCTCCTGCCCTCAATCATTCCCAGCAACAGGGTCTTTTCCAATGAGCCAGCTCTTAGCATCAGGTGGCCAAAGTACTGGAGTTTCAGCTTCAACATCAGTCCTTCCAATGAACACCCAGGACTGATCTCCTTTAGGATGAACTGGTTGGATCTCCTTGCAGTCCAAGGGACTCTCAAGAGTTTTCTCCAACACCACAATTCAAAACCATCAATTCTTTGGTGCTCAGCTTTCTTTATAGTCCAACTCTCACATTCATACATGACCACTGGAAAAATCATAGCCTTGACTAGGCGGACCTTTGTTGGCAAAGTAATGTCTCTGCTTTTCAATATGCTGTCTAGGTTGGTCATAACTATCCTTTCAAGGAGTAAGCATCTTTTAATTTCATGGCTGCAGTCACCATCTGCAGTGATTTTGGAGCCCAACAAAATAAAGTCAGCCACTGTTTCCACTGTTTCCCCATCTATTTGCCATGAAGTGATGGGACTGGATGCCATGATCTTAGTTTTCTGAATGTTGAGTTTTAAATCAACTTTTTCAGTCTCCTCTTTCACTTTCATCAAGAGGCTCCTTAGTTCTTCTTCACTTTCTGCCATAAGGGTAGTGTCATCTGCATATCTGAAGTTGTTGATATTTCTCACAGCAATCTTGATTCCAGCTTGTGCTTCTTTCAGCCCAGTATTTCTCATGATATACTCGACATATAAATTAAATAAGCAGGGTGACAATATACAGCCTTGATATACTCATTTTCCTGTTTGGAACCAGTCTGTTGTTCCATGTCCAGTTCTAACTGTTGCTTCCTGACCTGCATAATGTTTCTCAAGAGGCAGGTCAGGTGGTCTGGCATGCCCATCTCTTTAAGAATTTTCCACAGTTTATTGTGATCCACACAGTCAAAGGCTTTGGCATAGTCAATAAAGCAGAAATAGGTGTTTTTCTGGAACTCTCTTGCTTTTTCGATGATCCAACAGATGTTGGCCATTTGATCTCTGGTTCCTCTGCCTTTTCTAAAACCAGCTTGAACATCTGGAAGATCACAGTTCACGTACTGTTGAGGCCTGGCCTTGAGAATTTTGAGCATTACTTTACTAGCGTGTGAGATGAGTGCAATCGTGCAGTAGTTTGAGCATTCTTTGGCATTGCCTCTCTTTGGGATTGGAGTGAAAACTGACCTTTTCCAGTCCTGTGGCCATTGCTGAGTTTTCCAAATTTGCTGGCATATTGAGTGCAGCATTTTCACAGAGTCATCTTTCAGGATTTGAAGCAGCTCAACTGGGATTCCATCACCTCCACTAGCTTTGTTTGTAGTGATGCTTGACTTGACTTGCCCACTTGACTTCACATTCCAGGATGTCTGGCTCTAGGTGAGTGATCACACCATCATGATTATCTGGGTCGTGAAGATCTTTTCTGTACAGTTCTTTTGTGTATTCTTGCCACCTCTTCTTAATATCTTCTGCTTCTGTTAGGTCCCTACCATTTCTGTCCTTTATTGCCTGTGCTATTTGGCTTTGTGCATTATTATTGTTTATCTTTCAAAGTTAAGGAAACTGGTGTGGAGGTGGGTAACACATCTTTGTTGCAGAAGTCAGAGGGTGAAGAAACCAAGCATCACACTCTGAGAGTTGGAGATTTGATGTGGGGCCCAGAGGAGTTAACACTTCCAGCTCTGAGCCCCAAAAAAGCAGTTACAGTTTTTATAGGTAGTGCGTGACATCAGACTATGGTAAGCAGTGCCGACTGTTAATAGGCCAGTTTAAACTAGGGGTTCTGCTTACCCTTGAGAACAGATGTTAGGACAGAGCAGGGGGGATGCCTGACCTTTATACAAACAAACATGGTTAAGCGGTATTACAGAGGCTGGGTAACTGACAAGGGTGAGTGAGGTAAGTTTCAATTGCTAACATTAAGTTTCCATTTCCCCAAAACTATGTAACTTAGCTGACTATGCAAAGAGTAAGCTGAGCTACAGAAGCAGAAAGGAGAATGAAGTTATTTCTAGCTGGGTGTAGTTTTCAATTTTCCTTTTCATCTTGACTTTTTATCAATTTTGAGCCGACAAGACCAAGCAATATTGAGTAACACAGCAAGTAGTCCAGGAAAATTCTAATACTTGGTACCTGCTCTTCAATAACAGATAAAGTCTTTGTTAATTTCACTTGGTTTTTGCAGTCCATCTATCACTCATTTCAACCCTTATTTCAATTTTCCTCCCTGTTTAATTTTTTAACTTTTATTAAAAAAAATTTTTTTTTGGCTACCTCGAGTGACATGTAGAACTTCCCTGCACAGGGGACCAAGGACCAAACCCATTCCCTCTGCAGTGGAAGCATGTAGACTTAATCACTGGACCACAAGGAAAGTCCTTTCCTTCCTTTTTCAGAGAAGCAGGATAATAATTAAAAAAAAAAACCACCTTCCTTCTCATATTTCCTTTCTGTTAGACTCAATTCTCGGAGAATGCAATGGCAACCCACTCCAGCACTCTCGCCTGGAAAATCCCATGGACAGAGGAGCCTGGTGGGCTGCAGTCCATGGCGTCGTTAGGAGTCGAGCACGACTGAGCAACTTCACTTTCACTTTTCGCTTTCATGCATTGGAGAAGGCAATGGCAACCCACTTCAGTGTTCTTGCCTGGAGGATCCCAGGGACGGGGGAGCCTGGTAGGCTGCAGTCTATGAGGTCGCGCAGAGTCGGACACGACTGAAGTGACTTCGCAGCAGCAGCAGCAATAGTCTCAATGGACATGAGTTTGGGTAAACTATGGGATTTGGTGATGGACAGGGAGGCCTGGCATGCTGTGATTCATGGGGTCTGAGTGGTGAAGCCCCTTTCACCACCTGTGAGAAAGAAGGTTCATCAATCGCCTTAATAGTCCCACCACACAAGTCACCCCATGGCTGCTTTGCAGTTCCAGAGATATGCCTCCACCACCAAGCAGCCACTGTCCTGCAGCAGGCGCCACCATTCTAAATAAGCTTTATGCGCTTCCCAGCTACCAAAGATAGAACAGTCTGTTGATGGCTTTCCACTCCCAAGGCATGCATCCTGCTTTCAAGGTGTCTTTTGTTCCTTCTTGGATTCCTTCAGGAGTTACATGCTGAGTCATGTCTTCTCAGCAAGATTGCTTAATTCTTTTGCCAGGTCTTTTAGTAGGCCTGTCTCCTACAAGGTGAAGTCTTAATCACCACCAGGGAAGTCCCAGCATATAACAATCTTATTTAAAGACAATTCTGAAGAAACTACAAATCTATTGGGACTAATAAATGAATTCAGCAATGTTGCTGAGATATAATATCAATATATAAAATAGTTGTGTTTCTATAAGCTAGTAATACAATCCAAAAATGAAAACAATTTCATTCACAAAGCATCAAAAAGAGTAAAATACTGAAACTTAACCAAAACCAGGGGATGGTTTATAGTCAAAAAACAAAACACCACTGAAAGAAATTCAAGAATTGTTTGCTACAGTTCTTTCTCCTGTTGATTGCCTTGACACCTTTATTGAAAATGAATTGATCATAATTATATAGGTTATTTCTCAATTTATTCTATTTATGCCAGTACCACACAGTCTGATTACTATAGTTTTGAAATAAGTTTTGAAATGGGGAAGTGTGAGTCCTCCAACTTTTCTTTTCCAATATTGTTTTGGCTACTCAGGGCCCCCTGCAATCCTGTTTTAAAGAAAACTTGAAACTGAAAAGCTACCTGTGTTTATAAATTGATGATATGCACCCAAATTAATCTATCAGATTTCTAATAGCCTTTTTTTCAGAAATGGAAAATCTAGTCCTTTTATTTGAATATTCAGAAATCACTTCATTTCATAGATATAAACAACAATCAGTTCAAAAATATCTAGCTAGTTGCAACAGCAACACAAAAGATTGAATTCTTGGGAATAAGCTATTAGAAAATGTGTAATACACAAAGAAATCTTTTAACTCACTACCAAGGAAAACAAAAGCTTTGAATAAATGGAAAAGCATGGGATAGGATGACTTAATACCATAAAACTTATATTCTTCTAAATTAATCTATAAAATCCACCATGATTCTAAGAAAAAATTTTAAGAGACAGACTAGTTCTAAAATTTATAGAGAAAAAAATTTAAATGAGAACATGTCTGATGAAGAAAAAAATGACAGAGAACTAGTAAAACCAGAGATAAAAACCTGCTTTAGAGTTGTAAATATAGCAGTATGGGCTAGTGTGTAATTAGACACATCAACAGAGCAGAATGGGATCCAGAAATAGATGCAATTGCATGAATGAATTAGCATGTGATAAGGTGATATTTTAAAGCACTATGGACTATTCAATGCATGTTTGAGGATCAGTTCAGTTCAGTTCAGTTCAGTCGCTCAGTCGTGTCTGACTCTGCCGGGGTCCAGCCTCAGTGGGTCCGGGGGTCTTGAGGGATGAGTGGCGTCGGGGAGGAAGTGAGCTGAGTCGATGTGTGGTGATGGAGCAGTCTCTCGTTTATTGTTGTTGGTTTACAATTTTATAGCCAAAAAACATCCCCATTACATCATTACATCACCTATCATTCTATACAATTTTTTGTTTTCTACCTTCCATAGCAACCTTATCATTGAGCTCATTCCCCAATCTATCATGAAACATTCCCCTTACAGAAGTCAGATTTCTATGTAATTAGATTTAACAATAGTATGTTTACCATTTGAATGTCTTCAGTATACTTCATTCAATCATGATAAGTACATCAATCTAAGTAGAAAGGTTACATTTCTCTTATCAGGTGCAACTGTATAGAAGCTAGAGGGAAGGGCTTAAGCTTGAAACTGTTTTATTCTATTAACCTACTCTGGTTCTTACGGGGAAAGGGGAAAGAGGACAAAGAGACAGTCTAGCAGCACTGCTTTAGCAATAAAACCCTATTAACCTTATAACTACTATAACGAATTCCTATGTCTACACTATCCTAAAGCAATCAATATCTCCAACTATGTTGGCCACAGCTATGAGCATTCCTAAGTCCCATTCCAGCCTGGTTTCTTCAAGGAAGAGAGCCTCCTCCGTGGAGTTGTCAGGGGAGTAGGAGGTGGAAAGGTGACCCAAGTACAAGCCCTTCTGGTGGTGGCCTTGCCATGACCGCCAGAGAGCTCTTGGTAAACTCCCCAGTAATTAGTAGGAGGTGTAGTCCTTTTATTCCTCCTTAGCCCCCGGGGAAGGTGATCCACCTTCCCATATCCTCTGGTAAGGTCTGGGGGGATTATCTCAGGACGAATTCTTTCCAACTGGGACCGACATACTGAGATAAGCCAATGTTCCGAGCATGGACGGAACTCCCAAGAAAAATACCGGGGTTGGGGAGGGCCTAGCCCTGGATGCCCTGATAAAGAAAGTCAGCTCTGCAGTTTCTTTCTTAGTCTCGTGACCTTGTCACCCGAGCAAGGGGGCATCCTGACGGCTCCCAGCATGACTCTTTGCAACCCCATGGACTGTAGCATGCCAGACCTCCCTGTCCAACACCAACTCCTAGAGTTTACTCAAACTCATGTATATTGAGTTGGTGATGTCATCCAACCATCTCATCCTCTGTCGTCCCCTTCTCCCCCTGCCCTCAATCTTTCCCAGCATCAGGGTCTTTGCAAATGAGTTAGCTGTTTGCATCAGGTGGCCAAAGTATTGTAGTTTCAGCTTCAGCATCAGTCCTTCCAATGAGCACCCAGGACTGATCTCCTATAGAATGGATTGGTTGCATATCCTTGCAGTCCAAGGGACTCTCAAGAGTCTTCTCCAACATAGTTGGAGAACAGTTCAAAAACATCAGTTCTTTGGCACTCAGCTTTCTTTACAGTCTAACTCTCACATCTAAACAAGACTACTGGAAAAACCATAACCTTGACTAGATGGACCTCTGTTGACAAAGTAATATCTCTGCTTTTTAATATGCTGTCTAGGTTGGTCATAACTTTCCTTCCAAGGAGTAAGCATCTTTTAATTTCATGGCTGCAATCACCATCTGCAATGATTTTGGAGCCCAACAAAATAAAGTCAGCTGCTGTTTCCACTGTTTCCTGTCTATTTGCCATGAAGTGATGGGACCAGATGCCATCATCTTAGTTTTCTGAATGTTGAGCCAACTTTTTCAGTCTCCTCTTTCACTTTCATCAAGAGACTCTTTCGTTCTTATTCACTTTCTGCCATAAGGGTGGTGTCATCTGCATATCTGAGGTTATTGATATTTCTCCTGGCAATCTTGATTCCAGCTTGTGCTTCCTTCAGCCCAGCATTTCTCATGATGTACTCTGCATAGAAGTTAAATAAGCAGGGTGACAATATAGAGCCTTGATGTACTCCTTTTCCTATTTGGAACCAGTCTGTTGTTCCATGTCCAGTTTTAACTGTTGCTTCCTGACCTACATACAGGTTTCTCAAGAGGCAGGTCAGGTGGTCTGGAATTTCCATCTCTTTCAGAATTTTCCACAGTTTATTGTGATCCACACAGTCAAACGCTTTGGCATAGCCAATAAAGCTGAATGAAAACTGACCTTTTCCAGTCCTATGGCCAATGCTGAGTTTTCCAAATTTGCTGGCATATTGAGTGCTTATTTAACTTAACAGTAGTAAGACTTTATCTTTTGGGGCTCCAAAATCACTGCAGATGGTGATTGCAGCCATGAAATTAAAAGACGCTTACTCCTTGGAAGGAAAGTTATGACCAACCTAGACAGCAAATTAAAAAGCAGAGACATTACTTTCCAAAAAAAGGTCCATCTAGTCAAGGCTATGGTTTTTCCAGTAGTCATGTATGGATATGAGATTTGGACTATAAAGAAAGCTGAGTGCCAAAGAATTGATGTTTTTGAACTGTTCTCCAACTGTGTTGGAGAAGACTCTTGAGAGTCCCTTGGACTACAAGGAGATCCAACCAGTTCATCCTAAAGGAGATCAGTCCTGGGTGTTCATTGGAAGGACTGATGTTGGAGCTGAAATTCCAATACTTTGGCCACCTGATGCAAAGAGCTAACTCATTTGCAAAGACCCTGATCCTGGGAAAGATTGAGGGCAGGGGGAGAAGGGGATGACAGAGGATGAGATGGTTGGATGGCATCACTGACTCAATGGACATGAGTTTGGGCGAACTCTGGGAGTTGATGATGGACAGGGAGCCCTTTCGTGCTGCGGTTCATGGGGTCACAAGAGTCGGATATGGCTGAGCAACTGCATTAACTGATAAATCTGAAATAAATGTTTTTCTGGAACTCTCTTGTTTTTTCAATCATCCAGAGGATGTTGGCAATTTGATCTCTGGTTCCTCTGCCTGACCTCTTAAAAATGAAAGCCATAGTAAATTTATCTGAGATGGATATCTACAATGTCCCTCTACCAGAAAAGGTTTTGGGGCTGAAAGAGAAGATAATGTTAACAGATAACTACTTATATTCACTCATAAAGATTCTGAAGGAACTGGTTCTTGACCGGTGCAAGCTAACTAATTCAGAATCAAAGCTTGAGTATCAGAGGCAAGCCTTATTGCTGTCTTCTGTCCAGGTTTCATAGCTGTTTGTCTTAAGAATTCATTTTGGCTCTTATCAATTTAATAATATTTACTTTTGAAAACGTTCTAATTGCAAATTTGAGAATTAAGAGCCAATGTCCAATGAATGCTCTGATCTAACGATGCATGATTGGCCTGAAAATAGAGTTGTACTTCTGTTAATTAACTCTTATTCCTACATGGAGCAATTGTCATATGAATACTGTGAAATCATTTTTTTTCTTACATGAAATACAGGTACATACATATTTTGGAGGTAATATTCAATAAGTTAACTGCATAATATATATTTATCTTTGCCTTTTCAGTTGTAAACTGAACTTAGCAGAATAGTAATGAAAGGAATGATAAAAACATAAAATAATCACTGAATGCTGTTTTCTCATTATTTTGCTTTTTTAGCACTGTGGCTCAATAGCTTATCATAGTATTCATTTAATAAATAGCTATGAAATATTATGCTAGCAGCTGGAAATAAGCAAAAACACCTATTATGTATCTTTGGAGCTTATAATCTAGTTAGAGATGGACATTCAAATAATCACATGAAGGCATTTACAATTATAACTGTAGTAAGGGTTTTGAAGAAAAGAGACATAGAGAAGTAAATACATATAGCAGGTAACTGACCTGGTTTGGGGGTCATGGAAGGTCTTTCTGTGGAAGTGTTTCAGCAGTGGACTGAAAGATTAGTAAAAGTTAATAAGCTGATAGAGGGAATGGCTGCTATGAAGGCCCTGTTAGGCCCCTAAAAAGGCATGTAGGAGTTGTCATAGTGTCCAGAAACCAGAGATGCAAAGCCTTATTGGCCTCCTGAAGGATATTTGTTTTTATCCCAACAATAATGAAAAGCTCTTGAAGAATTTTAAAGGAGGAAGCCTATGACAGGATCGAATTTACTTCCTCAGAATCTCATTATGGTTGTCCTGTGAAGAATGGGTGAGGGGGCAGCAAGCAGACCTAGAGGGGCTGGCACTAGTACAGTCAAGAGATGATACAGCCAAAGGGTGGTGTGCAGACAGGATAACATGGTTCAGACATGGCTGGTAGATTTAATTGCAAGTTCTTTCCCTTTTTGACTGCATAAAGGGAATTTTCCTTTAAAAATATATTAGAGAGAAAATTCTGACTTGCTTTATGCTTTTCAGTTTGCAAAATTTTGTTAAGTTAGGAGGAAGCCTCTGACAACAAACAGTACCAAAAAGCTCTTTCTACTCTTGAAGAATGAGACCCAGTAATAGTCTCTACTGAGTCATTATGGGGTTTGTACTGTGTAAGGGTATATCTACCTCAACATATTTTCTTTATCTAAATTAAGTTCTTCTTGTGTAGCTATTTTCCTTAACCTTTGGATTTGCTGTTTTGGTTAACTTTCAATGGAAAATTAAATGCTTGAACTTGACATCAAAAAAAAAAAAAGATTAACTAGGTCCTTGTCCTTGAAGCAGAAAAACAGGTATACAAAAAATGTTAAATGTTAACTGTATAGGGTTATCATCGAAGGCCATCTGACCAGCTATGCTCATGTAAGCACATGCAAGCAAGTCTCAAAAAGTATAATAAAGCAGACTTGAGATCAGTTTGGGCACCTCCACCTCGTGGTGGTGTTGGCCCCCTAATCCCCCCTGTAACTTTCTTGAGTGTTTCTCATTCTTTCACTGCGCTGTGCTTTCAGGAACCTGTGCTGTTGAGCTGGACTTGACATTACCTTCCAATGCAGGGGGTGCGGGTTTGATCCAAGATCTGGGAGCCAAGATCCCATGTGCTTTACAGCAAAGATGCTAAAACATAAACAGCAGAAGCAATACTATGCATGTGTGTGTGTGCTAAGTAGCTTCAGTCGTGTCTAACTCATGGTTTTTTTGGCTATGCTGCTTGGACGCCTCCGTCCATGGGGAGTCTCCAGGCAAGAATACCTGAGTGGGTTGCCATGCCCTCCTTCAGGAGAACATCTCCATCCAGGGATCAAACCAGTGTCTTTTATTTCTTCCACATTGGCAGTTGGGTTCTTTACCACTAATGCCACATGGGAAGCCCCAAGCAATATTGTACAAATTCAATAAAGACTTTTTTTTAAAAAAAAAAAGATTGTTATCTGCAAAACAAGAATGTTATTTATTTCATCTTCTTGCATAATTGCCCTGGCTAGAAACTTCAGTACAATGTTGACTAGAATTGACAAAAGCAGATATACTTCATGCTTTCGATTTTTCCTGAAGATATAAAGATAATTGTATTAGCTAGAAAATGTTAGTGGAAATAGTAGTCATCATTTTTTAAAACTTTTGTTAGTGATTGGGCCTGTAATATTTTCCTGTTGAACATAAGCTGGTTTGGGGGTTAAAATAAATTCATGTTAAGGAAGTGTCCTATATTCTTATTCTTTTAATGACATTTTTGATTCAAAAATAGATGTTACATGTTTTATCAAATTCTTTTCAGTCTGTGGAACTGATCTTTCTCAGATCTATTCACAAAATGTATGTCCTGGGAACTTCCCTGGTGGTCCAGTGGTTAAGAATTTGCCTGCCAATGCAGGGAACACATGTTCCCTAATCTGGGAACTAACATTTATCCACATGCTGCAACTACTGAGCCCATGGACACTAGAGACCATACTTTGCCACAAGAGAAACCATTATAATAAGAAGCCCGTGCACGGCAACTAGAGAGTAGCCTCCACTCACTGAAACTGAAGAAAACCCCTAAGGAGCAACAAAGAGCCCTTGAACTGCAACAAAGACCCAGAAAAGCAAGAAAGAGTAAAGAATTTAAAAAATATATCTGTCATAACACTTTTAATCATTCTTGTATTCCTGAAATAAGCCCCACTTTGTCAAGTTATTGCTTTACAATATTGCAGAATTTGTTTCCTAATATTTACTTAGTATTATTTCATCAGTATTTACAAGTGAGATTAATAATTAGTTTTTTTCCCCCTCCAGTCTTTGTCAGATTTAGTATTGAAATTATTCTTGCTTTGTATAACAAATTTAAACAGTTTCTTTATGTGATGGGATAGCTTAAATAATTTTGGCATTATGTGTCCCTGAAAGGTGCAACATAACCACGTATGAGAATCACCTGGTGCTTTTTTTGTACTTTCTTCTTTAAATTAAAAAAAAAATCATTTATCAATCAAAAGTCATTTTACTGACAAAATAGATACATTTTGAAATATAGCAATATATTTTGAAATAGATTTATATTCATATAGTGGTGGCCTCTAAACATTTTACAGAAAATGTACAGATTGTATATCTTTGGATATGTACATATTTTACAATTTAACAAATAATTATATTAATAAATACATCCTTTAATGTATTTACTCAGGATGTATAGTTAAGACATTTCTTGTTTGTTTACTTAAGGCATTTGCCTGGTCATTGTTGTTGTTGTTTGGTCAATAAGTTGTGTTGACTCTTTTGGGACCCCATATACTGTAGCCTGCTAGGCTCCTCTGTCCATGGGATTTTCCTGACAAGAATACTGCAATGGGTTTCCATTTCCTTCTCCAAGGGATCTTTCTGACCCAGGGATCAAATCCAGGTCTTCTGCATGGGCAGGCAGATTCTTTACCACTGAGCCACCTGGGAAGCCCTTGCCTGGTCACTACGGATACCCAAACTGTACAGTCTCATTAGGTCAGGGTCATTCTTCCTCTAGGATGTGTTAGGAGTAATAGTTAATGCAGGAGAGTTGAGGGAGAAAACTAGGTCCCTCATTTGTACTTTCTTTTATGGTAATTAAATTGTTTAGATTTGTTTTGAGATCAGTGTCTGTATATGACATTTTCTTTAAAAAGAATCCATTTTATCTAGAATTTCCAGCTTTTTGCTTTTGTTCTTTATTAACTTAGCCAACAGTTTGCTTTTTCAAGCAAACCTTTTCAGTTTTTGGGTTATTTAATTCTACAGTTTTTTGGTTTTATTTTCTAACTAACTGGTTTCTTTTATCTTTTTAATCCCTTCTTTCTGCTTTCTTGGGATTAATTTTGCTGATCTTTCTTTAATTTCACTTGGACACTCACTTCATTTGTTTTCACTCTTTCTATTTAGTTAATACAGTGAAATTTTCTAGCTGCTTTGTGATTTAGTCCCCTGTGAATAAGACCTAGCTTGGAATATTTGTAGGGCTAGATTCTAGGATATGTTTGTGTCAGAATATCTTGGAATATAAGCAATTTATATCTGCTTAAAAATCAAAATTATTTAAGCAGGCACAGATAAAATGTTGATAAAACTTAGTGCTTGACATAACTTTGGTCTGTTAAAGAAAGCAGACCTTGAACTTTATGCAAACTTTGTTTGATGTAATTTGCTCCACCTAAGACCCAAACTCCACCCCACATACTTAACCACTGATTAATATTTCCTCCCATGATCTTCCTGTTTTTGCAATATTTGCCATATTTCATTAAGGTCAGGACTTTCCTTACCAATTTTAATATACCACTTCCTCTTTTCACAGCCACCTGTCCCATAGTCTCAGCATATAAAACTGTGCTTGGGCACTTCTTCTCAGAGATGTTTCTGGCTTCAATTTTGAGTATCTCTCTATTGCAGTAGTCTCTTCTAATGAAGTGTTGCCTTGCTAATGTCCAGACTCACAGTTTCCCTTTGAAATCAAAACAGTGTGAAAAATACTTTGACTCCTAGAATTCCATTGACTTTTTAAAAAATTGAAGTATAGGTGGTTTACTATACTTAATTAGTTTCAGGTACACATCCTAGTGATTCAGTATTTTTCTGGTTTATGCTCCATTAAAAGTTGTTGCAAGCTAATAGCCATAATTCCCTGTACTATACAATATATCCTTGTTCCCTTATCACATAATGCATAGTAATTTGTATCTATTAATTCCATTCTCCTAATGTCTTTCTTCCCTTACTTCTCCCCTTTGGTAACCACTAGTTTGTTTTCCATATCTGTGAGTCTGCTTCTGCTTTACGTATACATTTATTTGTACCATTTTTTTAGATTTGACATATGAGTGCTATCACAAAGTGTTTGTCTTTCTCTGTCTGACTTCCTTACTCAGCATAATATCCTCCAAGTCCATCCATATGGCAAATGACAAAATTTCATACCTTTTTATGGCTGAGTAATATTCCATTGTATACATATATACATAGTACATTAATCCAATTATATATGTATAGGATATATATATATATATATATGTATAGGCTGTGCTGATTTTTTGTTGCAGTACTTGGGCTTCTCTAGTTGTGGCTGGCAAGCTTAGTTGCCCCTCAGCATGTGGTATCTTATTCCCTGACTAGGAACTGAACTTATGTCCCTTGCGCTGGAAGGATTCTTAACCACTGACCACTAAGAAAGTCCCAATCCAGTCGTCTGTTTATGGGCATTTGGTTTCCTTCCATAGCTTGGCTATTGTAAACAGTGCTGCTATGAACACTGAGGTGTATATGTATTTTCAAATGCATGTTTTTGTACATTTGCTGGATCGTAGGGTAGTTCTTCCCTACCACAGGATTTTCCTGGTGGCTCAGTTGGTAAAGAATCTGCCTGCAATTCAGGAGACCTGGGTTTGATCCCTGGGTCAGAAAGATCCCCTGGAGAAGGGAATGGCAACCCACTCCAGTATTCTTGCCTCAAGAATTCCATGGACAGAGAAGCCTGGTAAGCTACTGTCCATGGGTCCCAAAGAGTATGACACAACTGAGTGATTAACACTTTCATGGCAGTTCTATTTTTTGTTTTCTGAGGCACCTCCATACTCTTTTCCATAGTGGCTGCACCAATTTGATTCTTGCCATGTATAAAGGTTCCTTTTTCTCTATATCCTCTCCAACTCTTGTTATTAGTAGACATTTTGATGACAGCCATTCTGACAGATGGGAAGTGTTACTTTATTATTGTTTTGATTTGCATTTCTCTAATAATTAGCAGGTTGAGCACCTTCTGCTTCAGGATCAGTCTTTCCAATGAATATTCAGGGTTGATTTCCTTTAGGATTGACTGAGTGGATCTGCTTGCAGTCCAAGGGACTCTCAAGCGTTTTCTCCAGCATCACAATTCAAAAGCATCAACTCTTTGGTGCTCAGCCTTCTTTATAGTCCAACTCTCACATCCATACATGACTACTGGAAAAACCATAGCTTTGACTAGACAGACCTTTGTTGGCAAAGTAATGTCTTTGCTTTTTAATACACAAGTTTGTCACACTTTTGTTAAAACTTTTCTTCCAAGGATCTAGTGTCTTTTAATTTTCTGTGTGATTGTAGAGCCCAAGAAAATCTATCACTGCTTCCACATTTTCCCCTTCTATTTGCCATGAAGTGATGGGGCCAGATGCCATGATCTTAGTTTTTGGAATGTTGAGCTTTAAGCCAGTTTTTTCACCCCTCTTTGACCCTCATCAAGAGGTTCTTTGGTTCCTTTTCATTTTCTGTCATGAGGGTGGTATCATCCACATATCAGAGATTATTGCTACTTCTCCCAGCAATCTTGATTCCAACTTATGACTCATCCAGTCCAGCATTTCACATGAGGTACTCTGCATAGAAGATAAATAAGATGACAAGATAAAGCCTTGTTTCACTCCTTTCCCAATTTTTGAACCAATTACAATTATTGATATGAAAGACTTGTTTAGTCATGGTTATACCATGTTATGATTCATGTTTTCAAGGTTTAAAAATAATTTCCCATGTGAGATTTTGCATGGTTATACATGCATGTCTTCCGATGATTATGAATGTTTGCAATTTTTTATAATGTCTAATCTCTATTTCTTTAGATATTATAAGTGCTCTATTCTAAAGAATAATTGAATTAATAGCTTTCCTCTTCCTTCTTTCCTTTCTCTCCACAACTTTCCAATTTTAGTTAATTATATTATCTTTCTTAATATTTATCTTTCTGTTTAATAATAATAATCCCCATATTTGCTTTAGTTTTAATCTTAATTATCTGCAGTCCTTATGCTATCTCCCCTATGCTTGCTTTTTAGTTATCTCTTCAATAAAATGTGTCCACTGGCAGATTGTTCAAATGAGTTCATGGAAACAATACCCCTAAAACTCTGTGTTTTCAATTTTTTTTTGCTTTTTACTCAAGAAACAATTTAACTGGCTATAGAGTTTCTGGGTCACATCTCTTTACTTGAGGATTTTGTCTGTATTGCTATATCTACAATTGTTGCTGTCCTTTAATGGAGCAGAACCTGTTGGTCCAGAGTTGATGATAAGAAAGCAAGAGATGGAAAGAGACTAAATTCCCTGGTTTATGCAGAGAACCAATAAAGCCTTAGAACAAGGCTTGTACCACTCACGAAGGCACAGGGAATCCTCTCGAGGAGGTCTTGAAATGCCGGGCAGAAAAATGAGCTAAGCAGGCCTCCACACTCCAGAGAACTAGCCAGAGAAAGAGAGAATGAGAGAGAAAGACACAGGAACCCAAGCCTCTGGTGGAGCAAGGGTGCTTTATTCAACATTGTGTGAGTATTTATACTGTTTTACAAGGTAGCTTTTTCAGCAAAGATAAAGCTCGAAAGACCAGACTTACAACCTACCAAGGAAACAAGGAGTAATAGGGGTTATAAAGCTAGAAGACAATCCATATCAAAAGAAAGAGGGTCATAAATAATCACTTTCATCATATGGAAAAGCTAATGAAGGAAATCCATGCATGCATTTCATCCCATGACCTCTTCACTCGATCCTCTTACCAGGAACTGATAAGGAAGAAAGGATTTATGAGAGACAGAAAACAGCACACAGGAATCCTCCTGTTAAATGTTCCCTGACATACAATGTCTTCTAGAAATGAATATTGTGATACAATAAAAAGTCAGCCCAAGTTTTCCTCATTATAAGTAATTTACTTTCTTTAACTTTCAGAGGATGCTTTATTTTTGAACATATATTGGTGTTAACCATGTGGGATCATTTTTTAGATTACTGTATGTCCTTTTACACTTTCAGACTCAAGTCTCCTTTTATTTCTGCAATTTTTTCTTAAATTAGTTTTTCCTGTTCCATTGTTTTTTCTTGTTTGTTTTAAAGATGTAGATTTATGTTTTTCATCAGTTCTCGCAAATTCACAGCCATCATCTGTTTATATATTACCTCTCTTCCTTCCTCATTATTCTTTCTACTTTGAATGCTCTCAAATTGTAGGATATTATTCTATCTTCCATGTCCTTTAATCCTTTACTCATATTTCCCATTTTTTGTTGTTTCTCTTTACTGTATTCTGGGTCAGTTCTTCAAATATTACTTTTGATTCATATTCTCACCTGAGTTATCTAATCTAGTTAATCTCTCCACTGAGATTTTCCTGTTTCCAACAATTATATTTCTGATTTCTTTTGGGTTGTTTCCAAAATATTTCTACTTGTCCCTAAATGTTTCTAGCTGAATGTCCACTTTTTAAATTGCATGCTTTACTTAAAACTTCCCACATATGTATTTTAATGTTGTATGCGTGTAATTATAACTCCAATACTTGAAATCTTTGGGAAATTTTAATCTGATGCTTCTTGTTTCTGCTGACTCTCATTTATGGTTATTGCCTTCTTGTATGTTTGATAGTACTGTTTGTGATTTCATTGCTTGATTATAATCTGTAGGAATTCTATTAACCAAACTTGGAGAGCTCTTGTCCAGACAAGGTTTGTTTCTATTTCTGTTGGTAACCAAGGCCATCACTTCTTGGAATTTTGGCTTAAAGTTTATCCAGGTTCAGTTTATACATAACAACTGTCATTCCAAGGTTTGGTACCAAAAAGTATGTTGTTGTAGGAATACTTCTTCAGGCCAACACTGTATTTTCTGGTTTCCTGCTTACTCAGGCTGCTTTCTGCTCTCCTGGCTGTCTACTGTTTTTTAAGCCATCAGGGATTTGGTTATGACCTTGTAATTTGTGCATGAGTCTGTTTGACTTTGATTGCACCTCAGCCAATGGAAATAGGTCATTACAGGGACGTTTACAGTGTAAAGTCTCTTCTCCCTGACTGTCCAGATGCAGACTGTTTTCTATAAATGCAACTTTTCCATGTGTTACATAGGCTGCCACACTTTCCCTGCTTCTTGGAACTGTAAAGGGTCTAGAGAAGCTCCAGCAACCAGCCTGTGAATCTCATTCCTGCTTCTGACATAAAAGATTTATTTCAGATTTATTTATCTAGTCTCTAACTACAGATTTAAGTTATGTCCTCAACCTTGCGCGGTGTATGTTGTTACTTAATCCTAACGCTACCATATCCAATCCCAAACCCCAAATCTAACAAGATCTTTCTAAAATATGCATCCTCCCATACTCAGCCCTTCTGTTTATTTGTAATTCAGGGATTTGTCTCAGTTTCTTCTCATTCTACTTGTCACTTTTGAGTGATACTCCTCCCAAAAGGAAATACTCTAACTTTGCACTACAGTTTTCAAATCTTATGTCCCACTACATCTTTTGAGATGCTTTCATTTTTGAAGGTACAAGATGCACTTTAAAAACTGTGCTTGGTAGTTTGTTACCACTAACATTCAACTACCAGGTGCAACTCAGCTTGGTTTAAAACATTTTCACATTATTTAACTTCTTGTGTGGTGACTATTATGTGGCCTTATATCTTCAATGTTTTAAAAGAAATGTTCTTGAGGACTTCAAAAGTGTTTTACTGAAACAAAGACATAATGATGAAAATATAAATGATGTAATATATTATTACATTATATTAATTATTACATTATTACAAAGACATAATGATGTAATATAAATATTAACGTTCAGAATGTTGTAAATGTAAAAAAATGAACAAGACTTCCATTTCTAGGTAAATGAAAATACATATGTGATAATTTCATAGGAAAAAGTGAAAAAGAAAATATAAACACAAGTATAAGAGTGATGTCTAAAAATTAGCAATCCAGCTATTTTTTTCTCACTGTATTATCTTCTAAGAAACTCCATCGATCTATATTTCTGTCTTTGTGCCAGTACCATACTGTCTTCATGACTGTGGATTTGTAGTATAGCCTAAAGTCAGGTAGGTTGATTCCACCAGTTCCATTCTTCTTTCTCAAGATTGCTTTGGCTATACGAGGTTTTTTGTATTTCCATACAAATTGTGAAATTATTTGTTCTAATTGTCTGAAAAAGACCTCTGGTAGCTTGATAGGAATTGCATTGAATCTATAGATTGCTTTGGGTAGTATACTCATTTTCACTATATTGATTCTTCCAATCCACGAACACGGTATATTTCTCCATCTATTTGTGTCCTCTTTGATTTCTTTCATCAATGTTTTATAGTTTTCTATATACAAGTCTTTAGTTTCTTTAGGTAGAAATACTCCTAAGTATTTTATTCTTTTTGTTTCGATGGTGAATGGAATTGTTTCCTTAATTTCTCTTTCTGTTTTCTCATTGTTAGTGTATAGGAATGCAAGGGATTTCTGTGTGTTGATTTTGTATCCTGAAGCTTTACTATATTCACTGATTAGCTCAATGGAACAAAATAGAAAGCCCAGAGATAAATCCACACATCTATGGACACCTTATCTTTGACAAAGGAGGCAAGAATATACAATGGAGAAAAGACAATCTCTTTAACAAGTGGTGCTGGGAAAACTGGACAGCCACTTGTAAAAGAATGAAACTAGAACACTTTCTAACACCATACACAAAGATAAACTCAAAATGGATCAAAGATCTAATCATAAGACCAGAAACTATAAAACTCCTAGAGGAAAACATAGGCAAAACACTCTCCGACATAAACCAAAGCAGGACCCACCTATGACCCACCTCCCAGAATATTGGAAATAAAAGCATGAATAAACAAATGGGACCTAATTAAAATTAAAAGCTTCTGCACAACAAAGGAAACTATAAGCAAGATGAAAAGACAGCCTTCAGAATGGGAGAAAATAATAGCCAATGAAGCAACGGACAAACAATTAATCTCAAAAATATACAAGCAACTCCTGCAGCTCCATTCCAGAAAAATAAACGACCCAATCAAAAAGTGGGCCAAAGAACTCAACAGACATTTCTCCAAAGAAGACATAAAAATGGCTAACAAACACATGAAAAGATGCTCAACATCACTCATTATCAGAGAAATGCAAATCAAAACCACAATGAGGTACCACTTTACACCAGTCAGAATGGCTGCAATCCAAAAACATACAAGCAATAAATGCTGGAGAGGATGTGGAGAAAAGGGAACCCTCTTACACTGTTGGTGGGAATGCAAACTAGTACAGCCACTATGGAAAACAGTGTGGAGATTCCTTAAAAAACTGCAAATAGACCTGCCATATGACCCAGCAATGCCACTGCTGGGCATACACACCGAGGAAACCAGAATTGAAAGAGCCGCGTGTACCCCAATGTTCATCGCTGCATTGTTTACAATAGCCAGGACATGGAAGCAACCTAGATGCCCATCCACTGACGAATGGATAAGAAAGCTGTGGTACATATACACAATGGAATATTACTCAGCATTAAAAAAAATTGATTTGAATCAGTTCTACTCAGGTGGACGGAACTGGAGCCTATTATCCAGAGTGAAGTAAGCCAGAAGGAAAAACAATACAGTATACTAACGCATATATATGGAATTTAGAAAGATGGTAACGAGAACCCTGCATGCGAGACAGCAAAAGGAACGCAGATGTATAGAACAGACTCGTGGACTCTGTGGAAGAGGGCAAGGGTGGGATGATATGGGAGAATGACATTGAAACATGTTAATTATCATATGTGATATCAATCGCCTGCCCAGGGTTGATGCTCGGGGCTGGTGCACCGAGATGCCCCAGGAGGAGGGAATTGGGAGGGAGGAGGGAGAGGGGTTCTGGAGGGGAAGCATATGTAAACCCATGGCAGTTTCATGTCATTGTATGGCAAAACCAACACAATTAAAAAAAAAAGAAAGAAACTCCATCGAGCTTTGGCATGAAATTAGTACTTTCATTTCAACACACCGTGCCTTATGGTAACCTAATAAAAATTTTTATTGCTAAAACCAAAAATATGATTTAAAATTGAATAATTCTTTTGCTAAAGTCAAAAGGAGGCCAAAACTGAAGATATTTTATTCAAAGTTGCACTCCTTCTACACTAAAACAGGTAGTTCTTACTGTCCTTAAAAAGCTTGTAAAAATCAGCTGCAAAGTTATTGAAAATTCCCCGAGAGAAAGCAAACCAAACTACAGGCAAAATTCCATTATTAAATTACATATCGTTGTGTTATGTCATTGCCATTCACTGTAAAAGAGGAATTATGGTCCTGTATGTATACTAGGAATAGGAGTACGTCAAGGCAGTATATTGTCACCCTGCTTATTTAATTTCAATGCAGAGTACATCATGAGAAACACTGGGCTGGAGGAAGCACAAGCTGGAATCAGATTGCCAGCAGAAATATCAGTAACCTCAGATATGCAGATGACACCACCTTTATGGCAGAAAGTGAAGAAGAACTAAAGAGCCTCTTGATGAAAGTGAAAGAAGAGAATGACAAAATTGGCTTAAAGCTCAACATTCAGAAAACTAAGATATGGCATCTGGTCCCATTACTTCATGGCGTGCTGCAGTTCACGGGGTCACAAAGAGTCGAACACGACTGAGTGACTGAACTGAACTGATGTATACTAAAATATATTTTGTTGGGGGCTTCCCTGGTGATGAAAAGAGTCCACCTGCTAACGCAAAAGGCCTGTGTTCAATCCCTGGTCCAGGAAGATCCCCTATACTGCAGAGCTGCTGAGCCTGTGCACCACAGCTATTTGAACCTGTGCTCTAGAGCCCGCTGCCCTAGAGCCTATGCTCTGTGGCAGAAGAAGCCACCAAGGTGAGATGCCCATGCACCACAGCTGGAGAGCAGCCTGTGGCTGACAGCAGCTAGAGAGGAGGTGGTGCAGCAACGAAGACTTAGTACAACTGAGAATAAGTAAATACATTCATGTTTTTTTAGAAAGAGAAGATTTTGTTTAGAGTTGGATGAAGCCACTAACCACTAGAAAATGAATCAATTCTCGGCATGTGTGGTATATGAAGAAGTGGTAAATGTTTCTTGTTCTGCTCATTACTAAAAATCCAGTGCTTTTGGAGAAAAAAACTCTTTATGTAGATTTTCACTATGTTGTAGGCCGTAACATCCACTGGAAAGGGTATGCTGGATTCAGTTCAGTGTTACATCAGCTAACTAGACATAACAATGAAAGTTGCACTTAAAGGGCAATGCATGCATTGCTTTATAAAGAAAAATGGTTGGTCAATAATATGCCTTCTGATCTTATTTAAAGGAAACTGCAAAAAATGTGAATAAACCAAAGGTTGATGGCTTGTTCATCTCCCCAGTGTATAAACCAAATCAGGCTTTTACCTATATCACTTATACCTATAGCCCTGCCTCCCTCACTAAACTACAGATTAATTCATCCAACTACTTGAATTTTCTGGTTGGATATTGAAAAAGGATACTTAAAATTAACATATCTCAAAGATAATTATGTTTCTTTCCCCCCCAAATCTTGGTCTTTCTGCATTCATTACTATCTCAGTTATGAGACCACCATCGACCCTTTGCTTCAGCCAAAAACCTATGGGACCTTCTAAACTGTGCTCCTAATTTGTCTCTTATTCCACTACAATTTGCTCTCCACACACAGTATCCAATCAATTATTTCCTATTTATACTTTCAAATCTATGGAATGTAGTTTACATACAGAAGAGTATATAGGATATGTTATGAAACAAATGTTCGTGTATCTACACACAGCTTTAGAAGTTGAACATTATATGCAAAAGACATTAGATTTTCTGCCTTACAGTAAACATAAAATTTAACTTAAAACTGATGAAAAATATGAATGCTTGAACGAAAACTGTAAAACTCTTTGAAGAAAATATAAGGATAAGTCTGTGTATCTTTGGGTCTAGCAAGGATTTCTTAAATATGACACCCAAACTGCAAGCAACCAAAGGGAAAATATATACAAATTGAACTTCATCAAAATTAAAAGCTTTTGTGCTTCATAAAAATGGAACATTTTCAGGGTTTCATAAGGCTACTTCTGCTTATATCCCCTTTCTCCTAGCAAGATAACCATAGTCCTTTGTTTTTTACTTTTTTTGGGATCATTCGCTTGCTTTACTTCAGTTTTACCATATATATGTATATATCTATATCTTGAAATTATACAAATGGAGTCCACTGTATATGTTTTTTTGTGACTTTCTTTTTTCTCAATATTATGTTCGTGAGCTTCATCCATCCTAATGGATATAGCTGTAGCTCTGTATAAAATTTTATAATATATACCATAATTATGGGCATATTTATACCATAATTAATGGGCTTCCCTGGTGGCTCAGACAGTAAAGAGACTGCCTGCAATGCAGGAGAGCCAGGTTCAATCCCTGGGTCGGGAAGATCCCCTGGAGAAGGTAATGGCTACCCACTCCAGTGAAGAAACCCATGGACTGAGGCGCCTGGTGAGCTACAGTCCATGGGCTTGCAAAGAGTCAGAAACAACTGAGCAACTAACACACACATGCATGCACACAGAGTCATGGATTTGGGGCTGTTTTCAGTTATCAACAGTGCTACAATAAACACTCTGATACATGTCTCCTGGTACTTTTGTTCAAGTTTCTCTAAGATCTATATGACATGGCTATAGATATTGGACTGTCTAATAACCGTGAAGGTATGCATCCTCATTTTCCCAAAATAGTTATACCAATTTAATACTCTGACAACTAGTAGAGGGTGAGTTTGCATTGACAATGTTTTGGTAACATGTTTTTTTCTACTTTTTACCAAGCTAGTGGCTGATACAGTTGTTATTGCAGTTTTAATATGTATTTCCCTGGCTAATTCATAATACTGAACATTTTTCATGTCTTTATTGACCATCTGAATTTCCTCTTTTGGAGAACAGCCTTCTCAGATATTTTGTTAATTTTCTGTGTTCTTTGTCTTTTACTGTATTGATGTGTAGAAGTACTTTTAATATTCTGGATACTAAAGTCTTTAGTTATTTGTTTTGCAGATACTTTTCCCAAATTTATGGCTCCAAATTGATATCATCTGTTAAAAATGCCAATCAGATCTGGTCACATGCTTGTTTAAAGACTTCTGCTGCTGCTGCAAAGTCACATCAGTCGCATCCGACTCTGTGTGACCCCACAGACAGCAGCCCACCAGGCTCCCCCATCCCTGGGATTCTCCAGGCAAGAACACTGGAGTGGGTTGCCATTTCCTTCTCCAATGCATGAAAGTAAAAAGTGAAAGTGAAGTCGCTCAGTCGTGTCCGACTCTTAGCAATCCCACGGACTGCAGCCTACCAGGCTCCTCCGTCCATGGGATTTTCCAGGCAAGAGTACTGGAGTGGGGCACCAGTGTCTTCTCCGTTAAAGACTTCTAGTGGCTCCCAACTGCATTTGGCTATAAAATCTAAACTTTCATGATGCTCAAGGCCCTATATAATCCAATCCCTATTAACCTCCTGCCTCCCTAGGCTCCAGCAACACTGGCTTTCTTCTTATTCCTTAATTGCATGTGTGAGGTATGTGTGTGAATTCCTTCTCTTGCTCAGCTTTTAATAAGTGCCAATTCACAGTCTCAGAGATGCCTCCCGTGACTACCTACAGCAAAAATAATACCTCTATCATCTCTCCCCTTCCCCCAACACCCTCTCTCTCCTTGATCCTACCCTGTTCTTTATCGTCCTCATCTCCACACATTGTTTGTTTGTGTGCTTGTTTTCTATCTCTCACACTAAAATCTAAACTCCAAGAGGATATGTTTGCTTACTAATATATGCTACCTGGCACCTAGAAAGCATTAAGTATTTGTTTGAATGAATGTAAAGAGTGGATTTTAAAAAGTCTGACTGTATGACAGAAATATCAAGCATTTGCTTCCATTGTAAGTGACTGATACATATGTGTTAGGAGTCATGTAATATTGTAAAAATAAAAATAACAGATGAAGCTAACTAGAAAAAGACAAGATTGTCTTTGCAGTGGCTCTCAGCATACAGATAAAGGAAACCAATTGCCATCTTCTCGTTACAAAACTGATCATTGTCATTTTGGCTTTATTTAACTATTATTCTTATTAGTTTTCAAAATGTTAGTGATATTTAATTACTTTATCAAAAATCAGTGGTTTATTTATCAATTGGATATTTTCCACTCTGTCCTGTGGGAACTTCCCTGGTGGTCTAGTGATATGATGATCAAAACCATCCTCAAGAAAAAGAAATGCAAAAAGCAAAATGGTTGTCTGAGGAGGCCTTACAAATAGTTGAGAAAAGAAGAGAAGCTGAAGGTAAAGGAGGAAAGGAAGGATATACCCATTTGAATGCAGAGTCCCAAAGAATAGCAAGGAGAGATAAGAAAACCTTCCTCAGAGGTCAAGGTAAAGAAATAGAGGAAAACAATAGAATGGGAAGAACTAGAGATTTCTTCAGGAAAATTAGAGATACCAAAGGAACATTTCAAGCAAAGATGGGCACAATAAAGGACAGAAACAGTATGGACCTAACATAAAAATTAAATGTTAAGAAGAGGTGGCAAGAATACACAGAACTGTACAAAAAAGATCTTCGTGACCCAGAAAACCATGATGGTGTGATCACTCACCTAGAGTCAGACATCCTAGAGTGTGAAGTTAAGTGGGCCTTAGGAAGCATTACTACAAAGTTAGAGGGAGTGATAGAATTCCAGTTGAGCTATATCAAATCCTAAAAGATGATGCTATGAACATGCTGCACTCAATATGCCAGCAAATTTGGAAAACTCAGCAGTGTCCACAGGACTGGAAAAGAGTCAGTTTTCATTCTAATAGCAAAAAAGAGCAATGCCAAAGAATGTTCAACCTACCACAGATTGCACTCATTTCACATGCTAGCAAAATAATGCTCAAAATTCTCCAGGCCAGGCTTCAGCAGTATATGAACCGAGAATTCCCAGATGTTCAAGCTGAATTTAGAAAAGGCTGAAAAACCAGAGATCAAATTGCCAACATCTGTTGGATCATAGAAAAAGCAGGAGAATTGTAGAAGAACATGTACTTCTGCTTCATTGACTACACTAAAGCCTTTGACTGTGTGGATCAAAACAAACTGTGGAAAATTCTTCAAGAGATGGGAATACCAGACCACCTTTCCTGCCTCCTGAGAAATGAGAATACAAGCCCATATTACCTACCTCCTAAGAAATGTGTATGCAGGTCAAGAAGCAACAGGTAGAACTGAAGGTAGAAAAACAACAGGATCAAAACTGGGAAAGAAGTACATCAAGGCTGTATCTTGTTGCTCTGCTTATTTAATTTATGTGCAGATTACATCATGCAAAATGCTGGGCTGGATGGAGCACAAGGTAGAATCAAGATTGCTGGGAGAAATATCAGTAACCTCAGATATGCAGATGATTTCATCCTAATGGCAGAAAACAAAGAGGAATTAAAGAGCCTCTTGATGAAAGTGAAAGAGGAGAGTGAAAAAGCTGGCTTCAAACTCATCATTCAAAAAACTTAAGATCATAGCATCTGGTCTCATCACTTCACGGCAAATAGATGGGGAAACAATTTTCTTGAACTCCAAAATCACTGCGATGGTGACTGCAGCCGTAGAATTAAAAGATGCTTGCTCCTTGGAAGAAAAGCTATGAGAAACCTAGATGGCTTATTATAAAGCAGAGACATTACTTTGACAGCAAATGTCCATACAATCAAAGCTATGGTTTTTCCAGTAGTCATGTATGGATGTGAAAGTTGAACCATAAAGAAGGCTGCGCGCTGAAGAATTGATGCTTTTAAACTGTGGTGTTGGAGAAGAATCCTGAGAGTCCCTTGGCCTGCAAGGAGATCCAACCAGTTCATCCTAAAGGAGATCAGTCCTGGGTGTTCACTGGAAAATCTGATGCTTAAGCTCCAATATTTGGCCACCTGATTCAAAGAGCAGACTCGTTGGAAAAGACCCTGATTGGGAAAGATTAAAGACAAAAGAAGAAGGTGATGGCAGAGGATGAGATGCTGGGTGGTATCACTGACTCAATGGACACGAATTTGAGCAAGCGCAGGAGACGGTGAAGGAAAGGGAAGCCTGGTGTGCTATAGTCCATGGTGTCGCAGAGTCGAACATGACTGAGTGACTGAACAACAACAATCCTTCTGTACTCTGGGCTCTAATAAGCTGACTTTTATTGATTGTGTAAACTGGGACCTCTTGACCTCTAACCTCTGGTTGGGTTGAAGACATGATGGCACGAGCAGATCAAACTAGAAGACAGAGAATGAGTTAGACTGTTTATTCTTCCAGTTCCCTCCTGTTTGGGTTGCACATGCTGACTGTGTTCCCTTACTGACCCAAAGGCCATAGCTCCTTTTTGGTGGCCTCACTTACGTTAATTCTCTCCAGATTTGGTAATTGCTCCCTCCCTATTCTTTCAGGGCTAGAAGAGGTAAGGGCTTCCTGCTATTGCTAGTCCTAAGGCATTGAAACATTATTACTCCTGTACCCAAACCATTGTAAACAGTCTCTTTATTAAGGTCTTGCTTTTCTTGTTTGAGTTTGCCCAGCTGTTTCCTGCCTTAGATCCAGAATCATACACTGTATGCCTCAAATCCATGAGAATTAGAAAGATATGGATCTATAGTCTAGAAATAAATGAAATCAAGGATCAAGCCAATGGAAAATTTTAGCAATGCAGAAGAAGTTATGATCATGAGCACTATTGTTTCCAACTTGGAGTAAGACATAAGTGAAGTGAGGTGAACATCACTCAGTTGTGTCCGACTCTTTGGGACCCTCCCCCCCCACACACAAAGACCATGTCCATGGAATTCTCCAGGCCAGAATACTGGAGTGGGTAGACTTTCCCTTCTCCAGGGGATCTTCCCAACCCAGGGATCAAATCCAGGTCTCCCACACTGAAGGCAGATTCTTTACCAGCTGAGCCACCAGGGAGGCCCTCTTTCCCAGAAATCCCAGAAAAATTTTTCTGCTTCTTATTGGCCATGAATGAATCTTATGCCCATGTGACCATTCTTGAATCCATTTGGATGGCTAAGGGAATATTGTAATTTCTTGATTAGTCTAAGCCTGCTAACCCTTGAATCAATTACTACAGTAATCACTGCTTAGCCTTAATCTAGACCCATCTCTGAATATGGGTCAGTCCCCAAACCATATTGCTGGTATAAAATAAGGAAGGAATGAGATGAGTATGTTAAGGCAATTATAATAGACATCAGACTATCTTATTCAGGAGCAAGAGATTCATATTCTTGATATAGTTGTGACAAGTATCTGAGAGGCTAGTTTGCAAATTGTAGGCTGTAAAATCTATACTAAATCATTGTAAAATCCATTCTAGTTCTAAGAATTGTGATATCATGAGGATTTATACATCTTTGACCTTTAAAATAATTGGCTGGAAATAGCTAGAACTTTATTATCCCACCTTTTTATAAAATTGACATTTACTTTAAAAAAAAAAAAGTTGTGACATCTTCTTTGACTATTCAGAAGAATACAGTTAATCTTGAAGAATGCAGGCACCCAAAGTTGACCACCTCATAAGACTGGAGCAGTGACCAGCATTTTTCTGGTACTGAAGAATGAAGTGATCAATGGGAAGACCTAGATGGACAGCTGTGTAGCACTCAAACTGGGGAGCCCTAAACAAACAGACAGGAAGGACCATGAAGTCTGCTCTTATCTGATCTGTCAAGGCCTTCTGAGGTCTAAACGATCAGAGCAGCAGAGGATTCTTCCCCCAGATTACTGAATTCCTAAGTAAATACATGTACTATTGCTGGTAATCAATATTTCCACTAAAAGCAAACCAACATAAATTCCAGATCTACAGCCCCAAGCCTTTATTTTCCACGGCCCTACACAATTCAGAAATGGAATGGACACTTAACCGAGGCAGAAAATATTAAGAAGAGATGGCAAGAATAAACAGAACTGTACAAAAAAGATCTTAATGACCCTGATAACCATGATAGTGTGATCATTCACCCAGAGTCAGACATCATGGAGTGTGAAGTCAAGTGGGCCTTAGGAAGCACGACTACAAACAAAGCTAGTGGAAGTGATGGAATTTCAGCTGAGCTATTTCAAATCCTAAAAGAAGATGTTATAAAAGTGCTACACTCAATATGCCAACAAATTTGGAAAATTCAGCAGTGGCCATGAGGCTGGAAAAGGTCAGTTTTTATTCCAATCCCAAAGAAAGAATATCCAAGGAATGTCCATAATACTGCCCCATTGCACTCATTTCACATGCTAGCAAGGTCAGGCTCAAAATCCTTCAAGCTAGGCTTCAACAGTACATGAACTGAGAACTTTCAGATGTACAAGCTTGATATAGAAAAGGCAGAGGAACCAGAGATCAAACTGCCAACACCCATTGGAGCAGAGGAAAAGCAAGAGAATTTGAGAAAAACATCTATGTCTTCTTCACTGACTACACCAAAGTCTTTGACTGTATGGATTATAACAAACCGTAGAAAATTCTTTTTTTTTTTTTTAATTTATTTACCAGACCACCTTACCTGTCTCCTGAGAAACCTGTATGTGGTCAAGAAGCAACAGTAAAAACCAGATATGGAACAACGGACTGGTTCCAAATTGGGAAAGGAGTATGTCAAGGCTGTATATTGTCACCCTGCTTAATTAAATTCTATGCAGAGTATATCACGCAAAATGCTGGACTGGATGAAGCAGAGGCTGTAATCAAGATAGCTGGGAGAAAGATCAATAACCTCAGATATGCAGATGACACCACCCTTATGGCAGAAAGTGAAGAAGAACTAGTGTCTCTTGATAAATGTAAAAATGAGGAGTGAAAAGCTGGCTTAAAACTCGACATTCAGAAAATGAGGATCATAGCATCTGGTCTCATCATTTCATGGCAAATAGATGGGGAAACAATAGAAACAGTGACAGACTTTATTTTCTTGGGCTCCAAAATCACTGCAGATGATGACTGCAGCCATGAAATTAAAAGATGCCTGCTCCTTGGAAGAAAAGATATGACCAACCTGGACAGCATATTAAAGAGCAGAGACATTACTTTTCTGACAAAGGTCCATCTAGTGAAAACTATGGTTTTTCCAGCACTCATGTACAGATGTGAGAGTTGGACTATAAAAGAAGCTGAATGTCAAAGAATTGATGCTTTGAAACTGTGGTGTTGGGGAAGACTCTTTAGAGTCGGTTGGACTGCATGGAGATCAAACCAGTCCATCCTAAAGGAAATCAACACTGAAGATTCATTGGAAGGACTAATACTGAAGCTGAAGCTCCAGTACTTTGGCCACCAGATGGGAAGAGCTGACTCACTATGAAAGACCCTGAGCTGGGAAAGATTGAAGGCAGGAAGAGAAGTGGGCAGCAGAGGATGAGACGTTTGGATGGCATCACCAACTTGATGGACATGAGTTTGAGCCAAGTCCAAGAGACCGTGAAGGATGCAGAAACCTGGCGTGCTGCAGTCCATGGGGTTGCAAAGAGTTGGATATGACTGAGCGACTGAACAACAAAATTCACATGTCCAAAATTCAACGTCACTCTCTTGAAAAAACCTCTCTAATCCTCTTAGCTCATTAAATGCACCACCATATGTCACTCAATTTTCCAAACCTAAATTCTAGCAATTAGCCTTGACTCATCTCTTTCCACTTCATGCCAACCAACTGCTAGTGAAATTCAAAAAGAAGTATTGTTCAGCTTTCAGAAGCAGTAGAGCAGGACTCTGACACTGCCCACATTCTATGCCTGTCTACAAGTGCAGCAAATCAGGCAGTTCTTTAGATAAGAAAGGGATGCTGGGAGCCATCAGGATGCCCCCTTGCTCGGATGACAAGGTCACGAGACTAAGAAAGAAATTGCAAGGCTGACTTTCTTTATGGGGCATCCTGGACTAGCACCCCACCCCCCCTCCGGTGATTCTGGGAGCCATCAGGATGCCCCCTTGCTCGGATGACAAGGTCACGAGACTAAGAAAGAAATTGCAAAGCTGACTTTCTTTATCGGGGCATCCCGGGAAAGCCCCACACTGGTATTTTTCTTAGGAGTTCTGTCCATTCTCTGAACATTGGCTAATCTCAGTAGGTCAGTCCCAGTTGGAAAGAATTCATCCTGAGATAATCCCCCCAGACCTTATCGACCAGAGGATCCGGGAAGGTGGATCACCTTTCCCGGGGGCTAAGGAGGAATGAAAGGGACATTTAAATAGATTACTCCTCCTACTACTAATTACTGGGGAGTTTACCAAGAGTTCTCTGGGGGTCATGGCAAGGCCACCACCAGAAAGGCTCGTACTTGGGTCACCTTTCCACCTCCCACTCCCCTGACCACTCCACGGAGGAGGCTCTCTTCCTTGAAGAACTCAGGCTCAATTGGGACTTAGGAATGCTCATAATTGTGGCCGGCATAGTTGGAGATATTGATTGCCTTAGGATAATGTAGACATAGGAATTCATTATAGTAGTTATATGGTTAATAGGGTTTTATTGCTAAAGCAGTGCTGCTAGACAGTCTCTTAGTCCTCTTTCCTCTTCCTAAACTGTCTCTTAGTCCTCTTTCCTCTTTCTAAACTGTATTAGTCCTCTTTGCTCTTTCTAAACTGTCTCTTTGTCCTCTTTCCTCTTTCCTTGTAAGAACCAGAGTAGGTTAATAGAGTAAACAGTCTCAAGCTTTAGCCCTTCCCTCTAGCTTCTACATAGTTATACCTGATAAGAGAAATGTAATCTTTCTACTTAGGTTGATGTACTTATCATGATTGAATGAAGTATACTGAAGACATTCAAATGGTAAACATACTATTGTTAAATCTAATTACATAAAAATCTGACTTCTGCAAAGGGAATGTTTCATGATAGACTGGGGAATGAGCTCAAATGATAAGGTTGCTATGGAAGGTAGAAAACAAAAAATTGTATAGAATGATAGGTGATGTAATGATGTAATGGGGATGTCTTTTGGCTATAAAACTGTAAACCAACAATAAACGAGAGAGACTGCTCCATCACCACACATCGACTCAGCTCAGTTCTTCAGCCGACGCCACTCATCCCTCAAGACCCCCAGACTCCGCTGGGGCTACCCCGGCAAGGGAAATGTGTCTTGGAATTCTTCAGACCCTGGATGCCAAGCCAACCTCCTGGGATCTAAGAAGTCTTATGACTCACAAGTGAAACAAACAGCATTGTAAATGTTTGAGTAAAACCATAGCTGCATTTTTGTATGCAAACTAATGATGATAGCAGTTTGTACTCTGGGATTATAAACGTGGGCCCCACAAACTGCAATTTGACATCTCACCCATGGAGTAGACACACTACTTTGGACCCTTTCTCAGTTAAGACTCCAGACTGAAGTTAAGGTGGAAATTCCCAGTGCTGTTTAAGTCTGTATGTAGGTGTTGACTCAAATTGGTGATGAATATCCTGTTGAGTTCAGTTCAGTACAGGGCTCAGACATGTCCAACTCTTTGTGACCCCATAAGCCATAGCATGCCAGGCCTCCCTGTTCATTACCAACTCCTGGACTTTACCCAAACTCATGTCCACTGAGTCGGTGATGCCATCTAACCATCTCATCCTATGTCGTCCCCCTCGCCTCCTGCCCTCAATCATTCCCAGCATCAGGGTCTTTTCCAATAAGTCAGCTCTTCGCTTCAGGTAGTCAAAGTATTGCAGTTTCAGCTTCAATATCAGTCAGTGAAAAGAACACCCAGGACTGATCTCCTTTAGGATGGTCTGGTTGGATCTCCTTGAAGTCCAAGGGACTGTCCAGAGTCTTCTCCAACACCGCAGTTCAAAAGCATCAATTCTTCTGTGCTCAGCCTTTTCCACTGTCCAACTCTCACATCCATGCATGACTGCTGGAATAACCATAGCCCTGACTAGACGGACCTTCATTGGCAAAGTAATGTCTCTGCTTTTCAATATACTATCCAGGTTGGCCAAAACTTTCCTTCCAAGGTGTAAGCACCTTTTGATTTCATGGCTGCAGTCACCATCTGCAGTGATTTTGGAGCCCCCTAAAAACAAAGTCGGACACTGTTTCCACTGTTTCCCCATCTATTTCCCATGAAGTGATGGGACCAGATGCCATGATCTTAGTTTTCTGAATGTTGAGCTTTAAGCCAACTTTTTCACTCTCCTCTTTCACATTCAGCAAGAGGCTCTTTAATTCTTCTTCACTTTCTGCCATAAGGGAGGTGTCATCTCCATATCTGAGGTTATTGATATTTCTCCCGGCAATCTGATTCCAGCTTGCGCTTCTTCCAGCCCACATTTTTCATGATGTACTCTGCATATAAGTTAAATAAGCAGGGTGACAATATATAGCCTTGATGTACTCCTTTTCCTATTTAGAACCAACCTGTTGTTCCATGTCTAGTTCTAACTGTTGCTTCCTGACCTGCATACAGGATTCTCAAGAGGCAGGTCAGGTGGTCTTGTATTCCAATCACTTTGAGAATTTCCCACAGTTTATTGTGATCCACACAGTAAAAGGCTTTGGCATAGTCAATACCACAGAAATAGATGTTTTTCTGGAACTCTCTTGCTTTTTTGATGATCCAGTGAATCAATTTGATCACTGGCAATTTGATCTCTGGTTCCTCTGCCTTTCCTAAAACCACCTTGAACATTTTGAAGTTCACGGTTCATGTACTGCTGAAGCCTAGCTTGGAGAATTTTAAGCATTACTTTACTAGTGTGTGAGATGAGTGCAATTGTGCGGTAGTTCGAGCATTCTTTGGCATTGCCTTTCTTTGGGATTGGAATGAAAACTCATCTTTTCCAGTCCTGTGGCCACTGCTGAGTTTTCCAAATTTGCTGGCATATTGAGGGTAGCACTTGCACAGCATCATCTTTCCAGATTCGAAATAGCTCAACTGGAATTCCATCATCTCCACTAGCTTTGTTTGTAGTGATGCTTCCTAAGGCCCATTTGACTTTGCATTCCAGGATGTCTGGCTCTAGGTGAGTGATCACACCATCATGATTATCTGAGTTGTGGCGATCTTTTTTGTACAGTTCTTCTGTGTATTCTTGCCACCTCTTCTTAATATCTTCTGCTCTGTTAGGTCCATATCATTTCTGTCCTTTATTGTACCTGTTTTGCATGAAATATTCCCTTGGTATCTCTAATTTTCTTGAAGAGATCTCGAGTCTTTCCCATTCTATTGTTTTCTTCTATTTCTTTGCATTGATCTCTGAGGAAGGTTTTCTTATATCCCCTTGCTATTCTTTGGCACTATGCATTCAAATAGGTATATCTTTCCTTTTCTCCTTTGCTTTTTGGTTCTCTTCTTTTCACAGCTATTTGTAAGGCCTCCTCAGACAGCCATTTGCTTTTTTGCATTTTTTTTCCTTGGGGATGGTCTTCATTCCTGGCTCCTGTACAATGTCACGATCCTCCATCCATAGTTCATCAGGCACTCCATCTATTAGATCTAGTCCCTTAAATCTATTTCTTACTTCCACTGTATAATCATAAAGGATTTGATTTAGGTCATACCTGAATGGTCTAGTGGTTTTCTCTGCTTTCTTCAATTTCAGTCTGAATTTGGCAATAAGGAGTTCATGATCTGAGCCACAGTCAGCTCCTGGTCTTGTTTTCACTGACTGTATAGAGTTTCTCCATCTTTGGTTACAAAAAGTATAATCAATCTGATTTCGGAGTTGACCATATGGTGATGTCCATGTATAGAGTCTTCCCTTGTATTGTTAGAAGAGGGTGTTTGCTATGACTAGTACGTTCTCTTGGCAAAACTTTATTAGCCTTTGCCCTGCTTCATTCTGTACTGGAAGGCCAAAGGTGCCTGTTACTCCAGATGTTTCTTGACTTCCTTCTTATGCATACCAGTCCCCTATAATGAAAAGGAAATCTTTTTTGGGTGTTAGTTCTAAAAGGTCTTGTAGGTCTTCATAGAACCATTCAACTTCAGCTTCTTCAGTGTTACTGGTCAAGGCATAGACTTGGATTACCATGATATTGAATGGTTTGCCTTGGAAACGAACAGAGATGATTCTGTCATTTTTGAGATTGCATCCAAGTACTGCATTTTGGACTCTTTTGTTGACTATGATCACTACTCCATTTCTTCTCAGGGATTCCTGCCCACATTAGTAGATATAATGGTCATCTGAATTGAACTCACCCATTTAAGTCCCTTTTATTTCACTGATTCCTAGAATGTCAATGTTTACTCTTGCCATCTCCTGTTTGACCACTTCCAATTTGCCTTGATTCATGGACCTAACATTCCAGGTTTCTATGCAGTATTGCTCTTTACAGCATTGGACCTTGCATCTATCACCAGTCACATCCACAACTGGGTGTTGTTTTTGCTTTGACTCCATCCCTTAATTCTTTCTGGAGTTATTTCTCCACTGATCTCCAATAGTATATTGGGTACCTACCGACCTGGGGAGTTCATCTTTCAGTGTCCTATCTTTTTGCATTTTGATATTGTTCATGGGGTTCTCAAGGCAAGAATACTGAAGTGGTTTGCCATTCCCTTCTCCAGTGGACCACATTCTCTCAGACCTCTCCGTCATGACCTGTTACTTCTCTCTATTGTTTCTATTTCTTTTTTTCTTCTAAGGACCATGTATTGAAATTAAGTTAAATAATCTTCTATTAAAAGTTGAAATCATTTATTTTTGTGTAATGAGTGGTTTCTTTTGTTAGGGAATCCTTTAAACCTAAAATAAAATAAAACTTCTGGCAAAACTAATTTGGTGCTGTGAGCCGGATTCATGAAACCAAATGCTACTCTTTAAAAAAAGGAAAAAATAAATAAGAGATTAAGACTAATGAAGTTGTTATTCCCAGATGGGATGATTTGCTTACTGCTTATTAAGTAAATAATAAACAGGCTGAATCTTTAGAAGTTATTGAATGTTTGCAGCTTGTGTCATTTGAGAATGGACAAAAATGTATCATGCTGGGTTGGAGAGGCTGGATCCTCCTCCCTGCCTACAATGAGGTATATGATTAACATCGATTGAAGAGAAATTAAAATTGGAGAAAGAGTCATGTGATTTGCAGGCATGATTGTTTATCTTAGAATGTCAAAATTACATTTTAGCTGACCAAATCTCCACTTTCCAGTGTGTAACTGAAAAAAGCTACTGTAAAGGTTGCAAAAGGTAAGTGTTGAAAGTGGTGTTGTAAGGTTAACAAAACAAAGTTCTTTCTAGGCAAATGTGGGAGAAAAAGCAAAGAGACCAAGAGATATTTTAAATCTCAAACAGAAACTATGAAATCTCCGTCTGTCTGGATATATGTATATGTGTCAGTATGTATTTTTTTGTTTGGAAAAATTGCTAAGGGTAATTTGTAAATGAACTCTATTTAATTCCTTAAATAAAAGTAAGTGCTTACAAATCAGACAATTATAAATGCAAAAGAACTAAGCTAAATGAATTTCAGGTTCACTGGTAAATATTTAGTCTTAAATTAACAGCTGGCATTATAATTGTTAATCTAATTAATGTAGACATGGTGTGAAGGTGCTGTACTCATTATGCCACCAAATTTGGATAACTCGGCAGGGGCCACAGGATTGGAAAAGATCAGGTTTCATCACAATTCCAAAGAAAGGCAATGCCAAAGAATGTTCAAACTACCACACAATTGTACTTATCCCACACACCAGAAAAGCAATGTTCAAAATTCTCTGTGTTAGGCTTCAACAGTACATGAACTGAGAACTTTTAGATGTTCAAGCTAGATTTGGAAAAGGCAAAGGAACCAGAGATCAAATTGCCAACATCTGTTGGCTCATAGGAAAAGCAAGAGAGTTCCAGAAAAACATCTACTTCTGCTTTATTGACTATGTCAAAATCTTTGACTGTGTGGATCACAAAAAACTGTGGGAAATTCTTCAAGAGATGGGAATACCAAACCACCTTACTTGTCTCCTGAGAAATTTGTATGCAGGTCAAGAAGCAACAGTTAGAACCACACATGGAACAACGAACTGATTCCAAATTGGGAGAAGAGTATGTCAAGGCTGTATATTCTCACCCTGCTTATTTAACTTATATGCAGAGTACATAATGTGAAATGCCAGGCTAGATGAATCACAGACTGGAATCAAGATCGCTGGAAGAAAGTTCAATAACTTCAGATATGTAGATGACATCCTCCTTATGGCAGAAAGTGAAGAAGAACTAAAGAGCCTCTTGCTGAATGTGAAAGAAGAGAGTGAAAAAGTTGGCTTATGGCTCAACATTCAGAAAACTAAGATCATGGCATCTGGTCACTTCATGGGGAATAGATGGGGAAACAGTGGAAATAGTGTCAGACTTTATTTTTGGGGGGCTCCAAAATCACTGTAGATGGTGATTGCAGCCATGAAATCAAAAGGTGCTTACACCTTGGAAGGAAAGTTTTGGCCAACCTGGATAGTATATTGAAAAGCAGAGACATTACTTTGCCAATGAAGGTCTGTCTAGTCAAGGCTATGGTTTTTCCAGTAGTCATGTATGGATGTGAGAGTTGGACAGTGGAAAAGGCTGAGCACAGAAGAATTGATGCTTTTGAACTGTGGTGTTGGAGAAGACTCTTGAGAGTCCCTTGGACTGTAAGGAGATCCAACCAGACCATCCTAAAGGAGATCAGTCCTGGGTGTTCATTGGAAGGACTGATGTTGAAGCTGAAACTCCAGTACTTTGGCCACATCATGCGAAGAGTTGACTCATTGGAAAAGACCCTGATGCTGGAAACGATTGAAGGCAGGAGGAGAAGGGGACAACAGAGGATGAGATGGCTGGATGGCATCACCGACACGATGGACATGGGTTTGGGTAGACTCCGGGAGTTGGTGATGGACAGGGAAGCCTGGTGTGCTGCAGTTCATGAGGTCACAAAGAGTTGGAGACGACTAAGTGACTGAACTGACGGAAAGTAGGAAATGTGTTTCTAGAAAAGAAGGTATGATGAATGGAACTGCATGATGTTAAGGGAAACAGAAGTAGGTCTGACTTACAGGTGTCTGTTTTTCAATGGGAAAATAAAGTTACAGATACAGAAAGTAAAAAAAGGTTTTTGGAAAGTGGACCTGGGAAAAGAGTTTTATTCATAGTGCAAGTTTTCTTGGGATGTTGAGCTTCCTTTGATAACAGATTCTGTACCCCTTAAGTGATCTGTTTTGTATTTGCCTTGAAAACTTTTATTGTTACTTTGGCTGAGTGAATAACTATTGTTTCATAGTGACTTGTGATCTTATCTGACTGAGTGTTCTTAACCCTTTGATATTTTTGACAGACATTCCTAAAATCAAAGTGTAATGAAATTCTTTTGACTTCTAACCACTTTGAGGGTGCTTCAGAGTGTTCCTGAGTCATCCCAAAGAAAGATACTAAACAATTAGTTTTATTTGATCTGTTAAAGTATATGGGAAGTACTATCAAATAACTAATAAATCTTCTCAGATTATGTTATATGGTAAATGTTACTAATATAGATAGTCTAGAAAGTATATAGAAATCATGAAGATTTGATATGTCCTGGTAAAATTTTATTAGTCATAATTCTAGTTACTATATATAAGTACATATCACAGCAATAACCACGTTACTTTGTCAATTATATTGTAATCAGATTTTAAACGTGCCTTTTTAAGCCTTTTTGTTATTATAGAGAGTTATGGTTTCACCCTGATGCCTTGCAAAAATACTGCCTCTTCAAGATTTACAGAAAGAACTTTCTAAGATTAAAATTAAAATTAACCAGATAAACAAATTTTGTTATTATCAGTAAGCTGCTATCAGATTGGAATTTGGTTTTCTCTGTTAAGGCAACAAAGTTTTCTTGGCATGCAGCATTTGATAACACATTAGGTGAATTTCTTTGTCTTTAAATAATTTTTATGTGCTTTTAAAAGCTTTTGTTAGTTTGTTAAAGTAAATAAATATTATTTCACAATGGTCTATTAAATTTGTAGCACACATAAATAAACCTCATTCTGTTTCTACAAAAAATTAATGCCTCATTGTCAGACTTTCTCTGGTGGCTCAGGTGGTAAAGAATCTGCCTGCAATGCAGAAAACCTGAGTTTGATCCCTGGGTCAGGAATATCCCCTGGAGAAGGGAATGCCTACCCACTCCAGAATTCTTGCCTAGAGAATTCCATGGACAGAGGAGCCTAGCAGGCTCCTGTCCATGAGATTGCAAAGAGTCGGACATGACTGAACAACTAACATTTTCACTTTCAGTTTCATGTCCTGAGGACATGGCAACAATCTACTCCTAAATTAAGGAATTTAAAATGGATAAGCAATAGCTGTAGATCAACAGTCAGGGCTGTGGGAAATCTCAGATGTCCGCTTGGCTTTTTCTGACACTCTGCCAAACTTCCTTTTTTTTTTTTTTTAATTTGATGGGGTAAAACCTTCCCTGGCTGCAGGGTTAAAGCCCTCACAAAGATTTTTGTTTCATTGAATAGTAAATTCTAGTTTTGTTCATTGAGATCTATGTTAACCAAGACTCACTTACCGATAGTTACTTGCTGTTATGTTTTATTGCTAAAAAGTTTTATTGAATTATTATAAAGCTGAACTCAGTAACCTATCTTTGGATGGAAATCAGATACCCCATGAACTACAACCAGGGGACATAAATTACATGTATCTATCAATGAATTATATGCTAACTGGAGCTTATGGCAAAAACAACAAGGCAAAAGAGAGCCCTTGCATCTTTGGGACAGGGAAACTTTCAGAGTCAAAAAGAGTTATACTAAGAGGAGTCAGTTTGCTGAATTATATGTAATGTATCAGGTTCTAAAACAAGAAAGTTGAACAGAATGTCAAATTTATATAGATTCTTATTCAATAGCTGAAGGATTGGCCACTTAACTTTCCATGTGGGTAAAGAATAATGTAAATTCATTCCAAGGAATTATGGGGTAAGGAATTAAGGTCTGACATTTGGGAACCTGTTCAAATCACTGTTTCAGTCTTCACTGTAGAAGCTCACAGTATTCGAAATCTATGGAACAATGGTATAACTCTATTATAGATGAAAAATCCAAATCCAAATTGTAGAAGTTGACTTAGACTCTGGTGACTTAAAAGGTTTGACTTTATGGGCATGCCAAAGAAATGTGGCCATCTGGGGGGAAAAGCAAGATAAAGGTGGGCTCAGGATCAATCTCATTAAATCTGCTAGTTTACAATGTCCAATTTGTTAACATATTAAGCATAGAATCTTGCCACACCTAGTCAAAGGACAATTGGCATGTGGGAAAATATGGCAAATTGATTATATTGGATCCATTAATTTGAGATAAAGGATGTCAACACATGTGTACTGCTGTGGACACCTGTTCTGGATATTTAGTGGTCATTCTCTTCAGGAAAGTCAATTCAGCTAAAACTATTAAAACATTGGAGGTAATTTATATTATGGTGTTCTATTTCAAATTGAGAGTGACAATGGGTTACATTTTAAAGGTAAGTTAATGCAAGAGTTTGCTTAGCAACATAACATACAATGGATTTTTCGTATTTCTTATTATCTGCAAGCTGCTGGTTTGATTTAAAGAAGGAATGGCCTACTTAAATAGTGATTAGTTAAACTTGGAGAGGGCTTTATAAAAACCGGAGGACAGATGCCTCATTGGTAAAGAATCTGCCTACTAATGCAGAAGACATGAGTTCATTAGGTCAGGAAGATCCCCTGGAGAAGGAAATGGCAACCCACTCCAGTATTCTTGCCCACTCTAGAAATCCCATGGACAGGAGGAGCCTGGAAGGCTACAGTCCATGAGGTTGCAAAAGAGTCAGACATGACTTGGCAGTTGAGCATGAGCATGAGGAGAATCAGAAACTCCTTCGATGAGAATGATTATTCCAAATTTACAAATTCATAAAATACACTTGTTTCCTGAAACAACTGAATATTGGGAAATTTGGAAAAGGAAATGGCAACCCAGTTCAGTATTCTTGTCTGAGAAACCTTGTGGACAGAGAAACCTGGCAGGCTACAGTCGCCAGGGTTGCAAAGGAGCTAGACACTAAAACTGAGACACTAAACAACAGATTGAAAAATTAGCCCAGGAGCATTAGCTCCTTTCTGAGCTACTCCTGAGGCCACTGGACAGGATTTGTACTCTATATCTGAACACAGACTAACTGAAAGATTGATATGTGCTATTTCAACTGGTATTGTAATTAAAATGCCACCTAGACACTTTGGATTAATAAAAGAATATTCCAGTGTAGTGTTAAGAGGGATCTGTGTCTATGGGGGAGTTATAGATCCAGACTATCAAAGAAATCTTAGTAATTTTAAAAAATGAAGAAAAAGATTATCTATTTGTTAATAAACATAATCAAATTGCCCAATTGCTGATTTTTCTAATGTAATTGGAAAAGGACAAAAAAGGAGACTCTCCCACCGTGTGAACAGAGGTGACAGAGGATTTTAGTCCACAAACAAAATGCATGCAATTGGAGTAAAAGTCTGGGTGAAGCAGCCTAATAGTCCTCCCATACCTGCTGATGTGATTACACAGCAAAAGGATGACACTGTATTAGTAATGATCCCTGGACAGGAAAAAATGGAAATATGTGCCCTTAACCCAATGTTAATTCTCACAAATAGATTATTCTTAGAAGCCTGACTGTAATGCAGATTGTCATTTGTGCCTCAACTTTCAAGGATCTTTAGCTGGAAAAATATGAGCTGGACCTGAACTCAAGATAACTTTTTCTGCCCAGCAAATAAGCTTGTCCTTTCTTAACTTTGACTCTCTAAGGACAAAATTTATCTGTTTTCTAGATTACACAGCACTGGTAAAGACATAGCTCAAGCCTTGACCATTAATGCTAAGTGGATGCCTACAACATTAAAACCATATGAACTTAGCTTAACTTACCATAAAGACTTGTTACAGTTGTTTTAATGACTCAGTAATATTTCAGCTATACCAAACTAAATCCTTAACTGACATGTTTGATTGGATTGTTCTATGCAGCTGTTACATTACCTTGCTCAAAAGGATAAGGCCCAAGGAATTTTCATGTCTACTAATGCATATGAGTGGAAAATTATTTAGAGAATGGTTCCTAAAAATCATTGGTTATTTATCCCTGAAGGCATTACCAAATGGACAACACATGGTGCCAAGGAACTCTATACAATTATGGTATAGTCAATATGAGTTTAATGTGCCGATTTTACGCATTCTTTTTGGAGAATATTGGCTACCTCATTTCACTGGAAATTATTTGGATGTTAATAATTGCACTCACTTACTGATAGACTGTAACAAGGCTACTGAGGGACTGCTATGTGGACCAACTTTTCACATTTGGGATCCCTGCTTATTGGAGAACTCCATCAACTACTGTGAATGGGCTATCTTCCCTAAATCCTATGTTTTTGAAGTAGCCCCTCAATTTGTATGTATTATAACCAATGATACAGAAACTACTTTTACATATCAGTTAGGAATCCCTTTTCTCAGATGCCGAACACATGTTGATCATTTATATTGGAAGCGATAGTGTTAAAGTGTTAGTTGCTCAGTCATGTCCAACTCTTTGTGACCCCCCCCATGGACTATAGCCCTTCACATTCCTCTGTCTATGAGATTTCTCAGGTAAGAATACTGGAGTGGCTAGCCATTCTCTTCTCCAGGGAATGTTCCTGAGTCAGGGATCAAACCCAGGTCTCCCACATTGCAGGTGGATTCTTTACCATTTGAGCTACCAGGGAAGTCCTTATATTGGAATGGTATCACCTATTTATTTTCTCTTACTCCCCCATGAGAACTCAGGTATTGTGGACTCAAATGTTATTCCCTACTCTTTCTGTCCCCCGTATTAGCTTCCTCTTAAGTAAGAGTTTGCAAGGAATCAAAGAGTCAAAAAATTTCATAGATAAACATAATTGTACCTTGATAGACATTCTGTTATTACTACTATTGCTGAAAATAATAGATGTAGGAGTTGATATACAAAAACAAACTTCTTGTTCATGGGATTTTTTTCTTTACTAAATCCCCTACTGCTCAAAGATTGTTTCCTGCATTGTTTAACCCATACTTGTTTCTTTGATCACTTTGTTTCTATTGACTATCTAGGACTGCTATTAATATTTGATTTATAGAATTAAGAAGACTGCTCATTTTATTTTGGTTTATTCCTGTGCTCTACAGCCTAAACAATCTTGAGGCTGACTGTTAGGATATTAAAACGGAGGAAGTTGGGTTCAGGCTTCAGAAGTAGAAGAGCAGGCCTCTGAGCTGCCTGGACACTGCCAGGATTCTGTGCCTGCCGGCAAGTTCAACAAATCAGAAGGCACTATAGATAAGAAAGGCAGTAGGTCTGGAAACTCTTGAGCCCCTGGGGGTCTGGCCAACGCCATGGGGTCTAAGAAGTTTTATAACTCACGAGGTCAAACAAACAACATTATAATGTTGTTTAAATAAAGTAAAACCAATCCCTCCCCTACAATAGGCAGAAACTAGAAGACTGATAATTAAGATTCCCTAAACATCAGTCATCCTGTTACCTCACCACTGACCAATCAGAAAAAATGTCCTCAAGCTGATCACACACCTGCTGCCCTCACCCTTTATTGTTGTTTAGTTGCCAAGTTGTGCCTGACTCTTTTGTGACCCCATGGACTGTAGCCCACTGGGCTCCTCTGTCCACGGGGTTTCACAGGCAAGAATACTGGAGTGGGTTGCCATTTCCTTCTCCAGGGGATCTCCCCAACACAGGGATCAAACTCATGTCTTCGGCATTGGCCGGCAGATTCTTTATCACTGAGCCACCTGGGAATCCCACCCTCACCCCTAGGGTTGCCTTTAATAACTCTTGCCTGAGAGCCATGAGGGGAATTCTCATGTTTGGCACACTAGCTGCCTGTTTTCCTTGCTTGGAGCCTTGTACTTTCTCTCATCACAGTCCATTGTCAGTAGATTGGCTTGGCTTCAGGAAGGATGAGCAAGGGCCCAATTCAATTTTAGCGACAAAGAATGTCCCACAAAAATGAAAATATGTACTATTAACATCTTACCCTTCATAGAAAAAGTTTGTCTAGTTGCTCCTCTATACTTGCCTCTCACCACTCTCCATTGTAGCAATCCCAAACTATTTGCAGTCCCTAACAGACTATGTTTTTCTCTCTGATCTGCTTCCCTCTCCCACCCCTCCATGGTGTTTCAATAGAACCAACTCCATTTTAGCATTTAACAGTTATTTTGATTGTCCTTTTATTTGTCTGGTTCAAGTGTTCACCACTGAATCCTCAGCACCCAGCACAATTCTTGCCCTCCTTCAGCACTGGTAAAAGTGTGGTAATTAAATAAGCAGCATCTTGAAGAAATGAACAATACTGTGTTCCAGCTTTTAAAAGTCTGCAAAAGGAATACATATAAATGACAAATTAATTTACAAAGAAGAATTAAAAAACACCAAAAAGTAGTAAGTACTCTGCATTATAACCAAGTAGAGAGAATTCCACCAGGTGAAAGTTTCCCCTTCTTTAGAATTCTTTCTGACTGGAACACAAGCCCCCTCTATGACAAAATTCTTACTGACCTTTTTGTAATCATGTAGTGTTCTCATCTATAAAATAAAGCTAAATAATTCCAATTACCAAGGGAACATTTCTGCAAAGATGGGCACAATAAAGGACAGAAACGGTATGGACCTAACAGAAGCAGAACACATTAAGAAGAGGTGGCAAGAATACACAGAACTATACCAAAAAAAAAGACCTTAATTGCTGGGAGCCGTCAGGATGCCCCCTCACTCGGATGACAAAGTCACGAGACCAAGAAGGAAACTGCAAAGTGCAAAGTAGATTTTCCTTCCGGGCATCCCAAGGCAAGGCCCCTCCTGGTATTTTTCTTGGGAAGTTCTGATTATGTTCATCTGTTTATGTTTTAGCTCATCTCCGATCAGTCCCAGTTAGAAAAAATTCATCCTGAGATAATTCCCTCAGACCTTATTTCCCTCCTACTAGTTACTGGGGAGTTTACCAAGAGTTCTCTGGGGGTCATGGCAAAGCCACCACCAGAAGGGCTTGTACTTGGGTCACCTTTCCACATCCCCCCCACCACCACCACTCCACGGAGGAGGCTCCCTTTCTTGAAAAAACCAGGCTGGAATAGGACTTAAGAATGCTTATAACTGTGACCAGCATAGTTGGAGACACTGATTGCTTTAGGGTAATGTAGAAATAAGAATTCCTTTTAGTAGTTGTAAGGTTAATAGGGTTTCATTGTTAAAGCAGTGCTGCTAAACTGTCTCTTTGTCTTCTTTTCTCTTTCCTTGTAAAAACCAAAATAGGTTAATAGAATAAAACAGTTTCAAGCTAGCTTCTACATAGTTGCACCTTGTCAGAGAACATTTGGCAGGTGGCTTCCTGTGTCAATTCCTGAATATTCAGAGATGAGTGGAGAGGCACACCTTCTCCGGGGACAAAAGAAATGCATACATTCTTCAAGTATAGCAACCATTTACAGCCTTCTTCCCTCTCGGATATGGAAAGTTAAGTTCTTTACAACCCCCTCTTTTTGAGATAGATTCTAGCCCTATGTTTCCTGGATAAGTTGCAAGATTTTTATCTTTGCTGAAAAGGCTATCTTGTAAGACAGTGAATATTTGCCCGCATTATGCTAAATAAAGATATGCTAGAGATATTCAAATGGTAAACATACTATTATTAAGTCTGATTATGCAGAAACCTGACCTTTTGTAAAGAAGATGAGCTTAATGTAAAAGTTGTTGATGGTAGGCAGAAAACAAAAGTTTGCATAAAATAGTTGTGATGTAATGGGATGTTCTTTGGCTATAAAACTGTAAGCTAACAGAAATAAAGTGAGAGACTTCTCCATCTCCTTTTGGAGAGACTTCTCCATCACCTCACAAAACTAACAGCAATAAAGAGAGACTGCTTCATCACCACACACCGACTCAGCTCAGTTCTTCCACTGACGCCACTCATCCCTCAAGACCCCCGGACCCGCCTGGGCTGGATCCCAGCACTTAATGAAAAGATATTCCATGCAAATAAAGACCAAAAGAAAGCAGGAGTGGCAATACTCATATCAGATAAAGTAGACTTTAAAATAAAGGCTGTGAAAAGAGATACAGATGGACATTACATAATGATCAAAGGATCAATCCAAGAAAAAGAAATAACAATTATAAATATATATGCACCCAACATAGGAGATCCACAATATGTAAGGCAAATGCTAACAAGTATGAAGGGGGAAATTAACAATAACACAATAATAGTGGGAGACTTAAATACACCACTCACACCAATGGATAGATCAACTAAGCAGAAAATTAACAAGGAAACTCAAACTTTAAATGATACAATAGACCAGTTAGACCTAATTGATATCTATAGGACATTCCACCCCAAAACAATGAATTTCACCTTTTTCTCAAGCGCACACGTGACCTTCTCCAGAATAGATCACAACCTGGGCCATAAATCTAGCCTTGGTAAATTCAAAAATATTGAAATCATTCCAAGCATCTTTTCTGACCACAATGCAGTGAGATTAGATATCAATTACAGGAGAAAATCATTCAAAAATTCCAACATATGGAGGCTCAACAACACACTGCTGAATAACCAACAAATCACAGAAGAAATCAAAAAAGAAATCAAAATATGCATAGAAATGAATGAAAAAGAAAACACAACAACCCAAAACCTATGGGACACAGTAAAAGCAGTGCTAAGGGAAAAGTTCATAGCAATACAAGCTCACCTCAGGAAACAAGAAAAAAGTCAAATAAATAACCTAACTTTACACCTAAAGCAAGTAGAAAAGGAAGAAATGCAGAAGCCCAGGGCTAGTAGAAGGAAAGAAATCTTAAAGATCAGGGCAGAAATAAATGCAAAGGAAACAAAAGAGACCATAACAAAAATCAACAAAGCCAAAAGCTGGTTCTTTGAGAAGATAAATAAAATTGACAAACCATTAGCCAGACTCATCAAGAAACAAAGGGATAAGAACCAAATCAACAGAATTAGAAATGAAAACGGAGAGATCACAACAGGAAACACAGAAATACAAAGGATCATAAGAGATTATCAGCAACTATGTGCAAATAAACTGGACAACCTGGATGAAATGGACAAATTCCTAGAAAAGTACAACTTTCCAAGACTAAACCAGGAAGAGATAGATAATATTAATAGACCCATCACAAGCACGGAAATTGAAACCGTAATCAGAAATCTTCCAAAAAACAAAAGCCCAGGACCAGATGGCTTCACAGCTGAATTCTACCAAAAATTTAGAGAAGAACTAACACCTATTCTACTCAAACTCTTCCAGAAAATTGCAGAGGAAGGTAAACTTCCAAACTCTTTCTACGAGGCCACCATCACCCTAATTCCAAAACCCGACAAAAGATGCCTCAAAAAAAGAAAACTACAGGCCAATATCACTGATGAACATAGATGTAAAAATCCTTAACAAAATTCTAGCAAATAGAATCCAACAACACATTAAAAAGATCATACATCATGATCAAGTAGGCTTTACCCCAGGGATGAAAGGATTCTTCAATATTCGCAAATCGATCAATGTAATACACCACATTAACAAATTGAAAAATAAAAACCACATGATTATCTCAATAGATGCAGAGAAAGCCTTTGACAAAATTCAACATCCATTTATGATAAAAACCCTCCAAAAAGCAGGAATAGAAGGAACATACCTCAACATAATAAAAGCTATATATGATAAATCCATAGCAAACATTATCCCCAATGGTGAAAAACTGAAAGCATTTCCCCTGAAGTCAGGAACAAGACAAGGGTGCCCACTCTCACCACCTTTTCAACATAGTTTTGGAAGTCTTGGCCACAGCAATCAGAGTAGATAAAGAAATAAAAGGAATCCAGATTGGAAAAGAAGAAGTAAAACTCTCTCTGTTTGCAGATGACATGATCCTCTATATTGAAAACCCTAAAGACTCTACCAGAAAATTACTAGAGCTAATCAGTGAATATAGCAAAGTTTCAGGATACAAAATCAACACACAGAAATCCCTGGCATTCCTATACACTAACAATGAGAAAACAGAAAGAGGAATTAAGGAAACAATTCCATTCACCATCGAAACAAAAAGAATAAAATACTTAGGAGTATTTCTACCTAAAGAATCAAAAGACTTGTATATAGAAAACTATAAAACACTGATGAAAGAAATCAAAGAGGACACAAACAGATGGAGAAATGTGCCGTGTTTGTAGATTGGATGAATCAATATAGTGAAAATGAGTATACTACCCAAAGCAATCTATAGATTCAATGCAATTCCTATCAAGCTACCAGAGGTCTTTTTCAGACAATTAGAACAAATAATTTCACAATTTGTATGAAAATACAAAAAACCTCATATAGCCAACGCAATCTTGAGAAAGAAGAATGGAACTGGAGGAATCAACCTACCTGACTTTAGGCTATACTACAAATCCACAGTCATTAAGACAGTATGGTACTGGCACAAAGACAGAAATATAGATCAATGGAACAAAATAGAAAGCCCAGAGATAAATCCACACATCTATGGACACCTTATCTTTGACAAAGGAGGCATGAATATATAATGGAGAAAAGACAATCTCTTTAACAAGTGGTGCTGGGAAAACTGAACAGCCACTTGTAAAAGAATGAAACTAGAACACTTTCTAACACCATACACAAAAATAAACTCAAAATGGATCAAAGATCTAATCATAAGACCAGAAACTATAAAACTCCTAGAGGATAACATAGGCAAAACACTCTCTGACATAAACCAAAGCGGGATCCTCTATGACCCACCTCCCAGAATATCGGAAATAAAAGCATGAATAAACAAATGGGACCTAATTAAAATTAAAAGCTTCTGCACAACAAAGGAAACTATAAGCAAGGTGAAAAGACAGCCTTCAGAATGGGAGAACATAATAGCCAATGAAGCAACAGACAAACAATTAATCTCAAAAATATACAAGCAACTCCTGCAGCTCCATTCCAGAAAAATAAACGACCCAATCAAAAAGTGGGCCAAAGAACTAAACAGACATTTCTCCAAAGAAGACATAAAAATGGCTAACAAACACATGAAAAGATGCTCAACATCACTCATTATCAGAGAAATGCAAATCAAAACCACAATGAGGTATCACTTTACACCAGTCAGAATGGCTGCCATCCAAAAATCTACAAGCAATAAATGCTGGAGAGGATGTGGAGAAAAGGGAACTCTCTTACACTGCTGGTGGGAATGGAAACTAGTACAGCCACTATGGAAAACAGTGTGGAGATTCCTTAAAAAACTGCAAATAGAACTGCCATATGACCCAGCAATCCCACTGCTGGGCATACACACCGAGGAAACCAGAATTGAAAGAGACACGTGTACCCCAATGTTCATCGCCGCATTGTTTACAATAGCCAGGACATGGAAGCAACCTAGATGCCCATCCACTGACGAATGGATAAGAAAGCTGTGGTACATATACACAATGGAATATTACTCAGTATTAAAAAAAAATTTCATTTGAAGCAGTTCTACTCAGGTGGACGGAACTGGAGCCTATTATCCAGAGTGAAGTAAGCCAGAAGGAAAAACAACAATACAGTATACTAACGAATATATATGGAATTTAGAAAGCTGGTAATGAGAACCCTGCATGCGAGACAGTAAAAGGAACGCAGATGTATAGAACAGACTCGTGGACTCTGTGGATGAGGGCAAGGGTGGGATGATATGGGAGAATGGCAGTGAAACATGTTGATTGTCATATGTGAAATCAATCGCCAGCCCAGGATTGATGCTCGGGGCTGGTGCACCGAGATTCCCCAGGGGGAGGGAATCGGGAGGAATGAGGGAGGGGGGTTCTGGAGGAGGAGCATATGTAAACCCATGGCGGCTTCATGTCATTGTATGGCTAAACCAACACAACAAAGTAAAGAAAATTTTAAAAAATTAAAAATTAAAAAGTTAAAAAAAAAATGATGCAGATAACCATGATGGTGTGATCACTCACCTAGAGCCAGACATCCTGGGGTGCAAACTCAAGTGGGCCTTAAGAAGCATCACTAGGAACAAAGCTAGTGGAAGTGATGGAATTCCAGCTGAGCTATTTCAAATCTTAAAAGATGATGCTGTGAAAGTACTGAAATCAATATGGCAGCAAATTTAGAAAACTCAGCAATGGCCACAGGACTGGAAAAGGTCAGTTTTCATTTCAATCCCAAAGAAGGGCAATGCCCCAAATGTACAAACTACTATACAATTGCACTTATTTCACATTCTAGCAACATCATGTTCATAATCCTTCAAGCCAGGCTTCAACCATATGTGAACCAAAAACTTCCAGATGTACAAGTCAGATTTAGAAAAGGCAGAGCAATCAGAGATCAAATTGCCATCATCTGTTGGATCATACAAAAAGCAAAAGAATTCCAGAAAAATATCCACTTCTGCTTCACTGACTATGCTAACACCTTTAACTCTGTGGATCACAACAAACTGCAGAAAACTCTTAAAGAGATGGGCATACCAGACCACCTTAGCATTCTCCTGAGAAACCTGTATGCAGGTTAAGAAGGAACGGTTAGAACTGGATGTGAAACAACTGGTTCAAAATTGGGAAAGAAGTACGTCAAGGCTGTATATTGTCATCCTGCTTATTTAACTTACATGCAGAGTATACCATGTGAAATGCCCGGCTGGATGAACCACAAGCTGGAATCAAAATTGCATGGATAAATATCAACAATCTCAAATATGGAAATGACACGACCCTTATGGAAGAAATGGAAGAGTAACTAAAGAGACTCTTGATAAAGGTGAAAGTGGAGAGTGAAAAAGCTGGCTTAATCTCATCATTCAAAATACTTAGATCATGGCATCTAGTACCATCACTTCATGGCAAATAGATGGGGAAAAAATGGAAATAGTTCAGTTCAGGTCAGTGGCTCAGTCGCATCTGACTCTCTGCAACCCTATGAACTGCAACATACCAGGCTTCCCTGTCCATCACCACCCCCAGAACTTGCTCAAGTTCATGTCCATCAAATTGGTGATGCCTTCCAACCATCTCATCCTCTGTTGTACCCTTCTCCTCCTGCCTTTTATCTCTTTCCCAGCATCAAGGTCTTTTCCAATGAGTTGGCTCTTTGCATCAGGTGGCCAAAATATTGGAGTTTCAGCTTCAGCATCAGTCCTTCCAATGAATGTTCAGGACTGATTTTCTTTAGGATTGACTGGTTTGATTTCTCTTGGGCTCCAAAATCACTGTGGATGGTGACGGCAGCCATGAAATGAAAAGACATTTGCTCCTTGGAAGAAAAGCTGACATACCTAGACAGTGTATTAATAAGCAGAGACATCACTTTGTCCACAAATGCCCATACAATTAAAGCTATGGTTTTTCCAGTGTCATGTATGGTTTTGAGAGTTGGACCATAAAGAAGGCTGGGCTTGATGCTTTCAACCTGTGGTGCTGGGAAAGACTCTTGAGAGTCCTTTGGACAGCAGGAGATCAAACAAGCCAATCCTAAAGGAAATCAATCCTGATTATTCATTCGAAGGACTGATGCTGAAGCTGAAGCTCCAATACTTTGGCCACCTGATGCAACGAGCCAACTCATTGGAAAAGACCTTGATGCTGGGAAAGATAAAAGACAGGAGAAAAAGGAGATGAGAGAGGATGAGATGATTGGATGGCATAACCAATTCAATGGACATGAGTTTGAGCAAGTTCCAGGAGATGGTTAAGGACAGGGAAGCCTGGCGAGCAGCAGTCCATGGGGTTGCAGAGGTGGAAACAACTTGACTAAACAACAACAAATTCCGATTTCACAGGATTAAAAGAATATGGTTAATTTTTAATTATTTTTGGTTATGCCAGGTCTTTGTTGCTGCATGTAGGCTTTCTTTGTTGCACTAGCGGGGAGCAAGCTATTCTTCCTTGTGGTGGCTTCTCCTGGAGCACGGGCTCTAGGAAAATGGGCTTCAGTAGCTGAGGCTCAAGGGCTTAGTTACTCTGACGCCTGTGGAATCCTCCCCGACCAAAGATTAAACCCATGCCCCCTTCATTAGCAGGCTGATTCTTATCCATGGTACCATCAGAAAGACCACAATATGGTTAATTATTGAAAGCATAGGAAGTGCTCGATAAACATCACTCTCCAGTCCTCTAAAACACGCCCTTTGACGGTCATGGTTTCTGTATCTAAGAGGGTCTCCGGAGTGCATCCACTAACGCTGGCCCCAGCATGGAATGCACCCCTGTAGTAACAGCGGCCACGCGCAGCGCCGCGAGGTTCCAGGGGGTACTAGGAGACGTCCGGCGCCTGGCTAGCGCACCAGGGAAACCGCCCGAGCCGCGCCGGAGGGACTGTAGAATGACAACTCCCGCGGAGCCTCCATTCCATCACACCGTCGCTCCAGCGCAGCGCGCAGGGTCCCGCCCCGCGGGGGCTGCGGTGCCTCTGCAGCCGCGAGCGCGCCGGCGCCCGGTCACCGGAAGAGGCGGGTGACGTCACGAGCGGCTACGCGTCGCGCAGGAGGCGGGAGTTGACAGGCGGTCTCTGGCTGAATCTCCGCGGCCCCGGGACCGTGGAAGAGGCTCCGAAGGGCGGCCGCGATGCCCAGCCCCCAGCGGGTCAGTCAGCTCCTGGATCTGTGAGTCCGCCCCGGCCCGCCTTCCCCTCGCCCCGCCCCGGCGCCGCCCGCGCCCGCCGCCCCTCCCGGCACCCCATCCCGCCCCCTTCCTGCCGCCCGTCGAGGAGGTCCACAGGCTGTTTCTGCTCCTGGGTCCGTAGTTTGTCCTGTCCTGGCTGCAGACAATCGTGCCAAGTGGGCTGTCCGGCAGGCTTGCCCCTCTGTCCCCCGATAGGTGTCCGAACTCAGCCTTGACAGCTCCTCGGCCAGGCGATTCCTGGCCGTGGCCTGTCTCTGATGGGAGCTAAAAGCCTTAGTGAGATAAAACAAAATACCGAATGGGGCTCTCAAAAGCCTTCCGCAGAGTTACACCCAGTTACTGTAATGGGGATAATTATTGATTCTTTGACACAGGGCTTAAATCCCTGATTGTGCTTGCTGGGTTCAGCTCCTGGGTCTACCATTCCCCAGCTGTATGACTATGGGAGAGTAGCTTAACCTTACTGTGCCCGAGTTATTGATCTACAAAGCTAGTATAATAACAGCACCTATCTCATGGCGTTATGTGCTGTGCTTAGTCGCTCAGTCGTGTCTGACTCTAAGACCACAAGGACTGTAGCCAGCCAGGCTCCTCTGTCCATGGGGATTTTCCATGCCTGTAAAATATTCATATCAAGTTAAGCTCTCTGAAATGTCTTTTAATACTAGGCAGTCTTCTAAGGATTTAAGTATGTTAAATTTACTCTTCCCTGTAACGCTGTGGTCTGTAACTGCCTAGTATTAAAAGAAATTTCAGAGAGCTTAACTTGATATGAATATTTTATAGGCATGCCCTTATAGGATGGCTTATAAAGTGAGCATAAGGAAGTTCTTTAACCTTTGCAATGGTTTATGACATTAGGAATTTACAGATGGTAGGAGACTGGTTAAAAGTGATTACTTTAGGCTATTTTAAGAAGACAATTTAAGTTGATTGTCAGAGGCATTTACAAGAAATAAGTTTCATTTATGTTCATGATATAAACTAGATTTGGTTTTGCTTATGTGACTTAACTGGTTTGGTCATCTTGAGGGATTTTTCAAGCCTGATCTCCATTACTTTTATTTAAAAAAATCCCCGACTTTCAGTCATTCTCTCAGCAAGCCGAAAGTGAACCAATATAGTGTTACTCTCACTACTCCTTCAATGTAGGCATTGGGATGAATGGTCTTGTAATTGCACTTAACAGCAGTTGCATAGTCACCCTGGACACTGGCAGTAGGATCTTTGTGTTCTTCCAGTTGTCTAATACTAATGGATAACATTTGATGTGTGAGTAGCCACTGAAGACATTTAGAACTCTAGAAGAGGATGCAGTGCATTAAGAAGGCTAATATGATGACTATCAGGAGAATAATAGCCAAGTATTGAAAAGAATTCTTCAGAGCAGAAATTTCCAACTAAATAATCAAGAGAAGTGTGTGTGTGTTAAGTCACCTAAGTCATGTCGGACTCTTTGAGACCCTATGGACTGTGTAGCCTGCCAGGGTCCCCTGTACGTGGGATTCTCTAGGCAAGAATACTGGAGTGGGTTGGTATTTCCTTTTGCAGGAGATCTTCCTGTTCCAGTCATAGAACCCGTGTTTCAGAAGTGTTGCCTATTTGATGAAAGATTGGCATCTAGTCTTTCAGATCTTTTTGGTGCGTTAACACAGAAACTTTTTTTTTTTAACCAGTTATGCTGTTAACGAATCACAAGTCCACGTGCCCAGTGAGGCACATCAATACCAAAACATTAGAGTTTGAAACAGAGATTTATTACAGATTCATACAAGAAGATGGGTGGCTCATGCCCTAAGAACCCCCAAGTTACTGAAAGCTTTCAGCAAGCCCCTTTAAAGTAAAAGGTGAGGGAGGGGCTTGGTTAGTTGTTACAAACTTCTTGTGTCAGATCCTTTGCTCTTGAGGTCAGGTCATGGTCAGGTAATAACATTCCTGTAAATCTCTATCAAATGAATGTTATTCTGTGTCTTGACAAGGAAGGGCAAGGTCCCAAGGCATAACTTTCACCCTCCCAGAGCCCAGCCCTGGCTAATAGGCAGATCTCAGTTGGCAGCTCTCTCAGGGCCAGGTTCCCACATCCTACCCAAATGTCATCTCTGAGGAAGCCAGGCGCCCAACCCAACTGGCTCTCAGTCTCCTCAGGCCACCCAGATGGGGAAACCAGGTTCAAGGCCTGGGGCAAGGTTAGTGGAGGGCCTTAGTAAGGGCTCTGGAGCCCTATAGAAGGACATAGTACTTAGTGTGTCCCCTGGGCACTCCAGGTCACCTGCTGGCCCAAGGCTGAGTGAGCTGGAGGGCCTCCAGGAGAAGGCCTGAATTTGCCTCTTACCTCACTCTCCACCTACTGACCACCACACCAATGACCCTTGGGTAAATCACTTCCCTAATGGTCCCTCGTTGACAGTTTCTTGTGGGCAGGGCCCACTGAGGCACTGAGCAATGACTGAGTAAGACCTGTTACCCAGTAACAGGGTGCAGAGTAGTGAGGCACAGCAGTCACTGCCTGCTAAGGCCTGTGCTCATCTTGCTGTCTTAGAATAGTACATGCACCTCCATCTTGGGCAGTTAGGGTGTCTAAGGCTATGCAGTTGTCGAAAATAACTCTGGCTAAAGAATTTCTAGATTCTTGCTGTGATTATAGAGATTTTGCAAAGGATAAGGTCTCTCCTAGTGAGACTTAAGTGCAGTTTTTTTGTTGGTATCTTTTCCAATAAAATGAGTCTCTAGGTTTTAATATATGAGGCATTGTCTTATTTTAGAAGCAGACCACAGAAAGCTTTATGGGCCTGGTGGAAATAAGCCTTTCAATATTACATTAGTGTCTTATAGTACTGAACTATGTCATGGTTACTTAGGATGTGATTAACATGAAGATGCCTTATTTTAGGAGGTGGTGTGATAGGTAAAGCTTCTGTGTAAGTAAGCTTCTATATAGTGTAAGCAATCAGTTATTTAATAAGTATTTCTATGGAAACAAAAGAAAGGCAAAGATTAAAGATTAGTTGGAACAAATTATAAATGCAGTTGTTAAGGCTAGAGAGCAGCCAGTCAAGAACATTTCTGGAGCTGAGCTTAGATTTTTAGATGGTGGAATGAAGATGGCAGTTTCAAACTGGTAGATTTTCCTGGTTTGCAGTTTGAATGTCAGTGATGATGTCATCAGGTGTTCTGCTGAGGTCTGATTGGCCTACATAGAAGTAAGTATGAAGGTTGTTTTGTCTATACATGATCCATTGTGGTGAATTCCCTGAAGTCTATATCAAGACCTATAGCTATATCTTGTAGGGTTTGAGGAAAAGAACAGTTTTAATTTCAAGTCAGAAGGGTGGGAGAAAATGGAAAATATTAGTTTGGAGAGTTGTAGTCAGATGTTAGAGAAAACCATAAGAGTTCAGGATCCAATCCAGTTTACAGTTAGAAACAAAACCCCAAAGAAAATAAGCAGGACTAGAATTTGATTATGGGTATGCCAAAGTTTTCTGTTTAAGCATAATTTTTCTCTCTATAGTCATTTTTACCAAAGATAGTCATAGTAAGTAATTTGTTTGTAAAATAAGTCTAGTCTCTTTAAACTTATTATTTACATAAGTACAGCAAGAATAGATTTTATGTGCATTCTCAAATATGATATTCCAATCAAAGCTTTGGTAATATCCAAGGGCTGTTATTGACTCTATAGAGTCAACTTTAGGGACTTCTCTGGTGGTCCGCTGGTTAAGAATCCACCTTCCAATACAGTGGACCCAGATACGATCCCTGGTCAGGAACTAAGATCCCACAGGCCTGAGGGCAAATAAGCCCTGATGTACCACAACTGCAGAGCCCGCTAGCTCTGGAGCCTGTGTGGCAACAAAAGATCCCTCGTGCCAACCAAAGATCCCTTGTGCAACAAGTAAGACCCATCACAGCCAAAACCAAACAAATACATATATATATATATATATATATATATATATATATGTATGTATTTTTTTTAAGTCGTTAGATATTTAAAACTTAACAAGAAAACTCAGGTTACATCTTTAAAAGCCTCTTTATGCTAAGAAACCAAGCCAAGGACTTAGCAGTTTTATCCTATTACAGGGAGAACAAATTCTTGCTGAATTTATGTAAATATCTATTGCCATGAAAATAAAATACTCAATAACAGGGTTTTAAATATTTGTTTTAATTCTGAAGGAATCAGATAAGGAGAAAAAGAAAAATGTTTCATTTTTGTTTACAAAAGTACACCAAATTTTTGTAGGTTTAGATAACTTAGAAGGAGAGGGGGTAAAAGATTTTTAAATCTGGAAAACAAGCATTAAAGAACCAACAATGTTTCAAGAAAAGTCATAAAAGTTAGTTATTTTCATCAGTTCATTTGGTCCCTTGGAATTAATCTTATTTTTCCTAATCTTGGGTTAGCAGTTTTATGAATTAAGCAGTTTCTCCATTAGAGTTCTAGAAATTCTTACTCAGTTTACTGGTGTGATCTTAAAGTTATCAGAAAGCTATATTCTAGAGTACTTGTCAGGGTCTCTTCTGTGACTCTCCACAAAGACAAAGCATTCTGGCCTGTAGTTGACTGTGAATGCTTTCTGAGAAGAATTAAAAGTAGAACAATAACTCTCTGTGAATGACAAAAGACTTAAAAATAACCATAGTTAAAGATCTGATGAGAGTTCCCTATTAAAAAAATGATGAAATTGTCAGATAAATTCAGTTATTTCTATGACATACAATATTTTAAGATGACTGATAACATCATACTAGGATGTGTCAGATTTCTAAGAATTTCATGCAATTTCTGGAAGACATATTAATAACATTTTGCTGTTGTTCAGTCACTCACTGTGTCCGACTCTTTGCAACCCATGGACTATAGCACATCTGATGGACAGGGAAGTCTGAGCTTGCTCAAACTCATGTCCATCGAGTCGATGATGCCATCCACCCATCTCATCTTCTGTCGTCCCCTTCTCCTCCCGCCTTCAGTCTTTCCCAGCATCAGGGTCTTTTCCAATGAGTTGGCTCTTTGCATCAGGTGGCCAAAGTATTGGAGCTTCAGCTTCGGCATCAGTCCTTCCAATGAATAATCAGGATTGGTTTCCTTTAGGATTGAGTGGTTTGATCTCCTTGCAGTCCAAGGGATTCTCAAGCGTCCTCTCCAACACCACAGTTCAAAAGCATCAATTCTTCTGCGCTTAGCCTTCTTTATGGTCCAACTTTCACATCCATACATGACTACTGGAAAAACCATAGCTGTGACTAGATGGACCTTTATTGACAAAGTAATGTCTCTGCTTTTGAGTATGCTGTCTAAGTTGGTCATAGCTTTTCTTCCAAGGAGCAAGCGTCTTTTAATTTTATGGCTGCAGTCATCATCTGCAGTAATTTTGGAACCCAAGAAAATAAAGTCTGTCACTGTTTCCATTGTTTCCCCATCTACTTGCCATGAAGTGATGGGGCCAGATGCCATGATCTTAGTTTTTTGAATGTTGAGTTTTAAGCCAAATTTTTCACTCTCCTCTTTTACTTTCATCAAGAAGCTCTTTAGAAAATCCCAAGAACCCCATGAACAGTATGAAAATTCAGAGAAAAATTAGTGTAAATAAGTAATTTTTATTTTATAAAACTCAAAAGCCTTACCTCTTGTAATGTTGCAAAGATTCAGTTTTCCTAACTAATTACAAACCTGATAAAGATAACATGAAGCACAGGAAATTATTTTTCTAAGACACAGAATCTTTAGTTTCCAGATAGATTACACAAAAGGTAAAGAAAAACCTTTTATAATACTTAGACCAGTAATCTAAGAAACTTTTTAACATGGGGGGCGAGGAACCTCCAATTTGTATCAGTTTATTACTGAGCTCATTTTTAAAATCCTTGTAAATAAATCTATTTAAGTTTAGCTGAATTTGTCCTTTCAACATAACATTTATAAACAAGCAACTTTCTATATTCATTTAGACTTTGTATTAGTCCTTTTACTCATTTTGGAATAATCAGTACTTTTACTTTACAAAGTTACTGTATAAAATTACTTTCTTTCATTCCATAACAAAAACACAACCTATATTCTTTACATATACTTACCTGATAGCTCAGTTGGTAAAGAATCTACCTGTGATGGGGAGACCCCAGTTTAATTCCTGGGTCAGAAAGATCCCCTGGAGAAAGGATAGGCTACCCACTCCAGTATTTTGGGGCTTCCCTGGTGGCTCCAGGAATTCTTGCTAAAGAATCTGCCTGCAGTGCAGGAGACCTGGGTTTGATTTCTCAGTTGGGAAGATGCTGTGGAGAAGGAAGCAGCTACCCACTCCAGTTTTCTGGCCTGGAGAATTCCATGGACAGAGGAGCCTGGCAGGCCACCATCGGTGGGGTCTCAGAGTTGGACACAACTGATCGACTTTCACTTTAATATAGAAATATATCCCATTTCTCTCTCATACCTTGTATACAAAGTTGTTTTCTTTCATTTTTGTTTCTAGTATTTATTTTTATATACTGGTTATTAAATTTAACTTTTACTAATATTTATTTTCGATTGGAAACTCAGGAGCATGCAGTTGTTGAATTGTCTGTCATATGGCAGCATCCTGTAGTAGATTAGCAAATTGATGAATACATAATTACAAAACATTATATTTTTAGAGATATGTTTTTTTATAGTACAACTTTTTCTTACAGTTTCATTGAGAAATAATTGACATGCAGCAATGTGTAAGTTTGAAATATACTGTATAATGAGTTGACAGACATATACATATACATCTTATATAGATACAAAATAAAATAGAAAAAAAAGATTTTTCTCATGATGAGAACTCTTAGGAATTATTCTCATAACAACTTTTATATGTGACATACAGTGTTAATTACATTTGTCATGTTGTGCATTCCATCCCTAGCACCTATTTATCCTATAACTGCAAGTTTGTACCTTTTAATACCTTCATCCAATTCCCCCTGCCTCTGGTAATCACAAATATGATCTTTCTATGAATTTGTTTTTTCTTTTTAAAGTATAATTGTCCTACAACACTATATTAGTTCCTATTACACAAAATAGTGATTCAGTATTTCTGCACATTTCAAAGTAATAACTGCAATAAATCTAGTTACAATATCTCACCATATAAAGATATTTTATAGTTATTGATTATATTCTATACATTGTATATTTCATACCCATGACTCATTTATTTTGCAGCTAGAAGTTTGTACCTCTTAATCCCCTCATCTATTTTTTCCTCACCCCGTCCCCTCTCCTCTGGCAGTCATCTGTTTGTTCTCTGTATCTGTAGCTATATCTGTTTTGTTATGTTCAGTTTTGCTTTTTAGATTTCACATATAAGTGAAATTACATAGTATTTGTCTTTCTCTGAGTTATCTCACTTAAGCATCATGCCTTCTAGGCCCATTCATATTGTCACAAATGGTTATATTTCATTCTTTTTAATGACTGAGTAATATTCATTTTGTAATATATATCACATTTTTATCTGTTCATCTCTTGATGGTTGCTTAGGTTGCATCCATATTTTTATTATAAGTAATGCTACATTGAACATAATGTAGTATATATCTTTTTAAATTAGTTTTTGTTTTCTAAAGATAAATAACTTAGGAGTGGAATTGCTGGATCATATGGTGGTTCTATTTTTAATATTTTGAGGAATCTCCATACTGTTTTCCATAGTGGCTGCACCAATTTACATTCTCACCAGCAGTGCACATGGCTTCCCTTTTCTTCATATCCTTGTCAGCACTTGTTACTTCTCTTTTTGATAATGTCCATTCTAACAGGTGTGAGTTGATATCTCGTGGTTTTGATTTGTATTTCCTTGATGATTAGTGAAATGATCATCTCTTCACATGCCTCTTGGCCATCTGTGTATCTTCTTTGGAAATATATCTATTCTGGTCTTCTGCTCATTTTGTAAGTTGTTTTTTTAATGTTAAGATGTATGTATTCTTTGTATATTTTGGATATTAACCCCTTATCAGATACATTGTTTGCAAATATCTTTATATTCACTAGGTGGCCTTTTTTTTGTTGATTTCCTTCACTCTGCCAAACCTTTTTAATTTAATTTAGTCTCATTTGTTTATATTTGCTTTTGTTTCCCTTGCCCGAGGAGACATAACCCTACAAGTATTGCTAGGACCAATGTCAGAGAGCTTAACTACCCATGTTTTGTTCTAGGATTTTTATGGTTTCAGGCCTTTCATTGAAGTCTTTAATCCAGTTTGAGTTTATTTTTATATATGGTATGAGAAAATGTTCTAATTATATTCCTTTAAATGTAACTGTTCATTTTCCCAGCAACACTTATTGAAGAGACAGTCTTTTCCTCATTGTATATTCTTGCCCCTATGTCATAGTTTAACAGACCAAAAATGTTTATTTCTGGACTTTCTATTCTGCTCCATTAGCCTAATGTGTCTGTTTTTGTGCCAGTACAATACTGTTTTGATTTCTGTAGCTTTGTAGTACAGTGTGAAATCAGGAAGCATGATTTCATCTGTGTCCTTCTTACTCAAAATTGTTTTTGCTGTTGGGGGATCTTTTGACAATACAGATTGTCAGATTATTTTTTCTAGTTCTCTGAAAAATGCCAGTGGTGTTTTGATAGGGATTGCATAGAATCTGTAGATGGCCTTAAGTAGTATGATCATTGCAACAATATTAATTCTTTCAGTTCATGAACACTGTATCTTTTCATCTATTTGTATCATCTTCAATTTCTTTCATCAGTGCTTTATAGTTTTCTGAGTACAGATCTTTTACCTCCTTAGTGTTATTTATTCCTAGGTATTTTATTCTTTTTTGATGTAGGATTGTTTTTTTAATTCCTCTGATAGTTCATTGTTAATATATAGAAATGCAGCAGATTTCTGTATATCATATCCTTTAAGTTTACTGAATTCATTGATCAATTATGGTTTTTTAGTTGGTGGCTTTGAATTTTCTATGCATAGTATCATGTCATCTGCATCTGCAAACAGTGATGGTTTTAATTCTTCCTTTCTTATCTCAATTCCTTTTATTTCTTTTTCTTTTCTGATTGCTGTGGCTTGGACTTACAATACTGTGTTGAATAGAATTTGTGAGGGTGGGTATCCTTGTCTTGTTCCTTATCTTAGAGGAAATGCCTTCAACTTTTCACTGTTGAACATGATGTTAGATGTGGGCTTGTCATATATGGCCTTTATTATGTTAAGTTACATTGAATGAGTGAGTGAAGTTGTTCAGTCGTGTCCGACTCTTTGTGACCCCATGGACTGTAGCCTACCAGGCTCCTCAGTCCATGGGATTTTCCAGGCAAGAATACTGGAGTGGATTGCCATTTCCTTCTCCATGGGATCTTCCCAACCCAGGGATCGAACCCAGGTCTCCTGCATTGTAGGCAGACGCTTTACCATCTGAGCTACCAGGGAAGCCTTAAGGTACATTACTTCTATACCAACTTTGTTGATAGTTTTTATCATAACTAGATGTTGAATTTTGTCGAAAGTTTTTCTACATTTATTGAGATGATGATATTTTTCTTCAATATGTTAATGTGGTATAATACATTGATTTCTTTGTGGATATTGAACTATTCAAGGATGAGATTCATTCATCCCATCCCTGGAATAAACCCCTATTGATCATAGTATATGACTCTTTTAATGTACTATTGAATTCAGCTTGCTAATATTTTGATGAGGATTTTCACATTTACCTTCATCAGTGATATTGGCCTGTAATTTTCTTTTTTGTGTTAACTTTGTCTGGTTTGGGTATCAGATTGATGATATTCACTCACAGAAGGAGTTTGGAAGTGTTCCTTGGTCTGAAATTTTTTGGATTAATTTGGGAGGAACGGGTATTAACTTTTTTCCTAAATGTTTGGTAGAATTCACTTATAAAGCCATCTGGTCTTGAAGTTTTGTTTGTAGGGAGATTTTTTAATTACTGATTTAATTTAATTTAAATTCATAACTGGCTTGTTCATATTTTCTATAGTGTAATTTTTTAATCTGTAAGAGGCATGTTTATTATATTACTAAACCTCAGTAGGGACTTCTCTGGTTGTCCAGTGGTTAAGAATATGCTTCCCAATGCAGGGGACTTGAGTTCAATCCCTGGTTGGGAAACCAAGATTCCACATGCTGCAGGGAAATTAATCCTGCACACCACAATTATTGAGCCCATACACCACAACTAGAGAGAAGCCCTCACACTGCAATTAAGAGCCTTTGTGCCACAAGCAAGATCCCAAGTATTGCAACTCAGATCCAACACAACCAAAACTAAAATAATAATAATAAATATTTTTTAAAAATTTAAAAATAAACAATTATAAAAATTAAAAAGCCAAAAGTAGGTAAAAATTAATGTTTCAATATATTATCCTACTTAGAAGCGGTCTAGAAAAACTATGATAGGTAATGAATATCCATCATTTAATTTAATTTAGTATAAATTTTTATCTTACATCTATCTAATCTACTTGTTTTTAATAAATATGTTTGGCCTTAAACATTAAACAGCTAATTATCATCTTATATTGTTTTTCTTGCTGACAAATTTTGTAGCATAAAAATAGCACAAACTTCTTTGACTATGAAACCTGGGTAGAAATGGTTGTGTGTTCACATTATATTTAATACCAACAACCCTGAGGACAAGCCTGTTTTATTGAACCAACACATTTAAGTTGGCTTTTGTTTAGCAAAGTTTATTCCAGATTATACAAACTTGAAAAACATGTGGGTTAGTCTCTATAATTTATAGAAGTGCTTAGTTTCCTTTAAGTAGATTAAATAGAGCTCTTTAAAAATTATCACATAACATACATGAATTTGTGTATACATGTATCTATATGCATAAACAGACAGACACAGAGATCATATAACTTTCATTGTAAAATTTTAGCCACGCATCAGGTACAATAATATAAAGCTTAAAAAAATCAAATAAATAAAATAGCTGGATCCAAATTGTTTCTGAAAGATGGAATAAATTAAGGTCACCTGCTTATGGCCACAGTTTGTTTTACCAAAATTTTTCTGTTTGTGTGCTGGAAGGATTCCTTTAGGGAAGCTATTTTTGGTGTCATTTTGTCTTTTAGAAGTTCTTGCGTACCGTTGTCTCTGAGAAGTTTGAGATATTCTTTTTTTAAGGGTGTCACTAAGGTGGACTATCATATCTAAATTAAAGATTCCCCAAAGTGGCCATTGCAAATCCAGTTATCCTTCATAAAGTTCACCCATTTTGTCAAAAAGTCACAAGATCTTGGTCTGTGATTTGGACCAGGTAGAACCCATCTTCATCTTAGATTCTCTAGGACATCTTAACTCTGAGGGGTCCTGCTTTTGAACACCTGTTCTGCAACCAGGGGATTACTCCTCCCCACACCCCACGTTTTGAATAGAGTTGGGTACTTACCAAAAAGTTTCAGTAACAGTTCTTAGTAAAATTGGAGAGCTCAACACAAAACGGAGTGATGCTTGGATCCAAGAGAGATTTGCCATGAAACTCCATGGTCAGTGAGAAAGTAGTGAGCATAATGAACTCTGTTAGCACTGGTACTTGTTTACTTACCAGGCTCTTGACTAATCAGGAATTGTCGATAGGTCCCACTTCTGACACCAAAAACTGTCAAAAGAAAATAAAGAGAGATTTATTTGTTATGAATATTTTTTTTGAATGAGGAAGAAGCTGTTCATAAACAAAGACTTCAAACTGAAAGTGATTAGAAGTTCAGCGTTATGCAGTTACAGGATGGTTTACGAAGTGAGAATGAGGAAGTCATTTAACATTTACAGTGATTGGCTATTACAGTGGAAGTTTACAGATGACAGGAGTTTGGTTAAAAATGTTTATCTTATACTATTTTAGAAGATGATTTAAGTTTTGCTTATTGTTATCAGAAGCATATACAAGAAATAGTCTAAGTTAACTTTTGCTTAAGTTCATGAAATAATCTAGAGTTTCACTTACATAGCTTATCTGGTTTTGTTTTCTTGGAGGATTTTCAAGCTTGGTTTCCCTTTTATTTTAACACTAGCAAGTAATATATACTACTAAATGCTAGTTATTGTTATTATTAATTGTTTCACACCAGAAATTATGCTGGAAATTGCAGTTATAAAGGCAATTGCTTATCTCCAGGAGCTTTCAGTCTATTAATATTGCCACAAAAAAGTTAAAACTGAGAAGAACAATTGCTTTAATCTACCAAATGCCTTCTAAAAGAGTAAGATTTGACATTTATGTTATATTTCATAAACTTTTGGCCCTCAGTCCACAATCACTTTTCATAAAAGAGAAATCTGTTGATTCTCCTTTATGGAGACTCAGAATTGTATAGAGTCCTGAATAAAGTATCTTGGTTTAGTTCTTGGCATTGTTTTTATATTTCATCCAAACAGAATATCTTTTCTGTCAGTAAAGACAGAGTGATTCGGCATCTGAGAAAGCTGAGCAGCCATAACACATTAAAGGGTTCTTGGGGCACATCAGAGGTTTCCCAAGGCCCTTGGAGGCGACAGAGGTCTCCTCCACCCACTGATGCCTCAGCCTTTCTCCATGGCGTCAGCCTCAGGCTTCACAGAAGTAAAAACAAGCCAAGAATAAGACAAAACCAATACAAATAAATCCACAAGTCAAAACAGCTACAGTCAAATTCAAGGAAAGCAAAGAACTTGATAAGCAGAAGTTACCAGAAAGATGGTAGAGTAGAAGGACATGAACTCATCTTCTCCTAGGAGAACTCCAAAGTTGCAACTAATAGCTGAACAGCCATTAGTTCATTCTCAACAGGAGAATGTTGGATCCCACCAAAAAAAGATACCCCGTGTCCAAGGGCAAAGGAAAAGTCCCAACAAGACAGTAGGAGGGGCGAAATTGTGTTTTGAATCAAACCCCATACCCACCAGAGAAGCTCGGAGGGCTCAAATAAAACATTATGCACACCTGGACCCAGGGACCCCACAAGAGACTGAGCCAGACCTGCCTTTGAGTGTTTGTCTCTTGTGGGGTCACAGATCAGCAGTGCCCTGCTGTGAGGACTGGGACTCTGGCTGCAGCATATCTGGGAGTGGTGGCGTGTGAGCCCCATCATAGAACCACTGAGGAGACAACCCACAAACAGGAGAACAATTATACCAAAGAATTTCTCACACTGTTGCAAAAGTTCTAGGGCCACAACATATTTCCCAACCTGGGTATCCAGTAAAGGGACTGAGAACCCCCAGGGAATTTAACTTTGAAGGCCAGTGGGATTTGATTACGGAACTTCCATAGGATTGGGGCAGCACTCTTGGAGGGCACAAATAAAACCTTGCGTGCACCAGGACCCAGAAGAAAGGAGCAGTGACGCCAACAGAGACTGAGCCAAACTTGCCTGTGAGTATCCAGGAGTATCTGGGGGAGGCATGGATTGACAGTGGCCAGCCATGGAGTAAGGAGCACTGAATACAACAGTCCTGGCATAAGCCCTTTTGAAGAAGGTCACCATCCCCATACCATAGTTTGGCCTAAGACCAAACTACAGGGAGGAAACACAGCCCCACCCATCAACAGAAAATTGGATTAAAGATTTATTGAGCATGTCCCATCAGAGCAAGACCCATATTCCCCCACAGCCAGGCCCTCCCATCAGGAAGCTTCACAGGCCTCTTATCTTTATCCTTCAGAGGGCAGACAGAATGGAAACCACAGTTACAGAAAACTAACCAAACTGATCACTTTGATCATAGTCCTGTCTAACTCAGTGAAACTGAACCATGATGTGTAGGGCCACCCAAGACAGATGGGTCATGGTGGAAAATTCTGACAAGACGTGGTCCATTGGAGAAGGGAATGGCAAACTGCTTCAATATTCTTGCCTTAAGAACCCCGTGAACAGTATGAAAAGGCAAAAATATATGACATGGAAAGATGAATTCCCCAGGTCAGTACGTGCCCAATATGCTACTGGAGAAGAGTGGAGAAATAGCTCCAGAAAGAATGAAGAGGCTGAGGCAAAGTGAAAACAATGCCCAGTTTATACAGTTATATCTGGAAGTGGCAAACAGATTCAAGAGATTAGATCTGGTAGATAGAGTGCCTAAAGAACTATGGATGGAAGATTGTATCATTGTACCAGAGGCTGTGATCAAAACCACCCCCAAGAAAAAGAAATGCAAAAAGGCAAAATGGTTGTCTGAGGAGGCCTTACAAATAGCTGGGAAAAGAAGAGAATCGAAAGACAAAGGAGAAGAGCAAAGATATATCCATCTGAATGCAGAGTTTCAAACAATAGCAAGGAGATTAAGAAAGCCTTCTTAAGTAATCAGTACAAAAAAATAGAGGAAAACAAGAGAATGGGAAAGACTGGAGATCTCTTCAAGAAAATTAGATATATCAAGGGAACATTTCATGCAACAATGGGCACAATAAAGGAGAGAAACAGCAAAGACTTAACAGAAGCAGAACATATTAAAAAGAGCTTGCAAAAATACACAGAAGAACTATAGAAAAAAAGATCTTTATGACCCAGATAACCACAATGGTGTGGTCGCTAACCTAGAGCCAGACATCCTGGAGTGCAAAGTCAAGAGGGCCTCCACTACAAACAAAGCTAGTGGAGGTGATGAAATTCCAGCTGAACTATTTCATATCCTAAAAGATGATGCTGTGAAAGTGCTGCACTCAATATGCCAGCAAATATGGATAACTCAGCAATGGCCATAGGACTGGAAAAGGTCAGTTTTCATTCTAATCCCAAAGGAAGGCAATGCCAAAGAATTTTCAAACTATTGCACAATTGCACTCATCTCACACACTAGCAAGGTAATGCTCGAAATTCTCCATGCTAGGCTTCAGCAGTACGTGAACTGAGAACTTCCAGATGGTCAGGCTGGATTAAGGAAAGTCAGAGGAACCAGAGATCAAATTGCCAACATCCATTGCATCATAGAAAAAGCAAGAGAATTCTAGAACATCTACTTCTGCTTCATTGACTACACTAAAGTCTTTGACTGTGTGGATCACAGCAAACTGTGGAAAATTCTTCAAGTGATAGGGATATCAGACCACTTTATCTGCCTCCTGAGAAATCTGTATGCAGGTCAAGAAGCAACAATTAGTACCAGACATGGAACAATGGACTGATTCCAGTTGGGAAAGGAGTATGTCAAGGCTGTGTATTGTCACTTTGCTTATTTACCTTCTATGTAGAGTATATCATGTGAAATGCTGGACTGGATAAACACAAGCTGAAATCGAGATTGCCAGGAGAAATAACAATAACCTCAGATGTGCAGATGATATCACCCTTATGGCAGAAAGTGAAGAGGAACTAAAGAGCCTCTTGATGAAAGTGAAAGAGGAGAGTGAAAAAGCTGGCTTAAAACTCAACATTCAGAAAATTAAGGTCATGGCATCCGGTCCTATCACTTTATGGCAAGTATATAGGGAAACAATGGAAACAATGACAGACTTTATTGTCTTGGGCTCCAAAATCACTGCAGACAGTGATTGCAGTCATTAAATGAAAAGACACTTGCTCCTTGGAAGAAAAGCTGTGACCAACCTAGACAGCATATTAAAAAGCAGAGACATTATTTTGTCAACAAAGGTCTGTCTCGTCAAGGCTATGATTTTTCCAGTAGTCATGTATGGATATGAGAGTTGGACTATAAAGAAAGCTGAGCGCCAAAGAATTGATGCTTTTGAACTGTGGTGTTGGAGAAGACTCTTGAGAGTCCCTAGGACAACAAAGAGATCAAACCAGTCAATCCTAAAGGAAATCAGGCCTGAATATTCATTGGAAGGACTGATGCTGAAGCTGAAGCTCTAATACTTTGGCCACCTGATGCAAAGAACAATGAGCCATCATTGGAAAAGACCCTGATGCTCAGAAAGATTAAAGGCAGGATGAGAGAGGATGAGATGATTGGATGGCATCACCAACTTGATGGACATGAGTTTGAGCAAGCTCTGGGAGTTGGTAAAGGACAGGGAAACCTGGCATGCTATAGTCTATGGGGTCATTAATAGTTGGATATGACTTAGTGACTGAACTGAACTGAACTGAAAGACACAGTAGGTTAAGAGTAGAAGTTAGGAAAACAGACTACCTAGGTTCTATACATACACTTTACATTTACTAGTTATACAGTCTTATGCAAATGATATAACTTGTCTGGATTTCAGTTTTCTCATCTGTAAATGAAAGATCATGGTAATATTACCTTCCTTATTGAACTCCTATGAAGATTAAAAGCCAGTACATGTAAATTCCATGAAATAGTGCTTGGCACATAGTAAGTATTCGTTTATATTAGTTATTAATCTTATTTCATACCTACCATGGAAAGCAGTGTAACAAGGGCTTTGTTCCCTAAAGCCTGATCTTTTTCACCTAAGATGTGGCTTAATTCCTGTCTCTTAGTTCTTAACTCTATTCTAAGGTTCCTTGAGGATTCCATGTAAATAATCCTCTGAAACTCTGTGGGCAGAATCAAGTCTTCTGTCTCTTTGTACCCAAAGTTTCTTATTTTTAGGAGTTAGTATTTCAAGTAAGCACCCTCTTCCAACAACACAAGAAATGACTCTACACATGGCCAGTATGTAGATGGTCACCAGATGATCAATACCAAAATCAGATTGATTATATTCTTTGTAGTCAAAGAGGGGGAAGCTATATAGTCAGCAAAAACAAGACCAAGAGCTGACTATGGATCAGATCATGAACTCCTTATTGCCAAACTGAAGAAAGTAGGGAAAACCACTAGCCCATTCGGGTATGACCTAAAATAAATCCCTTAAGATTATACAGTGGAAGTGACTACCAGATTCAAGGCATTAGAGCTGACAGAGTGCCTGAAGAACTATGGATGGAGGTTCCTAACATTGTACCGGAGGTGGCTTCCAAAACCACCTCCCCAAAAAAGAAATGCAAGAAGGCAAAGTGGTTGTCTGAGGAGGCCTTAGAAATAGCTGAGAAAAGAAGAGAAGTGAAAGGCAAAGGAAAAAGGGAAAGGTATACCCTACTGAACGCAGAGTTCCAGAGAATAGCAAGAATAGATAAGAAAGCCTTCTTAAGTGAACAATGAATGCAAAGAAATAGAGGAAAACACTAGAATGGGAAAGACTAGAGCTCTCTTCAAGAAAATCAGAGATACCAAGGGAACCTTTCATGCAAAGATGGGCACAAAAAAAGGATAGAAATAGCAAGGACCTCACAGAAGCAGAAGAGATTAAGAAGAGGTGCAAGGATACATAGAACTGTACAAAAAAAGGTCTTAATGACATGGATAACCACAATGGTGTGGTCACTACCTACAGCCAGATATCCCAGAGTATGAAGTCAAGGGGGCTATAGGAAGCATTACTACAAACAAAGCTAGTGAGGGTGATGGAATTCCAGTTGAGCTATTTCAATTCCTAAAAGATGATGCTGTCAAAGTGCTGCACTCAATATGCCAGCAAATTTGTGAAAAACTCAGCAGTGGCCACAGGACTGGAATGGGTCAGTTTTCACTCCAATCTCGAAGAAAGGCAATGCAAAAGAATGTTCAAACTACACCACAATTACACTCATTTCACATGCTAGCCAGGTAATGCTCAAAATCCTTCATACAAGGCTTTAACAGCATGTGAACTGAGAACTTCCAGATGTACAAGCTATATTTAGAAAAGGCAGAGGAACCAGAGATCAAATTGCCAAACATCTGTTAGATCATAGAAAAAGCAAAAGAGTTCCAGAAAAACATTTACTTCTGCTTCACTGACTACACCAAAACCTTGGACTCTGTGGATCACAACAAACTAGAAAATTCTTAAAGAGATGGAAATACCAGACCACCTTACCTGCCTCCAAGAAATCTGTATGCAGGCCAAGAAGCAACAGCTAGAACTGGACATGGAACAGCAGACTGTTTCAAAATTGGCAAATGAGTATGTCAAGGCTGTAGTCACTCTGCTTATTTAACTTATGTGGAGAGTACATCACTGAAATGCCAAGCTGAATGAAGCACAAGCTGGAATCAAGATTGCAGGAAGAAATATCAATAACCTCATATATGCAGATGACACCACCCGAATGGCAGAAAGTGAAGAACTAAAGAATCTCTTGATGAAGGTGAAAGTGGAGAGTGAAAAAGCTGGCTTAAAACTCAACATTCAGAAAACTAAGATCATGGCATCCAGTTCCATTGTGCATACAGGCCAAGTCACTTCAGTCCTGTCCAACTCTTTGTGACCCTATGGACTATAGTCTATCAGAGTCTTTTGTCCATTGGATTCTCCAGGCAAGAATACTGGAGTAGGTTGCTGTACCCTCCTCCAGGGGCTCTTCCCCAGCCAAGGATTGAACCCACATCTCTTGCAGCTCCTGTATTGCAGGTGGATTCTTTACTGCGGAGCCTGTGGGAAGCCCCCACTCACATCAGTTCATGGCAGATAGATGGGAAAGCAGTGGAAGTAGTGACAGACTGTACTTTCTTGGGTTCCAAAATCACTATGGACAGTGACTGCAGCCATGAAATTAAAAGATACTTGCTCCTTTGAAGAATGCTATGACAAACATAGACAATACATTAAAAAGCAGAGACACCACTTTGCTGACAAATGTCCATATAGTCAAAGCTATAGTTTTTCCCATATTCATGTATGGATGTGAGAATTGGACAATAAGGAAGGCTGAACACCAAAGAATTGATGCTTTAGAACTGTGGTGCTGGGGAAGACCCTTCAGAGTGCCTTTGACAACAAGGTCATTAAACCAGTCACTTCTAAAGCAACCTAGATGCCCATCAACTGACGAATGGATAGGAACGCTGTGGTACATATACACAATGGAATATTACTCAGCATTAAAAAAAATTGATTTGAATCAGTTCTACTCAGGTGGACGGAACTGGAGCCTATTATCCAGAGTGAAGTAAGCCAGAAGGAAAAACAACAATACAGTATACTAACGCATATATATGGAATTTAGAAAGATGGCAGCGAGAACCCTGCATGCGAGACAGCAAAGGGAATGCAGATGTATAGAACAGACTCGTGGACTCTGTGGATGAGGGCAAGGGTGGGATGATATGGGAGAATGGCATTGAAACATGTTGATTGTCATATGTGAAATCAATCGCCAGCCCAGGATTGATGCTCGGGGCTGGTGCACCGAGATTTCCCAGGAGGAGGGAATCGGGAGGGAGGAGGGAGGGGGGTTCTGGAGGAGGAGCATATGTAAACCAATGGCGATTTCATGTCATTGTGTGGCAAAACCAATAAAAAAAAAAAGAAAAAAAAAGGAAATCAACCCTAAGTATTCATTGGAAGGGCTGTTGCTGAAGGTGAAGCTCCAGTACTTTGGCTTCCTGATACTAAGAGCTGACTCATTCAGAAAGACCCTCATGCTGGCAAAGATTGAAGGCAAAAGGAGAAGGGTCGGTCGATAAAGGATGAGATGATTAGATAGTGTCACTGACTCAGTGAACATGAGTTTGAGCAAACTCCAGGAGATAGTGAAGGAGAGGGAAGCCTGGCGTGCTGCAGTCCACAGGGTTGCAAAGAATCAGACACAACTGAGTGACTGAACAACAACAAATTCAGTTAAGCGTGCATTTAAAAACACACGTGGCAGATGAACCACTATGCCAATGATTGTTAGGAATAACTAGCATGAAAGAGGTATGTATAGTCTTATGGGACTAGCACAAGTATCAGTTCAGTTCAGTTGCTCAGTCGTGTCCGACTCTTGGCGACCCCACGAACCACAGCAAGCCAGGCCTCCCTGTCCGTCACCAACTCCCTGAGTCCACCCAAACCCATATCCATCGAGTCGGTGATGGCATCCTGCCATCTCATCTTCTGTCATCCCCTTCTCCTGCCCTCAATCTCTCCCAGCATCAGGGTCTTTTCAAATGAGTCAGCTCTTTGCATCAGGTGGCCAAAGTATTGGAGTTTCATCTTCAACATCAGTCCTTCCAATGAACACCCAGGACTGATCTCCTTTAGGATGGACTGGTTGGATCTCCTTGCAGTCCAAGGGACTCTCAACAGCACAATTCAAAAGCATCAATTCTTCAGCACTCAGCTTTCTTTATAGTCCAACTCTCACGTCCAAACATGACTACTGGAAGAGCCATAGCCTTGACTAGATGGACCTTTGTTGGCAAAGTAATGTCTCTGCTTTTTAATATGCTATCTAGGTTGGTTATAACTTTCCTTCCAAGGAATAAGCGTCTTTTAATTTCATGGCTGCAGTCACCATCTGCAGTGATTTTGGAGCCCAGAAAAACAAAGTCAGCCACTGTTTCCCCATCTATCTACCATGAAGTGATAGTTTAATGTTTACTTAGGAATATATGTGACTGAAAGCTTGATAGTAACTGTATATCCTAGGAATTGGAGAGACTGACTTAAGAAAAATTCTTTGTCATTTAGAATGCATTATAGTAAGTGATGGATGCTGAGAAAAAGTTTTAGAGGAAAAGGGCAACTTGTTTGTAACTGAGGCTTTTGAATCTTACCAAGCTTAAGTTGTAGATATTCATATAAAATATACACCCATTTTTTTTCTTTCTTGTTTATGAAAGAACTACATGATAACAAATGCATTAAACAAATATTAGGAGTCAGTACCTGTATATTGTAATTTACTGTATTGTATTTGTATTTCAGATGCCTTTGGTGCTTCATGAAGAATATTTCTAGATATATCACAGACATTAAGCCTTTGCCACCCAATATAAAAGATAGACTCATCAAAATTATGAGCGTGCAGGGGCAGATAACAGATTCAAACATAAGTGAGGTAAGAATATAAACAACTGTAAAGCAAGCTTATTATATTTTGCTGTTCAGCTATGGTTTCAGATTTTTGGAACAATGTTTTATATTAGGATGAATAATGTTAGAATATACTGAAGTTCTTTTTTTCTCCAGATAACCATAATGTCTTAAAAAAATCTCCCACTGACCTCCCTGGGGGTCCAGAGGTTAAGACTTAGCGCTTCCAGTGCAGGGGGTGCAGATTTCATTCCTGGTTGGGGAACTAAGATCCCACATGCCAAGCAGCCAAAAAACAAATAAAATAAAAATTAAAAATCTTCTCCCACTGTTCCTTCAGTTATTCCCCTTGTCTTCATGGTACCAACATCCATGAACTGCATATTTTCAAGGAATGTTAAACTTTTTGGTTAAGTGTACCTTAGTAAATCTAGAAAAAATTAAAATGCAGAGTGAAAAAACAACTGGCAAAAAAGAAGACCCACAAGAAGAAATATGAATGTTACATTGTGACTCTAGGACACAAACCACACCTACATGTAACAGTACAGTGTGCAGTACACTTGGATATTTTGTTTTATTCTAGTGTGTCTTATTTCAATTAAAAAATGTTGATCATAGCCTACTAGATTGCTTTCATCCATTCAGGGATAGCAATCAGTTAAAATCATTCTTCTAAACTCTTTTCATTCTTCTTCTGGCTACCTCACTCCTTCTAACTTATACTTACTCCCTTTCCCTATATATATGTTAGTTGCTCAGTTATGTCTGATTCTTTGCAACCCCATGGACTGTAGCCCACCAGACTCCTCTGTCCATGGGATTCTCCAGGCAAGAATACTGAGTGGGTTGCCATGCCCTTCTCCAGGGGATCTTCTGTATCCAGGGATTGAACCCAGGTCTCCCACGCTATAGGCTGATTCTTTAGCAACTGAGCTTCCCAGGAAGCCCTTACCCTAATTAAACTAAAATTAACAATTCTGTAAGGGAGAATGTGTAGTAAAGCTTCTGGCCTGAATAAAAATACCAGCTTTGCCACTCTTTTTGACACTGAACCTCAGTTCTCTTAACTGTAAAATGGGTTTGCAACTATCATCACTCACTGCCTCCAGAGATTAAAGACTCATACCTGCTGAGCAAAGAGGCACATAGCTAGAATCTCTCACGATAGTCAGAAACTACTGGAAGAGGATAAGCACCCCACTACCTTGGTTCTGCTTCCCTGTCCAGTGGGTTCTTATTCTGTACCAGCTGACTCAGTAGAGCTCTGTGTCCCAGTAGGACGTTGGGGACACTATAAGCTGCACCCTCAGTTGGAAGTAGACTTGGTTTTTTCTGCTTTTTGTATCTATCTCCACACAAATGCAATTCTGTATTCTTTGCTATGGTTTTCGCCTACCACTTCTCTGTTATGACCATCAAACACTAAATATGGAATAAATATTTATATTTATAGGAAATTTTAATTTTTCAAAATAATGTGTTATAGATTTTACATCCTGAAGTCCAAACTCTAGATCTACGAAGCTGTGATATTTCAGATACTGCTCTCCTGCACCTATGTAACTGCAGAAAACTGAAGAAATTAAATTTAAATTCCTCAAAAGAAAACAGAATTTCCATAACTTCAAAAGGTATGTTTATTAACACTGAACAAATTGGTAGAGAACCATTCACCATAATTTTGGAGCAGAGAAGGGAAAAATATGTTAAAAGATAGTATGAAGATGTCAGTCAGTCAGTTCAGTCACTCAGTTGTGTCCAATTCTTTGCTACCCCATGGACTGCAGCATGTCAGGCTTCCATGTCCATCACCAACTCCCGGAGCTTGCTCAAACTCATGTCCATTGAGTGGGTGATGCCATCCAACCATCTCATCCTCTGTTGTCCCCTTCTCTTCCTGCCTTCAATCTTTTCCAGCATTAGGGTCTTTTCCAGTGAGTCAGTTCTGAGAACTCCGTGAACAGTATGAAGGTGTCAAAGAAATAGAAACTATATTCATCAATAAAAATATTCAAAATAAACTAGAGAATCCTAATTAGAATTCTTGCTTATAATCAGTGCTGAAAGTTAGGAAATACATTGTCACTATTTAAAATTTAAACATATTTAAAATAAACATGGCTAGATAAATATTTTAAATATTTTGCCTAGTGTAGTGAAATAAGAAATGACCAGTTCATAAGTTTGTTAAGACTTTTTTGTTGTAATATTACAGCAGAAAGTTAAATCATTAGCAAATATTTACTACATTCTCTCCTATCAGCCTGTGTTACACATAGTTTTATAGCCAGAACTGCCCCATTTTGAACTGCACAAAACTTGAAATGTGTTTTTCAAGTTGCCCTGTTTTGAGCTGCACAAAACTTGAAACATGTATTTTCCACTCCAGCTGACCTAAGCATGCCTCAAAACTATTTTAGACAATGACTAATTGACTAAGGAACAACTAATCTTGCTTGCTTATTTGCAAATACCAACCTCAAAGACATGGGCAGGGAAGCTGAAACAATTTAGACCATAAGCCAGTCACATAGCAAAATCACCAAACGCCCAGTTCTCTGAAAGATATAAAGATCTAACACACACTCCTAAGTTGTTTTCACAGGAAGCAGACCAGAGGAAAACTGCCGACTGCAAGCATGTAGACCCCAGACCAGTTGAAACCAGAAGACTGGTGACGTTTGAAACTGTACCTCGATGCCAGCCAGTCTGAGAACTGTGTATGGACTGCTTGTGAACCTCGCAGCCCCCTCCCTCACACAGGCGTTTAGAACCTTTATCTCCAACTGGCAGCGTGGAGATGCTCTTAAGGACATCAGTCTGCCATCTTCCCAGTTTGCCAGCTTCCTGACTAAAGCAACTTTAAGATTTCCACCAACACTTGTCTCTTGAGTACTGACCTTCTGAGTGGCAGGAAGCCGAAACTGGGTTTGGTACCCACCTTGTCCAGTTACAGTGTTCTATAACCAGGCAGATTGCATGTATCAGTGTGACTGTTACATGAATTAATGGATTTTTACCATTTTTTAAAAATACAAAATTTTTACTCTTTTCAATATAAGAAAGAGGGAGTTATTTGGCTACCTAGGTTTCTGGAAAATTTTGTAGGTAGTTAGCTCTATTTTACTATTAGCTTGGTTAGCAAGTTAGGATATTCATAATGTTGCAAGGAAGCATAAGTTTTAAAATGTTTACACAAATACTGGTTCTCTAAAAAGAACGTTCATGCTGACCACTAATGAATAAAGTAGGAGTTCTTTCTTAAGACATAGTAAACAATAAAAGTGACCTACACACGAATTTACCATCTTCCATTTTGTGTATTTTGCCCATAAAGATGTCTTTTAACAGTGCTGTAATGTTTGTCCATGACTGAAGGGCCCAGGATTCCTTCAGTGCTCTTTTTATTTATATGGCACATCATCACATACCTGTCACCAAAATGCTTTTACATCAGTTTAACTGGATTTAAGGGCCTCTCTTTTCTTGACCCTCGGTAAAATCTAAGATTCCTCCAGGCTAACAGAGAAGGAGCATGGAGGTAGGAAAGGGTAGAATCAAAGAGGGAGGAGAAAACACCGAAACATGGGTATGATTTCTAAGGATAAGCATGAAAGCTATTACTTAAGACATTTGCGGCATTTAACTTTTGATTTCTTTTCAGAGTCTACAAGAAAATTACCTTTATTACTTTAAAACTTTTAACAAAAAATCTACTATTTAATTATGTAATTTGGTTCTGAATGATTTTTGGTCATTTCCTAACAGCAAATCTAATCATAAAAAGGGCATGTCATTAATTGCAGATATTCTGAAGAATATACTACAGGTTGTATAGCAAATTCTTGAAACAATCAAAAAGAGTTTTAAATAATGACAGCATCACTGAAAAAATAGTATATTTCCCACATGAAGTACTTTGGAAAAGGCTAATTAGATGTATCAGTACTGGTGATTACTAAAGTAAAAATCAGTCACATTTCTCATATTTAAACACCTATAGCTCATTGATACAGAATTATATTTTCCCTCAGGAATAAAAGCTGTGGCTTCATCTTGTTCTTACCTTCATGAAGCTTCTTTGAAAAGATGCTGCAATCTCACTGATGAAGGAGTCCTTGCTCTTGCACTCAATTGCCGGCTGTTAAAGATCATTGATTTAGGAGGCTGCTTAGGTATTACTGATGTGTCCTTGCAAGCATTAGGAGAAAACTGCGCGTTTTTGCAGTGTGTTGATTTTTCAGCTACTCAGGTAAATGAAATAAAACTTGAAATGTAGAGACTGTATGTATTTATTTGCCCAGTGTATTTCCATAACTCATCAGAACACAATTTTTTTGTTGTTGATGAAATTATTGACTTCATATTTTGATAGTTAAACAATTGCAATGTAATTTGGCACCCTCTTCTCAATTGTTTTAAGTAAGGGTGGCTGAAACACACGTTTGCTAAATGGGAGGAAATAAAACAATATCTAAATAAAAATTTTTAGAAAAACATGCTTCCATTCTCTCCATTTATGTGCTGTGTTCTTTTCCCCTTTGCTTAGGTATCTGACCATGGTGTGGTTGCGCTTGTTAGTGGACCTTGTGCCAAGAAATTAGAGGTAATTTTAAAATATCTATAAAGATGATGATAACTGAATATATATTATCCTCAGAAATTCTTTATTAAACCTAGAAGACAGCCAGTGCCTTATTCTCAATTAGGTATTTCCAAGGACTTTCCTCTACCACTTTATTCCAGAGTGAAAAAAACTGGTAAAGTTAGGAGATAATATATAATTTATAAAAACCCATTTTACTTCCAATAAATGTTCTTATTTTCCAGAGGTTTTAACTTTTAATACATTTAAGGGTAGTCTTATTATGGATAAAGATAATGAAAATATATAAATGTAAAATGACATCCTTTAGAATTTTCATGTCTGACTGATATTTTTACCAGGACTACTTATGCTCTTGCCAGTGTATTTTTCTTGACATCATATTTATTCTCTCTTGATTATCTTTTTCTGAATCTGTGAAGACATCCAAAATATACCACTGTGGCATAAAGATTATTTTGAGCTGAAGATGTCTAAGAAACAACAGAGATTAAAAAAAAACAGACTTCGTCTGAACCGCCTCCCACCCCCACTGTCTGCCTAAAAGCAGACACTTCCAAAAGAATTCAAATGCCTCAAATCCTCTGTAAGAAAGATTTCCAGATGAGAAATTGCATTAAACAGACATTGTCACAAGATTATCATAACTCCCATCTATTCTCCTAAAGGTTCATTTTGTCTTCCCTAAAAGTCATTTGTATGACTCTTAAGTATCCTTTCCCACCTCCTCTACCCCTATTAAGATGGTATATAAACTAAATTCTAGCCATTTCTTTGAACCACGACCTTTGTGAGCTTGTGAATAAGTTTTGCTTTTCCTCTTGTTAATCTTATTGTCAGTTTAATTTACAGGCTTCCAAAGACAAATATAAGCGGATAGAGAAAAGGTTTTTCCTCCCCCAGAAGCCACATTGTGCAGCTGTTTAAAAAGATCTTAAATTAGTGTTCCTCCTTTGTATTCAGTGACAGATGTGGCACCTGTAACCTGTTTCTAAATATTAAGAAGTCTTTTGTCCCAAGATTTTGATTTTTTTCCTTTCCCAGTTTACAGTGTTTTAGTTTGTTTTACTCTTAATTAAAAGCTGTGCTTTTCAACAAAAAGTCACATCAAATCCTTTTTGGAAGTAAGCAGCCTATAAATGAATTATACATGTTAGTAACCGCTTTTAGAATGGTGGTACCATGTTTTTGCCAAAATATTTCTGCTTGATTTATTGCCCAAAGAATTTGTTTGTGATGTTTATATATCTGCATCCTGCTTATATGTATATATGTGTGTGTGTGTATCTTTTTGTATAAAAAATAGCATATATATTTTTATGAATCTTTTCATTAAGAAATTTCTTTTAAAAAAAAAATGAAGTTCCAAATTCCAGATAGCATTCTAACTGTAGGGACAATAAACTGCCATAACTTTTACTGTTTTAAATACGAACGTTTGTTGAACACTTAATATGCTATCTTCCATGCCACTGCCTTATAGTCATTAGGTTATTTTATTTTTACATTATCCTATAATCACCATCAATTTTATCAAAGCTCTCAAACAATTTACCTAGTTTATCACTTCCTAATAAAACCACCAAGAAATTAGTTGTTGTGCAGTGGTAGGGAATATACCATATATTTACTTCAGCTGTATGAAATAAAGAGCACCTAGGTAGACTGAGAGAAAAAAAAAGGTCATTGTAATGTTATTGAAGTTTTCATTTTTTTCAGTTTTCCAAAGCTTGTTTCTATAAATATCAAAATATTTTAATGAAAATCTTTCTAAAATTTGTTAGAACTTAATTCCTTCCTTAAACAAAGGAACATATTTTAACATTTGACTCATTGCATCTTTGTGACCACAATTTCTGACAAATTGAAATGCAAACATCTTCATTTTTTTAAACTGATTCTTCTCTTTTGGGTAATATATGTACCTACATTTTTCAGATTCCCCATTTTTAACCTGTTGCTTTTAATTTGTTCAGTTCCCGGAAGTTAAGGGCTTCCCTCATAGCTCAGTTGGTGAAGAATCCACCTGCAGTGCAGGAGACCCCAGTTCAATTCCTGGATCAGGAAGATCCGCTGGAGAAGCGATAGGCTACCCACCCCCATATTCTTGGGCTTCTCTTGTTGCTCAGCTGGTTAAGAATCCACCTGCAATGTGGGAGACCTGAGTTCAATCCCTGGGTTAGGAAGATCCCCTGGAGAAGGGAAAGGTTACCCACTCCAGCATCCTGGCCTGGAGAATTCCATGGACTGCATAGTCCATGTGGTTGCAAAGAGTTGAGCAACTTTCACTTTCATTTTCTGGGAATTTAAATATCAAGGTTGCTAAATAGTTTATAATTTGAAAATAAATTTGATTAAAAGTCTAAGAACCTCTCCTAAAGATTGCCATTTAGTAAAAACATATATTATAGCATTTATGGGCTTCCCTTGTGGCTTAGCAGAGACGGCAATGGCACCCCACTCCAGTACTCTTGCCTGGAAACTTTCATGGACAGAGGAGCCTGGTAGGCTGCAGTCCATGGGGTCACTAAGAGTTGGACACGGCTGAGCGACTTCACTTTCACTTTGAACTTTCATGCATTGGAGAAGGAACTGGCAACCCACTCCAGTGCTCTTGCCTGGAGAATCCCAGGGATGGGGGAGCCTGGTGGGCTGCCATCTATGGGGTCACACAGAGTCGGACACGACTGAAGCGACTTAGCAGCAGCAGCTAGCTGCTGGTGGCTTAGACGGTAAAGAATCTGCTTGCAGTGTGGAAGACCTGGTTAGGAAGATTCCCTGGTGAAGGAAACAGCTACCCACTCCAGTATTCTTGCCTGGAGAATTCCATGGACAGAGGAGCCTGGCAATCTATAGCCCATGGGGTCGCAAAGACTTGGACACTACTGAGCGCCTTTCACCCACACACAGCATTAATTGAATGTTAGTATTGACTCTGAAATCTCTATTGGTCTGAGTTCTCAGTGAGAACGGATCATTTTGTTCATCATTCGGTCATCGTTCTATACCTAGGTTTTACTACAGTTCCAGTCACACAGTAGTACCTCAATAAATGTTGTCATATTTTTAACTTCATATCATAGTCACTTTATAGTTTTTTAAAATCTTCTTGGTTAAAATTTAATTTGCTGTGAAAGAATTATTCATTTATTAAACAAATATTTATTGAGTATCTGCTTAGTTCTAGGCACTGTCATATCAGAGAACAAAATCTGTCCATGTTATGTATCACTTTTCCTTAATTGTTTTTCTGATGTTGATACTTAAGCTTATTTACAGCTTTTGTCTACTGGAAATAATCATGTGTTGGGACATATTGCTTTTTCTTCCTTTATTATAATTAAGTCCCTAAAACAACACAAGTGGATCAATTCTACATCACTGTCTATTGTTGTTCTTAAGTCTCTTAAGTCACGTCCCACTCTTTGTGACCCCGTACAGCAGGCTCCTCTGTCCTCCACCATCCCCTACAGTTTGTTCAAATTCATTTCCATTGGGTTGGTGATGCTATATAACCATCTTGTCCTCTGCTACCCCCTTCTCCTTTTGCCTTCAATCTTTCCCAGCACCAGTGTCTTTCAGTGAGTCAACTCTTCATATCAGGTGACCGAAGTATTGGAGCTTCAGCTTCAGCATTTGTCCTTCCAAAGAATATTAAGGGTTGATTTCCTTTAGGAATGACTGGTTTGATCTTGCAGTTCAAGGGACTGTCATGAGTCTTCTCCAACACCAAAATTTGAAAGCATCACTTCTTCAGCACTCAGCCTTTCTTATGAGGACAGAGAAGCCTGGTGTGCTACAGAATGGGATCGCAAAGTGTTGGACACGACTTAGCAACTGAACAACAATAATATACAATGAGAACAACAGATGGAAGGAACAGTGTTCCACTCAGGTTTCATTTAAAATATATTAAGGCATTTAAAAAAAGAAAATATTCAATTCTGACAAATACAGGTCCTAGTAAAAATTTCAAATTCACAATATAAACTTCATGGGAAACAATTTAGCAATGTGAATTTAGGACCTTTTGAAAAACTCTCACATCTATATATGACTACTGGAAAACCCATAGCTTTGACTATAAGAACCTTTGTCAGCAAAGTGAAGTCTCTGCTTTTTTAATACACTATCTAGGTTTGTCATCGCTTTCCTTACTAGCAGCAAGCATCTTTTCATTACATGGCTGCAGTCACCATTCACAGTGATTTTGGAGCCCAAGAAAATAAAACCGGTCAGTTCTTCCATTTTTTGCCTTCTGTCACTGCTTCCAATTTTTGCCATTAAGTGATGGCACCAGATGCCATGATCTTGTTTTTTTTTTGAATATTGAGTTTCAGGGCAGCTTTTTCACTCTCCTCTTTCACCTTCATCAAGAGGCTCTTCAGTTCCTTTTCACTCTCTGCCATTAGAGTGGTATCATCTACATATCTGAGGTTGTTGATATTTCTCCCAGCAGTCTTATATTCCAGCTTGTGCTTCATCCAGCCTGGCACTTTGCATGATGTTATCTGCATATAAGTGAAATAAGCGAGGTGCCAATATACAGCCTTGTTGTATTCTTTGTCTAATTTTGAACCAGTCCATTACTCTATGTCCATTTCTAATTGTTGTTTCTGACATGCATATAGGTTTCTTAGGAGACAGGTAAGGTGGTCTGCTGCTCTCATCTCTTTAATAATTTTCCACAGTTTGTTGTGATCCACACAGTCAAAAGCTTTAGCATAGTTAATGAGGCAGAATTAGATGTTTTTTTGGAACTCCCTTGGTTTCTCCATGATTCAGTGAATGTTGCCAATTTGATCTCTGGTTCCTCTGCCTTTTCTAAAGCCAGCCTATACATCTGAAGGTTCTTTGTTCACATACTGCTAAAGCCTAGCTTGAAGAATTTTGAACATTATGTTGATAGTATGTGAAATGAGTGCTATTGTATGGTAGTTGGAATATTCTTTAGCATTGCCCTTCTTTGGGATTGAAATGAAAACTGAACTTTTCCAGGCCTGTGGCCACTGCTGAGTTTTCCAAATTTGCTGGCATATTGAGTGCAGCACTTTCACGGCATTATCTTTTAGAATTTGAACTGGCTCAGCTACAATTCCATCACTTGAACTTGCTTTTTTCATAATACGCTTCTTAAAGCCCACTTGACTTCTCACTCCAGGATGTCCAACACAAGGTGAGTGACCACACCATCATTGTTATCTGGGTCATTAAGGCCTTTCTTTTATAGTTTGGTGTATTTTTTACACCTCTTCTTAATATCTTCTGCTTCTGTTAGGTCCTTACCATTTCTGTCCTTTATCATGCCCATCCTTGCATGAAATGTTCCCTTGATATCTCCCGTTTTCTTGAAGAGATTTCTAGTCTTTCTCATTCTGTTGTTTTCCTCTGTTTCTTTGCACTGTTCATTTAAGAGCTTTCATATCTCTCTTTGCTCTTCTCTGGAACTCTGCATCCAGTGTATGCATCTTTCCCTTTCTCCCTTGCCTTTTGTTTCTCTTCTTTCCTCAGCTATTTGTAAAGCCTCCCTAAACAACCACTTTGCCTTCTTGCATTTCTTTTTCTTTGGGATGATTTTGGTCACTGCCTCCTGTACACTGTTATAAACCTCACTTAATAATAACCTCATATAAATGTCCATAGTTCTTGAGGCACTCTCTCTACCAGATCTAATCTCTTTAATCTATTCATCACCTCCACTGTATAACCATAAGGGATTTGATTTAGGCAACATCTGAATGGCCTAGTGGTTTTCTCTATTTCCTTTAATTTAAGCCTGAATTTTGCAAGAAGGAGCTCATGATCTGAGCCACACTCAGCTCTGGCTCTAGGTATAGAGCTTCTCCATCCTCGGCTTAAAGAATATAATCAATCTGACTTTGGTATTGACCATCTGGTTATGTCCATGTGTAGAGTCATCTCTTGTGTTTTTGGAAAAGGGTGTTTGCTATGACCAGTGTTTTCTCTTGACAAAATTCTGCTAGCCTTTGCCCTGCTTTATTTGGTACTCCAAGGCCAAACTTGCCTGTTATTCCTGGAATCTCTTGACTTATCTACTTTTGTATTCCAATCTCCAAGGATGAAAAGGACATCTTTTTTGGTGTTAGTTCTAGAAGGTGTTGTAGCTTTTCATAAAATCGGTCAGCTTCAGTTTCTTCAGCATCAGTGTTTGGGCATAGACTTGGATTACTCTGTTGTTGAACGGTTTGCCTTGGAAATGAACCAAGATCTTTCTGTCATTTTTGAGGATGCACCCAAGTACTGCATTGTGAACTCTTATTGACTATGAGAGCTACTCTACTTCTTCTAAGGGAGTCTTGCCCACAGTAGAAGACATTATAGTCATCTAAAGTAGACTTGCCCATTCCCATCCATTTTAGTTCACTGATTCCTAAGATGTCAATGTTCACTCTTGCCATCTCCTCCTTGTCCGCATCTAATTTACCTTGATTCATGGACCTTACATTCCAGGTTCTTATGCATTTTACATCATCAGACTTTACTTTCACCACCAGATACATCCACGGGTGAATGTTGTTCCCACTTTGACCCAGCCGCTTCATTCTTTCTGGAGCTATTCGTAATTGCCTTCCACTCTTCCCCAGTAGCATACTGGACACCTTCCTACCTAGGGGGACTCATCTTCTGGTGTCATATCTTTTTGCCTTTTCATACTGTCCATTGGGTTCTCCCAGCAAGGATATTGGAGTGGGTTGTCAACCCCTCCTCCTGTGGACCACGTTTTGTCAGGACTCTTCAGTATGACCCATCTGTTGGGTGGCCCTGCATGGCATGGCTCATAGTTTCAGTGATTTATGCAAGCCCCTGCCCCACAACAAGGCTGTGATCCATGAAAGGGTTCATTGTCTGTCACCTTTCCAACTCATATCATAGGATGCCTTTTCCATGTAGAGTATGATGCTTTCTCCTCAGTTTTCAAGAATTTTCAATATATTCAAGTTTCCTTTATTTAAGACATGATTAATGATAATAATATATATACCAACATAATATCAACTTTTCAATAGAAAAGAAAAACTACTACCATAAATATACATATCAATTATTACTTGAATCTTACTTTCCGAATTGTTAAAAAAAATTTTGATGTTGGCAAATATACATAAAATTTACTATTTTAACCATTTTTAGGGTACAATTCAGTGGATTTAAGTACATTCACACTGTTGTGCAGCCATCACCATTAACTGTCTCCATCACTTTTTTTCATCATCCCAAATAGAAACTCTTTACCCTTTAAACAATACTCCCCATTATCCTTTCCCCCAGCCTCTGACAACCTCTGTTCTGTCTTCTGTCTTTATGAATTTATCATTATAGTGACATTTTTAAAAACCATTCATCCACCAATATTGTTTCACCTTTTGCCTTCTGTGAATATCTCTACTATGAACATAGGTATATAGACATCTATTTACATCCCTGCATGCAGTTCTTTTGAGTATATCCCTAGAAATGAAATAGCTAGATAATATACTAATTCTATATATAATCGTTTGAGGAACTGCCATACTGTTTCCATAGCAACTGTACCCTTTTACATTCTCACTAGCAATGAGAAAGTGTTTCAAATTAGAACATTAAACAAAAGATGGATAATATTTCAAATATATGAAGATGTATAGAGATTTCTATAACAGACCTGTGAGCCAACCACTTGAATTTTAACATTGTCTGCATTTATTCCAGCCAGTTATTTTTTTAAAAATTATTAAATGTGATATCTAAAGCTTCTTCCTTCATAGGTAACCACTCTTCTGAAGATGCCTGTGTATCTTTCCTTCCATGTTTGGCTATTTCATCTGTCTTTCTACGTATGTGTTGTATATCTGTGACTATTGTTGTTCAGTCACTCAGTCGTGTCTGACTCTGCAATCTCATGGACTGCAACACGCCAGGCTTCCCTGTCCTTCACCATCTCCCAGAGCTTGCTCAAACTCATGTCCATCGAGTCAGTGATGCCATCCAACCATCTCGTCCTCTGTCATCCCCTTCTCCTCCTGCCTTCAACCTTTCCCAGCATCAGGGTCTTATCTAATGAGCCAGCTCGTCACATCTGGTGGCCAAAGTATTGGAGCTTCAGCTTCAACATCAATCCTTCTAATGAATATTCAGGACTGATTTCGTTTAGAATCAACTGGTTTGATCTCCTTGCAGTCCAAGGGACTCTCAAGAGTCTTCTCCAACACCACGGTTCAAAAGCATCAGTTCTTTGGCATTCAGCCTTCTTTATGTTCCATCTCTCACATCCATTCATGACTACTGGAAAAACCATAGTTTTGACTATACAGACCTTTGTTGGCATGTTGGTCTTTAACATGCTGTTTCGGTTTGACATAGTTTTTCTTTCAAGGAGCAAGTGTCCTTTAATTTTGTGACTGCAGTCACCATCTGCAGTGATTTTGGAGCCCAAGAAAATAAAGTCTCTCACTTTTTCCATTGCTTCCCCATCTACTTGCCATGAAGTGATGGCATTGAATGCCATGATCTTCAGTTTTTGAAGGTTGAGTTTTAAGCAAGCTTTTTAACTCTCCTTTTTCACCTTCATCATGAGGCTTTTTAGTTCCTCTGTGCTCTCTGCCCTAAAGGTGGTGTCATCTGCATATCTGATGTTATTGATATTTCTCCCTGCAGTCTTGATTTTAGCTTGTGCTTCATTGTTTGTGATCAGTTCAGTCACTCAGTTATGTCCAACTCTTTGCGACCCCATGGACTGCAGCACACCAGGCTTCCCTGTCCATCACCAACTCCCAGAGTTTACTCAAACTCATGTCCATTGAGTTGGTGATACCATCCAACCATCTCATTCTTTGTCACCACCTTCTCTCTGCCTTCATTGTGATATATTCATAAATAAGATATTATATTATTTTATATGTTTTTCAGTTCAGTTCAGTTCAATTCAGTCACTCAGTCATGTCCGACTTTTTGCAACCCTATGGACTGCAGCACGCCAGGCCTCCCTGTCCATCACCAACTCCCGAGTTTACTCAAACTCATGTCCATTGAGTCGGTGATACCATCCAACCATCTCATTCTCTGTCATCCCCTTCTCCTTCTGCCTTCAATCTTTCATAGCATCAGAGTCTTTTCAAATGAATCATGTGTTTTTAAATAGTGCATAATCGTTTCATATCATATGTGCTGTTTTACAATTTGATTTTTTATTCAAAATCATGTTTAAAATTTTTTTTCAAGCTTTATTGGAGTTTAATTTACATACAATAAAATTCACCTATTTTAAGTATACAGTTTGATGAATGCTTGTAATTGTTTTATAATCTTATAATCACTACTACAATTAAGTATAGAGTATTTCCATCACCCCAAGAGGTTTTCTCCCATCTCTTTGCAGTCAGTGCTCTGCTGTGGCCTTCCCGCAAGCAACCACTCATTTGTCAATATAGTTTTGCTTTTTCTATAATATTTTATATGAATGAAATCATGCAGTATATCATCTTTTGGTTTTTTACTGTTTTCTTTACTTCTTTCATTTGGCATAATGTTTTTGAGGTTCATCCATGTTGTTAAACATATTAATATTTCATCCTTTTTTTGGCTGAGTAGTATTCCATAGTCTTGGTATAACACAGCTTGCTCATATATTCACCTTTCAGTTGTTCCAATTTTAGACTATTATAAATACTGCTGTGGATATTTGCATACAAGTCTTTGTGTAGACATATGGTTTTATTTTTGGGGGTAAATAACTAGAATGGATCTGCTGTGTCATACAGTAAAGTATATGTTTAGCTTTATAAAATGCTACTTTTCTAAAGTGTCTGAACTAACATTATGTTTAAGATTTATGTCTATTAATACAAGTAAATATTTTTCTTTGTAACTGTTTTATCATATTACAGTATATTAATGAACCACCAGTTACTTACCCAATTTCTACTTATTTACTATTACAAGCAATATTTCAGTTGACATAAGTTGTTTCCTTACACACATGTACAAGCATTTTTCTATATATAATGGATGTCTGCAGTTGGAATTAATTGCTGGGTTATGGAGGATACTTACTGTCAGTTTTTTTTTTTTTTTTTATTAGTTTTGCCATACAATGACATGATATCACCATGGGTTTACATATGCTCCCCCTCCAGAACCCCCCTCCCTCTACTGTCAGTTTTAATAGATACTGCCAAATTGCCTTATAAAGTGGTTGGGCATTTAACTTTTAAAGCTGCTATACCTTCCAAATTACTATAGACTTTCATTGGTCCTTCCTATAGAGTTTTTCTTGCAAGTAGATATTGGGAGTTTTGTTATCAGAGTACAGTATTTCCCAAGCATTTTACACTGTTCTTATTGTCCTGTTATTTCTTTTCATTATGCTTTCTTTATTTTTAAACAGGAGATTCATATGGGGCATTGTGTGAATCTGACTGACGAGGCTGTAGAAGCTGTCCTTACTTGCTGTCCTCAGATATGTATATTACTCTTCCATGGATGCCCTCTTATAACAGGTTAGTATAAGGCTGTGTGTGTGTGTGTGTGTGTGTTAGTTGAGCAATCATGTCTGACTCTGTGACCTCATGGACTGTAGCCCACCAGACTCCTCTGTCTGTGGAATTCTCCAGGCAAGAATACTGGAGTGGGTTGCCATTCCCTTCTCCAGGTGTGTGTGTGTGTGCTAAGTCGCTTCAGTTGTGTCTGATTGTTTGCAACCCTATGGACTGTAGCTTGTCAGGGTCCTCTGTCCATTTGGATTCTCCAGGCCAGAATACTGGAGTGGGTTGCCATGCCCTCCTCTGGGGGATCTTCCCAACCAAGGGATCGAACCGGTGTCTCCTGAAGCTCCTGCAAAGCAGGTGGATTCTTAACCACTGAGCCACCAGGGAAGCCCCTCCTTCTTCAGGGGATCTTCCCAACCCAGGGATTAAACCCAGGTCTCCTGCTTTGCAGGCAGATTATTTATACCATCTGATCCACCAGGGTAAGTATGAGGCTGCTTGGGTTCAAATCTTGGTTTCATCTTTTAATAACTGTGTAACCTTGAGTAAATTACTTAACCCATTCCATTATTCAGCTTCCTTATCTGAAGCTTCCTTATCTGAGTATAATGACAGTATCTACCTTATAAACTTGATCATGACAACACATGTTTTGGTGCCTAGCACATACTGAGGGCTCAGTAAATGTTAATCATGAGGATAATGATGGTAGTCTCCTACCACAATATAACCTGCTTCTCACTTGTAAGTCAGTACTTAATGCCCTGCCCTTCCAGCTTATTTTCCTAATTATAGTTTAATAGTTACTGTTCTTTTGACAGCTTCCACTTTTTCTGTTTGAACTGCCAATCTAAACTAAGCCTATAATGGGTTATATTTGGTTATCAAAGACATCTGTAATGAAGACTAAAATCGTACTTTAGGTAGACATTTTTCAGAACGCTAAAGTCAAAACTTTAGTTGGAAACTATTACCAGTGGGTACCTCTGGGGAAGGTTGTGGAGAGACAAGAGTAGGAAAAAGCCTTCACCATATACCCTTTTGTCCTTTTGAATTTTGTACCTTGTGAATGATTTTACCTATTAAAAATTAGTAATCATAATTTTAAGAAAATAATTTAGAACCAGAAAAATTCATGTGACTGAGTACAGGGAATCAGTTAACGTGAACACTATTCTAAAGTTATGAGAAGGCAGGCAGAGGCTCTCTAGTCATCAAACAAGGCAGAGAATTATATTTTAACAAGAAGGCTATTATTGTGGAGGAGACCACAATATGTGAAATGTAATTGCAGCCATTTTTGATAATGGGTCTTTTCAGAATACCAACTTAAAGTGTGTAAATCTACTCAGTGAGGTAAATGTATGTTTAATCAATATACTGAACAAGAAAGTGGTATTCATAAAGTGACTCCATTTTCCTCTCACTATATTAATTATAAATTTGCTCTACAGGAGTTAATTTTTCCCAAACCCAAATGAAAATCTCAAACATGTGCCACTGACTTTTCTTATCATTCTCATCCCATGTAATACTCCAAAAGAGTTCAAATTAAAGCTTGTCACTCCTCCAGTTAGCTCAGGTTTGCTGAAGGTGGAAAGGCTCCTGTGTTAAGGGAACATTGTTAGTTTCCCTGTTTTCCCTCCTGATTCTCCTCTTCCTTTCCTAACTTACCCACCATGGTTTCTGACCTCAGCAATGTTAGTGCAGGGTAGGACTGCGAGGAGCAGGAGGGCAGGTAAGGGAAAGAAAAGTCTTACTTGAGTACTACCGCAGTGAGCTAGTGGCAGCACCATCGGCTCAGTGGGTAAACTGATCCTGATCTATACTCTCACAAAAGTGGGGCACTGTTGACCTTCTTCAGAGTCCACCCTCTGCCACTCCCCTCCTCACTGCGTATATCTCCTATCTACAGTTCTCTTGATTCAAACAAATGTGTCTCCTGGCTAGTAGCAAGCGTTTTCTTCCTCTGCCCTCATGCCTTTAGCAGCAAACCTTCAGTTTCTTTCTGTTGAGGCTGCCTCCACCATCCGGGTTGCTTTCATGAGCAAAATACAAGGCAACCCATGCCAGCCCATATCTGTCCCCAGGAAATACAATACTTTAGATGGTGAGAGTGCAGATATCTCCCTGCTTCGGTCCTCTCTTTAGCCACATGGACTCTTAACATAGCCTGCTTTTTAGTTTTCTTAGGTCTGATGTGTACTGTTTGTGATGTGTATTGTGTTCCCCAAGCTCCAAGGGGCATATCAGATTCTCCAACTGATCCCCTTGGAGCCCTCTCTCACTAGGCTTGAAGGGAACAGTAAGCACCTGCAGCCCTCTTTCTCGAACTCAAATCACAACTGTCTTCAAAGAAATCCTTTAATTTCCCATTTTCCATCACTTCCCATTTTTACACTTTTATATCTTTGAATGGATAAGGCACCAAAGATTCCAAAATCAGTTTTCAGGCAAGCATTTGCAAGTAATGTACAAGTGGTCTGGTATCTCATTTTGGAATGAGACAGTAGCTGGTACCTTTAGTCTGAGAACCTTAGCTGGAATAATTCTGGTTTAATATTCTGTTGTATTTGTCTCAGATCAGCTTGACTACCTAACACATTATAATCTCAATCTTTGTTAATTTTACCTTGATCATCTTTCTGGTTACAATTTGGAAATAAATAATTTGGCATTTTGTCTCTGCTTTTAATAGAAGTGAAAACAGACTATACACAGTCAACCAGAAAAGCTTCTCCTTAGGCAAACTGCTTAAAACAATTATCAAAGACCTTATAGTTAATGAAATATTTAGAAGGTACAACCAAAAACTAAAAATTTGAATACAAGACCAATTTTAAAATGTTTAAATGTGCCTATATTAATATAGAAATGACTAATGAATATGAATTGAAAATATGTTGCAGTGATTAGTCTGATTTTTAAAGCAAAAAGACAGTTTTGAGATAATTACTGAGATCACTGGAAACCAAAGATGTATTATCAGCTGGTGAATTAAAGAAAAATGCCTATCTGGTATGATTATATAACACTGGATATAGATTACTGGAGTGGGTTGCTGTTTCCTTCTCCAGGAGATCTTATTTACCCAGGGATCAAACCCAGGTCTCCTGCATTGTAGGCGGATTCTTTACTGTTGCACCACTGGGGAAGCCCCTGACTATAGACACTAGGAAAGCTTAATCCCACTCTTTTCTCATCCATATAATAATTCAAAATACTGAATTTACCAACTCTCATGTGGCCTAGCAAAGGGATGACAAATAACCTCCCTCCTCAGTCTCCTGGGAGTTCCCTTACCTTGCTTCCTTTCCGAGACTCATATCCATACCCCTTTGGAAGTTCTGTTGTGTGGAACTCCCCTTCCCTGCAAACCTAGCAAAGGGCTAGGTAAATCTCCTTGTATGCTACTGCTACCTTGTGGTCATATCTTTTTTCTTGTTCTGCCACACAATCCCTTGCTCAAGGTATGCAGCATAAAACAAAATGTTTATATGTCCAAAAAGTTTAGGAAATGTATCACTATAATGAATATTCATTTTTCAAAGGCTCTAAGAAATACTATAGCTAAGAAACTTTTTTATCCGAGTGCCAAGGAGTTAGAAATTTTCCTCTACCCTTTTAGATTCTTCTGGCTTATCTAAGAATTAAATTGACAGGAGGCAGGTAAAGAGGAGAAAATCAGAATTTACATACATGGGAGAGACCCAAAAGAACTGAGTTAGCCAAAATGTCTGAAACCTTCACCTTAACATCTTCAGCAGCTAAAGAGGACATGCAGGGGTAGATGTTTAGAACTTCAAAGGAGATGAAGGCAATTCACATGGAGATAAAAAAGCAAATGCTTAGTAAACAAATATTTGTTGGGCCTGCAGAGACAGTAGAACATAGAGGTTCTCTGAACTCTAGGCCTCTCACTGAGTTTCCCCCACCATATCTAGCCCAGATTCTTTGCAGATAATCTCTGATGGGGGTAGGAGGACTTAATCTACTTCCTTTAAGCAGTAAGGGGAAAGGGCAAAGTTTCTTCTTGAGTCTTTTGGGCCTTGATTGTTTTCGGCTTGAAATAATCCTGATGCCAGACACTTTGGGGTGGCTACAAAGTTTTGCTCCCCTAAACAAGCATTTCTCAAATTTTTTTAACACAGGATAATTCATGTGTGGCTTTTTTTTTTTTAATCCCTGCTTTCACAGAATAGGAAAGTGAGAAACTGAAACGGTACTTCCCCATTGTGACTAAGTTTTTAATAATAGTCCTAAGATGAAACAAAAATCTGAAGATGAAGTGAAATGAGCACCAATCCTCAGTGTCAGCCACACAAAGGCACTTGCCATGGGAGCCTGCCCCCTACCTCTACAAGGATTCAATCTTGTGCTGCTGTAGCTGCTGACCTTCAACACCCCCTGAAAAGAGTTTGGGGTGGAGAAATGAGGCACTCTGTGCTGGTGGGGAGGAGGAAACTGGCAGGTCAGGTCTTTAGGTAGATATTTTCAGGAGCCGATTTTAATATACCCAATTCTTGTATTTCCTCATCCGTAGAAAAGCACTAAGATCCTTCATGGAGACGATTGTTTCTTCTGACCAGCAGAAAGCTTCACAAGGCTTGCAGCAACTTTCTGGGAAAATGTGTGCCTGATTGCATATGCTCTCCCTTCCCCAAAATCACATATTTCCTGACCTTTCCCCCTACCTCTTTGGAGCAGTTTCTCTGAGGTGCTGTCTCCTGGGCTGCAGTCCTCATTTTGACCCCAAATAAAATTTGTCTCATAACTCTCACATTATACGTTTCTTTTTAGGTCAACATTGATCTGCTCAGTTCAGTTTAGTTCAGTTGCTCAGTCGTGTCCAACTCTTTGTGACCCCATGGACTGCAGCACTCCAGGACTCCCTGTCCATCACCAACTCCCGGAGTTGACTCAAACTCATGTCCATTGAGTCGGTGCTGCCATCAACCATCTCATCCTCTGTCATCCCCTTCTCCTTCTGCCCTCAATCTTTCCCAGCATCAGGGTCTTTTCCAATGAATCAGTTCTGTGTATCAGGTGGCCAAGTATTGGAGTTTCAGCTTCAACATCAATCCTTCCAATGAATATTCAGGACTGATTTCCTTTAGGATGGACTGGTTGGATCTCCTTGCAGTCTAAGGGACTCTCAAGAGTCTTCTCCAACACCACAGTTCAAAAGCATCAATTCTTTGGCACTCAGCTTTCTTTATAGTCCAACTATCACATCCATACATGACTACTGGAAAAATCATAGCCTTGACTAGACAGATCTTTGTTGAAATGTAATGTCTCTGCTTTTTAACATGTGTCTAGGTTGGTCATAACTTTCCTTCCAAAGAGTGAACGTCTTTTAATTTCATGGCCGCAGTCACCATCTGCAGTGATTTTGGAGCCCAAAATAATAAAAGTCACCCATTGTTTCCCCATCTATTTGCCCTGAAGTGATGGGACCAGATGCCATTATCTTAGTTTTCTGAATGTTGAGCTTTAAGTCAACTTTTTCACTCTCCTCTTTCACTTTCATCAAGAAGCTCTTTAGTTCTTCGCTTTCTGCCATAAGTGTGGTGTCATCTGCATATCTGAAGTTATTGCTATTTCTCCCGGCAATCTTGATTCCAGCTTGTGCTTCCTCCAACCCAGCATTTCTCATGATGTCCTCTGCATATACGTTAAATAAACAGGATGGCAGTATACAGCTTTGATGTACTCCTTTCCCAATTTGGAACCAGTCTTTTGTTCCATGTCCAGTTCTAACTGTTGCTTCATGACCTGCATGCAGATTTCTCAAGAGGCAGGTCAGGTGGTCTGGTATTCCCATCTCTTTAAGAATTTTCCAGTTTATTGTGATCCACATAGTCAGGCTTTGGCATAGTCAATAAAGCAGAAGTAGGTGTTTTTCTAGAACTCTTTTGTCTCCAAAACACTGAATAACTTAAATTATGGACCTCAACTTCCCTTATGTATAACTGTCAATCATAAAATTGGGTGATCTGATAATAATACAGGAGTTCCTATACAATGGCTTTTATTATTAAAGGTTCTTAAAGAGAAAAAAGCGAAGTTTTTCAACTACCCAGATCATCTCTACTCTTCACTCTTTTCTGTCAGCACTGCACCATTGTATACGTTTGCTACTATCATTGAATAAAAATAAATCAGTCACTCATCGTGTCCCAACTGTTCACAACCCCATGGACTGCAGCATGCCAGGCCTCCCTGTCCATCACTATCTCCCAGAATTTACTCAAACTCATGTGCATTGAGTTGGTGATGCCATCCAACCATCGCATCCTGTTGCCTCCTTCTCCTCCTGCCCTCAATCTTTCCCAGCATCAAGGTCTTTCCATTGAGTTGGCTGTTTGCATCAGTGACCAAAGTATTGGAGCTTCAGCTTCAGCATCAGTTCTTCCAATAAATATTCAGGGTTACTTTCCTTTAGGATTGACTGGTTTGATCTCCTTGCAGTCCAAGGGACTCTCAGGACTATTCTCCAGCACTATAATTCGAAAGCATCAATTCTTCATCACTCAGCCTTCTTTATGATCCAACTCTCACATCCATATGTGACTACTGGAAAAACCATAGCTTTGACTATGGTTTGACCTTTGTCGGCAAAGTGTTGTCTCTGCTTTTTAATATGCTGTCTAGGTTTGTCATAGCTTTTCTTCCAAGGAGCAAGTGTTTTTTCATTTCATGGCTATAGTCACCATCTGCAGTGATTTTTGAGCCCCAAAACATAAAGTCAGCCACTGTTTCCATTTTTTCCCTCTTCTGTTTGCCATGAAGTGATGGGACCAGATGCCATGGCCTTACTTTTTTCAATGTTAAGTTTCAAGCCAGCTTTTTCACTCTCCTCTTTCACCTTCTTCAAGAGGCTCTTTATTTCCTCTTTGCTTTCTGCCATTAGGGTGGTGTCATCTGCATATATGAGGTTATTGATATTTTTCCCGGCAGTCTTGATTCCAGCTTGTGCTTCATCCAGCCCAGCATTTCGCATGATGGTACTCTGCATATAAGTTAAATAAACATGGTGACAGTATACAGCCTTGACGTACTTCTTTACCAATTTTGAACCAGTCCATATCTGATTCTAACTGCTGCTTCTTGACCCACATACAGGTTTCTCAGGAGGCAGGTCAGGTGGTCTGGTATTCCCATCTCTTTAAGAATTTTTCACAGCTTGCTGTGATCCACACAGTCAAAGGCTTTAGCGTAGTCTCTTTAAGTCTGAGAACCACTAAGACTAGGTTAGAAATATGTTATACATACAACATAGATTGTTAATTGCTTTACAGTGTTTTGTTGGTTTCTGCCAAACATCTAATCAACCAGCCATGGTATACATATGTCCCCTCCCTCTTAAACCTCCCTCACACCTCCCACCCTATCCCACTCCTCTGGGTCGTCACAGAGCACTGCTTGAGCTACCTATGTCATACAGCAAATTCCCACTGGCTATCTATTTTACATATGGCAATGTGTGTTTCAGTGCTATTCTCTGTTTGTCCCACTTTCTCCTTCCCCTGCTGTGTCCACAAGTCTGTTCTCTATGTCTGTGTCTCTATTGCTGCCCTGAAAATAGGTTCATCAGAATCATTTTTCTAGATTCCATATATATGTGATAATACATGATATTTGTTTTTCTGACTTACTTACAGGCTCTAGGTTCATCGACCTCACTAAAACTGACCAAATTCATTCCTTTTTATGGCTAAAACTCCTGAATAATTTTATAATTAATTAATTTTTAAATTGGAGGCTAATTACAGTTTTACAGTGGTTTTTGCCATGCATTGACATGAATCAACCATGGGTGTACATGTGTCCTCCATTCTGAATCCCCCTCCCACCTTCCTCCCCATCCCATCCCTCAGGGTTGTCCCAGTGCACTGGCTTTGAGTGCCCTGTTTCATGCATCAAACTTGGACTGGTCATCTATTTCGCTTATGGTAATATACATGTTTCAATTCTATTCTCTCAAATTATCACACCCTTGCCTTCTCCCACAGAGTCCAGAAGTTTGTTCTTTATCTCTGTGTCTCTTTTGCTGTCTCGCATATAAGGTCACTGTTACCATCTTTCTAAATTCCATATATATGCGTTAATATACTGTATTGGTGTTTTCCTTTCTGACTTACTTCATTGTATAATAGGCTCCAGTTTCATCCATCTCATTAGAACTGATCCAAATATGTTGTTTTTAATAGCTGAGTGATATTCCATTGCGTATATGAACCACAGCTTCCTTATCCATTCGGCTGCCGATGGACATCTAGGTTGCTTCCATGTCCTGGCTATTGTAAACAGTAGTGCGATGAACATTGACCCAAATGTTCTCTTGGGAAGACCCCAACATGTCCCTTTCAATTCTGATTTCCTCATTGTGTATGCCCAAGAGTGGGATTGCTAGGTCGTATAGCAGTTCTATTTCCAGTTTTTTGAGGAATCTTCACACTCTTCTCCATAGTGGCTACACTAGTTTGTATTCCCACCAACAGTGTAAGAGGGTTCCCTTTTCTCCACATCCTCTCCAGCATTTATCCTGAATAATTTTTAAAGTAATAAAATTTTAGCAGTATTTTTGCATTAGAAGATATTATAAAACTGACTTTGTAAACAAACCATATTAAAATCACTGCTATATATTGTGAATAATTGAAAACCATCTAAATGTCTAGTCATATACATTGGTTAAATTACAAGGAATTCATATAATAGTTATCTATTTAAAATCATGTTTTGTAAGTATATGACATGGAACATGTTCAACAATATGTTAAGTTGTCCTGTTCTAGTAACTACTCTCTCCCCTAACTTTTCAGCATGTTGCAACTTCTCAAGGTGTTTACCATACCTGCTGGCTTTCTTTAATCATGCTTTCTTTAATCACTCCTGTGTAAATAATCATGTCATTAACCGCTGTTCAAACATGCTACTTTAGTATGTCATCTAATTCCTGGCAGGACCCTGAGAAAGTTTAACCCTGTTACTCTCTGTTTGGTGTAATTAAGATAAAATTATAGGACTTCCCTGGTGGTCTAGTGGATAGGAATCCAGTTGCCAAAGCAGGGGACATGGTTCGAACCCTGGTCAGGGAAGAGCCCAGATGCTGCAGAGCAACTAAGCCCGTGTACCACAACTACTGAGCCCATGCTCTAGACCCTATGAGCCGCAACTACTGAGCCCTTATGCCTAGAGCCTGTGCTATACAAGAGAAGCTACCGCAAGGAGAAGTTTGCTCACTGCAAAGAGTATCCCCCACTCACCACAATGAGAAAAAGCCCCTGAGCAACAATGAAGACTTAGTAGAGCCAAAAGAAAAAAAAAAAAAAAAGATGAGATTACCGAGAAAACAAGAAATGCCTGTTTTTTCAAAGTATTGCTATGTTTACTGCAGCTGTGTTAGTCTCTCAGTCACGTCTGACTCTTTGCAACCCCACAGACTGTAACCCACCAGGCTCCTCTGTCCATGGAATTTTTCAAGCAAGACTACTGGAGTGGATTGCTATGCCCTCCTCTAGGAGATCCTCCCAGCCCAGGGATCAAACCCAGGTCTCCTACATTGCAGGCATATTCTTTACCATCTGAACTACCAGCAGGGAAGTCCAATAATAGTGATAGCTACCATTAATTAAATGTATCTTTAGTTTATACTATGCTTTGTATATCATCTAAGTCTTTAAACCCTATGAGGTATAATAGTCATCATCCCTAGTTTATACATGAGGATACATTCAATATCTTTGATTACTGTGAAATTAATATATTGTCATTGTTTTCTTTTGTAGATCATTCACGAGAAGTCTTGGAGCAATTAGTAGGCCCAAACAAACTAAAGCAAGTGACGTGGACTGTGTATTGATGCTCATTGAAGCTTATCAAATCTATCATCTTCATGCTACTTTCCCTGGAAACAGTGGTCTCAGAGATTGGCTTTCCAATAGTATGATTTATGCTTTGAAGTTAACCTGGCTCTTAAACATTTTAATAGTGCTTTTATTTCTATATATAAGTTCATTGATGAGTGAGTGTTCTTGAAATGGCAGTTATAGCATGCCCTCTGATATATCGGGGGAGGATATTGTTTTTTTCTTAAATAAGAAAGATTTAAGTTACCTGTTTCCCCTGGAAATTTCCTTCTCCTAACTAGATATCTGAGCTGCCATAAGAGATATTTATCACTGTGGATAAACAGGAGAATTCTAAGTTATTTCTAAAAGCATAATTACCTTCCTAGCTATTTTCTGGCTACTGTCTTCCAAAGTATTTAAATGTCCACTGGCCAAAAAGCAAAGCTGAATATCAGGCCTGTATATTCTTCACAAAAATTGTTTCAATGAAACAAAGAAATGTAATAGTTTAATGTCATAATCTCAGATATCATATACCTTAGCCATTTAGCATATGAGTGATACTGAGGCCTTTGCCTGGCCACATATTACATTGATTTTTATGACTACTTTCCCCCAATACATGCTATTCATCTGCAAACTTTCTTCCTTAAAAACTGCACTCAAGAATGTGTAAGAGTGAGTAAATACGAAATAGCATCACAGAGGTTGTATCCTGCAGCTCTACTGGTTTCACACTAAAATAAATAGCACAGGTCTTAGTTTTTAAATGAAATGTATTACTATCTATAATCACAAAATTCTCTGAAATATACTGTGCTTAAACTACCCCCAAATTCACCATATCCCCTGTGCCAAAAGCCTTTGTCAGTGGGACCTTCTTATAGACTTCCTATTTTAACTGTGATACAGTGAATAACAGGGAAAGTATGGTATGGTAGATTTCTTGGACACATCTAGAGGGACAGGTTTACATATTCAACTCTACTTCTTGTCCTTGCTATTAACTATATAAATATGCTATGTTTATAGTGTATAGTGTACAATATAGTGTATTGCCACTGCAAAGGTGGTACACATGTGTGTATGTATAAAATGGGTAAGGATCACTGGTTGTATCAGCTATTTTTCAGCACCCTGCTTAAAAGTCTGGTCTTCCATCCCTATCCTACCTATAACTGTCGCCCTTACCTGTTGTTATGGCCCTTTAATGGGCCGGGGCTTGGGGGTGCAGAGTCCACGATAAGAAAATAAAGGAAAGAAAAAGAGGCTGATATCCCCTAGATTATGCAAAGAATCAATAAAACCTCTGACACAAGGTTTGCGTTGCTTCACGTTGGGCACAGTCCCTCTCATGGGGGACTTGAAAGCCTGGGCAGGTTAGTGAGCTCAACAGACCTTTGCACTCTAAGGAACTGGCCTGAAGGAGAGAAATAGAGAAAAAGGGAGAGGGAGAAAAGAAGTGAGACATGGGGACCAAGGCTCTGATGGAGCAAAGGCGTTTATTCAACATAAATGTGGGCATATATATATATATATATATATATATATATATATATATATATACTGTCTTACAAGATAGCCTTTTCAGCAAAGATCAAAAATCTTACAACTTATCCAGGAAACATAAGGCTAGAATCCATCTCAAAGAAAGGGGGTTGTAAAGCTCACTTTCCATAGGGAAAGAAGGGAAGAAGGCCATAGTTACTTTAAAAATGTATGCATTCTTTTGCCCCCAGGAGAAGTATGCCTCTCCACTCATCTCTGAATATTCAGGGATTAATAAGGGACATCAGAAAACAGCACACAGGAAGCCTCCTGCCAAATGTTCCCTGACAACCTGTCATTCTGAACTCTATTTTTTTCTCCTCTCCATCTTTTACCATCTGACATCTTTTTTTAAATTTATTATCTGTCTGCTCACCCTAGTATACAAGCTTCATGAAGATATACATTATTTCTCTTTTTTCACTGCTGTATCTCCAGTATCTAGAACAGTGTCTGGTATATAATAAGCACCCAAATATTTGTTGAATAAATAGACAAGAAAATAAATAAAAGTAATACCCATACTTCAAGTTTCTGGTCTGTGACATGTACAGAGATTGGAAGTCATCACTCCTGTCCCCACAAGATGAAAGCTGAACAAACTGAAAATCATGAAGCAGTACAGCATGTTCAAAAGTAGAGTTGTGTTAGTTGTAGATGTACACTACAAACTGTAAACTCTAGGGCAACCGGTAAAATAAATTTTAATAAATGATGATTGATGTCCTAAGGGAGGGGAGATGAAACCATATAAAATGCTCAGTTACACCAGAGAAGGGGGCTGCTGGCTCCGTGGTAAAGAATCTGCCTGCCAATGCAGGAGACACGAGCTCCATCTCTGGTCTGAGAAGATCTCACATGCCGTGGAGCAAATAAGCCAGTGCACCTAACTATTGAGTCTGTGCTCAGGAGTCCAAGAGCCACAACTATTGGAAGTCCACGTACCCTTGAGCCCATGCTCCATAAGAAGAGAAGTCATGGCAATGAGGAGCCCACACACCACAACTAGAGAAAGCCTAAGCAGCAACAAAGATCGAACACAGCCAAAAAACAAAAAAAGATAACGGAGAATTCTCCAGTGGTCCAGTGGCTAAGGGCTCTGCACTTTCAGTGAAAAGAGCCTGGGTCCTATTCCTGCTCTGGGAACTAAGATCCCACAAGACTTGCAATGAAGCCCCACCCCCACCCTGCAAAAAAAGATAAAAATCAGAAAAGGGAGAAAAAGTAGAACACAAAAAAGAAAGAACAAAGGCAAGGAATAGGGAACAGCTATAAGGATGGTAGAAATTAATCCAACTATATCAATAATGTCTTTAAATGTTTAAATGTGAACAATCTATTTGTTATTTATTTATTTGAGGTTTTGGCTGTGGTGGGTCTTTGTTGCTGCATGCAGGCTTTTCTCTAGTTGAGATGAGTGGGGTCTACTCTGATACGTTGCTCAGGCTTCTCTTGTTGCAGAGCACAGGCTCTAGGCACTTGAGCTTCAGTAGCTGCAACAAGCACACTCTAGAGCTCGGGCTTAGTGTTGTGTCAACAAATTTAGTTGCTCTGTGGCATGTGCATTCTTCCTAGAGCCAGGATAGAATCAGTTTCTCCTATACTGGCAGGATCTCTGAAGAAGATTTAGCTTCGGGACCAGGGACCAGGCTTGATCACTCAAGAGCTTTTGTGTAGCAGTTTTATTAAAGTATAGAAGGGAACAGAGAAAGCTTCTAACATAGACATCACAAGGGGAATGGACAGCACCCCACTTGCTAGTCTTAGCAAGGGAGCTATATACTATTTAATAGGTTATAAAAATAAATCAAAAGAGTGTCTCAAGGTTACAAAGATATTACTAGATCCACCTCCACAATTTACATTTTAAGATGACAGTTCAGTTCAGTTGCTCAGTTGTGGTCCGACTCTTTGTGATCCCATGAACTGCAGCACACCAGGCCTCCCTGTCCATCACCAACTCCTGGAGTCTACCCAAACTCATGTCCATTGAGTTGGTGATGCCACCCAATCATCTTACCATCTGTCGTCCCTTTCTCCTCCTGCCCTAAATCTTTCCCAGCATCAGGGTCTTTTCAAATGAGTCAGCTCTTCACATCAGGTGAACAAAGTATTGGAGTTTCAGCTTCACCATCAGTCCTTCCAATGAACACCCAGGACTGATCTCCTTTAGAATGGACTGGTTGGATCTCTTTGCTGTCCAAGGGACTCTCAAGACTCTTCATTAATACCACAGATCAAAAGCATCAATTCTTCAGTGCTCAGCTTTCTTTATAGTCCAACTATCACATCCATACATGACTACTGGAAAAACATAGCCTTGACTAGACAGACCTTTGTTGGCAAAGTAATATCTCTGCTTTTTAATGTGTCTAGGTTGGTCATAACTTTCCTTTCAAAGAGTAAATGTCTTTTAATTTCATGGCCACAGTCACCATCTGCAGTGATTTTGGAGTCCAAAATAATAAAAGTTACCCACCATTTTCCTATCTATTTGCCCTGAAGTGATGGGACTGGATGCCATTATCTTAGTTTTCTGAATGTTGAGTTTTAAGCCAACTTTTTCACTGTCCTCTTTCACTTTCATCAAGAGGCTCTTTAGTTCCTCTTCACTTTCTACCATAAGGGTGGTGTCATCTCCATATCTGAGGTTATTGATATTTCTCCCTGCAATCTTGATTCCAGCTTGTGCTTCCTCCAGCCCAGCATTTCTCATGATGTACTCTGCATATAAGTTAAATAAACAGAGTGACAGTATACAGCCTTGACATACTCCTTTTCCTATTTGGAACTACTATGTTGTTCCATGTCCACTTCTAACTGTTGCTTCCTGACCTGCACACAGGTTTCTCAAGAGGCAGGTCAAGTGGTCTGGTATTCCCATCTCTAAGAATTTTCCACAGTTTATTGTGATCCGCACAGTCAAAGGCTTTGGCATAAAGCAGATGTTTCTCTGGAACTCTCTTGCTTTTTCAATGATCCAATGGATGTTGGCCATTTGATCTCTGGTTCCTCTGCCTTTTCTAAAACCAGCCTGAACATCTGAAAGTTCATGGCTCATGTACCGTTGAAGCCTGGCTTGGAGAATTTTGAGCATTACTTTACTAGAGTGTGAGATGAGTACAATTGTGCTGTAGTTTGAGCATTCTTTGGCATTGCCTTCCTTTGGGATTAGAATGAAAACTGATCTATTCCAGTCCTGTGTCCACTGCTGAGTTTTCCAAATTTGCTGACATACTGAGTGCAGCACTTTCACAGCATATTTTAGGATTTGAAATAGCTCACCTGGAATTTCATCACCTCCACTAGCTTTGTTGGTAGAATTGCTTTCTAAGGCCCACTTGACTTCACACTCCAGGATGTTTGGCTCTAGGTGAGTAATCACACCATCATGGTTTCTTGGGTCACTAAGATCTTTTTCATATAGTTCTTCTGTGTATTCTTTCCACTTCTTCTTAATACCTTCTGCTTCTGTTAGGTCCATACCATTTCTGTCCTTTATTGAGCCCATCTTTGCATGAAATGTTCCTTTGGTATCTCTAATTTTCTCGAAGAGATCTCTAGTCTTTCCCATTCTATTGTTTTCCTCTATTTCTTTGCATTGACCACTGAGGAAGGCTTTCTTATCTCTCCTTGCTATTCTTTGGAACTCTTCATTCATATGGGTATATCTTTCCTTTTCTCCTTTGCTTTTCACTTCTCTTCATTTCACAGCTATTTGTAAGGCCTCCTCAGACAGCCATTTTGCTTTTTTGCATTTCTTTTTCTTGGGGATGGTCTTCATCCCCCTCTCCTGTACAGTGTCATGAACCTCCATCCATAGTTCATCAGGCACCCTGTCTATTAGATCTAGTTCCTTAAATCTATTTCTCACTTCCACTGTATAATCATAAGGGACTTGATTTGGGTCGTAACTGAATGGTCTAGTGGTTTTCTCTACTTCCTTCAATTTCAGTCTGAATTTGGCAATAAGGAGTTCATGATCTGAGCCAGTCAGTTCCTGGTCTTGTTTGTGCTGACTACACAGAGCTTCTCCATCTTTGGCTGCAAAGAATAGAATCAGTCTGATTTTGGTACTGACCATCCGGTGATGTCCATATGTAGAGTCTTCTCTTGTGTTGTTGGAAGAGGGTGTTTGCTATGACCAGTGCATTCTCTTGGCAAACTCTATTAGCCTTTGCCCTGCTTCATTCTGTACTCCAAGGCCAAATTTGCCTGTTACTCCAGGTATTTCTTGACTTCCTACTTTTGCATTCCAGTCCCCTATAATGAAAATACATCTTTTGGGGGTGTTAGTTCTATAAGGTCTTTATAGGTCTTCGTAGAACCATTCAACTTCAGCTTCTTCAATATTACTGGACAGGGCACAGACTTCAATTACTGTGATACTGAATGGTTTGCCTTGGAAATGAACAGAGATGATTCTGTCGTTTTTGAGATTGCATCTAAGTATTGCATTTCAGACTCTTGCTGACTATGAGGCTACTCCTTTTCTTCTAAGGATTATTCAGAAGGTCCTTAGAAAGGAGAAATATGTCCTTGAGCAGGATACATTGTTGTTATATAGTCATTGGTACAGAGTTTAAGGAAAAACATATCCTTGAGCAAGATGAGCTGTTTTATTGTGAAATCATCAGCTCTAGATTTAAAGAAAAAACATTTGTCCTTTTCTCCTCCTTGAGAACTCCAGACCCCTATCTTCTTCTTGGGGACCCTGGACTTCTTATCAACCTAACTAGGAATTGACTCTCAGATTCCCAACCACTGTACCACCAGGTAAGCTCATATGTGAACAGTCTTAATACAAACCAGTTTGTTAGCTATTAAGTCACTTCAAGGATCACTTATATATATATGGGAGATTTTACATATTTTAAGTAATATTTGAATATCTCAAACACCTTCTTGTACCCTCCTCATAAATAATTGAGAAGATAACAGAAACAAGGTTGTAGATATTTACAATTAAATCTACTCTTGGCCTCTTCAAGTCAATGTCCAACAGTGCTCCAGAGTATAATTCCCTTTAATTTTCTCCTTCTTATCCTGCTGAGAAAGACACTATCCAGCAGAATATCCTGAATTTTCAAAGAATATTTCAACAAAACTCTTTCTCCTCAAATACCATCTAATGCCACTGTAGCCTATAATTTCCATTAATGTTTACCAATGAGGAATCAAACTTTTGAGTTTATAATTGACCTCCAGTAGATTAATGGAAATTGGATACAAGAATTGATTTATTGGGTTATAATAATCTCTGACTTCCAAATTCAGGAATCAGAAGATCCTCTGTGACCCCAGGTCCAAAACATCCTGTTTTCCTATCTAAGCAACAACTTGCTCCTAACTGCTTTCTCTATATATCTGTTGAATGACTGTAACTATGACCACATCTCCCTGGTATCCTAATCCCACTGGCATGTGTTTATTATTAGAAAGCACATAATGCAAGTGTCATAACCAATTCCTAGGTAGTATGAAAGAACAAGAGAGTACAGTTGACCCTTGAACAACATGGTCTGAACTGCACTTTATGTGTTTTTGTTTGGTTGGTTGGTTTTCAATAAATACTACAGTATTATGCAATCCATCCTCAGATGCAGAAACTTGGATTTGTAATGTAAAGTTATACATAGATTTTCAGTTCTAAGGGGGTGGTTGGCAGTTGTCAGTACCTTAACCCTCACGTGTGTACAAAGTTGCATTTTATACTTCACCGATAATATGTATTGTGGTCATGTTTTGTTTTAAATTGAAGAACAGGAAATATAGTACATAAAATCAGTACAAAAGTACAAGGCCCAAAAATAAAAACTAGGTCTCCCTCGCACCCTCATCCATCAGCCATCTGGTACCCTTTCAGAACACAACCATCTGACCAGTTTCTTACTTATCCTTCTGAAGATATATGTCTACTGCAAGTAAATATATATCCTTTACATGTACATTCATATGTATGTATATATACATCTTTTTTTTTCATAAGTAGTAGTACGCTGTACATAGTAGTACGCTGAACAATCCTTCACATTGTTTCTCATTTATGTCCCAGTGTTCTTATCGATATATAAGATCCTGAAAACCTGGGGCATTGATGGTATAACAAACTGTTACTGACCTGAATAAACCATAAAAATGCGTCCCAAGGTATCACGGTACTGAGTATGTTGTTGTTGTTGAGTCACTCAGTCCTGCCCGACTCTTTTAGAGACCCCCATGGACTGCAGCACACCAGGCTTCCCTGTCCTTCACCAATTCCCGGAGTTTGCTCAAGCTCATGTCCATCAAGTCAGTGATGCTATCCAACCATTTTACTCTCTATCGTCCCCTTCTCCTCCTGCCCGCAACCTTTCCCAGCATCATGGTCTTTTCTAATGACTCACTTCTTCCCACCAGGTGACCAAAATATTGGAGTTTCAGCTTCAGTATCAGCCCTTCCAATGAATATTCAGGGTTGATTTCTTTAGGATTGACTGGTTTGATCTCCTTGCAGTCCAAGGGGCTCTCAAGTGTCTTTTCCAACACCACAGCTCGAAAGCATCAGTTCTTCGGTGTTCATCCTTCTTTATGCTCCATCTCTCAAAACATCTGTACATTACTACTGGAAAAACCATAGCTTTGACTATAGGGACCTTTATTGGCAGGGTAATGTCTCTGCTTTTGAATATGTTGTCTAGGTTGGTCACAGCTTTTCTTCCAGGAGCAACTGTCTTTTAACTTCATGGCTGCTATCATCATCCACAATGATTTTGGAGCCCAAGAAAATAAAGTCTGTCTCTGTTTCCATTGTTTCTCCATCTATTTGCCATGAAGTGATGGGACCAGATACCATTTTTGAATGTTGAGTTTTAAGCCAGTTTTTTCACTCTGCTCTTACACCTTCATCAAGAGCCTCTTTAGTTCCTCTTCACTTTCTGCATTAGGGTGGTGTCATCTGCATATCTGAGGTTATTGATATTTCTCCCAGAAATCTTGATTCCAGCTTCTGATTCTTCCAGCCCAGCATTTCCCATGATGTACCCTGCATAGAAATTAAAATAAGCAAGGTGATAATATACAGCTTTGGTTTACTCCTTTCCCAATTTTGAACAAGTCTGCTGTTCCATGTCTGGCTGTAACTTGCTTTTTGACCTGCATACAGGTTTCTCAGGAGGCAGGTAGGGTGGTCTGGTATTCCCATCTCTTGAAGAATTTTCCAGTTTGTTGTGATACACACAATCAAAGGCTTTAGCATAGTCAATAAAGCAGAAGCAGATGGTTTTCTGGATTCTCTTGCTTTTTCTATTATTCAGTGGATGTTGTCAATTTGATCTCTTGTTCCTCTGTCTTTTCTAAATCCAGCTTGTATATCTGGAAGTTCTTGGTTCACATACTGTTGATGCCTAGCTTGGAGGATTTTGAGCACTAGCTTGCTAGCATGTGAAATGGGTACAATTTTGTGCGGTAGTTTGAGCATTCTTTGGCATTGCCCTTCTTTGGGACTGGAATGAAAACTGACCTTTTCCAGTCCTCTGCCCACTGCTGAGTTTTCTAACTTTTCTGGCAGCAGATTTTCTAAATTTGAGTGCAGCACTTTAACAGCATCATCTTTTAGCATTTCAAATAGCTCAGCTGGAGTCTCATCACCTCCACTAGCTTTGTTCATAGTAATGCTTCCTAAGGCCCACTTGACTTCACACTCCAGGATGTCTGGCTATAGGTGAATGTTGGCAATTTGATCTCTGGTTCCTCTGCCTTTTCTAAATCCAGCTTGTACATCTTGAAGTTCTTGGTTCACATACTGTTGATGCCTATAACTACACCATAGTAGTTATCTGGGTCATGAAGATCTTTTTTGCATAGTTTTTCTGTGTATTCTTGCCACCTCTTCTTAATATTTTCTGCTTGTTAGGTCCATACTGTTTCTGTTTTTTATTGTGCCCATCTTTGCATGAAACGTTCCCTTGGTATCTCTAATTTTCTTGAAGAGATCTCTAGTCTTTCTCATTCTATTGTTTTCCTCTATTACTTTACACTATTCACTTAGGAAGGCTTTCTTCTCTCTCCTTGCTATTCTTTGGAACTCTGCTTTCAAATGGGTATATTTCCTTTTCTCCTTTACCTTTTGATTCTTTTCTCAGTTATTTGTCAGGCCTCCTCAGACAACCATGTTTCCTTTTTTGCATTGGAGATGGTTTTGATCACTGTCTCTTGTACAAGGTTACAAACCTTCTAAACTCTTTATTTTTATCTATGTTTCTTAAATGATGCCCTACTATGTCCTAATCCTATACTGGGCACTTTATACTTTCATTTAATACAATAATCTTTTGAAGTACAGTACAAATTTATTACTATTAACATGTTATAAGTTAAGAAACGAAATCTCAAAGAGCTTAACTCACCCAAAATGCCAACTAGAAAGTGACAGAGTGGTCACACTCTAAAGCCCATGTACTCAGTACCATACTAACTGCATCTCTGATATTTACAGGTAATTTTTTTTAATATAGTATTCTGTATTTTTTAATTCAAAGATACACTATAGTTGTTCTCAACTATAGAAACAGTCTCTGCTAAAACATCTAATTCCAAAAAACTTTAAAAAATCTAATTCCTCTTTGCTACTTAAATTATATGTGGTTACTATTGGATACTGACTTGTATAACTATATTCCTATAGCAGGATGAGGGCATGGCAACCCACTCCAGTATTCTTTCCTGGAGAATCCCTATGGACAGACGAGCCTGGTGGGCTATAGTCCATGGATTGCAAAGAGTTGGACGTGACAGACCAACTAAGCACAGCAGTAAAACTAGAAAAAGAATTACAGATAGAGATTTCTGCATTTGGATTACTATAGAACAAGTTATATGACAAAGGCTGACAAAATTTTAACCTTCCTATTTTGGAAGCAAGATATACCATTTAACACAAATTGCCTTCTTTGAACCAGAGAGTCTTTTCAGGTTAAACCCAAACATAGCTATATCCCCTATTGGAGGAACTTCAACAGCTCAAGGATGAAACTGCCACACCGTGCTTGTTGTCAGTCCATTGTTATCCTGCCTTGTAGGTTCTGGAAGTGAATATTCTGCCACTTTGTGCAATTGATTCTGAATGCTGTGTCCACTGAATTGGGGTCGCCCAGGGTCACCAATCAGTACTTGAGTTCTGTGGGCCTCAAAGCGGTTCTTTAGCCATTGAAGCAGACTGTCTGCAAGGTCTTCATCATAAAACATATCTCCAAGCACAACAAGGTCCCACTTATCTTGTTCCAAATCCAAAATGTTTTTGATTAAAATGGGAAAAGGATTCAGTTGGTTCAACTCACAATTTAGTGTAATAGCCATTCCTGCAACTTAAAAAAAAGGGCATGGTGAATTGGTATATGCTAGGTTATTTTAATTTCCTACTGATTAACTTAAATAATTTAGAGAATCTCCAATAGGTTTTTTCCCCTTTCTGTTGAAAGCTGTTTTTTTAGGTAAAGAAGCCTAAATAATATGCCAATATAAGCTATTTCCTACAATGCTCAGATATATGACTATCCTGAAAACAAAGCAAACAATACCGCATACCTGGAAAAGGAAAGGTTTTAAGGAATATTTGCTTATCTCAACAAGACCATTTAGAACTAACACCAAAAAAAGATGTTCTTGTCAACTTAGGGGGTTGGAATGTAAAACCAGAAGTCAAGAGATACCTGGAGTAACAGGCAAGTATGGCCTTGGAGTACAAAATGAAGCAGGGCAAAGGCTAACAGAGTTTTGTGGAGAGCACACTGGTCATAACAAACACCCTTTTCCAACAATACAAGAGACAACTCTACACATGGATATCACCAGATCATCATCATCATCATCATCACCAATACCAAAAGCAGATTGATTATATTCTTTGCAGCTGAAGACTGAGAAGCTCTATACAGTCAGTAAAATCAAGACCTGGATCTGACTGTGGCTCAGATCATGAACTCTTTATTGCAAAATTCAGGCTTAAATTGAAGAAAGTAGGGAAAACCACTGGGTCATTCAGGTATGACCTAAGTGAAATCCTTTATATAGTGGAGGTGACAACTAGATTCAAGAGATTACATCTGGTAGACAGAGTGCCTGAACAATTACAGACAGACAGAATTTTGAAACATTGTACAGGAGGTAGTGACCAAAAGCAAAAGAAATGCAAGAAGGCAAAGTGGTTGTCTGAGAAGGTCTTACAAAAGGTTGAGGAAAGAAGAGAAGCCAAAGGCAAGGGAGAAAGGGAATGATACACCCAACTGAAAACAGAGTTCCAGAGAATAGCCAAGAGAGATAGGAAGGTCTTCTTAAATGAACAAGGCAAAGAAATAGAGGGAAACAACACAATAGAAAGACTAGAGATCTCAAGAAAAAATGGAGACATTAAGGGAACATTTCATGCAAGGATGGGCATGATAAAAGACAGAAATGGTAAGGACCTAACAAAAGCAGAAGAGATTAAGAAGGGGTGGCAAGAATACACAGAAAAACTATACAAAAAGGTCCTAATGACTCGGATAATGACGATGGTGTGGTCACTCACCTAGAGCCAGAGTGTGAAGTCAAGTGGGCCTTCCGGAAACATCACTCTGAACAAAGCTAGTGGAAGTGATAGAATTCCAGTTGAGCTATTTCAAATCCTAAAAGATGATGCTGGAAAAGTGCTGCACTCAATGTGTGGGCAAATTTAGAAAACTCAGCAGTGGTCACAGGACTGGAAAAGGTCAGTTTTCATTCCAATCCCAAAGAAGGGCAATGCCAAAGAACATTCAAACTACCATACAATTGTACTCATTTCACATGCTAATAAGATTATGTTCAAAATCCTTTAAGCTAGGTTTCAGCAGTCAGTGAATGGAGAACTTCTAGATGTACAAGCTGGGTTTAGAAAAGGCAGAGGAACCAGAGATCAAATTTCCAACATCCATTGGGTCATAAAGAAAGCAAGGGAATTCCAGAAAAACATTTACTTCTGCTTTATTGGCTATGCTAAAGCCTTTGATTCTGTGAATCACAACAAACTGGAAAATTCTTAAAGAAATTGGAATAACAAACCATCTTGCCTGTCTCCTGAGAAACGTGTATGTGGGTCAAGAAGCAGTAGTTAGAACTCTACATGGAACAATGGACTGGTTCAAAATTGGGAAAGGAGTACACAAAAGCTGTATATTATTACCTTGTTTATTTAACTTCTATGCAGGGTACATCTTGTGAAATGCTGGGCTGGATGAAGCACAAGCTGGAATCAAGGTTACTGGGGGAAATATCAATAACCTCAGATACGCAGATAAGACCACTCTAATGGCAGAAAGTGAAGAAGAACTGAAGAGCCTCCTGATAAGGATGAAAGAAGAGAGTTTTAAAAAGTGGCTTAAAACTCAACATTCAAAAAACTAAGATCATGGCATGTGGTCCCATCACTTCATGTCAAACAGAAGGATGAAAAGTGGAAGCAGTGACAGATTTCCCTGGGCTCCAAAGTCAGTGATGATAGAGACTGCAGCCATGAAATTTTTAAAAATGCTTACTCCTTGGAAGGAAAGCTATAACAAAACTAGACAGTGTATTAAAAAGCAGAAGACATCACAAAGCCAACAAAGGTCCATCTAGTCAAAGCTATGGTTTTTCCAGTAGTCATGTATGGATGTGAGAGTTGGACTTTAAAGAAGGCTGAGCACCGAAGAATTGCTGCTTTTGAACTGTGGTGTTGGAGAAGATTCTTGAGAGTCCCTTGGACTGCAAGGAGATCAAACCAGTCAATCCTAAAGGAAATCAACCCCGAATATTCACTGGAAGGACTGATGCTGAAGCCCCAAAATTTTGGCCACCTGATAAGAAGAGCCAACTCATTGGAAAAGACCCTAGGGGAAAGACTGAAGGCAAAAGGAGAAGGGGCAGAGAGGATGAGATGGTTGGACTGCATCACTGACTTAACAGCCATAAATTTGAGCAAACTCTGGGAGAGAGTGAAGGACAGGGGAGCCTGGCGGGCTGCAGTCCATTGGGTCACAAAGAGTTGGACATGACTTAACAACTAAATAACAATAATGAAGATTTTTGATTTGTCACAGCTGTACAAGAGACAGGAAACAAGGCTTATGTTTGAGCAGGATGACAACTTGGAACTGAGAGTCCTATATATAATAAGGCTCCTCAAGGGCTAGATCCTCAGTGAAAGGGAAGATTAGAGAAAATCAGGTAAAATTAACCCTTACCTGTCTCAACTTAGGTTCGAATGGAATAAAGTGAAAGTGAAAGTGTGAAAGTGAAGTCGCTCTGACTTCACTTTCAGTCGTGTCCGACTCTTTGCGACCCCATGGACTGTTGCCTACCATGCTCCTCCATCCATGAGATTTTCCAGGCAAAAGTACTGGAGTGGGTTGCTATTTCCTTCTCCAGAGGATCTTTCCAACCCAGGGATGAATGGAATAAAATCTCCCTCAAACACTCAAGTCTATCTTCACTTGGATTTTGGTCAAATAAACACTACCTACATATTTCAGGAAATCCCTAGCCCAGAGATGACCAACAGTAACTGTTCCCAGGTTGGTATCACTTTGGGATATCTACCAGACACAAATAGAAGTCCTCCTGTCAAAAATGCACCATCAACTCAGGCCTTACAGGGTTCCCACAGACAGTGTCCCACTGAGATCACCATATTAGATTATGAAATAAAACATGGAAATGGCTTATGGTATTGGAGAAACTGTAGATATTTATCCTGGAGGGAAAAAAAAGGTGAGCTCAAAATATTTAAAAATATGAGTCTTACTAGGATCTATGTCATTGGCCAAGATCCTTAAGGCTCCACTCATCTTAGCAGCAATGGCTGTAGCTCCACATCCACTCCCAATATCTAACACAGATTTTCCTCTGACAACATCAGGATTATCCAAAAGATACCTAAATTAGAAAAGGGAAAATACAATATAAGACAGATGGGAGGTCAGTAAGAGGTGTCCAATATTTTTTCTTTGGATTGATTGGACAAGGAAATAGTAAAACTTAGCAGAAGAATTCAGTCCAACATTGGCAAGTTTGGCCTGAACAGAGTGAGAAAAAAATGTCAGTTTTAAGAGCTAGGCAGAGATGGCAGAGAGGACCTAGTCATTTTGGTCTGTCTCTTTACCAAGTATGAAGAGCAGCTCCAAACAACCGACTAGTCATGTTCTTCAAGTCAACTTTTTAAAGTACTGAGCACTTACTATGATTCAGAAACTACCAACCACCAAAAATACAGACTGACAAAATACTGTTATAATCAGGACTCAGTAAGCTAGATCCAAAATTCACTGTCTCCTTTTCATTGTTCATCAGAAAGTGGTTTTACCTACAGCTTGAACTATATAAAAATGACCTCTCTGGAAAGGTACCATCAAAGTCCAGTTCAACCAAAGAATTTCGACCTGGGCTAAGCAGTTACCAAACAACTGAAGGTGAATGGGCAAACACTGAAATAATAAATGTCAACCGACACTTGACCTCATACTGGAAAAATAAAGAGCAGAGGAAATTCCCTGGTGGTCCAGTAGTTAGGACTCCACATTTTCACTGCTAAGGGCCTATCCCTGAGATCCTGCAATCCAAAAAAGACTAAGGAACAATGGCAAGGCAGGGGTGTAGTGCCCCATCTAAAGGGACAGCTGTTACCCATCCTGAGGTAACAGTTGCCACAACAGAAATTAGGTGTTAGCAGAGATTTAAATCTGATGTGAGCAGAGATTCTTTTTTTTTTTGGCCATGTGTTTTGGCTTGCAGGATCTTAGTTCCCTGAATAGGGATTGAAGTTGGACCAGGCAATGAAAGTGCCGAGTAACTCCCCAGAGATTCTTATTTTTCAACTGAAGTAAACTTTTACATGCTTCAAGTTTTAAACGATAACAACTGATTGTTTTAAAGTTTATAAGTAAAACAAGTTTACAAAAACATATCCATTTTTTTAAAACAGAAAACACATCTGTGGATCAACAATTTGTGACCTCTGATTCAGTCTCTTAAGGAATCTGATTGCCCTTATATTTGGAGTTGATACACAACAATTTGCATAGGTATCACTTACATAGATATCACTTATTTTTTTTAAATGATACAAGTAAATATAGGAAAATTTGGCAACACAACAGCCAGAAAATTGGATTTGATACCACCTGGAAAGTTTTCCAGAACTCAAGATTTTCCAAAAAGCTCTATGTTTGCATTTATTTATTTTGCATTTAAAACTATATACAAACTGGACTTCCCTGGCAGTCCAGTGGTTAAAACTCCATGCTTCCAATACAGAGGTTGCAGGTTCGATCCCTGGTCAGGGAACTAAGACCCCACATGCCACATAGCGTGGCCAAAGAAATAAAATAAATTTAAAAAACTAAATAAATCTGAATTCTGCTAGACTATACCATTCCTGTGAAAGACAAGTTCTTATACATTATCTTTCACAGTTTTCTAACCTCAAGACATTAAAAAATTAAATCATTTACCAATCTAAGAGCAAAGACTAGATTAAAATGCTGAAAGTTCTTACATTTGTTTCAGCAACTGTTTTAATAAAAAGCATTGTGGGTATATGTGAGAAAACGTCCTAAAGAAGACCTTTGCAGTATGGGGAGTTGGAAGGGGGGAACTTAAAAATGCAGATTCAAGTCCACCTTTGTGATGTCCCAATCACTCATATCCCTCATTCTTTGGGAGCTTGGGAAAAGGCAGTGGTGGAGGGAGCAACATTTATAGGATTAAACCAGGAGAAGGAGTGGGGGGCTTTAAGTTGCACCAAGGATCTACATGGGTCATGCATCACAAACCATGAACTTGAGAACAGAGTGAGATTTCTGGATCATTACCAGTTACCTAGGGTCTTGACAGCTGACCTAGGATTTCTCTTGGGGAGAGAACTATACATGGGGAAACACTTTGGTAAGCTTGGAATGGAAAGGAAAACCATGTAACAAAGCAACCCAGAACTGTTCCTAAACTCTAATAAAACAATTTGAGGGTTTTTTTTGAGGAGCAGGGAGAATGCAGAGTTGGAAAAGGGACAGAAAAGAGAGAGGTTGTGAGGAGCCCTAAAGGTTCCCACTTCACTTAAGGCCATACATACCTAGACAGGGCTTGCCCCCCTGGCCAGTAGATTGCCCAGTAAGGATCCCTGAGGGGCCACAGGTCAGCTCTCTCCCACCAGAACTTGCATCTAGGGGTCAAAAGCCGCAACTGGATTTCAGGGGTGAGGCTGCCACTGCTGGTGACTTCAGTGTTCTCCTCCAGGAAAACTTTCATCTCAGGGTCCAAAAGGCTTCCAGTTCCTCTCCAGGAGGAGTGACCCCAGGAAAACAAACGGAAGCCACTGCTTCTCACAGCATTCCAGAGGACAACATAGCAGTTCATGGGAAACGATGCAAACACTCTCCAGCGTGGGCTCAAAGCCATCAGTCCGATCCCAAAGCACAGGTATGCTGGTGTTGCTCTTGATAAGAGCTGCTTCTCCTGGGGAAAGAGTCTGGTTGCCAAACTGATCTCAGCTGGAGTCACTGGACCTCTAAAAACATAATAACAAAAACTCTGACACTTCCAAATCCTATCACATAGTAAGAAAATATTAGTGTTACCTCTGTAGCAGATGATGCATAAGTGCAAGTTCACTTTAAATGAAAGTTTTTGTGCATAAATTTAGGAAAATCTAACCTTCTAAAACATGCCTTTTCATTCTTTGTGAACAACATAATCCTTTTAATAATTTAGAAAACCAAATATACAAGCATTTGATTTTGATAGAATCCTCAGGAACATTCCTGTTACATAAAATAAGGTATACCCTTAACATTCTTTCATTCATTTAATAAATCATTTTCCTTTAAGCAAACACTGTGCTTGATAACCATGAACAAAATAAACAAAAGTCCCCATCTTCAGGAAACTTAGATTCTAGTGATGGAATAGAGCAGGTAATCAGGGCAAACACAGTTCTTGCCTTTATGGAGTCTAGCCAAGAGTTGTGAGTTATCAAACTGTAACTGTGGGTAGAGATATATAAATTATACTGACTGGTTAATAAAGATAACCCTAGCATATGGAGACTTTCCTGGTGGTCCAGTGGTTAAGAATCCACCTTTCAATGCAACAGATTCAATCCCTGGTCTGGGACTAAGACCGCTTATCACACTACTGAGTCCTCATGCTCAGTACACCACAGCTAGAGAAGCCTGCCCGCTGCAACAAAGACCCAACCCAACCAAACAAAAAAGATAGCCCTACCATAAAACATCAATGTAATTAAGATTGTTTTTTCCCTAAAACAAAAACAAAACTACAGATTTAATTGTAATAAAAGACTATCAAATCACTTTCTGTAAATAACTGATGAGTCATCTTCACCAAACCTGGACTTAATAGACATTTTGATTAAGAATAAGTAGGAATGAGGAAAAGAAGTTTAAACACAAATTATACACTAAGTTGTTTGGGACCTTTGGTCTGTTCTGCATAAATATTTTAAATAGTCTTAAATTCTCCCAAATATTTAGAGTTGTTCAGTTGCTAAGTCTTGTCCGACTCTTTGCAACACCATAAACTGCAGCACTTCCAGGCTTCCCTGTCCTTCACTATCTCCCAGAGTTTGCTCAAACTCATGACCATTGAGTCAGTGATGCCATCCAACCATCTCTTCTCCTGTCACCCCCTTCTCCTCTTGCCCTCAATCTTTCCCAGCACCAGGGTTTTTTCCAGTGAGTCAGCTCTTCCCAACAGGTGGCCAAAGTACTGAAACTTCAGCTTCAGCATGAGTCCTTCCAATGAATATTCAGGTTTGATTTCTTTCAAGATTGACTGGTTTGATCTCCTTGCTGTCAAAGGAGACAAACTCAAATGCCTACCTGGGGCCAGACTGAAGATAAATGAGTGATGCAGGTTGGTTGCTGATAACAGAGAGGCCGTGGCAAATTAGAAAGTGTTTCAAAATAGTCCAAAGGAGACAGCAAACTGCTGCCTGTCCTGGGACATATGGCCAGATGTTTCCATTTCTCAAGATAATCCACGGACTTCTCTGGCAGTCCAGTGGCTAAGACTCCAATGAAGGGGCACAATCTCTGCTCCTGGAACTAAGATCCCATCTGCTGTAAGTCCCCACAGGAAAAAAAAAAAAACAAACTCCACTTTTAAACGCGGTAAATTAATTAAAATATCAAGACAGAAGGAGGGTCAAAATGCTTGTCAGGCCACGAGTCTGTGAACTCAGGATAGATTTTAAGTAGGTGTCAGCCCACATTTATGCCCTTGTAATCACAGGGTCTCTTAACAGCCTGACCTCATTGGACTGATTGCGTAGGAAGGACTGGGTCAGCCCTTGAGTCTAAGGTTTAAAAAGACAGCAGAGCAAATATAAGACGATTTTGGACATAGTGTCATCCAAACCGATGCCACCCCCTCCCACGCCAAGCACCAATGAAGCATCCGTTACGAATATGTGATTAAGCGGTGGACACTGGGTATTTGGATTAATTAGTAAGAAGACAGGTTTAAAAGTGCACGATCCAAAAGTGTTAGCACGTTATTTCCCTCCTCCGAGGACGGAGTCGATCTTAAAGGGGCAGGCACAGTCTTCCTTTTCTCCTTACCTGTCCGTGCTAACACCACCCTGGGGAGCAATGCACACGGCAAGTCAGTCACTTTGCCTTTGTGCCTCTTTTGGCGCTTTACGACTGCCGCCAGCACCCCTGTCCCCGCCCCCGCCCCCGCCCCGACCTCCTGCTCCGCCCTCTTTCCCGGCAGCGCTCTCTCCCTTCACTCGGACTTCTTAAAGGGACAGAAGTGTGAAACCAGAGGGTGCCCCGACCTCGCTTGGAAAATAAGGGAATGTCAAATACTGATTTCTAAAAAATACGCTCTGAAGCCGTGAAGCATCTACTTTGTGCCAATCACACTTCTAGGTACTGGGCATAGGGTGGTGAGCCAAATAGACACAGCATAAACCCTTAATGACACATTCAACTGGGATTAAATCATAATATGTCCTCCCTATTATAATAATTTTCATACACGTACAATCTTTTTTGTTTCCTTAATTGTAACTTGTCGTTTCAGTTAATGCTCACTGATTCTATTGTTAGTAATAGAATTGTTAGTTCAAGATTGATTTGTTAGTTCAACAAACAATTGATTCTATTGTTAGTTCAAGATCGGTTTGTCTAGGGACTTCCCTGGCAGTCCAGTGGTTAAGACTCTCATTGTCCCAGTGCAGGGGGCATGATCCCTTGTCTGGAAACTAAGATCCCATATGCCACATGGTGTGGGAAAAAAAGTCCAGATCGGTTTGTCTAAGGATTGTAGTTTTTAACCAGCTAATGTATCCTATCCCAGAGAGAGTTTTTAAATTGATCTTCTTTTCGTCCCTCTTGCCTTTCCCTTAGTTCTGCCTTATGATTACTTGCCTGAATTCCTGCAACTAGTCTCTCTGAAGTCCTGCCTTCCTCTGTCCCATTCACTATTGTGCAGTTTAAATGTTTTTTTCTGAAACTTTCATGCCATAGTCCAAACAAAAAGGATTCCTACAAGATAAGCTAAGCAGATAAGACAAAAGAAACAGACTGTAAGCCCTGAGAAGCAAACCTGGACTTTCTTTTCTATTGTTTGCTTTTTATTTTTTATTTTTATTTGTTTTTGTCACAGGACAAGATCTTAGTTCCTTGATCAGGGATTGAACCTTTGCTCCCTGCTGTGGAAGCCTGGAGTCTTAACCACATGACAGCCAGGGAAGTCCCTTTTGTTCTTTTTAATTGAGAGAAAGAATTGTCTCTCTTTTATCAAAATTTACCCAAATGCAACCAAGCAGACCAGTCAGTTGTCTGATAACAACTGAGCTATCATCTGACCTTGTGATTTTTGCCTTTAAATATCTGCCTACATCTTTGTACATGTTCCAATTCCCTAATAACTGGACACTCTTGCAAGTAAAAAAAATATATAGCTCATACTCAAATTTTTGTCTTTAAAGGTTTTTTTGAACAAGTTATTAAGTATACTTATTAGCTGTGTGATCTTGGGCACATTATTAAACCTTCCTAATGAAGGAGATAAGGATATGCCACTGTGGCACAGGAATTGTTTTGAGAGAAAGAGTTTCTGAAATCTCTTATCTATCTAAAGCAGACTCTCCCCAAAGAACTCAATTGTCACAAAACCCCTCCTTGAAAACACTCTTTATCTTCTTGGACTTGAAAAATGGACACCACACCCAAACAGACACTGTCTCAAGGTTATCATATCTCTTACCTAGTCTCCTAGAAAACCACTTATCTTTCCAAAGAAGTCATTCCTATAAGTTCCCTTTCTCTCCTTCCCTATCACCTATGATGGAATAAAATGTATGTTTTCTAAGGCAGGACAAGAAAATTTAAGCATAACATATGCCCTCCTGGACAGGACTCTCCCTAATATGCAATGTGCTTTTTCATTATACATTAACCAGACCTCCTCAAACACAGGAATGTCTGCTCAACCATAAAGTTCGTTTTTCCTTTCTTCTGAGGCCAGCAATGTGACTCCTTAGAAGATAACATTCCTTTCCTAATCCTGTAAGGGGTCATGGTGACCTGCTGCTCCCTTTCTACATGTAGGTCTGGACTTCATATCTCTGCTGAACAGTAAAATGTCAGTGTACCAGTTTGATGAATAATCCTTTGTCTCAAAAATGTATGTAAGTGTGCTTTCGACTTCTGACCAAAGGGAACAGTCTGCAGAGCTATCTGACTTTCTCCTTGTTACAGCCTCCAGATTGGCTAGGGAAAAAAAAACTCTATTTCTTCTTTAGATTGACTGTTAATTAATTTTTCATCAACACCAACTGAGTTAGATATATAAACACAAAAATTTAACCACTCCCTATGAGCTACTCATCACTGAATTCTCCTGTATGTATGGTATGTGTTGCATATGTAAACTCAGGGTTTTTTCCTCCTGTTACTCTGTCTTTTGTCAATTTAACTTACAGATCCCAGACAGTGAACATAAGAAGGTAAAGAAAACTTTACCTCCCCTACACTATCAGTTTTTTCATCTGTAAAATAATGATGATGATAATAACAATGTATTGAGAGGATTTAATAAGATAAAAAGTAAAGTGCTTGGCACAGTTCCTGACATACCATGAGCAGTGTGATTATCATTATTGAAACTATGGAGTTAGTGTTGGTATTAATAAGACACAAGACTGGAAGATGAAGATTGGGTTTTCAGTGAAGAGTGACAGGATCAGATTTGAGTTTTAGAGAACAGTTTTAAACTGTGGGTATCAAAGAGAGAGGTTGGACTGAAGGAAACATCAGTTGAAGAACCTGGTGGTAACCCAAGCAAGAACTGATGAAGGCATGGGAAGAAATGTACACACCTGAGTGTGACTCAGCAAAAGCCATTGGCAAGACTTGGAGACCAATTAAATATGCTTGCTTAACCATGTGCGTGCGTGTGCTTAGTCACTCAATTGTGTCCGACTTTATGACCCCATGGACTCCACCTCCTCAGGCTCCTCTGTCCATGGGATTCTCCAGAAAAGATACTGAAGTGGGTTGCCATTCCCTTCTCCAGGGGATCTTCTCAACCCAGGGATCGAACCCAGGCCTCCCACATTGCAGGTAGATTCTTTACTGTCTGAGCCACCATGATTAAGCTAGCTATGCTTAACCGTAATGATAGACAATCTAAGGGCAAGATGTCATTTTTTTTTTCTTTATCAGCTTGACCTAGGCTCTTAATCACTGTGCTCTCTGATCTCATTCTTCCCTGCTTAAAATCCTGTCTCACTTCCCAAACATTCAATATCAGAGCCAAATTCCTGATCACAGCTGCCTAAGCTCTTAGTAATCAGTCCCTGCTTACCCATCTTGCCTTTAGAAAACCCTTTCTCTCCTACAGTTTGTTTTCTTGTAGCAAGCCCTTGTCCTCTCACTTCATGCCTTGCTTCCAACAAAGTTGCCGGGCCCACCACACATACATCCCCTTCTCACTGTCCCTAACTGCCTCCTCATGTTTCAGAATGCAGCTCAGAGTTAAAGCCCTCAGAAACCGTCCCCAACACACACACTGATCTTGACATTTCATTAGCTTCCTATGGGCATATCCAGCAAGAATACCATGCCAGCTGTCATTGTCTGGCTCCTCTACTGGACTTAGAGGAAGACCATTTCATTCCTCTTTTATCTTCTGCCACAGTTAAGACACTCAATAAATTCTGTTAAATGAAAGAAAAAGCAAATAAAAGAGGAAGTGAACAAATATTACATATCAGTATCTCATTTCCAAATTTTATTTTTAACAGCTTTTTTGAGGTAGAATTGACATACAATAAATTTCACTAATTTCAAATGTACACTTTGATGTCTTGCTATGAAATTGTCCCCCAAAATCAAGAGACTGAACATCTTCAGTGCCCTCTGTTATCCCTCCCTCTTGCCCTTCCCTACATCCTCTCCATCCCCAGGTAGCCTCTGATTTGCTTTCCATCAGTATAGATTAGTTTGCATTTTCTAGATATTTATGTAAATGCAGTCTTACAGTATGTGCTCTCTTTTTTTGTCTTTTTTTCACTCATCATAATTATTTTGAGATTCATTTATGCTATTTCATGCATCAGTTATTCATTCCTTTTTATTGCAAAGTAATTTTCCATTGTATGTATATATTGCTGTGGCTGTGTTGTTCAGTTGCTAAGTTGTGTTCAACTCTTTACAACACACCGAGCTTCCCTGTCCTTGACTATCTCCCAGGGTTTGCTCAGACTCATATCCACTGAGTCGGTGATGCCATTCAACCATCTCATCCTCTGTCTCCCTCTTATCCACCTGCCCTCAATCTTTCCCAGCATCAGGGTCTTTTCCAATGAGTCAGTTCTTCCCATCAGGTGGTCAAAGTATTGGAGCTTCAGCTTCAGCATCCATCCTTCTAATGAAGATTCAGGGTTGATTTCCTTTAGAATTGACTGAGTTCAAGGAACTCTCAAGAGTCTTCTCCAGCACAATTCTAAGCATCAATTCTTCAATGCTCAGCATTCTTTATGGTTCAACTCTCACATCCTCCGTAACTACTGGAAAAGCCAGTATGTATGTATAATATGTGTTTATTCATTTATCTGTTGATGAATATCTGGGGGATTTTGTTTGTTTATTGTTACAAACAAAACTGCTGCAAACTCTAGAGGACTAGTGTTTGTATGTGCTCAGTTGCTTCAGTCATGTCTGACTTCATGCAATCCCATAGACTGTAGCGTGTCAGGCTCCTCTGTCCGTGGGATTCTCCAGACAAGAATACCGTTTCCTTTTCCAGGGGATTTTCCTGACTCAGGGATCGAACTTGCATCTCTTACACCTCCTATATTGGCAGCTGGGTTCTTTACCACTAGCATTACCTTCAGAGCCCCAAGTCTTTTATAGACATATGCTCTTTTTGTCATTGGGCAAATACTTAGGAGTGAAATGGCTAAGTCACATGGTGGTGTGATTAACTGCAAACCTTTTCCAAATGGGTTGTCATTTTACATTCCGATCATCAGCGAATGAGAACCCCAGTCTCTCAAAGAAATGAGAAAAATAATTTCATTTTTCTGAGTTGCTTCAGTTCAGTTCAGTCACTCAGTTGTATTCGACTCTTTGCGACCCCATGGACTGCAGCACGCCGTGCATCCCTGTCCATCACCAACTCCTGGAGTTTACTCAAACTCATGTCCATTGAGGCCGTGATGCCATCCAACCATCTCAATCCTCTGCTGTCCCCTTATCCTCTCGCCTTCAATCTTTCCCAGCATTGGGGTTCTTTTCAAATGAGTCAGCTCTTCGCATCAGATGGCTGAACTGTTGCTACCTAGTTGTTTTACAATACGAAAACACCACTAACACCAAGAGTCTGAACATTTAGAAAAAACTTGAGTTGAGGATACCCACAGTAAGTTCCTGCTTTGCTTTCTGCAAGTCACCTTTTAAAATAACAACTTAGGGGAAAGTCTGATGAAAAGTTAGCAACCTCTCCCCAACCACTTTGAGTAACAACAGGTGCTTGCTACTTTGCTTTCCACCTCCTGCTTGCCTTGCTCTCCTTTCCCACAGCCCAGTGTACCCTCCCTTGCTTCTGGGATCTGTAAGTAATAATGAATCTTGTGATCCTTCTTCCTTTGTGTGGGTATATTAAAACTTCATCTTCACTTAACATGACCCATGGGCTTCACTTCCCCAAAGTGGGAGCTTATTTGCTGAGGGAGCTACATGCTGACCCTGAGTGACTTTCGCCCCTTCATTATTCAGGTCATAATCTATATATTCTATATATGTGCGTGTGTGTTTAGTCACTCAGTCATGTCCAACTCTTTGTGACCCAATGTACTGCAGCCCACCAGGCTCCTCTGTCCATGGGGATTCTCCAGGCAAGAATACTGCAGTGGGTTGCCATGCCCTCCTCCAGGGGATCTTCCCAACCCAGGGATCAAGCCTAGGTCTCCCGCATCGCAGGGGGATTCTTTACTGACTGAGCCACTAGAGAAGCCCGTTCTTATATATACTTTTAATTTATTTTTAGCTGCACTTGGTCTTTGTTGCTGCATGGACTTTTTTCGATTTGCTGCAAGTGGGCACTGTTCTCTAGTTTTGGTGCACAGGCTTCTCGTTGTGGTGACTTCTCTTATTGCAGAGTATGGGCTCTAGGGCACAGGCTCAGTAGTTGTGGCTCCAGGCAATAGTGTACAGGCTTAATAATTATGGTGCACAGACCCAGTTGCTCTGTGGCATGTGAAATCTTCCTGGACCCGAAATAGAACCTGTGTCTCCTGTATTGGCACCAGATTCTTTACTACTGGGCCAACAGGGAAGTCCTCTGCATATACTTAATTCAGTACATAAGCTCTGCCTTCTCAACACATTCCACATCCTCATCCACACTTCTTTCTTTCTGATTATAGACACCCTAGTAGGCATGAAGTGCTATTTCATCATGTTTTTAATTTGCACTTCCTCAGATACTAACAATGTCTGTGCCTCCAAATTGTTGCATTATTTTTCTGATCTTTCATAATTTGGGCACATTAAAAATAGGCATTCTTTATCTGTTTTTCCTCAGTGCTGGAAGAATAGTTCAATAAAGCTAGTGGAATTATCTGGAGTTATAAGAGAAAAATAACCTTTTTTAGAGAACTTATTTATAAATATAGCACAATTGGCAGATATTTATAAATACTAATTCTAAATAAATTTGTAAATATAGTTCTTTTAAAATTATTTTATTTATTTATTTTTGGCTGCACTCAGTCTTTGTTGCTGTGCATGGGCTCTCTCTAGTTGCTGTGAGGTGGGGTTTGCAGTGCACAGGCTTCTGCACAGGCTTCTCATTGCTGTGGCTTCTCCAGTTGTGGAGCACAGGCTCTTGAGTGCAGGCTCAGTACTTAATTACTCCCCAGCATGTGAGATCTTCCCTGACCAGGGATCGAACCTTTGTCCCCTGCATTGGCAAATAGATTCTTAACCCCTGGACCATCAGGTAAATTCTTGTAAATATATTTCTAATAAAAGATTTACTTCAATCTGCCTTGAGATGTGAACAACAGATAAACTGTACTCAGGCAAGTGTGATTTGCCTCTGCCATCCCAGAATGTGTTTCTTGCCAGACTTTTAAATGAAGTTTGAGGTTTTGGATTTTCCAGAGCTTTGGCTTCCTCTTTCGCCCTCAAACTGCCCTTGCAAAAAGTCTATAGCACCATGTCTGTTTTAGGTTTCCTTTGCTCAGTTCCTTACCTGCATTTGCAGTCTTCAGTTGGTCACTTGGCAAGCTTTTATTTATTTACTTTATTTTTTTGGCTGCACCTCACAGTGCATGAGATCTTATTTCCTCGATCAGGGATCAAACCCACACCCCTTGCAGTAGGGGCACAGAGTCTTAATCACTGGACCACCAGGGCAATCTCTAGACAAACTTTGAACACCTGTCACTAAATCGTCCCTAAAAATCCCAACACCTGGCCCTTTAAGACCAGACTGTTATAAAAAGGATTGTGGGCCCACAGAGAGGTTAAATCCTCAACCAACTAAATCCATACTGCCATCTAGTGGTAATTTAGGTGTGTCTGAGCTAAAAAGGTAAAAATTAAAAAATAATACACAAGCTTCTCACCCACAATTTGACCACACACTGGTATACGTTTTTAGTTGTAAGATAGCAGCAGAAATACTTATCACTGATTAAAGTGAAGGCCTAAAATTTATGAAAGAATTGGTATCACCCATGATTCTATCTCTGTCACACACACACACACACACACACACACACACACACACACACACTCCACAACTAACCCATCAGGAAATCTGTATGCTTTACCTTCAAAATTTACTAGAATCTGAGCTCTCCTCACCATCTGCAGTGCTTCCCTCCAGTACAGCCACTGTCAGGTGATCATTGTGACGGTCTCTGAACCAACCCCTAGATTTCTGACCTTCTCCCAGTGGTCTATCAACAACAAAAAGGCTAAAGTGAACCTTTGAGAAGGAAGTGGAGCTATCAGCACTTCACTGGAGCCCTCAGACGATGCCCGATTTTCCTTCCAGGCACGTCCAGCCCAGCCCCTTCTCTGACTTCCACTCCGACTGCTTTCCCGGTTTTGACGACCTTTCATACACATTCAACCAGCTTCTACTGTTTTGTTTTTTGTTTGGCAGCTTGTGAAATCTTTTTTTTTTTTTAATTACCTTTTAAATGTGTTTTTGGCTATCCTGAGTCTTCGTTGCTGTGAGAGCTACTCTTAGAGTTGCGGTGCATTGGCTTCTCACTGCAGTAACTTCTCTTGTTGCGCAGCATGGGCTCTGGGGCATGTGGGCTTCAGTGAGGCTCCCCCACTCTATAGAGCACAGCCTCAGCTGTTGTGGCACAGGGGCTTCGTTGCTCCACGGCAGGTGGGATCCTTCCAGACTGAATCCATGTCTCCTGCATTCGCAGGCAGATTCTTTACCACTGAGCCACCAGGGAAGCCTGGTTAGTGAGATCTTAGTTCCCCAACCAGGGATTGAACCCCACCCCTTGGCATTGAAAGCATGAGGTCAGGGAGTTCCTTCAGCAATTGTCTTTAAGTGCTTCGTTTTGGTTTTGGCTGTGCTGGTGTTCACTGCTGCGGGTGGGCTTTTCTCTAGTCGTGGCGTGCGGACTTCTCTTTACTACGGCTTCTCTTGTAGCAGAGCATGGGCTCTAGAGCCCTCAGACTGCAGTACTTGTGTCATATGGGCTCTAGGGCAAGGGCTCAATAGTTGCGGCACATGGGCTTAGTTGCCCCGAGGCGTGTGGAATCTTCCCAGACCAGGGATCGAACCTGTGTCGCCTGCGTTGGCAAGCGAATTCTTAACCACTGGCCCACCAGGAATGTCTAGATTAACTCTGCCTGCTCTAGAGTTTCACATAAATGAAATTACACAGTTTTTACTCTTTCGTATCTGGGCTTCTTTTGTGCAGCATGATGTTTTTGAGATTCAGCCACAGTGTTGCTTGTATTGTTGTATCAATCCTTCACTCCTTTTTCTTGTTCAGTAGCATTCCACTATGTAAACGTGCTTCAGTTTCTTTACTTCTTTTTCTGATTACTGACAACTGTATTATTTCCAGTTTGAGGCCATTATTAATAAAGTATCTATGAATATTCTTCTAGAATTCTTCTTGTGGGCGTATGTTTTCATTTCTCTTGGGTAAATATCTAGAAGGGGAATTACTGGACTATAGGATAGGTGTATGTTTAACTTTATAAGAAACTACCAGTTTTCCAAAACGGTTATAACATTTTAAGATTCTCACCAGCTGTAACAGGTCTACATCATGGACTGTGGTCTGCCTGGAGCCGTCAGGATGCCCCCTCACTGGGATGACAAAGTCACCAGACTGAGAAGGAAACTGCAAAGTGGATTTTCCTTCCGGGCATCCCAAGGCAAGGCCCCTCCTGGTATTTTTCTTGGGAAGTTCTGTTTATGCTCATCTGTTTATGTTTTAGCTCATCTCAGATCAGTCCCAGTTAGGAAACATTCATCCTGAGATATTTCCCTCAGACCTTATTTCCCTCAGAGGATCTGGGAAGGCAGATTCCCTTTCCCGAGGACTAAGGAGGAATAAGGGACATTTAAATAGATTACTATACCTCCTACTAGTTACTGGGGAGTTTACCAAGAGTTCTCTGGGGGTCATGGCAAAGCCACCACCAGAAGGGCTCATACTTGGGTCACCTTTCCACCTCCCACTCCCCCCAACCACTCCACGGAGGAGGCTCCTTTCCTTGAAAAAACCAGGCTGGAGTGGGACTTAGGAATGCTCATAATTGTGGCCAGCATAGTTGGAGACACTGATTGCTTTAGGGTAGTGTAGAAATAAGAATTCCTTTTAGTAGTTGTAAGGTTTCATTGCTAAAGCAGTGCTGCTAAACTGTCTCTTTGTCTTCTTTTCTCTTTCCTTGTAAAAACCAATATAGGTTAATAGAATGAAACAGTTTCAAGCTAGCTTCTACATAGTTGCACCTTGTCAGGGAACATTTGGCGGGAGGCTTCCTGTGTCTATCTCTGAATATTCAGAGATGAGTGGAGAGGCACACCTTTTCCAGGGACAAAAGAAATGCATACATTCTTAAAGTAAAGTAACCATTTACAGCCTTCTTCCCTCTCAGATATGGAAAGTGAGTTCTTTACAACCCCCTCTTTTTGAGATAGATTCTAGCCCTATGTTTCCTGGATAAGTTGCAAGATTTTTATCTTTGCTGAAAAGGCTATCTTGTAAGACAGTGAATATTTGCCCACATTATGCTAAATAAAGGTATGCTAGAGACATTCAAATGGTAAACATACTATTATTAAGTCTGATTATGCAGAAATCTGACCTTTTGTAAGGAAGATGAGCTTAATGTAAAAGTTGTTGATGGTAGGCAGAAAGCAAAAGTTTGCATAAAATAGTTGTGATGTAATGGGGATGTTCTTTGGCTATAAAACTGTAAGCTAACTGAAATAAAGTGAAAGACTTTCCCACCGCCTTTTGGAGAGACTTCTCCACCACCTCACAAAACTAACAGCAATAAAGAGAGACTGCTTTATCACCACACACCGACTCAGCTCAGTTCTTCCACCGACGCCACTCATCCCTCAAGACCCCCAGACCCCGCCAGAGCTGGACCCTGGCAGTGGTCCATTTCAATTTTAGCCATTCTACTGGCAGTAGGGTAGTATTTCATTGTGGTTTTTAACTTGTGTTTTTCTGTAACTTAATTTCCACATGCTTATTGAAGGCTGGGATTTTGTCCATTTTATTTATTGCTTTATTACCTGACCATTAGTGCAAGGTGGAACTCACATTAGGAGATAAATAAATATCTACCACAGTGCTTTAGTTCCCTAAAAAGTTGTTTAAATTTTTAAAAATTATTTTGTGCCTATGGTGGTGGGAAATGTGAGAACTATTAATAAAATTTAGGTAACTGATTGAAAGGGCTTCCCCCATGGCTCGACAGTGAAGAATCCACCTGCAATGTAGGAGATGTAGGAGACCTGTGTTTGTTTGATCCCTGGGTGGAGAAAGATCCGCTGAAGGAAGGCAGGGCAACCCACTCTAGTATTCTCTCCTGGAGAATCCTGTGAGCAGAAGAGTCTAATGGGCTACAGCCCAATGGGTCACAAAGAGTTGGACATGACTGAAGCAACTGAGCATACATACACAACTGATTGAAAATTATCTTGGATTTTTAACTGATATGCTCAAAATTCTTAAAGTGTTATTGTTCTTCAGTTGCTAAGTCATGTCCTACACTCTGCAACCCCATGGACTACAGCATGCCAGGCTTACCTGTCCTGCACTATCTCCCAGAGTTTGCTCAGATTCATGTCCATTGAATCAACGATGCCATCAAACCATCTCATCCTCTGCTACCCCTTCTCCTTTTACTTTCAATCTTCCCAGCATCAGGGTCTTTTCCAATGAGTCGGCTCTTGACATCAGGTGGCCAAAGTATTGGAGCTTCAGCTTTAGCATCAGCCCTTCCAATGCATATTCAGGTATGATTTCCTTTAGGATTGACTGGTTTGATCTTGCTGTCCAAGGGACTCTCAAGAGTCTTCTCCAGCATCACAGTTTGAAAGCATCAATTCTTCGGCACTCAGTCTTCTTTATGGTCCAACTCTCATTTCTGTACATGATTACTAGAAAAACCATAGCTTTGATTATCCTGACCTTTGTTGATAAAGTGATATCTTTGTTTTTTAATATGCTATCTAGGTTTGTCATAGCTTTCCTTCCAAGGAGCAAGCGTCTTAATTTCATGGCTGCTGTCATCTTCAGCAGTATTTTGGAGCTCAAGAAAGTAAAATGTGTCACTGCTTCCACTTTTCCCCCTTCTATTTGCCATGAAGTAATAGGACTGGATGCAACAATTTTAGTTAATAGAGTTGTAAGCCAGATTTTTTTTTAAGATTTGAAGAAATTCCTTTAATCAATAGTATTCCATCTGTAGCTTGTTTTTACTATGTTTTCATTGATTACATTTTAAACTTCTCAAAATCTAACTATAAAAATGGATCAAAGCAAAAAAAGAATCACTAAACCATTAATTCATAATGTTGTAATCAATAATGTAACATTGAAATGGATTAAAATATGCTTTGCTATACTTAGAACTTTTGAAAAAAGTAATTCTTTTTATTTCTTTAAAAAAAATTTTAAAATTTTGTCTTTAATTGGAGGATAATTACTTTCCAATATGTGATGGTTTCTGCCATTCATCTGTTGATGGACATCTAGATTGCTTCCATGTTCTAGCTATTGTAAATAGTGCTTCGATGAACATTGGGGTACATGTGTCTTTTTCAGTTATGATTTCCTCAGAGTACCTGCCCACTAGTGAGATTTCTGGCTCATATGGTAGCTTTATTCCTAGTTTGTTTTTTTTTTTAAAGGAATCTCCATAGTGTTCTCCATAGTGGGTATATCAATTTGCATTTCCACCAAGAGTGGAAGAGGGTTCCCTTTTCTCCACATTCTCTTCAGCATTTATTGTTTGTAGACTTTTTCATGATGGCTATTCTGACCAGTATGAGATGATACCTCATTGTAGTTTTTATTTGCATTTCTCTAATAATGACTGATGTTGAGCATCTTTTCATATGTTTATTAGCCATCTGTATGTCTTCCTTGGAGAAATGTCTGCTTAAATCTTCTGCCCACTTTTTGATAAAGTGAAAGTGAATTCGCTCAGTCGTGTCCAACTCTTTACAACCCCATGGAATGTAAACTACTATGCTCCTCCATCCATGGGATTTTCCAGGCAAGAATACTGGAGTGGGTTGCCATTTCCTTCTCCAGAGGATCTTCCCAAGTGACAGGAGTATTTATTTTTCTGGTATTGATCTGAATGAACTAGTTGTATATTATGGGGATTGGTTTCAGTTGTTTCTTTTGCTATTATTTTCTCCCATTCTGAGGATTGTCTCTTTATTTATTTATTTATTTTTAACTGAAGACTAATTGCTTTACAGTATTTGTGGGTTTCTGCCAAACATCAACATGAATCAGCCATAGTTATACATATGTCCTCTCCCTTAAGGTTGTCTTCTACTCTTATTTATTATTTCCTTTGCTGTGCATAAGCTTTTAAATTTAATTAGCTCCATTTGTTTATTTTTGTTTTTATTTCCATTACTTTAGGAGGTGGGTCAGAGAGGATCTAGCTGTGGTTTATGCCAAAGAGTGTTCTGTCTATGTTTCCCTCTAAGAGTTTTATAGTTTCTGGTCTTAGATTTAGGTCTTTAGTCCATTTTCAGATTTTTTGTGTGTATGGTATTAGTATGTCCTTTTCATCATAGGAGACTGGAATGCAGAAGTAGGAGTCAAGGGATATCTAGGGTAACAGGCAAGTTTGGCATTGGAGTACAAAATGAAGCAGGGCAAAGGCTAACAGAGTTTTGCCAAGAGAACTTGCTGGTCATAGCAAACACCCTCTTCCACAACCCAAGAGACAACTCTACACATGGACATCACAGATGGTCAACACCGAAATCAGATTGATTATATTCTTTGCAACTGAAGACAGAGAAGCTCTATACAGTCAGCAAAAAGAAGACCAGGAGCTGACTGTGGCTCAGATCATTAAATCCTTATTGCAAAATTCAAACTTAAATTGAAGAAAATAGGGAAAACCACTAACCATTCAGGTATGACCTAAATCAAATCCCTTGTGATTATACAGTGGAAGTGGCAAATAGATTCAAGGAATTAGATCTGATAGAGTGCCTGAAGAGCTATGGACAGAGGTTTGTAACATTGGACTGAAGGCTGTGATCAAAACCATTCCCAAGAAAAAGAAATGCAAAAAAGGAAAATGGTTGTCTGAGGAGGACTTACAAATAGCTGAGAAAACAAGAGAAGCAAAAGGCAAAGGAGAAAAGGAAAGATATGTGCATTTGAAAGCAGAGTTCCAAAGAATAGCAAGGAGAGATAAGAAAAACTTACTCAGTGATCAATGCAAAGAAATAGAGGAAAACAATAGAATGGGAAAGACTAGAGACCTCTTCGAGAAAATTAAAGCTGCAAAGGGAACATTTCATGCAAAGATGGGCTCAATAAAGGACAGAAATGGTATGGACCTAACAGAAGCAGAAGGTATTAAGAAGAGGTGGCAAGAATACACAGAAGAACTATATGAAAAAGATCTTAGTGACTCAAGAAACCATGATGGTGTGATCACTCACCTAGAGCCAAACATCCTGGAGTGTGAAGTCAAGTGGGCCTTAGGAAGCAATTCTACCAACAAAGCTAGTGGAGGTGATGAAATTCCAGGTGAGCTATTTCAAATCCTAAAATGTGATGCTGTGAAAGTGCTGCACTCAGTATGTCAGCAAATTTGGAAAACTCAGCAGTGGCCATAGGACTGGAATAGATCAGTTTTAATTCTAATCCCAAAGAAAGGCAATACCAAAGAATGTTCAAACTACTGCACAGTTGCACACACCTCACATGCTAGTAAAGTAATGCTCAAAATTCTCCAAGCCAGGCTTCAAAAGTATGTGAACTGTGGACTTCCAGATGTTCAAACTGGATTTAGAAAAGGCAGAGGAACCCGAAATCAAATTGCCAACATTTGTTGGATCATAGAAAAAGCAAGAGAATTCCAGAAAAACATGTACTTCTGCTCATTGACTATGCTAAAGTCTTTGCCTCTGTGTATCACAACAAACTGTGGAAAATTCTTCAAGAGATGGGACTATCAGACCACTTTACCTGCCTCCTGAGAAACCTGTATTCAGGTCAAGAAGCAACAGGTAGAATCAGACATGGAACAATGGATTGGTTCAAAATTGGGAAAGGAGTATGTCAAGGCTGTATATTGTCACCCTGCTTGTTTAACTTACATGCAGAATATGTCATGTGAAATGTTGGGCTGGATGAATCACAAGCTGGAATCAAGATTGCTGGGAGAAATATTAATAACCTCAAATATGCAGATGACACCACCTTAATGGAAGAAAGAGAAGAAGTGAAGAGCCTATTGATAAAAGTGAAAGAGAGAGTAAAAAATCTGGCTTAAAACTCAACATTCAAAAAACAAAGACCATGGTATCCTGTGCCATAACTTAGTGGCAAAGGATGGGGAAACAATGGAAATAGTGACAGACTTTATTTCCTTGGGCTCCAAAATCCCTGCAGATGGTAACTGCAGCCATGGAATTTAAAGACGCTTGTTCCTTGGAGGAAAAATTATCACCAACTTAGCTTATTAAAAACCAGAGACATTACTCGGCTGACAAAGATCTGTGTAGTCAAAGTTATGGTTTTTCCAGTAGTCATGTATGGATGTGAGAGTTGGACCATAAAGAAAGCTGACCACCAAAGAATTGATGCTTTTGAAGTGTGGTGTTGGGGAAAATGCTTGAGAATCCTTTGGACAGCAAGGAGATCAAACCAGTCAATCCTAAAGGAAATCAGTCCTGAATATTCACTGGAAGGACTGATGCTGAAGCTGAAGCTCCAATATTTTAGCCACCTGATGTGAAGAACTGACTCATTAGAAAAGACTCTGATGCTGGGAAAGATTGAAAGCAAGAGAAGAAGGAGACAACAGAGGATGATATGGTTGGATGACATCAGCGACTCGATGGACATGAGTTTGAGCAAGCTCCAGGAGTTGGTGATGGACAGGGAAGCCTGGCATGCTGCAGTCCATGAATTCACAAATAGATACGACTGGCTGAACTGAACTGATGGTGTTAAGTGTTCTAAATTCATTCTTTTACATGTAACTGCCCAGTTTTCCCAGCACCACTTCTTGAAGAGACTGTCTTTTTTCCATTGAACATTTTTGCCTACTTTGTCAAAGATAAATTGCCCATATGTGAGTGGATTTGTCTCCAGGCTTTCTATTCTGTTCCATTTGCCTATATTTCTATTTTTATGCTATTACCATACTTTCTTGATGACTGTAGCTTTACAATAAAGCCTGAAGTCAGGGAGGTTGATTCCTCCAGTTCCATTCTCTTTTCTCAAGATTGCTTTGGCTATTCGAGGTCTTTCATATTTCCATACAAATTGTGGAATTATTTGTTCTACTTCTGTGAAAAGTACCATTGGTAGTTTGATAGGGATTGCACTGAATCTATAGATTGCTTTGAGTAGTATAATCATTTTCACAATATTGATTCTTCCAATCCAAGAACAATGTATATCTCTCCATCTGTTTGTGTTAACTAATTTCTTTCATCACGTTTAACAGTTTTCTGCAAACAGGTCTTTTGTCTCTTTAGGTAAGTTACTCCTAAGTATTTTATTCATTTTGTTGCAGTGGTGAATGGGATTGTTTCCTTAATTTCTCTTTCTGATTTTTCATTGTTAGTATACAGGAATACAAAGAAATTCTGTGTATTAATTTTATACCCTGTGACTTTACTATGTTCATTGGTTAGCACTAGTAATTTTCTAGTGGAATCTTTAGGGTTTCTATATAAAGAAACATGCCATGTGCAAACAGTGTGAGTTTTACTTCTTCTTTTCCAATCTGGATTACTTTTATTTCTCTTTCTTCCCTTATTACTGTGGCTAAGACTTCCAAAATTATGTTGAATAATAGTGGCAAGAATGGGCACCCTTGCCTTATTCCTGCTCTTAAAGGAAATGCTTTCAATTTTTCACCATTGAGAATAATATTTGCTGTGGGATTGTTGTGCTGTGCATGCAAAGTTGCTTCAGTTTTGTCTGACTCTTTGAGACCCTCAGGACTATAGCCTGCCAGGTTCCTCTGTTCATGGGATTCTCCAGGCAAGAATACTGGAGTAGGTTGCCATTTCCTCCTCCAGGGCATCTTCCCGACCCAGGGATCAAAACCACATCTTTATGTCTCCTGTTTTGACAGGCAGGTTCTTTACCACTAGTGCCACCTGGGAAGCCTGGGTTTGTTATATATGGCCTTTATTATGTTGAGGTATGTTCCTTCTATGCCTACACTCTGGAGAGTTTTTATAATAAATGGGAATTGAATTTTATCAAAAGCTTTCTCTGCATCTATTGAGATGATTATATGGTTTTTATCTTTCAATTTGTTGATATGGTTTATCACATTGATTGGCTTGTGTATAGTGAAGAATCCTTGTATCCCTGGGATAAAGCCCACTTGATCATGATGTATGATCTTTTTAATGTGTTGTCAGATTCTGTTTGCTAGAATTTTGTTGAGGTTTTCTGCATCTGTGTTCAGCAGTGATATTGGCCTATAATTTTTTTTTTTTTTTTTTTTTTTTGTGGTTTCTTTTTTTTTTTTTTTTTTTTTTTTTTTTTTGGTGGTATCTTTGTCTGTTTTTGGTATCAAGGTAATGGTGGTCTTGTAGAATGAGTTTGGGAGTTTTCCTTCCTCTGCAATTTTCTGAAAGAGTTTGAGCACAAAGGGTATTAGCTATTCTCTAAACTTTTGGTAAAGCTCACCTGTGAAGCCATCTGGCCCTGGGCTTTTGTTTGTTGGGAAGATTTTTTTATTACAATTTTGATTTTCACGTTTGTGGTTGTTCTGTTCATATTTTCTATTTCTTCCTGGTTCAGTTTTGGAAGGTTTTACTTTTCTAAGAATCTGCCCATTTCTTCCAAGTTGCCCATTTTATTGGTGTAGAGTTGCTCATAGTACTCTCTTATGATCCTTTGTATTTGTTTGTTGCTTGCTGTATGTCTCCTTTTTCATTTTGAATTTTATTGATCTGAGTCTTCTTGTATTCTTGATAAGTCTAGCTAATGGTGTGTCAATTTTGTTTGTTTTCTCAAAGAATTCACTTTTAATTTTATTCATCTTTGCTATTGTCTCCTTCCTTTCTTTTTCATTTATTTCTAATCTGATCTTTACAATTTCATTCATTCTACTAATTTTGGTGGGGTTTTTTTTGTTCTTTTTTAGTTGTAAGCTTGGGTTGTTTGTTTGATGTCTGTTGTTTCAAGGTAGGCTTGCATTGCTATAAAATTCCCTCTTAGCATTGCTTTTACTACACCCTATAGGTTTTGAGTTGTCGTGTTTTCATCGTCATTTGTTTCTAGGCATATTTCGATTTCCTATTTGATTTATTCAGTGATCTGTTGGTTATTCAGAGGCATGTTGTTTAGCCTCCATGTTTTTGTGTTTTTTATAGTATTGTTTTTTTTTTCTTCTGTAGTTGATATCTAATCTTACAGCATTGTGATCAGAGAAGATGCTTGAAATGCTTTCAATTTTCTTAAGTTTACCAAGGCTTAATTAGTAGCCCAAGATGTGATCTATTCTGGAGAATGTTCCATGTGTACTTGAGAAAAAAAACGTGAAATCTATTGTTTTTGGACAAAATGCCATGTAGATCTCAATCAGGTCCAACTGGTCCAATGTATTATTTAAAGCCTATGATTCCTTGTTAATTTTCTGTGTGGATGATCTGTCCATTGCTGTGAGTAGGTTATTAAAGACTCCGACTATTATTGTGCTACTGTCAATTTCCCCTTTAATAGACATTAGCATTTGCTTTATGTATTGAGGTTATGTTGGGTGTATATTGCTATATCTTCTTCATGGATTGATCCCTTGATCATTATGTAATGTCTGTCTCTGTCTCTTGTAATGGTCTTTATTTTAAAGTCTATTTTATCTGATCTGAGTATTGCTACTCCTGCTTTGATTTCCATTTGCATGGAATATCTTTTTCCAGCCCCTAACTTTCAGTCTATATTTGTTCCTAGGTCTGAGGTGAGTTTCTTGTAGACAGCGTATATAGGGGGTCTTGTTTTTGTAACCATTCAGCCAATTTGTGTCTTTTGCTTGTCTGTAAAGCTTTTTTTCCTTCAAATCTGAATGAGGTCCTTGCTAGATAGGGTAATTATGGTTGCAGGTTTTTCTCTTTCATCACTTTAAGTATGTCCTGCCATTCCCTTCTGACCTTTCTGTTGAAAGATCAGCTGTTAGCCTCATGGAGATCCTTTGGTATGCTATTTGTTGCTTTTCCCTTGCTGCTTTTAATATTTGTTCTTTGTGTTTAATTTTTATTAGTTTGATTAATGTGTGTCTAGGCATGTTTCTCCTTGGGTTTGTCCTGTATGGGACTCTCTGGGCATCCTGGATTTGGGTGGCCATTTCCTTTCCCATCTGGGGGAACTTTTCAACTATAATCTTCTCAAATAGTTTCACATGGCCTTTCCTTTTGTCTTCTTCTTCTAGGACTATATAATTAGAATGTTATTACATTTAATGTTGTCTCATAGGTCTCTGAGATTGTCCTCATTACTTTTTACTCTTTTATTTTCTTTCTTGTATTCTGTTTTAGTTATTTCCACCATTCTATCTTCTAGCTCACCTGTGTGTTCTTCTGCCTCAGTTACTTTATGGTTGGTTCCCTCCAATGTATTTGTAATCTCAGTTGTTGTTATTGTTCATTGTTGATTGTTTATTTTTTAATTCTTTAAGGTCCTTGTTAAACATTTCTTGCATCTCCTTAATCTATACCTTTAGTCTATTTATTCATGCCTCCATTTTATTTTCAAGATTCTGTGTCATCTTTATTATCATTATTATTATTATCTTTATTATCATTACTCTGATTCTTTTTCACGTATTGCTGAAGCCTGCCTTGGAGAATTTTGAGCATCACTTTACTAGCATGTGAGATGAGTGCAATTGTGAGGTAGTTTGAGCATTCTTTGGCATTGTTGTGAACTTCCAGATGTTCAAGCTGGTTTTAGAAAAGGCAGAGGAACCAGAGATCAAATGGCCAACATCTGTTGGATCATTGAAAAAGCAAGAGAGCTCCAGAAAAACATCTATTTCTGCTTTATTGACTATGCCAAAGCCTATGCCTGTGTGGATCACAATAAACTGTGGAAAATTCTGAAACAAATGGGCATACCAGACCACCTGACCTGCCTCTTGAGAAACCTGTATGCAGGTCAGGAAGCAACAGTTAGAACCGGACATGGAACAACAGACTGGTTCCAAACAGGAAAAGGAGTACATCAAGGCTGTATATTGTCACCCTGCTTATTTAATTTGTATGCAGAGTACATCACGAGAAACGCTGAGCTGGAAGAAGCACAAGCTGGAATTAAGATTGCCAGGAGAAATATAGTAACTTCAGATCTGCCACCCTTATGGCAGAAAGTAAAGAGGAACTAAAGAGCCTCTTGATGAAAGTGAAAGAGGACAGTGAAAAAGTTGGCTTAAAGCTTAACGTTCAGAAAACTAAGATGATGGCATCTGATCCCATCACTTCATGGCAAATAGATGGAGAAACAGTGGAAACAGTGTCACGCTTCATTTTGGGGGCTCCAAAATCACTGCAGATGGTGATTGCAGTCATGAAATTAAAACACGCTACTCCTTGGAAGAAAAGTTATGACCAACTTAGATAGCATATTGAAAAGCAGAGGCATTACTTTACCAACAAAGGTCCATCTAGTCAAGGCTATCATTTTTCCAGGGGTCATGTATGGAGAGACATGTGAGAGTTGGACGGTGAAGAAAGCTGAGCGCCGAAGAAGTGATGCTTTTGAACTGTGGTGTTGGAGAAGACTCTTGAGAGTCCCTTGGACTGCAAGGAGATCCAACCAGTCCATCCTAAAGGAGATCAGTCCTGGGTGTTCATTGGAAGGACTGATGTTAAAGCTGAAACTCCAGTACTTTGGCCACCTGATGAGAAGAGTTGACTCATTGGAAAAGACCCTAATGCTGGTAAGGATTGGGGGCAGAAGAAGAAGGGGACAACAGAGAATGAGGTGGCTGAATGGCATCACCAACTCGATGGACATGGGTTTGGGTAAACTCTAGGAGTTGGTGATGGACAAGGAGGCCTGGCGTGCTGCAATTCACGGGGTCACAAAGAGTCAGACACAACTGAGCAACTGAACTGAACTGACCTGAACTGATTCTTTTTCAGGTAAATTGCCTATTTTCTCTTCATTTGTTTGTGAGTTTTTACCATGCTCCTTCATCAGCTGGATGTTTCTCTGGCTTTTCATTTTGTTTAATTTACTATCTATTGGGTATGCTTTCTGCAGGCTGGAAGGTTTTAGTTCCTCTTAATTTTGGAGTCTGCCTCCTCTGGTGGGGTTGAACCAATGTCTTGTGCAGATTTCCTGGTTTGTGGGATTTGTGCCTGTGTTCTGGTGGATGGAGTTAGATCTTTTGTCTCTGAAGAGCAGTGCTGTGTTCAGTAGTGTATTTTGGTGTGTTTATGGGTTTCATAAGGCTTTGGTCAGCCTGTCTGCTAATGTGCAGGTTTGTGCTGTTTTGCTGAAGGATTGGTGTGGGGCAGTGGAGCTGGCTGGCTTTTGGGTGGGGCTTTGTCTTAATGTTGAAATGGAGACTTTTGGGAGGGTTCTCGCCTATTAATGTTCTGTGGGGTTAGGAGTTCTCTAGTGGTTCAAAGTCCTGGAGTTGAGTTTCTCACCTCTGTGGTTCAAGCCTAACCCCTTCACAGGACACACAGCGGAAGACAAAATAGCCAAGACCACCCAAAGAGGTTCACACACTTATACAGAGAAGGAAAGAGGGGAAAAGGAGAAAAAGATGAAGAGTCAAAAGAGAGCAATCAAGCCAATAATTAAACCCCTAAATGAAAATGGATACAAAAAATATTAATAGACTCTCAAAGTTACAAAATCAAAAAAAGATTTAAAAAAACCCAAATCAAAAATATAGAAAAGAATTAGATTCTCAAAAATACAAAATAAAAAAACAAAACATCTAAAACAAAAGTTGAAAACTTGGAATTTATTTTAAAAATAGGTCTTTAAAAAAAAAGAGGAAGAAGTAGGTTATAAAAATAAAAATTAAAGGAGTAATAAAGAATGACATTAGGACAGTATGAGGAAAAAATAAAAGGGGGGAAAATGGAGGGGAGAATATATGTATATATTGAAAGGTAAGAGGAATACAGTGAGAGGAATGTCCAAGTAATTTCTCTGATTTCCTGCTCCAGTTGATTTGCCTACTCAGAAAGCCTTCCAGTGTATCTAAGAAGGTCTTTGGATCTGTTTTGGGCAGTGTGGGGGTCTGCTGAGTCTCAGGTCTTGTGTTGCTCCTGCTTGTACTTGCTCTCGTAGTGTACAATTGCTCCTAAAGCTTAGTCTCAAGCTAAATGCTGGGATTTAAACCACTATAGCTACAACTTCTGGGATGATTTCCCCTTTTTTCCTTTGCTCACACAGACCCTGGTGTTCTGCTTTGGTTTGGGGCCCACCTTTGCTTTTAAATCTCAATATCTGCGATATCTGTTCACCACCCAGACAGGAGAGGATGAAAGGAGCCACTTATTCAGGCTCACTTGCTCAGTTGTGCTGGGGAGAGGAGTTCAGCAGCCTCTGCTGTAGTATGTAGGGAGTGCTTGCCACAGCTGGGCTGCGCAGGAGGTCGCCACAGTCTGAGGCGGTAGTGTACTTCCCCAAAGGAGTTGGCTCTGGGCTGTGAGGCACAGCCAAGCCCCTCAGGCTCCCAGGTAGCCGTGGGTGGTGACCCACAGCCACTCACAGCTTGACAGTAATTGCAACCTCTGGAACCGTAGCTGTCCCCTGCCTGGAGCCGTCAGGATGCCCCCTTGCTCGGATGACAAGGTCATGAGACTAAGAAAGAAATTGCAAAGCTGACTTTCTTTATTGGGACATCCCGGGAAAGACCCCCCCTGGTATTTTTCTTGGGAGTTCTGTCCATGCTCGGAACATTAGCTCATCTCAGTAGGTCAGTCCCAGTTGGAAAGAATTCATCCTGAGATAATTCCTCCAGACCAGAGGATCCGGGAAGGTGGATTGCCATCCCCGGGGGCTAAGGAGGGATGAAAGGAACATTTAAATAGATTACTACACCTTCTACTAGGTACTGGGAAGTTTACCAAGAGTTCTCTGGGGGTCATGGAAGGTCCACCACCAGAAGGGCTCGTACTTGGGTCACCTTTCCATCTCCCACTCCCCCGACCACTCCACGGAGGAGGCGCCCTTCCTTGAAGAAATCAGGCTGGAATGGGACTTAGGAATGCTCATGACTGTGGACAGCATAGTTGGAGACATTGATTGCTTTAGGATAGTGTAGACATAGGAATTCGTTATAGTAGTTATAAGGTTAATAGGGTTTTATTGCTAAAGCAGTGCTGCTAGACTGTCTCTTAGTCCTCTTTCTTCTTTCTAAACTGTCTCTTTGTCCTCTTTCCTCCTAAAACCTGAGTAGGTTATTGGAATGAAACAGTTTTAAGCTTAAGCCCTTCCTTCTAGCTTCTACATAGTTGCACCTGATAAGAGAAATGTAACCTTTCTACTTAGACTGATGTACTTATCATGATTGAATGAAGTATGCTGAAGACATTCAAATGGTAAACTTACTATTGTTAAATCTAATTACATAGAAATCTGACTTCTGCAAGGGGAATGTTTCATGATAGATTGGGGAATGAGCTCAATGATAAGGTTGCTATGGAAGGTAGAAAACAAAAAATTGTATAGAATGATAGGTGATGTAATGATGTAATGGGGATGTCTTTTGGCTATAAAACTGTAAACCAACAATAAACGAGAGAGGCTGCTCCATCACCACACATCGACTCAGCTCAGTTCTTCAGCCAACGCCACTCATCCCTCAAGACCCCCTAACCTGCTGGGGCTGGACCCCGGCAGTCCCCTGCCTTCTGCCTCAGGTACCACACCTGACTGTCTCTGGGGCCACATGCTTCCGCATTGGCTTGGGCAGGGTCTTTTGTTCTGTTGAGTGCATGGATTCAAAGCCTAGCGTTAGAGCCTTCCTGGGGGAATGATTCTTTGTTTCTCGCAGAACCAGAGTTTTCCTTGACTGTCTCTCCTGTGCTGAGCCAGCCCCCTCAAAATATTTTAACGTCAGTCAGCCCCGGCCCTCTCCTGAGGCCCAACCACCGGAAGCCTGGGCCTCAGCACCCAGCTCCCTCTCGCTGTGGGCGGACATGAGCACGTGAGCTGCTTCTTAACGGAAAGTGCCATTAGGTGCAATCTCTATGCTGAATTTCCTCTGCTTTGCCTTTGGAGCCCTTGTCTTGCTGTTTTGCACTTCTCTCTGAGGTTCTGAAACTTTCACTGACCCTACCTGTGAGGGGGTTTCCTCTCAGATAGGGAAACCTCCTCTCCTTCAGGGCTCCCTTCTCCATAGTGCAGGTGCCCATCCTGAAATCCTTTGTCTCCCTTTTAGTCTCTATCTTTTGCCCTACTTCGGTGAGATTTGTTTGCCTTCCTGGAAGTCTAGAGTCCTCTGCCAGCATTGAGAAAATGCTCTCTGGGAGTTGTTCTATATGCAGGTGATAATTCTGATACATTTGTAGGGGAGAAGGTGTTCTCCCCATCCTATTCCTCTACCATCTTGAAGGTCTCCATCTTTAAGCCAGCTTTTTCACTCTCCTCTTTCACCTTCATCAAGAGGCTCTTTAGTTCCTCTTCACTTTCTACCATTAGAGTGGTATTATCTGCCTATCTGAGGTTGCTGATATTTCTTCCAGAAATCTTGATTCCAGCTTGTGATTCATCCAGCCCAGCATTTCACTTGATTTACCCTGCATATAAGTTAAATAAACAGAGTGACAATATACAGCCTTGATGTAGTCTTTTCTCAATTTTTGAATCAATCATTTGTTCCATGTAAGGTTCTAAGTGTTGCTTCTTGACCCACATACAGTTTTCTTAGGAGACAGGTAAAGTGGCCTGGTACTACCATCTCTCTAAGAATTTTCCAAAATTTGTTGTTGTTGTGCCTGGCATGCCGCAGTCCATGGGGTTGCTAAGAGCTAGACACGATTGAGCAACTGAACAACAACACAGTCAAAGGCTTTCCTGTAGTCAATGAAGCAAAACCAGATTTTTTCTGGAATTCCCATACTTTCTCTATGATCCAACAAATGTTGGTGACTTGATCTCTGGTTCCTCTGCCTTTTTGGAACTCAGTTTGTACATCTGAAGGTCTCAGTTCACACACTACTAAAGCCTAGCATGAAGAATTTTGAGCATTACCTTGCTAGCAATGTGAAGTGAGCACAATTGTACCACTGACCATTTGTATAATTGACCATTCTTTGGCTGTCCTTTGAGATTGAAATGAAAACTGACCATTTCCAGTCCTGTGGCCACTGCTAAGTTTTCCAAATTTTCTGACACACTGAGTGCAGCACTTTAACAACATCATCTTTTAGGATTTGAAATGGCTCAGCTGGAATTCCATCACCTCCACTAGCTTTGTTTGTAGTAATGCTTCTTAAGACTCACTAGACTTCACACTCCAAGATGTCTGGCTGTGAGTGAGGGACCACTCCATCGTGGTTATCTGGGTCGTTACGACCTTTTTTGTATATTTCTTCTGTGTATTCTTGCCACCTCTTCTTAATCTCTTCTGCTTCTTTTATGCCCTTACTGTTTCTGTCCTTTATCATACCCATCTTTGCATGAAATGTTCCCTTGGTATCTCTAACTGTCTTGAAGAGATCTCTAGTCTTTCCCAGTTTTGCACTGTTCATTTAAGGCCTTTTTATCTCTCCTGATTATTCTCTGGAACTCTGCATTCACTTGGGTATATCTCTTCCTTTCTCCCTTGCTTTTCTCTTCTCGTCTTTCCTCATCTTTTGTAAGGCCTCAAACAACCTTTTTGCCTTCTTGCATTTCTTTTTCTTTGGGATGACTTTGGTTACTGCCTCCTGTGCAACGTTATGATCCTCTGTTCATAGTTCTTTAGGCACTCTGTCTATCAGACCTAATCCTTTGGATCTATTCATTGCCTCCCCTGTAGAATCATAAGAGATTTGATTTAGGTTTTATCTGGATGGCCTAGTGATTTTTCCTACTTTCTTCAGTTTTAAGCCTGAATTTTGCAATAAGGAGCTCATGACCTGAGACACAGTCAGCTCCAGGTCTTGTTTTTACTGACGGTATAGAGCTTCTCCACCTTCTGCTGCAAAGAATATAACCAATTTAATTTTGGTGTTGAGCATCTGGTGATGTGCATGTGTAGAGCTGTCTCTTGTGTTGTTGGAAAGGATATTTGCCCTGACCAGTGTGTTCTCTTGGACAAATTTGTGTTAGCCTTTACCCTGCTTCATTTTGTATTCCATGGCCAAACTTGCCTGTTATTCCAGGTATCTCTAGACTTCCTGGGATGAAAAGGGCATCTTTTTTTTGGTGTTAGTTCTATAAAGTATTGTAGGTCTTCATAGAACTTCAGTCAACTTCAGCTTGTTTAGCATTAGTGGTTGGGGCATAGATTTGGATTACTGTGATGCTGAATAGTTTGCCTTGGAAACAAACCAAGATCATTCTGTCATTTTTTTAGATTGCACCTAGGAACTGCATTTCAGACTCTTTTGTTGACCATGAGGGCTTCTCCATTTCTTCTAAAGGATTCTTGCCCACAATAGATAAAAAGATCATGTAAATTAAATTCTTCTATTCCCTTCACTGATTCCCAAGATTTCAATGTTCTCTCTTGCCATCTCCTGCTTGACCAAGTCCAATTTACCTTGATTCATGGACCTAACACTCCAGGTTCATATGCTATATTGTTCTTACAGCATCAGACTTTACTTCCACCACCAGACACATTCATAACTGAGCGTCATTTCCACTTTGGCCCAATCACTTTATTCTTTCTGGAGCTATTAGTAATTGACCTCTGCTCTTCCCCAGTAGCTTATTGGACACCTTCTGACCTGGATGGGGGTGGGGCTCATATTCTGGTGTCATATCTTTCTGCCTTTTCATGCTGCTCATGGGATTCTCACAGCAAGAATATTGGAGTGGTTTGCCATTCCCTCCTCCAGTGGACCACGTTCTATCAGAACTCTCCATCATGACCCGTCTGTCTTGGGTGGCCCTGTATGGCATGGCTCATAGCTTCATTGAATTATACAACCCCTATCACCATGACAAGACTGCAATCCATGAAGGAGTGGGCTCCGATGCCTAGTGACATGCAAGTTCCACCCTTGGGCAAAGGTTCTAGCATGGTAAGGGGCAAAGGAAACTTTTAGACACTTTGGGACTTCTGTGCAGGCACTGCATTCATGGTCAGGTGAAACTGGTTCAGGGCAGTTGACTCTCCCATGGGCCTTTCTGACTCCAGCTGGTTCTGTGGTTTTGCTATGTGTCATCTGCCTTACTTTATTTTAAGTGAGCGCAGATGGGGGCATAGGTCAATGGATTGTGGTGGGAAAAAAGAAAGTAGGTTAGTTTCATCCAGGTGTGGGTCTCCTCCCAGTGATAGTTTCATGTTAACTTCTGAATTAGCTCTTCCAGGGCTTGATAAACTCTATTTCTTCATCTTAACCATAATCAGACTTTCAGGTAACAATTTTGAAAGCATTGTAGGCATCTCCCAGGCATTTGAGAAATTTTAATTATTGTCTATGGAGGAAAAAGTAAACTGCAGAATCTAAGCACCTTTTTTTGAGAATACCTGGCATGAGAAATATCAAGAGCAGAAGTCAATTTAGAGGAAAAGAATAAAATGTTTTATGGGACTTTAGCAAGCAAAGTGTGTCAAAGTTCAGATTGTTCTGGGAATAGAGAAGAATCTTGAGGATTAGCAGCCATATCTTTAGCAATCTGCAGTTTGCCTGCAGTGCTGGGAAAGAACAGATTAGGGCTAAAGTCCTGTGCCAGAAGGTTGGGCAGAAGAACTGTTGGGACAAACACCTGCCAGGTTCTCAGCGGAAATTTTCTAGTCTTGTAGTCCCTCGTTTTGGTTAATGGGGATACTGAGTCTCATATATAGGTCTTACCACATCTTGGCTTGTTCAGTTCACTAGATCTATATTGCCCCTGAAGACTCTGTGAAACACAGACATTCAGGATTCCCATGACTTTTGCCTTTTCAACTCCAGTCACCTGATGAGTGAGTGGTTGCCTAGAGGAGAAAATAGTAAATGAATGTCAACTGTCATGGACTGCCCACTTACATCCCCCCCACCCCAGTTCAGATTTGAAACCATAATCCCCAGTGTGATGGAATTTGGAGATGGGGCCTATCAGATAGGGCAATCGTGATGGGATTAGTGCCCTTATAAGAAGAGACAGGAGAGAGCTTATTCTCTTTCTGCTCAGTACCATGTGAAGATGTAGCTAGAAGATGGCTGAGTGGAAACAGGAGAAGGGTCCTCACCAAGAGCCCAACCTGCTGCCCCCTGAGTCTATAGAGAAATAAGATTCTATATTAATGTGTTCCTGTAACACTCTCTTCGCTCATCCTTTTCATTTTCCCAAAGTAACAAACATTAAGGGAAGAAACTTTAAGAATTTCATTTTAGCAATAAGAGCTTTACTAACACACAGAGAAGAGATAGCCAAGCAAAAGAAGAGAAAGAGACAAAGAAGAGTGTGGCAGTCACTGACTTCAGGTACACCTGGATCCTGATTCCTAGGTTTGGATAGAAGTTACCCACAGCTAGCCACCTGCTGCATAATCTGAGGCTCTTGGGAAAATTGTTTCCTTCATGATGCTTCTGTTTCTGATAAATTTCCTCCCTGTAATGGTCAAGAAAGTCTTACACTGTTACGATTTTCAATAAGCCAAACTCTCTTGGATGAAGGTCATGCAGAGGTTTACCTTTTGGAAAAGCTGATGAACCCATTTTATAAACTGGGACATTCTGCATTCACCCTCACCTTTTGCCATATTGGACTATACAAGAGCAGCCTCAAGGGTAAGGGTGAGATCCACAGACACTGAAGAGCTCAGTGAGTAGCTTATGTGGGGATTGTCTATGAGTTTCTTCTGGAGTGACCCTGAAGGCCAAGAGAGCCTTTGGCTGCAGTAACCGGAGTTCCTTTGGTAGTTTCATAAATTGCCATTTATTCAATTTTCTCTGAGGACTAATGGTGATAAGGCAGCAAAGCTTATGTGTGACAGGGCCCTAGAGAGTTCCTTAACTATTTCAGTGAATTGGGTTCCTCTATCACTAGACAAATTAGGTGGATTTTCTCCAAGTGGGAACATAAGAACTAAAAAAATTTTACTACCCCATCAGAGCAGTTGCTTTATAAGACAAGGCTTCTACCCAAGCAGAAAACAGAGACAGAGTAGTAAGAACACGTTTAGAATTCCATGAGAAAGAAGCTGAGTTAAATCCATCTGTAGAGGTTTAAAAGGACATAAAGGTTTTTGGCTCACTTCAATGTTCCTTCTTTAAAAGGTTTCCTAGGAATATGGTTTGGATGGATGGATCATATTCCAGAGATATCCTCTGAAATCTTATGGGAGATTTCCCAAAGGCTTATATAAAAGACTGTGATATCGTAAGATATATGTACTTGGTCATTGTTCCTAGTACAGGTTGTAGCTTCACCCTATCTGGCAAAATCTGGGTTAACAGTGAGGCAGCTGTACTACCTAGTGATAGAAACAGCTCACTAATCTTATAACCTTTTCCTATATGAATCAGGGTGCACTGAGGGGAGATACCTGCTAGATTGATTTTGCTGCCTGCAGACTAAACCAGCAGTGTGGCCAAACCCAATGTCCTTCCAAAGGTGGAAAATTTGGATATAAATAGAGAGGAGGAATAGTAGTAGAGGAATGAATAAATGAGTTATTAAATAAGGGAATTCCAATATTACATTAATACCTCAAAAGGGATTCAGAGCAAGAGATGACATTGTCTCTTGGCTTAATTTATCAGATGCCTGAAAGGATGAAGCCAGATACTGCTGGCAGTGCTCCTGCTTTTAGAACCTGACAAGATTAAATGGAAGTTTGCAAACCTGAGTGATTTTCCCTGGAGAAATTTTTCCCTGGAGACATTTTTGTATAGTAAGGATTCCAGTCCAGAATAATTATTAGTGACTGAGTCAGTTCTACTCATGTGCCACATCTCTTAACTGTTAGGATCCTCAGACCTATAGCATATTTAAAAATATATATTTGGTCTTTGTCCCCAGTTCCTGGCACAAAGCTTCTAAAACCCTTGGAATTTCCTGTTACAGGAGTATCTTTTATTACTCATAACAATCCCTTTTCAACCAACCCTGAGTTTAAGTTGATGAACTGACTCTTGGTAAACCTTTAGACAGCTTCAGGATGGGGGCTGGTCATCAGAGGAACAAGCCTTATGACTGGAGGGCTGGAACATTCATCCCCACTCCCAGAACTCAGGGGAGCAGAGACAGACTGGAGTTGGAGTTAATTACCAATGGCCAATAATTTAATTGATCATGTCTACCTAATGGAACCTCCATAAAAGCCCCTAAATGATGAGGTTTCAGAGAACTTCTGGGTTGGAAGATACATCAAGACTATGGAAGAGTGGTGCTCCTGGAGAGGGCATGAACGCTCTGCCCTCCCTCCCTCACAGTACCTTCTACTATATATTTTTTCATTTGACTGTTCCTCAGTTGTAACTAGTGCTGTGCTGTGCTCAGTCACATATAACCCGTTGAAACCCCATGGACTATAGCCCATCAGGCTCCTCTGTCCATGGGATTTTTCAGGCAAGAATACTGGAGTGGGGTGCCTTTTCCTCCTCCAGGGAAACTTTCCAATCCAGGGATAGAAAGCACATCTCCTGCATTGGCAGGCAAATTCTTTACCACTGAGCCACCTGGGAATCCCAGTAAGGAAAAACTTTCTTGAGTTCTGTGGGTTGTAGTGATTTATTGAAACTGAGAAAGGGGTTGTGGGAAGCTCTGACTTTGTAGTCAAGTTGGACAGAAGTGTTGGTGACCTGAGGACTGGGTCCCAGTGACTGGTGTCTGCAGTAACGGCAGTCTTGTGGGACTGAGCCCTTGGACCTGTGGAATCTGATGCTAACTACAAATGGGTGGTGTCAGAATATCCCAAGATTCATCTATTGCTGATTTTTATTTCATTCCATTGGGATTAGAGAGCACACTTTGTATGATTTCAATACTTATGATATCACTGAGACTCACTGATATCATTTTTCATCCAGCATACTGTCCATCCTGGAGAACTTTCCATGTGCACTTGAGAAGGACATATATTCTATTGTTATTATCTATAGTGTCTATTGCTCTTCAGTAGCTAAGTCTATCCAACTCTTTGTGAGCCCATGAACTGCAGCACACTGGGCCTCCCTGTCCTTCACTGTCTCCCAGAGTTTGCTCAAGCTCATATCCATTGAGTTCATAATGCCATCCCACCATCTCATCCTTTGCCAGCCTTTTCTCTTTTTGCCCTCAGTCTTTCCCAGCATCAGGGTGTTTTCCAAAGAGTCAGTTCTTTGCATCAGGTGGCCAAAATATTGGAGCTTCAGCTTCAGCATCAGCCCTTCCAATGAATATTCAGGGTTGGATTTCCTTTAGAATTGAATTGTTTGATCTCCTTGCTGTCCAAGGGACTTTCAAGAGTCTTCTCCACCACCACAGTTCGAAAGCATCAATTCCTTGGTGCTCAGGCTTCTTTATGGTTCAACTCTCATATCTATATATGACTACTGGAAAAACCATAGCTTTGACTATACAGACCTTTATTTGCAAAGTGACATCTCTGCTTTTGAATACATTGCCTAGATTTATCATAGCTTTCCTTCTAAAGATTAACTGTCTTTTTCTTTTTTTAATTGGAGGCTAATTACTTTACAATATTATGGTGGTTTGCACCATACATTGACATGAATCAGCCATGGGTGTTCCCCCATCCTGTGTTCCCCCATCCTGAACCCCACTCCATCTTCCCTCCCCACCCCATCCTTCTGGTTGTCTCAGATCACCAGCTTTGAGTGCCCTGCTTCATGCATCAGACTTGCACTGGTCATCTGTTTTACATATGGCAATATACATGTTTCAATGCTATTCTCTCAAATCATCCCACCCTTGCCTTCTCCCACAGAGTCCAAAAGTCTGTTCTTTACATCTGTGTCTCTTTTGCTGTTGTGCATATGGGGTCACTGTTACTGTCTTTCTAAATTCCATGTACATGCGTTAACAGGCTGTATTGGTGTTTCTCTTTCTGAATTATTTCACTCTGTGTAATAGGCTCCAGTTTCATCCACCTCATTAGAACTTACTCAAAAGTGTTCTTTTTTTATAGCTGAGTAATATTCCATTGGGTATATGTACAACTTTCTTATCTATTTGTCTGCCAATGGACATTTATGTTGCTTCCATGTCCTAGTTGTCATAAACAGTGCTGCAGTGAACATTGGGGTACGTGTATCTCTTTTGATTCTGGTTTATTTAGTGTATATATCCAGCAGTGGGATTGCTGAGTCATATGGCAATTCTATTTCCAGTTTTTTAAGGACCCTCCACACTGTTCTCCACAGTGGCTGTATTAATTTGCATTCCTACCAACAGTGTAAGATGGGTCCCTTTTCTCCACACCCTTTCCAGTATTTATTGTTTGTAGACATTTTGATGGCAGCCATTCTGACCTACGTGAGATAGTACCTCATTATGGTTTTGATTTGAATTTCTCTGATAATGAGTGATGTTGAATATCTTTTCATGTGTTTGTTAGCCATCTGTTTGTCTTCTTTGGAGAAATGTCTGTTTAGTTCTTTAACCCACTTTTTGATTGGGTCATTTATTTTTCTGGAATTCAGCTGCATGAGCTCCTTGTATATTTTGGAGATTAATTCTTTGTCAGTTTTTTCATTTGTTATTATTTTTTTCCCATTCTGTAGGCTGCCTTTTCACCTTGTTTATAGTTTCCTTCATGGTGCAAAAGCTTTTGAGTTTAATTAGGTCCCATTTGTTTATTTTTGTTTTTATTTCCATTACTCTGGGAGGTGTATCATAGAGGATCTTCCTGTGATTTATGTTAGAGAGTGTTCTGCCTATGTTTTCCTCTAAGAGTTTTATAGTTTCTGGTCTTACATTTAGATCTTTAATCCATTTTGAGTTTGTTTTTGTGTATGGTGTTTGGAAGTGTTCTAGTTTCATTCTTTCACAAGTGGTTGACCAGTTTTCCCAGCACCACTTGTTAAAGAGATTGTCTTTTCTCCATTGTATAATTTTTCCTTCTTTGTCAAAGATAAACCCACTCCAGTGTTCTTGCCTGGAGAATCCCAGGGATGGGGGAGCCTGATGGGCTGCCATCTATGGGGTCGCACAGAGTCAGGACATGACTAAAGAGACTTAGCAGCAGCAGCAGCAGCAAAGATAAGGTGTCCATAGGTGCATGGATTTATCTCTGGGCTTTGTATTTTGTTTCATTGACCTATATTTCTGTCTTTATGCCAGGACCATACTGTCTTGATGACTGTAGCTTTGTAGTATAGTCTGAAGTCAGGCAGGTTGATTCCTCCAGTTCCATTCTTCTTTCTCAAAATTGCTTTGGCTAGTCGAGGTTTTTTTGTTTGTTTGTTTGTTTGTTTGTTTTTATTTCCAAACAAATTGTGAAGTTATTTGTTCTAGTTCTGTTAAAAACACTGTTGTTAGCTTGATAGGGATTGCATTGAAACTATAGATTGCTATAGATTTCTACTTATTTTCACTATATTGATTCTTCTGATCCACAAACATGGTATATTTCATCATCTAGTTGTGTCATCTTTGATTTCTTTCATCAGTGATTTATTGTTTTCTATATATAGGTCTTTTGTTTCTTTAGGTAAATTTATTCCTAGGCATTTTATTCTTTTCTTTGCAAAGGTGAATGGGATTATTTCCTTAATTTCTCTTTATGTTTTCTCATTGTTAGTGAATAGGCATGCAACAGATTTCTGTGTATCAATTTTATATCCTGCAACTTTACTATATTTGTTGATTAGCTCTAGTAATTTTCTGGTGGTGTCTTTAGGTTTCCTATGTAGAGGATCATGTCATCTGCAAACAGTGAGGATTTTACTTCTTTTCCAGTCTGGATTCCTTTTATATCTTTTGCTTTGATTGCTTTGGCTAGGAATTCCAAAACTGTGTTGAATAGTAGCAGTGAGAGTTGGTACATTTGTCTTGTTCCTGATTTTAGAGGAAAGGCTTTCAATTTTTCACCATTGAGGATTATGTTTGCTGTGGGTTTGTCATATATGGCTTTAATTATGTTGAGGTATGTTCCTTCTATGCCTGCTTTCTGGAGAGTTTTTATTGTAACTGGGCATTGAATTTTCTCAACAGCTTTCTTTGCATCTATTGAGATAATCATATGGCTTTTATCTTTCAGTTTGCTAATATGGTGCATCATATTGATTGATTTGTGAATATTGAAGAATCCTTGCATCCCTGGGATAAAGCACACTTGGTTATGAAGTATGATCTTTTTAATATGTTGTTGAATTCTGTTTGCTAAAATTTTGTTGGCGATTTTTGCATTTATGTTCATCAGTGATGTTGGCCTATAGTTTTCTTTTTTTGTAGCATCTTTTTCTGGTTTTGGAATTAGGGTGCTGGTGGCCTCACAGAATGAGTTGGGAGTTTACCCTCCTCTGCAATTTTCTGAAAGAGTTTGAGTAGGGTAGGTGTTAGATCTTCTCTAAACTTTTGGTAGAATTCACCTGTGAAGCCATCTGGTCCTGGGCATTTGTTTGCTGGAAGATTTTTGATTATGGTTTTGATTTCCATGCTTCTGATGTGTCTGTTAAGATTTTCTATTTCTCCCTGGTTCAATTTTAAAAGGCTATACTTTTCTAAGAATTTGTCCATTTCTTCCAAGTTGTCCACTTTATTGGCATATAATTGCTCATAGTAGTCTCTTATGATCTTTTTTATTTCTGTGTGGTCTGTTGTGATTTCTCCATTTTCATTCCTAATTTTATTGATTCTTCTCCCTTTTTTTTCTTGTTGAGTCTGGCTAACGGTTGGTCTATTTTTGTTTTGTTGATTTTTGCTATAGTCTCCTTCATATCTTTTTAAAATTTATTTCTGCTCTGATTTTTATGATTTATTTCCTTCTTTTAAATTTGGGCTTCTTCTTTTCTTCTTTTTCTAGTTGCTTTAGGTGTAAAGTTAGGTTGTTTATTTGTTGTTTCGCTTGTTTCTTGAGGTAGGCTTCTATTGCTATGAATTTCCCTCTTAGCACTGCTTTTACTGAATTTCATAGGTTTGGGGTTTCATATTTTCATTTGCTTCTATGCATATTTTTATTTTCTTTTTTATTTCTTCTGTGATCTGTTGGTTATTCAGAAGCATGTGGTTTAGCCTCCATATGCTTGAATTTTTCATAGTTTTTTACCTGTAGTTGACGTCTAATCTCACTGCATTGTGATCAGAAAAGATGCTTGAAATGATTGGATTTTTTAAAATTTGCCAAGGCTAGATTTATGGTCCAGGATGTAATCTATCCTGGAGAATGTTCCATGTGCACTTGAGAAAAAGTTGAAATCTATTGTTTTTGGGCAAAATGTCTATAGATATCAATTAGGTCTAACTGGTCCATTGCATCATTTAAAGCTTGTGTTTCCTTGCTAATTTTCTGTTTGGTTGATCTATCTATGGGTGTCAGTGGGGTATTAAAGTCCCCTACTACTATTGTGTTACTGTTAATATCCCCTTTCATAATTGCTGGAAGTTGCCTTATGTATTGAGGTGCTCCTGTGTTGGGTGCATGTATATTTATAATTGTTATATCTTCTCAGATTGGTCCTTTGATCATTATGTAGTGTCTTTCTTTGTCTGTTAGTGTGGTCTTTATTTCAAAGTCTATTTTATCTGATATGAGTATTGATTGCTACTCTTGATTTCTTTTGGTCTCCATTTACATGAAATATCTGTTTTCCAGCCCTTTGCTTTCAGTCTGTATGTATCCTTAGGTTTGAGGTGGGTTCTTGTAGTCAGCATATATAGAGGTCTTGTTTTTGTATCCATTCAGCCAGTCTTTGTCTTTTGATTGGAGCACTTAGTCAATTTACATTTAAGGTAATAATTGATAAGTATGATCCCATTACCATTTATTTTGTTGTTTTGGGTTAATTTTTATAAACTTTGTCTGTGTTTCCTGTCTAGAGAAGATTCTTTAGCATTTGTTGAAGAGCTGGTTTGGTGGTGCTGAATTCTCTCAGCTTTTGCTTGTCTGTAAAGCTTTTGATTTCTCCTTCAAATCTGAATGAGATCCTTGCTGGTTAGAGTAATCTTGGTTATAGGTTTTTCTCTTTCATCACTCTAAGTATGTTCTGCCATTCCCTTCTGGCCTGAAGAGCTGCTATTGAAAGATCAGCTGTTATCCTTATGGGGATCTCCTTGTGTGTTATTTGCTGCTTTTCCCTTCCTGCTTTTAACATTTACTCTTTGTGTTTAATCTTTATTAGTTTGATTAACATACGTCTTGGGGTGTTTTGCCTTGGGTTTATCCTCTTTGGGACTCTCTGGGTTTCTTGTACTTGGGTGGCTGTTTTCTTCCCCATTTTAGGGAAGTTTTTGACTATTATCTCCTTAAGTATTTTCTCATACCCTTTCTTTTTGTCTTCCTCTTCTGGAACACCTATGATTCGAATGTTGGAGCATGTAACTTTGTCCCAGAGATCTCTGAGGTTGTCCTCATTTCTTTTAATTCTTTTTCTTTTTTCCTGTCTGTGTCATTTATTTCCACCATTCTATCTTCCACCTCACTTATCCTTTCTTCTGCCTCGGTTATTCTACTGTTGGTTCCTTCCAGAGTGCTTTTGATCTCAGTTATTGCATTGTTCAATATTGACTGACTCTTCTTTATTTCTTCTAGGTCCTTGTTAAACATTTCTTGAATTGTCTCTAGTCTGTAACTCCATTTTGTTTTCAAGATTTTGGATCATCTATACTATCATTATTCCGAATTCTTTTCAGGTAGACTCCCTAACTCTTTTTTTGTTTGGTTTGGTGGGTTTTTATCATGTTCCTTTACCAGTTGAATATATCTCTGCCTTTTCATTTTGTTTATACTTCTGTGTTTGGGGTGCCCTTTCTGCAGGCTGGAAGTTCGTGGTTCCTCTTAATTGTGGAGTCCCTGTGGGTGGAGTTGTCAAGATTTCCTGGTTGGGGGAGCTTGCATCTGTTCTGGTGAATTTAGCTGGATCTATTCTCTCTGGAGTGCAATAAAGTGTCCAGTAGTGAGTTTTGGGGTGTCTATGGGTTTGGCTTGGCTTTGGGCAGCCTGTCTTTCAATATTCAGGATTGTGTTCCTGTTTTGCTGGAGAATTAGCATGGCATGTCTTTCACTGGAACTTGTTGGCTCTTGGGTGGAGCTTGGTTTCAGTGTAGGCATGGAGACTTCTGGGTGAGCTCTTGTCTATTAAAGTTCCCTAGAGTCAGGAGCTCTCTGATGTTCTAAAGTTTTGGAGTTAAGCCTCTTGCATCTGGCTTTTGGTCTTTCTCTTACAGCAGCCTCCAGATTTCTCCATCCGTACAGCACAGAAGATAAAACCCCTAGGTTAATGGTGAAACAATTCTCCACAGCTGGGAACACCCAGAGAGATTCACAGATTTATATAGAGAAGAGAAGAGGGAGGAGGGAGATAAAAGTGACCAGGAGGAGAAAAGGGAAAGTCAAAAGGGGAGAGAGATATCTAGCCAGTAATCAAATCCCTAAGTGCTCTCCACAGCCCAGAACACCTAGAGAGATTCTCGCAAAGTGATGCAGAGAAGAGAAGAGGGAGGAAGGAGATAGAGGTGACCTGGTAGAGAAAAGGGAGTGTTAAAAGGGGAGAGAGCAATCAAGCCAGTAATTAAATCCTTAAGTGAAAATGGATACTGATTAGTTTCTTAAAGGTGCAAAATTGATAACAAATATCAAAAAGCAAAGATTTAAAAAGCTAGAATAGAGGTTAGACTCTCAAAAATACATTATAAAAAATACAAAACAAAATCAATCACAAAAATTTAAAAATATATATATGGAATTTGTTTTTTAAAAAATAGGGAGTTTTTTGAAAGGTAATAATAGGCTATAAACAATGAAAGTTAAAGAGGTAATAAGGAACTAATTTTTTTTTAATTAAAAAGTGATAATAGTACAAATGTATCTAGGAATCTCTCTGAAGCTGTTGTGGGCAATGTGGGGTCAGTTCAGTGTCAGATAGTCCCTTGTTCTGGCTTGTACTTGTTCTCAAGTTCTATAGGTGTCCCTCAAATGCACAGTCTCAGTTTTAATTGCTGGATTTTAATCTGTTGCACCTGTCACTTCCAGAATGGTTCCCCTTTCTTTGTTTATTTTGGCTTCCTCTGTTTGTAAGTCTCTTCAGTATCTAATTTCCTCCCTGACACAAGGACAAAGGTGGCCACTTATTTAGGCTCATTTGTTCAGTTGTGTTGTGGGGAGAGACACTGAACAAATACTGCTGTCATGTGTGGGGAATGCTCTCAGTGGATGGACCACACTGGGCTTGCCACAACCCAAGCCAGCGTGTACTTCCCAGGTCTCCACTGCTCAGGCTCCAGGGCACTCTGCAAGGGCACTGTCCAAAGTGGGCCCTACATTTCGTGCACTTCCCAGGTCTAAGCCACTCAAGTTCTTGGGTGCTCAGAAGGGGCACAGACCCAGATGAGCTGTGCGTATTGTGCCCATCCCAGGCCTGAGCAGCTCAGGCAACTGGGTGCTTGGCGAGTGCACTGTCCCAGGTGGGCTGTGTATCTTATTCACCTCCCTGGTCCCAGCTGCTTTGTTTCCCAGGTGCGCCACTAGAGCACAGTCCCAAGTGTGTCGTGTGTCTCTTCTGGGGAGCTGATCTTAGGCTGTGACACTCCTGGCAGATGTCAACCATCCAGGATCCCAGGAAGATGTGGTTAGCAACTGGGAACCTGCTCACAGTTTGATGGAAGATGCAGACTCTGGGGCCAAAATTGCAGCAGCCCCTTGCCGTCCAGCTCTGGCTGTCACATGCCTGCCTCTATGCCTCTGGGGAAGGAGGGCCCTATAAGGCAGCCAGTTTGTTCTCCTTTGGTATTCGCTCAATTCTTTGTTCTGTGAGTGCACCAGGGGTCAGTGTGCAGCATTAGAGCCTTCGTGGGAAAGGGTTTGTTTTTGTTTTGTTTTGTTTTTTTGTCTCTCTGTCAATTTCACAGTTTGAGTTGTAATCTCACATAAACTCCCTCAGATTGTCCTCAGGGCATTCAGACCTTGCCCTTATCCTCAAGACGGATGATGATGCAGCCTGCATTTCCCTGCCCAGCCCCCACTCACTGGTGGCAGATTTGAACATCTGTGCCACTTCTTGGTCTTCGCTTGTAGTTGCAGTTAGGCGCATATTCTGTGGGGTTTTTTGTTTTTTTCCCTCCCAGTTATGTTGCCCTCTAAGATTCCAAAATACCCCACAGTCACGCCTGTGAAAAGGTTTCCTACTGTGTAGAAACTTCTCTTTCACAACTCCCTCCCCCAGATGGGTCTCTGTCCCTAAATCTTTTGTCTGTTTTTGTCTTTTATATTTTGTCCTACCTCCTTTTGAAGAGATTGGGCTGCCTTTCAGGGATATCCTGATGTTGTCATCAGGATGCCTGATGTCCTCCACCTGCGTTTAGAAGCTGTTTTGTGGCAATTGCTCAACATTGAAATAACCTTTTGATGAATTTGTAGGGGAGAAAGTGGTCTCCCTGTCCTATTCCTCTGCCATCTTGGGGCCGCCCCCCAAAGAGCTGCTGCTGCTTCTGAGTCACGTCAGTCGTGTCCGACTCTATGCAACCCCATAGATGGCAGCCCACCAGGCTCCCCCATCCCTGGGATTCTCCAGGCAAGAACACTGGAGTGGGTTGCCATTTCCTTCTCCAATGCAAGAAAGTGAAGTTGCTCAGTCGTGTCCGACTCTTAGCGACCCCATGGACTGCAGCCTACCAGGCTCCTCCATCCATGGGATTTTCCAGGCAAGAATACTAGAGTGGGTCGCCAGTGCCTTCTCCACCCCAAAGAGCAACTGTCTTAATTTCATGGCTGCAGTGACTGTCGTCCATGATTTTGGAGCCCAAGAAAATAAAATCTGTTACTGTTTCCATTTTTCCCTATATATTTGCCATAAAGTGATGGGGCAGGATCCCACGATCTTTGGTTTTTGAATGTTGAGTTTTAAGCCAGCTTTTTCATTCTTTTCTTTCACCTTTTATCAAGAGACTCTTGAGTTCCTCTTCTTTTTCTGCCATTAAAGTAGTATCATCTGCATATCTGAGGTTGTTGATATTTCTCCCAGCAATCTTGATTCCAGCTTGTGATTCATCCAGCCTGGATTTTTCATGATGTACTCCGCATATAAGTTAAATAAACAGGCTGACAATATACAGCCTTGACGTACTCCTTTCCCAATTTGGAACCAGGCTGTGGTTCCATGTCTGATTCTAACTGTTGCTTCTTGTCCTGCATACAGGTTTCTCAGGAGACAGGTAAGGTGGTCTGGTATTCCTATCTCTTTAAGAATTTTCCATATTTTGTTGTGATGCACACAGTCAAAGGCTTTAGCTTAGTCAATGATGCAGAAGTAGATGTTTTTCTCAAATTCCTTTGCTTTTTCTATGATCAACAGATGTTGACAATTTGATCTCTGGTTCCTCTGCCTTTTGTAAATCCAGCTTGTACCTTTGGAAGTTTTTGGTTCACATACTCCTGAAGTCTAGCTTGAAGGATTTTAAGCATAATCTTGCTAGCATGTGAAATGAGTGCAATTGTACTGTAATTTGAACATCTTTTGGCATTGCCTTTCTTTGGGATTGGAATGAAAACTGACATTTTCCAGTCCTAAGGCCACTGCTGAGTTTTCCAAATTTGCTGACTCATTGAGTGCAGCACTTTAACAACATCATCTTTTAGGATTTGAAATAGCTCAGTTGCAATTCCATCAACTCCACTGGCTTTGTTGATAGTAATGCTTCCTAAGGCCCACTTGACTTCACACTCCAGATGTCTGGCTCTAGGTGAGGGATCACTCCATTTTGGTTATCCAGGTCATGAAGATCTTTTCGGTACAGTTCTTCTGTGTATTCTTGCCACCTCTTCTTAATCTCTTCTGCTTCTGTTAGATCCATACCATTTCTGTTCTTTATTTTGCCCATCTGTGCATGAAACATTCCCTTGGTATCTCTAATTTTCTTGAAGAGATCTCTAGTCTTCCCCACTCTGTTGTTTTCCTCTGTTTATTTGTATTGTTCACTTACAGCTTTCTTAGCTTTCCTTGCTATTCTCTGGAACTCTGCATTCAGTTAGATATATCTTTCCATTTCTCCTTTGCCTTTCATTCCTCTTCTTTTCTCAGCTATTTGTAAGGCCTCCTCAAACAACTACTTTACCTTCTTGCATTCTTTTTCTTGGGGATGGTTTTGGTAATGACCTCCTGAACAGTGTTACAGATTTCCATCTACCAGATCTAATACCTTGAACCTATCCATCACCTTCACTGTATAATAAGGGATATGATGTAGGTCATACCTGAATGACCTAGTGATTTTCCCTCCTTTCTTCAATTTGAGCCTGAATTTATAGAGGCCTATTAGGTCTAGTTGGTTTGTAATGTAGTTTGTCTTCTGTTTCTTTGTTGATCTTCTGTCTATTTGTTCCAGTTATTATTGAAAGTGAGTTATTCCCACTTCTTACTAAATTTTCTAATTCTTTCAATTCTGTCAGTTTTTGCTTCATCTATTTCAGGGTTTAATTATGAGATGCGTATATGTTTGTAATATTATACTTTTGATGGATTGGCTATTTGTCATCATATACTGTTCTTCTTTGTTTTTTGTAACTATTTTTGTCTTAATTGTCTGTCTAACACTGTTTCAGCCACTCTTTGCTTACTCTACTCATGGAATATCTTTTTCCATTCTTTTATTTTATGTCTTTAAATGTAAAGCAGATCTCTTCTGGACAGCATATAGTTAAATCATGATCTTTAAAAAATTCATTATGCCAATTTCTGCCTTTTAATTAGCATTTTAATCCATTTAAGTGTATACTGCTAAAGCAAGACTTACTTCTGCCATTTTGCTACTTGTTTTCTCTGTCTCATGTCTTTTTTTTTTTTTCCTCTGTCTTTGTCTTCCATTATTACCTTCCTTTCTGTTACGTAGATCTTTTTTGGTGTGCTAGTTTAATTCCCTTATTTGTTCTGGTATTCATTTTTGAGTTATTTTCTTAATGGTTGCTCTGGGATTACAATTAATATATTAACTTATAAAACCAGTTCATATTAATACCAACTTAATTCCAATAATATCCAAAAATTTTGCTCTCACATAGCTTCATTTCTCCCCCTCTCTTTTGTGTCATTAATGCCATACCTATTACATCTTCATACACTCTATGCCCATTCTGTCCATGAAATTCCTCAGTCAAGAATACTGGAGTGGGTTGCCATTTCCTTCTCCAGGGAATCTTCCCAACCCAGGAATCAAACCCAGGTCTCCTGCATTGCAGGTGGATTCTTTACTGTCTGAGCCACCAGGGAAGCCCTTATATGCGCATTAGCATAAATTTATAGTTATTGCTTTCTGTAGTTGCCTTTTAAATCATATAGGACAAGAAAAGAGTGCTACAACAAAAAACATATTTCTAGTGTCCTTTTATTTCAACCTCAAAAGATTTATTTTACTATTCGTTTGCTGTAAACAAATTCTCTTGGTCTTTGTTTATCTGGAAATATCTTAATTTCTCTGACATAGACAAATTTGAACTTCCCTGGGTGATCCAGTGGTTAAGAGTCCACCTGGCAATGCGAAGTACATGGGTCCCACCCCTGGTCCGGGAAGATTCCACATGCTCCAGGGCAACTAAGTCCATATGCCACAACTACTGAGCCCCAGTTCTAGATTCCATGAGCCACAGCTACTGAACCCACATGTTGCAACTACTGAAGCCCATGGGCCCTAGAGCCCATGCTCCCCAACAAGAGAAGACACCCAACAATGAGAAGCTCACACATGGCAACTAAAGAATAGTCCCCACTCACTGCAACTAGAGAAAGCCATGAGCAGCAACAAAGACCTAGCATAGTTTTTAATAAATAAACAAATAAAATCGTTTCTAAAATAAATAAATACAATAAAATAGATAAGTTCCCTCAGCTCACAACCCACCTTCTTGGTAACCACCTTTCCTTCAGGCCATAGAAGGGCCCATGCTCTGTTCTAGAAGGTTGTCTCCTCCAGCTTGTCTGCACTGTGACTCTGCCTCCTGATTCAGATGGCCTAAGAGAGGAAATGACGGAATTTGGACTTGGAACCAAGAAGACTCCTTGGAACCACCTGACTCCTAGGAGCTGTCAGAACATATTTCCCACCAAGTGAGATGGACAGTAGATGTATTGAATAGATAAAGTCATGCATGGAGAGGTACAGTGTAACCAGGGCCTATGGAAGATACAAAGACTATTAAACACTGTTCTTATCTTCAAGGAAGGGACAGGAAAGATAAATTGAGCAAAAAGGAGTTCATATTGTGCCCAGGTCATAAGGTAGTCCCTAAAAGTCAATGATAAATTAGTCAAAGTCCTCAGGAAACTTATTATCTTATGGAGAAAATTAGCAGAAGGACAATTACAGTTTGATCAATTCTAGCACTAAGCATAGGGTACTGAAAGCACTCAGAGGTGGTCTTCCTAATCCAAACTCAGGCCAGAGAAGAAGCTTCTTTAAGAGAAGCTTAAGCTAGTTCTTGGTATAATAGTAGTTAGCATTATTAACAGATCATTGTCTGATTTAATCTTCTCTACAACACTATGTGGCTTCCCAGGTGACCAAGGGGTAAAGAATCTTCCTGCCAATGCAGGAGACGCAGGAGACACAGATTCAATCCCTGGGATAGGAAGATCCCCAGAAGGAGGAAATGGCAACCTACTCCATTATTCATGCCTGGGAAATCCCATGGACAAAGGAGCCTGACAGGCTACCATCGATGGGGTCAGAAAGAATCAGACACGACTTAGCGACTGAGCACACGCACAACACTATGTGGTAAATACAAATATTATGTCCAACTTACAGATGAGGAAACTGAGCTCTGGTGAAGTTCAAGGACTTGTTAAAGGTCACACAGCTCTGAATTGGTAATGCTGAGCAGCTCTAACCAGGCATAATGAGTTTATCCATCCATACTCATAACCACTGTGCTGCTGTAGCTCTCCAGCCGTTCATGGGGCTGGATTGGGAAAGGGGAACTTGAAGTCAAGAGGGTCAGGAGGAGAGAGGTAGATGGGCGAGAGTGCAGGATGTATTCTGGAACTGAAGTAGTTCAGAGTGGCTAGAATGAGAGAGTGAAGGGGGAAAGAACAAAAACAGTAGGTTGGAAGAGGAACTCATAAAAGAGAACCACTGATGATTTTAAGCATCAAGAACTAAGATAAGATTTTGAAAGTATGCAGAATGGATCATTGAAAGTGTATGACTAGAGTCAAGGAAATCAGACAAGAGATGGTTGCTTAATTCCAGCAAAAACGATGACCTTAATGAAGATTGCAGCAGGAATGGAGAGAAAGAACAGATTCAAGAGACACAGAAACATTATACTCAGAAATGTAGCGGTCAGCTGTTTTTCTACCTGGGTAACACACTCTAAGGGGCCTTTTCAGATTCTTGGTAGAATCCAGAAAATTTGCAGAGAACTAAGACAAATGTACTGTAGACTTTTTTCCTTTGATGGTAATACCCATCATTCTGACTTGAAGAATTGTATGTGTGCTTATTTGTGCTTACTCACTCAGTCATGTCCGACGCTTTCTGACCCTATGGACTGTTGCCCACCAGGCTCCTCTGTCCATGGGGATCCTCCAGGCAAGAATATCGGAGTGGGTTGCCATGCCCTCCTCCAGGGGATCTTCCCAACCCAGGGATTGAACCCAGGTCTCCTGAACAAACCCAGGTCTCCCGCATTGCAGGCCAATTCTTTACCAACAGTGGGAAGTGGCAATACTTCTCTAGGTAGAGAAGTTCAAGAAAAAAATTTGTATAGAATATATAAATTCAGTTTGAGTTCATCTTGAGTTTGAGGTAACTGAGGGAATCTGGGATTAAGGGATATTCTAGAGGGAGCTGGATATATTTCTGGAGTTCAAGAGAATTCTGGTTTGGATGTGGTGTAGACAGTCTGCAAGATGACCAGGTGCCCAGACCTGAGAGGTTTCCTGGAACATGAGATTTTCCCAGTGCTAAAACCAGGACAGTTGCAGGCAGAGCAGGACAGCTAGTCACCCTAGGACAAGTCTGGGACCCCAGAGAGAAAGCTGAGTTAGAAACATATATGTAGGCAGCATCAGTCTATAAGTGACAGCCAGGAAGGAATGGAATCACACACAAAAAATATTTATGGTATAAAGAAAAAACTGCCAAGGAACGAATCCTGAGGATAGCTAACACTAAATGAAAAGGTAGAGAAATAAAAAACGGGCTCTCTGTTGGTTGTTTACCCAATAGCCATTCTCCTTTCTTTAATTTCAGGCCATAATGTACTCAGCTGAGGGTGAGCGTCAGACAGTCCAAGCCAGTTAACTGCAGTCGTCTCCCCCTTTCCAGGGATGGGCTTAAGGGTGGGCATGTGACCCAGTTCTGATAAGTGAGAGTCACTGGTCCCTTCAGCAAGCAAGGACTGATTGCCTACCAGGCACCGAAGCTGTGGGGATACAGCTGAGATGAAAATCCTTAACTTCACGGAGTTTACTTTTTCATGGATAAGAAAGAAAGAAAGGCGCATGTCTGCTGTTGATAATCCCTAAGAAGAAAAAGCAGAATAAGGGGAATAGGTTAAAGTGGGTTGAGGTAAACCAAAATTTTATTTGGAGGAATGGAAAGGCCTCAGTGGTAAAATGATAAGAAATGCATGGGACTCTGCCCTGGTGGCAGATACCTACCAGAGATTTCAGCGCCACCTGGTGACCACAGAGGGAGATACCACTGAATCAAGTCCAAGGGAAAGAGCCTGGATTCTTGATGACATCACCGAGCAGCCAAAAGGGGGTAGAAAAGGAAAGAAGGAAAGGAGGGAAGAAAGTCATAAAGCTTTGTGTCCTAGAAACTAAGGGGAAGGAAAGTTAACAGTTTCAAATGCTACAGGGAGGCCAAGGAAGATAAATGTTTGAAAAGTGTCTAATGGTGACCTTGATCAGGGCCATTTCAGCAGAGCTCTGATCACACATTTTTGGGGACCCTGGTGTGGAAATGGAAGGTAAGGAGAGGACACAACCACCAGATGCGGGATATAAACCAGAGGATGAAACTTATAAATCCATAACTACATCTAAGCTTGTTTTACATTAAGGAAAAATAAAAAACAATAGACAGGGGGAAAGCTAAAACCATGGGAGTTAATTGATAGAGACAATATTCAGGGGCAGGGAAACCACAAATGTACAAACTGCTTTTCTTCTCACAGAAAGCCAAGTCCTTTCTAGGCCCCCACTACAGCTCTGCTCCCGTCCCCAGCCCCCTCCCCGCACCTCTCTGAGGCTTCCATCTCGGCCTTCTTGCTGCTCCTCCCTCCAGCTGCTCATCGTTCTTCCCCCAGATATCTAACTTCTCCCTTCCTTCCTTCTATGCTCTGCTCACAGATCACCTTTTCAAAGAGTCTACCTGACCAACTGATATAAAATAACACCATCATGGGCACTCCGCACTCCCAGCCCCTTGCCTAATTTATTTCCGTATTTATTTCCTGACCTACCATTTGTCTCACTTTCTTAATTGTCCACTGCCTGTCTCCCCACAACTAGACTACAAGCCCCAGGAAAACAAGGCCTTTGCTTTGTTTTCAGTGCTGAGAACATTGTGTGGCACATAACAGGCATCCAACCAATATTTGTGGAATGAATGAATATGTGGCAAACAAGTAGCAAAGACAACATACGAACTTAGAAAAAGGAGTCACTGCTGTGACATGGTGATCAGAAAAGGCTCAGGTCCAAGAAGGCAGCATGAACAATAGGAGCTCACATACAGCCTGCTAGATTTTTTTCTAAGTACTTCACATAAATTGTCTTTTAAGTTTCAAAATGGATCTAGAATGTAGGTGTTCTTGTAATCTCTGGAGGCACAGAGAGGGTAAGTCATGTACTTGAAATCTCATACATAATTCACAGCAGAGCTGAGATGACAGACATAGACAGTCTGGTTCCAGAACTGAGCACATAAAGACCAGCAGGTTCTATTCCTTTAGCCTTTAAGGATTTAGACTTGGGGGTGAGAGAGGAGAAAAATATTTCAGGCACAGAGTGAAAGGCCAGAATTTACAAGTTCATTATGGAAAGAATAAAGAGCCTAGTCTGACTGGAGAGGCGCATTCATGGGCTCCAGGAAATGGGAGACAAAATTAGAAAGACAGGGTGGGGCCAGCTGGTGGACAGCTCAATTGCCAGACTTAAAAGCTTAGATTCCATTAGGAATTTCAACTGGGAGTCATGGCAGACATGCGATCAGAGGAGTAACAATATGTCAACAGCAGTGCAGTAGCTGTGGGCATGTTAACAGCCTCTGAAAATAAAGCAGACACAGTCAGGAGTATTGGGAGGGGGAAAGAAAAGCTTTCTCGTCACCAAGCTCAAACTACTCTGTATTTTAATTATGTGTTTTAAACAGGTGAAAGGGTAGACTGACAATCCTCACCAATTTTCCTGTCTCCAGCAGACAGATTTAGACCTCTTAGTCCATAACTGGGATTCCCAGGTGGTGCTGTGGTAAGGAATCTGCCTTTATGCAGGACACAGGTGATGCGGGTTCAATCCCTGGGTGGGAACGATCCCCTGGAGGAGGGCATAGCAATCCACTCCAGTATTCTCGCCTGGGAAATCCCTGGTACAGAGGGTCTGTGCAGGCTGCAGTCCCTGGGGTTGCCACTGTGAATAGTGATGATGCAGTCACGACTGGTAGCACCTGAGTACTGCATTTCACATCATTTACATAAAGTATTTCATTTAATCTGCACAGCAACCTGTTCATGAGAGGAAACTGATGCTCAGTTCTAGAATCATAGACTGTTAGAATGGAAAGGTACTTAACTATCACCCATGCTATCATTTAGTTTTCTCTACATCTGAAACTCACCAGAGTCTGGCCTGTGCAGTTCTAGCTGGTACTGAGAACAGGGTCGAGCAGTATTTCACGAAGTCAGTCTCTCACTCTCAACCCAAAGTGATCCTTAGAAGCTAAAAGAACACTGAAGAAGAGACTTCCCTGGCAGCTCAGTGGCTAAGACTTCAAGCTCCCAATACGAGCAAGGGGCCCTGGTCCTATCCGTGGTTAGTGAACTAGATCCCACACACTGTAACTAAAGATCCCAAATGTCACAACTAAGAGCCAGCACGGCCAAATGAATAAATAAGTACGTTTTTTTAAAATCAAATAAAAATATCACAAACAGTTCAAGGATAGTAAGTGTTGTTACTTCAGAAATTGGAATATGTATATCTTTACATAGAAACATTGTAATAGATAATTTAGTTCCTAGGCCCTCAAACAAAAGACTGTTTAAGCCATGCTGTCACTTAAGACTCTCATGTTTGCAGTTTAAAAACAAATTTAAAACCATTCTTTGGGGAAGGAAAGGGGTGAGAGGTTCAAAAGAGTGGGGATATATGTATACCTATGGTTGATACATGTTGAGGTTTAACAGAAAACAACAAAATTCTGTAAAGCAATTATCCTTCAACAAAAGAAATAATTTTTTAAAAATTAAAAAAACATTCTGTTGTAATAGCAGAAAATAACAAAAAATTATTCTAAAAATAATCAGTAGCTTTTTATTTATCTTGAAAGTTGACACTTTAAGAAAAAGAAAGTAGACTTTTAAATGAATGAAAAAGAATATGGAAATTCCTGACAAGATGAAAAGAAATATCTGGGTATTTGAAAGGCTTTAGAAGTTGACACTCTATGTTTTTAGAAAGTCTTATTTCATTCAGGACCTATACAGTTTTTGTCCCCAGTCACTATTAGCAGTGGTTTTGCACCTGTACATGGAATTAAAAGAAATATAAGAAGACATTTTCCTTAAAACAATATGTACACATGTGGAAGAAAAACCTGGAAGGCAAGTAAATCCATTTTAAGAAAAAAAAAAGAAAAGATAGAATCTCCAAAAAGAAAAAGAAAATACTATAACAGTTATTGATTTTCAAGCACTGTACATTCAAACCTACACTTTTACATGGTAAACAATGGAGTTGGACTCTTGTCCGAAGGTTCCTACCAGCCAGAAGTACAGGATGCCATCTTTTGCATTGCTTGCCCATGTGATTTAATACTTTACTATTTCCTCTTGTTTTATTTTTTATTTTTTGCCTTTTAAAATTTATTTTTAACTGGAGGATAGTGACTTTACAATACTGTGTTGGTTTCTGCCATACATCAACATGAGTCAGTCATAGGTATATATATGTCCCCTCCTTCTTGAAATTCTCTGCCACCTCCCACCCATCCCTCCCCTGTAGGTTGTCACAGAGCACTGGTTTGAGCTCCCTGAGCCATGGTTTTCCCTTGTTTCAATGAAAAAAATCAGAGGAAATTTAAAAATAAAAACAAGGAATAGACCACATTAATAGAATACAATTGAGACAGAGAGGGTTCTCAAAAGAGCACCTCCTGAGTTTCAGTTGAATGCTCACTAGTCGAACTATGAAAGAAAAGAAAAAATTAAAGAATAGAGGGCCAAATATTAAAAATAAATATTTGAAGAGTGTGAAATAAAATTAAAGATTTGATTGCTCATTTTAGTTCTAACAACTAAAACTCCCATAACACATAAGTTCATATAGAGTACCTAAATCCAACTTTCAAACTTTTGATTCTCAGAAATGCTGCATTGTAAGTACAAGAATAGAGATGGCCAGTCCATAGCAAGGAAGCACCCGTGCCAGATGATTCCCCAGGGTGGCCACCAAGGGGCACCATCAACTCGTTCCTAAATAACTTGCTCAGGGAATTGTAAGGGAGGGAGGGCTGTTTCCAGAGTGGTTTAATAAGGAGCTGTTTCATGCATTCATTCAGTTGGGACTTGTAAAACTTAGTATTTGTAGCTGAGAGACTGCCAGAGATTCAAAATGTAATTTGATTTTTGCTGTGTCACTGAATACATCTCCTGTATAAATGTAGGCTTGATTCTCACTTCTCCGTTCTCTTAAGGGCTTATAGAACTATTCCATTTCTGACAAGGCCCCAGTAGCTTTATCCGCTAGAGTGGATTCTCTTATCTCTTTGAAACACCGAATCTAAGTAAGACTATGACCTTAGATTTTTTATTTAAATTAGATAAACTGCTGCACTTACATTTATCTGCATAAGTCTATCTGTGTCAAGACAGGAGGCAGATTCTAGACCAAACTAAACTCTCAGTCAAGAAAATGGCAGCCACGCAGTCCTCTTGGTTCCCACGGCTCTGCTCCCAGGAAGATACCCAAAGTTGATGAGTGACCTTGCACTAATTGCTGTCCAGTGCGCTTTCCCTTTTCAGGTGTTTCCTGCTGCTAACAGTCTGCTTATGTTAAGGCCTAAGTTACTGCAAACCATTTAAAAGACAACTTGGTGCAAGAAGCTTTGGCTGGTCAGCCTTGTTGCCTGCTAAAGAGGGTCTTCCTGGGATTTATTACAGGATGATGAACAAACAGGGTAGAAGATCACTGATGAAGGCTCCTCCATGGTTTGATGAAAAGAGCTCTTACTGAGTTGTTTCAAATGATGGTACCTGATCCATTAGAAGCAAGTTTTGTTTGTTCATTTCTCAAGGGGCATGTCATTTCCACGTGTGAGGAATGCATTTTCCTATAATGTCCCTCACATACTAGAGTGTGTGTGTGTGTGTGTGTGCGTGCGCGCGCACACGTATGCGAGTGCTTAGTCACTCAGTTGAGTCCACTCTGTGATGCCATGGACTGTAGTCCACCAGGCTCCTCTGCCCATGGAATTCTCCAGGCAAGAATACTGGAGTGGGTAGCCACCCCTTCTCCAGGGGATCATCTCAACCCAGGGATAGAGCCTTGGTCTCCCACACTGCAGGAAGATTCTCTACCATCTGAGCCACCAGAAAAGCCCTGGTGAAGTTAAAAGTTAAAAGTGAAAGTGTTAGTCACTCAGTCGTGTCCAACTCTTTTGCAACCCCATGAACTGAGCCCTACCAGGCTCCTCTGTCCATGGGTTTTCCCAGGCAAGAATACTGAAATGGATTACCATTTCTTCAGTGGATCTTCCCAACCCAGGGATCAAACCCACATCTCCTGCAGGAAATCCTGCATTAGTAGGCAGGTTCTTTATCACTGAGTCACTTAGGAAGCCCAGGGAAGCCCTTAAAACAGTATGAATGTGCCTTATTGTGCAGTCACTCACCACACTATACATCCCACATGCTGTTTCTCCTCATGTTGAGGTGGCCCCTCTTTCCAATAAAGAGTAAGGATGATCATAGCATGGTGTTAAGATAGTTAGGCTCTGCCACATAACAAATAAACCCTGAACTCTCAATGGCTGAACAGTATAGAAATTTGTTTCTCGATCGTGCTGATATTCCTGGTCAGAGGGTTTTCTGGGACAACTGTTCTCTAAGCAACAACTTCTGGGATCGGCGCTGCCAATCACACACCTCTGCCATCTCAGAGTCTTCACTGTCAGCCTCACAGATGGAGAGACAGCCTGACTAAAAGAGCACGAGGAAGTTTCATGTAAGTTCAGTTCAGTTCAGTCGCTCAATTGTGTCCAACTCTTTGAGACCCCATGAATTGCAGCACACCAGGCCTCCCTGTCCATCACCAACTCCCAGAGTTTACCCAAACCGATGTCCATTGAGTCAGTGATGACACCCAACCATCTCATCATCTGTCATCCCCTTCTCCTCCTGCCCCCAATCTTTCCCAGTATCATGGTCTTTTTAAACGAGTCAGCTCTTCCCATCAGGTGGCCAAAGTATTGAAGTTTCAGCTTCATCATCAGTCCTTCCAATGAACACCCAGGACTGATCTCCTTTAGGATGGACTGATTGGATCTCCTTGCAGTTCAAGGGACTCTCAAGAGTCTTATGCAACACCACAGTTCAAAAGCATCAGTTCTTCAGCACTCAGCTTTCTTCACAGTCCAACTCTCATATCCATACATGACTACTGGAAAAACCATCGTCTTCACTAGATGGACCTTTGTTGACAAAGTAATGTCTCTGCTTTTTAATATGCTGTCTAGGTTGGTCATAACTTTCCTTCCAAGGAGTAAGCATCTTTTAATTTCATGGCTGAAATTGCCAACTGCAATGATTTTGAAGCCTCAAAAAATAAAGACAGCCACTGTTTCCACTGTTTCCCCATCTATTTGCCACGATGTTATGGGACCAGATGCCATGATCTTAGTTTTCTGAATGTTGAGCTTTAAGCCTACTTTTTCACTCTCCTTTCACTTTCATCAAGAGGCTCTTTGGTTCTTCTTCACTTTCTGCCATAAGGGGTGTCATCTGCATATCTGAGGTTATTGCTATTTCTCCCAGCAATCTTGATTCCAGCTTGTGCTTCCTCCAGCCCAGTGTTTCTCATGATGTACTCTGCATATAAGTTAAATAAGCAGGGTAACAATATACAGCCTTGATGTACTCCTTTCCCAATTTGGAACCAGTCTGTTATTCCATGCCCAGTTCTAACTGTTGCTTTCTGACCTGCATACAGGTTTCTCAAGAGACAGGTCAGGTGGTCTGGAATTTCCATGTCTTTGAGAATTTTCCAGTTTATTGTGATCCACACAGTCAAAGGCTTTGGCATAGTCAATAAAGCAGAAGTAGATGTTTTTCTGGAATCCTCTTGCTTTTTCGATGATCCAGCGGATGTTGGCAATTTGATCTCTGGTTCCTCTGCCTTTTCTAAAACCAGCTTGAACAGCTGGAAGTCCATGGTTCACATATTGCTTAGACTTCCTGTGAGCTCAAAAAGAAATGCAATGATTTGGTGAACACATAGAATCATCTCTGCCGTGATCATGAATCATTATTTCTAAAAAGGAACTTTCTGTAAGCATCAAGTTCATCTTCCATTTTAATCTCACCTTCTTGGATTCTATAACATTTCTAATAACAGGGAGAAATTAAGTCAAAACTTTTCATCCTTGTGATTTTATTGCCTGTATAACCTATATAAGTATCATAATCTACATCAGATTTCACTTAACCTGGAGAATATTTTAATTACAAGCCATCCTTCATAGATGGAAGAACACCGACCACACTGTCCCTCACCCTAACATTCCATCTTGAGACTTCACGCCATGTTACAGTTGGAACCCACAACCATTTGCAAGGCTTTGCTTCTCCACAAGCCTTAACCCTCACAAACACAACAGAGAACATTAAACTAGAGTAAAGTTTTCAAATTCCTGACAAATATTAATCTTTGGGATTTAGGAATGAGATACCAGAATTCCCAAGAAGCCCAGAAACCATTTTCCTTAAAATACTGCCAACATTCTTCCTACTCTTTATTCATAATTATGAGTATTGGAAACAAATATAATAATTAATAAATAGTAAGTTTAGTGGAATTGCAGAGAACTGTAGCCTGTGGCAAATATTAAAACAATGAAGAAAACTGGGTAACTGTTAGTAAATAGTATTTGAATAATGTAACATTCACATCACCCAGCAAAGTTAACAGCATGATCAGAATCACGTGTGAAAATTGCCAACTTAACCATTTGTTGTGCTTCCCAAACGTGTTGTTTTTGTAACAGCACTCATAGAATTTGTGTAAGGTATATGATGCACATTATTGAACTCATACTTCCTTTGCAAGAATGACTCACTGTTAGCAGCAGAATACACACGTATAACATGGCAACAGCTGCAAACAACACAGCCTGATTAGATGGTGACCACTTCTCTCTAAGTGTTGACTCCAGCCTCAGCTCCATGTCAGCAAAATCTTGCCAAGCAAAGCTCAACAGAATTCCGGCACAGACATGGTGAATTAGGACAAGTGCAGCTAACTCCTGCACTAGAAGTGTCTGCTCCTGCTGATTGCCAGTCTTTTGCCTTGTGTCTGACCTTTGGTGAGTCCTTTGCCTTCTACCCTCTTCCCAGTGCTGACTAATTCCCATCCACTTGGTGAGACCCCCTGAGCTCTAAATGCTTCTTTCCCCTAGGTGTCCCTTCTCAGGCTCCCTGCTCTCCCCAAGTCCCTGCTTTACCTACTGCTTAACCAGCCTTGGTCCTCCTGCTTAATCCCAGACCTGGGCACTGCCAGCTTTCATTACCTCTGATGCCTCCCATTGATTCTGATAACTAACCTTCCCATGTGGGTCTTAATGGAAGATATGAATATAAACAATACCTTAGAAAAGGGAACCTTCCTACACTGTTGTGGGAATGTAACTGGTACAACCACTATGGAAAACAATACGGAGATTCCTTAGAAAACTAAAAATAGAGTTGCTATATGATCCAGCAATCCCACTCCTGGGCATATATCCAGAGAAAACTCTAATTTGGAAAGATACAGGAACCCAGATGTTCATATCACTATTTACAATAGCCAAGACATGGAAGCAAACTAAATGTCAAAATACATTCAATGAAATACTACTCAATCATAAAAAAGAATGAATGCCATTTGGAGCAATATGGATGGACTTCAAGATTATTATACTAAGTGAAGGAAGTCAGACAGAGAAGACAAATATCATATGATATCACTTATATGTAGAATCCAGGGAAAGGGGACAAGTGATAATCAGAAGTTTGGGACTAGCAGATACAAACTACTATATATAAAACAGATAAACAAGATCCCACTGTACATAGCACAAGAAACTATATTCAGTATCTTGTAATAAACTTATAATAATGGAAAAGAAAAAACCAATATATTAAATCTACAGAGTGAAATAAAATGCTTCATATATGCTCTCAATCTCATAACACATCTGACAGATGAAAACAATGGCAGCATTATTTCCTCAATCTTAAGATGAGAAAAGATGATGAATATGAAAGTTGTGATAAATTTAAACAGGTCAACTTTTAATACGGCTGAACTGGAATCAGTGTTTCTTTTTTATTCTTTGAATAGATAACTGAATGCCTACTAGTGCCAGGCACTTAATGCAGTTTTCATTTTATTWMTKGTGWAKATMTYTASAGAGGKAACCTMKKSTTATGAATMWMTGRTKAARAATCATAGTGSTMKASCACTATGATTYTTMAYCAKWKATTCATAASMMKAGGTTMCCTCTSTARAKAWCTWCAMCAKWAATAAAATGAAAACTGCATTAAGTGCCTGGCACTAGTAGGCATTCAGTTATCTATTCAAAGAATAAAAAAGAAACACTGATTCCAGTTCAGCCGGGAGAAATATCAATAACCTCAGATATGCAGATGACACCACCCTTATGGCAGAAAGTGAAGAAGAACTAAAGAGCCTCTTGATCAAAGTGAAAGAGGAGAGTGAAAAAGCTCAAGATTCAGAAAACTAAGATCATGGCATCTGGTCCCATCACTTTGAGAGAGTCATTCCCTAGGCAGGTTGATAAGAAGTCTAGTGGTCCCCAAGGAAAGAGGGGTCTGGAATTCTCAAGGAGGATGAAAGGACAAACTGTTTTTTCCCTCTACATTTCTTAGGATTATATAACAATAACTATCCTGCTTGAGGACAGTCTCTGGAAAAAACCTTCTGGCTAATCCTGTTATCTTAACATGTAAATTATGGGAGTAGGCCTAGTAAGGTCTTTACAACCTCCAGACATTCTTTTGATTCACTGTAATAACTAATTGGAGAGTATATAACTTCATTGCTAACATTAGCAAGGGGGTACTCTTTCTGCCCCCTTCTGATGCCTATGTCAGAAGCTTTCTCTATCTCCTTTATACTTTAATAAAACTTTATTACATGAAAGCTCTGAGCGATCAAGCCTCATCTCTGGTCCCGGATTGAATTCTTCTCCTCCGGAAGCCAAGAATTTTGGTGTCTTTTTGTGGTTCAGCAACAACTTTTCAACTTCATGGCAAATAGATGGGGAAACAGTGGAAACAGTGGCTGTCTTTATTTTTCTGGGCTCCAAATTCACTGCAGATGGTGATTGCAGCCATGAAATTAAAAGATGCTTACTCCTTGGAAGGAAAGTTATGACCAACCCAGACAGCATATTAAAAAGCAGAGACATTAGTTTGTCAACAAAGGTCTGTCTAGTGAGGGCTATGGTTTCTCCAGTAGTCATGTATGGATGTGAGAGGTGGACTATACAGAAAGCTGAGTGCTGAAGAATTGATGCTTTTGAACTGTGGTGTTGCATAAGACTCTTGAGAGTCCCTTGGACTGCAAGGAGATCCAACCAGTCCATCCTAAAGGAAATCAGTCCTGGATGTTCATTGGAAGGACTGATGTTGAAGCTGAAACTCCAATACCTGATGCGAAGAGCTGACTCTTCTGAAAAGATCCTGATGTTGGGAAACATTGAGGGCAGGAGAAGGGGATGACAAAGGTGAGATGTTTGGATGGCATCACCAACTCAGTGGATATGGGTTTGGGTAAACTCTGGGAGTTGGTGATGGACAGGGAGGCCTGGCGTGCTGCGATTCATGGGGTCTCAAAGAGTCGGACACAACTGAGTGACTGAACTGAACTGAATTATACAGGAAACATGGGTTTGATCCCTGTGTTGGGAAGATCCCCTGGAGAAGGGAAAGCCTACCCACCTCCAGTATTCTGAGCTGGAGAATTCCATGCACTGTATATTCTCTGTACATGGGTAACTAATGGCACAGCCTCAAAGGTGGTTGTGAAGATGAAGGGTGGCAGAGAATGTCAACTCAAAACAGGCCACTTTGGCCTGAAGATTATTTTGAGCTAAAGGTACACAGCAAGTGAGCTGACCAGTTCTCTTTTCTTCCTAAAAGCAGGCGATAAATTGTCCTGTGGCTTTCCAGATGGCTCAAGCGGTAAACAATCTGCCCTCAATGCAGGAGACACAGGGGACTCACGTTCGATCCCTGAGCAGGGAAGATTCCCTGGAGGAGAAAATAGCAACCCACTCCAGTATTCTTGCCTGGAAAATCCCATGGACAGAGGTGGGCTACAGTCCAGGGTGTTGGACATGACTGAGCACACACACACTGTTGGACCTGGAAACCGCCCTATGAGAGACGTCCTCCTACTGAAAGGAAACAACCTTATCAAGGATGGGAAGGTGAAGGCAAGAGACTTCTGTGCACACAGACCTTGATAAAATAACTCTTATCTTTCTTTAGCCTCCCTGTTTATTTTAGTTAGTTTTCCACAATTACCTGCCTTTGTGCATTAGGTCTTTATTTCCTTATGAGGGCTTTCTTGTCACATTAAAATTATACTAAATAAATATGTATGCTTTTCTCTGGTTAATCTGCCTCATATAAATTTAAATCTAATGCCCAGATGAAAACTCTAAGTTGTTCAGTCACTAAGTTGTGCCCTACTCTTTGCGATGCCATGGACTATAGCACAACAGGCTCTTTTGTCCTCCACTGTCTCCCAGAGTTTGCTCAAATTCATGTCCATTAAGTTGGTGATGCTGTCTAACCATCTTATCCTCCACTGCCCCCTCCTCCTTTTGCCTTCAGTCTTTCCCAACTTCAGGGTCTTTTCCATCAAGGCTCTTCATCTCAAGTGGCCAAAGTACTGGAGCTTCAGCAACAGCCCTTCCAATGAATATTCAGGGTTGATCTCCTCTAAGATTGACTGGTTTGAGCTCCTTGCAGTCCAAGGAACCCTCAAGAGTTCACTAGCACCACAATTCGAAAGCATCAATTCTTCAGCCAAAGGTTAGGTAAAATTTTGCCTCCTCTACAGGGATTAAATAAAATAACTATGTATCTGAAACACCTTAATATGGAAGAAAAACTATTATTATCTACTAAATATGTGCATATATGTGAATGTGAATATAAATGCCAAAAAAAAATGCTCTGGAAGGGAGCACACAAAAATGGTAGTAGTTGTCACTCTAGGGAAGGGGAGTGAGATTCGGGGGAAGGGTTGGGAATGATGAGTGACTTTTACCATTTACTCTGTATTTTTCTGAATTTTAATTTTTTAAATGAGAATTTCTTCAACAATAAATTATTTGTGGAACTTTAAAAGTGATATATAGGGAATTCCCCAGCAGTCCAGCGATTAGGACCCTGAGCTTTCACTGCAAGGGGCATGTTTGATCCCTGGTAGGGAAACTAAGATCCCACAAGCCTCATGAACCAAAAGCCATATGACACAGCCAAATAAAAAAATTTTTTTTAATTAAAAAACTAACATATAAAAGTCAACCTTTGCAGTAGTGTTAGAAAAATCACATCATGTACTAAAAGTACCTATCATTTAATCAAGTAAAACATGTTTTGTATTTTCTAAAATAATCTGAAAATATCTTTTAAAAAACACAAATCTGATTTTTTTTTAATCATATCGGTTTTACCATAGGACAGGATTGCCTTAGGAAGTAGCTAGAGCAGTGTCATAGGAAACTGTATTAATGTGCTCCAATCAACATCTTAGAAACCTCTTGTGGTGTAATTAGAATGGAAGTTCTTAGATGGAGACGCCAACTCTTTTCATTACTGTGTCACTGTCTAGAGCGGTCATTGCTTTTAGTCTTCTGCAGTCATATCATCACGACTATTTGAGTCTCCACACCATAAACATATTTATAGGACAAAAAGAGAGAGACATGCTTCTATCATTACTTCACCGAGGCCACAGCCATGCATTATTACGTAGGACACGTTTTATTATAGATAGGAAAAGTCACAACAAAAACGAACTTTTACATTTAAAGCCAATATTCTGCACTAGTCCAGAATATTTCTGGTGACTTTTGTGCCTCATGTTTGGGAATATTATTAAAACAATAATTTACCTGAGTAGTTTATCCCTTATTTCAAGGGTGTAAACTTTGGGAAGAGAAGCTGTGGTAGAGATGCTTCTGGAGCTCCTATTCCCCCGGACGGAGCCTAACTGGACCCACGGAGGCCTCTGGTGACCCCTCCTCCAGGTATATAGAGAAAGAGCAGGGACGGTAAAGGCTGAAGCTTGAGATGTCCCAGCTGGTGAAATTGAGTCGAAAATAGCTAAGTTAGAGAAACTTCTTCAGTATGGTCAACCATTCACACTACCCCAAAGGAAATAAAGCCTTTTCCAGGGGGATATTAGCGGGGGCGTGGTTGGGGACAGATGTGTGTGTGTTGGGGGGTGGTAAAGAATCCCGTCGCCAATGCAGGAGACGGGGTTCAGTCCCTGGTCAGAGAAGTCCCACATGCCGAGGAGCAACTAACCCTAAGGGCCACAACTACCGAGCCTGTGCCCTAGAACCTGGGACCTGCAACGACTGAGCCCATGTGCTCCAACTATTAAAGCCAGTACGCCCTAGAGCCCAGGCTCCGGAGCAAGAGAAGCTACCGCAACGAGAGCCTCCCACGGCAACTAGAGAGTAGCGCTACTCACCCCAACTAGAGAAAAGCCCGAGCAGCAGGAAGACTCAATACAGGCAAAAAAAAAAAAAAAAGAGAGAGAACAAACAAAAAAGTCTGCCTTAAAAAAAAAAAAAAAAGAGGAAAAAGGGGGAAGAAGGAGGAGCAGTAAACAGAAAGGGGCAAAGGAGTGGCCTTTGAGGAACCAGCCCTGATGAAAGCTCCTGCGATTGCATAACACAACCACCAGGTGGCGCACGGGGAAGCATCAAACTCGGGCCCTCGGCCGACTGCAGTTCAATTCAGTCACTCAGTCCCGTCCACCTCTTTGTGACCCCGTGGACCGCAGCACGTCAGGCTTCCCTTTGCATTACCAAATCCCGGAGCTTACGCATGTCCATCAAGTCGGACTACAGTCTTGCGTTAAAGCCACCAGCCCCTTAGGTTCCCACCAGTAGTCAAACAAAGCAAGAGTGGTCTCGCTTTGGCAGCACATATACTAAAGCTGGACGGATACAGAAAAGATTAGTATGGCCCCTGCACAAGGATGGCACGCAAATTCCTGAAGCGTTCCATATTTTATGCCCTTCCCCACCGTACAGACACCGTTTGCATCTTAGCCCCCAAGGAAACGCTTTTTGTCAAAACCACAACGACTGGCACTTAATGCTGAACTTGTGATTTTTCACTATAAAAAATAAAGCAAGGGTGACTGTAAACGCCGTGGAATTGTGCCGCATAGACAGGGGAGAATTGGGAGGGGTCATAAAAGGGTTTGGGTTTCTCTTAGATGATTTAGGGAAGAGTTCATCAGGGTGAGGCTTGCTCTGGACCAGGTGCGGTCAGAAAGGAGGGGTAATTTGGTGATTGAGTATCTTAATGATTTTCATCAAAGGCTTGACAGGAACGGGATCAAGCTGACACCGTCATTCAGAAGGAACCATAAAGAAGCAGTACGTACTCATGTTAGCTAGGAAATGGTGGGATGGGGGAGTTGTTTGGTTGTTTCTGTGGTTTTGGTTTGTGCTGAATGCATGGTTGCGGAATGGTCTCTGTCTCACTCCACAGAAGGCTCTCAGGAGACACTGCCTTTCTGAGAAAAGATTTATGACTGGTAGGTACTAAACCAGTTCCCAGTTGTGGGGGCCAGGCCAGTTGCCAGCTGACAGCTGTAGAAACTTCTTTTTTTTTTTTTTCTCACATGCTTCCTATCCCCTATCCTATGTTCCCGCTGTCAGAAGGAGCATCCTAGGAAGTGATCCCCAGGGTAGCCTGTGGCATGGTATCTAAGTGGCTGAACTATGGCTTCAGACTGACCAGACTGGGCTTCTCAAGTCTGCCATTCATACTGGCTGTGGGACCTTTAACTTCTCTGTGTGTGTTTCCTCTTTTGTAAAAGAAAATAAAAATAGTACATGGAAACTGGGAAAATGACATGAGATAGCATATGTAAAACACTTACAACAGTGCCTAACACATGATAGGCATTTAACTTAGACTAATCTACCCTGTTCTGGAGGAGGAAATGGCAACCCACTCCAGTATTATTGTGTGGGAAATCCCATGGACAGAGGATCCTGGTGGGACTACAGTCCATGGGGTCACAAAAGAGTCCAACACGACTTAGCAACTAAACAGCACCAACCCTGTTCACTATTTGTCGGTGGTCACAGTGCTCAATGTGGAAACCCATCAGGGGACTGAAGAATCAAGTAATATTCAGTTTATTAAAACACTATCAGAAGATGCTCGTGCGTATACTACTACTATATATAAAGTAGATGCTGCTGCTGCTAAGTCACTTCAGTCGTGTCCGACTCTGTGTGACCCCATAGATGGCAGCCCACCAGGCTCCCCCATCTCTGGGATTCTCCAGGTAAGAACACTGGAGTGGGTTGCCATTTCCTTCTCCAATGCATGAAAGTGAAAAGTGAAAGTGAAGTCACTCAGTTGTGTCCGACTCTTAGTGACCCCATGGGCTATAGCGTACCAGGCTCCTCCATCCATGAGATTTGCCAGGCAAGAGTACTGGAGTGGGTTGCCATTGCCTTCTCCATATAAAGTAGATAACTACTAATAATAAGGACCTACTGTATAGCACAGGGAACTCTATCAATACTCTATAATAGCCTATATGGGAAAAAGAAGGGATATATGTATTCACCTTGCTGTTCACCTGAAACTAACACAACATTGAAAATCAACTATACTCCAGTAAATTTTTTTAACTGTGTTCATTAAATAATATTTTCCTTTTTTCTGACAACTTGAAAATAAAATCAGGATATTAGAAAACAAAAAGAAGATTGCTCGCAAATGAAGTTGAAGGGTTCTCTTTTATTTCTGGTTTGTCCTAAGCATATCTATTCCAGACTTAGTAAGAAGAGACTTGTATTCAAAAGGATTATTGCAAGGGGGAAGGAAAATACTGCAGTGAGAGAAGGCTATGACACAGGCTTGCTGCAAGCATCTCAGGGCTGGGCAAAAAGATTTTCCTCTGTTATAGAGAGGAGTAAACAAGGCTAGGAAGAGCCAGACTCAGGGAAGTGGGATGAAACAGTGGTGTGAGGACTTCCCTGGTGGTCCAGTGGTTAAAAATGTGCCTGTCAGTTGAACCCCTGCATTGACCAGGGTTCAATCCCTGGTCCAGGAAAGTCCCACATGCCACGGAGCAACGAAGCCTGAGTGACACAACTCTAGAGCCCAAGCGCCACAACAAGGAAGCCACTGCAATGAGAAACCTGTGCACCACAGCTAGAGAGTAGCCCCTGCTTGCCGTCACTAGAGAAAGCCAGTGCACAGCAGTGCAGACCCAGTGCAGTCAAAAATAGATGGGAAAAGAAAAAACAAAGAACTTAAAAAAGAGTGGCATGAATGGACGGTAGATCAGAGAATGTTTGACCCTATTCTCGGAAGCTGTGTGTTGTGCCGTGTGTTCAGTCATGTCTGACCCTTTGTGACTTCATGGACGGTAGCTCGCCAGGCTCCTCTGTCCATGGGATTTTTCAGGCAAGAATACAGGATTGGATTGCCATTTCCTTCTTCCAAAGAATCTCTCTGACCCAGGGATCAAATCTGCATCTCCTGTGTCTCCTTTATTGCAAGCAGATTCTTTACCACTGAGACACTGGGGAAGCCCTTTCTCAGAAGCTGAGGGTGAGCCAAAGTTCAAGGATCCAGAGGAAGGAGAGAGCTTAACTGAAGTTTGGTCAACATTATTGTGTTGTGTTTATTGGTGGGGACAAGCAGTTCAGCTAATCATTTATGAGGCAAAGAAAGGAAATCATGAGGGTCTATATCTGGCCTTGTCACAGTGAACAAGAGACATCTTGTCTACATTGGCTGGGAAAGGACAGGTCTTGGTATTAAACGAAGGCTGCTGGGGGATTTCTTAATCCTCACCAATGTTTTCCAGGATAACAGGGCTCAGATAAGATTCAGCATTTATTCGGGTTGCAAATTATAATACATGTTTCCTATTTCTCAAATTGCTGTGTTTCACATAAAGGCTGAAATATCCTGAGAGATCATGGATTCTTACGTAGAGGCGTGGGTCTGTAAGGCAGAAGGGCCAGGGAAGGGCTGGTTTATTTGCAAAGCCCTTGGCAAACTGGACTGTTTAGAACGTATAACTTGTGTGGTTCTTGCATTTCTTCAGGCCTACAAGTGAATCCTGGTGACTCAGGGGTGAAGAATCCACCTGCTAATGCAAGGAGACACAGGAGACACTGGTCTGATCCCTGGGTCGGGAAGATGCCCTGGAGAAGGAAATGGCAACCCACTCCAGTATTCTGCTGAGATAACCCCATGGACAGAGGAGCCTGACAGGCTACAATACATAGGGTCACACAGCTGAATGACTGAGCATGCACGCACGCACAAGTGAATCAATAAAAACTAAAACTTGAAACGAGGCAACATCAGCACATATGTTGAAAGCACATTTTAGTTCAAACCCTGTTGAGGGCCCAGCTCTCTTCCAGGGCTTTGGAGAATCTCAGTGTTAAAATGCTGTTCAGCCCACACCCCCTGCAGGGTGACTGCTGTGCTGCTTACTTCCCTTTGCCTGTAAGGAGTCCAGGCTGCATGTAGACCATCTCCCTCTCATTCTGTCCTCTCCTTTCAGAGCCTTCCCATCTGCAGTGACACAGCTTGAGGCTGCTCACATATTCCACTGTGGAGCTGGGCAATCTTGTAACTCCTGCATTTTGCAATGTATCCTGGAGGCAGCCTGGACCTGCGGTAGACCTGAGAGGCTCCCCATGCCTTCCCCCCACCTCGGGGAACGTCTTTATTATATGCTCTTGTCAGGTTCTGAGCAGTCAAGCCTTGATTTACTTTCCCTTCCGAGAGCCAAGGGAATAAAACTGTCAGGTACAAGCTGATGATTTGAACTAGTTCTGAGGATTTATGAAAATGCTCAAAATCCAAGCAGGGCGTGAGGAGAAACAGCCTGCCGTCCTCAGCCAGAAAGAGCTTGCAATGGGTCTCGCCACCCTCCCCACTGGACCGCCCCTTCCTCTTTCCTGAAGAGATTCCTTTCCCCCTCCTCCCCACCTGTCAGGAGAAAATGCTCTCCCCTTCTTGAAAACAAAACCAAACTTTGTCTGCTCTGAGAGAGAGGATGTGAATCAGAGGATCTCATAACTGGAAGGAACTTGACTGACTTGTCTGGTCCCCTTCCCTCCTTTGGGAAACTACTTGTGGCTCCTCATTTGGAAAGTTAGCTCCCACCCTTTTTCTTTACATCTGGGAAGGTTCTAATTATGAATCTTTCTAGGGGCTTCCCTGGCAGCTCAGACAGTAAAGAATCCACAGCAATACCGGAGACTTGGGTTCGGTTCCTGGGTTGAGAAGATTCCCTGGAGAAGGGCATGGCAACCCACTCCAGTATTCTTACCTGGAGAATCCCCCATGGGCAGAGGAGACGGGTGGGCTAACAGTCCATAGGGTCGCGAAGAGTCTGACACAACTGAGCTACTTAAGCACAACTGCAGGTGTCTGCACACACTCAGTCCTCTCTGGTTCCTTTCTTCACGTGAGCTCAGAGAGCATTGTGTGTTTAAATTCAAAATACTTGAATGCTAAGTATTAGTTTTGCTTGCAGATGAGCAGAGCTTACAGTGGGGGATTGACAGGAAGCAAACTAGAGACATGAGCTAAGAAAGCAGAGGAGGACTTCCTCAGTGAGTGGCCACCTATTCAGATGAAAGGCAAAGTAAAATTCCTCTGAAAGAGACGCAGGAATAGTTAGGGAACAAAATCCTTCGAAGGCTTGCACCTTGACACGCATATAGACTTTCTGAGGCACTGCAAACTGTATAAACTGTTTCAATCCTCTTAGGAATGTAGGTGTTAGCATTTAGAGTAAAGAAAATTTTACCTTTTAACCCACATTTTAAATACCTATTAATAGCTAACTAGCACAAGTCATAGAGCTTAATATAATCATTTTTTAAAAGATTTGTTTATTTGGCTGTGGTGGGTGTCTTTGTTGCAGGCTCAAGGCACATGGGCTTCAATAATAGCAGCTCTTGGGCTCAGTAGTTGTGGCTCTCAGGCTCTAGAGTGCTGGCTTAGTAGTTGTAGTACGTAGGCTTAGTTGCTTTGCAATACAGGGGATCTTCCTGGACCAGGGATCAAACCAGTGTCCCTTGCATTGGCAGGTGGATTCTAAACCACTGGACCACCAGGGAAGCCCTTTTCAATCATTTATTTTGCAAGTGGTCTTACAGGTAAGCAATTTGAGGAGTCTGCAGGGCAGTCTGTCTGCCTGGCTTCATGTGGGGGCAACAGGGTCTAGTGATAGCCTTCTAGGTGGCGTCTATGCTCATGTCTCAGCGATCCTTGCACTTTTCATGATGCCCACCTGGGACTTCAGACCCCAGGGCTTCTTCATGTGGCTTGAGCTTCTCATAGCATGGTGATTTCAAGAAAGCTGCACTTTCTAGAAATAGATGTTACTAAGACCAATTAAGGGCTACACCTGAAACAGGACCAGTGTCACCACTGCATATTCTAACGGTCAAAGTAGTCACAGAGCCCATCTAGGTTCAAGGGGAGTGTCAAGGCTTTGTTGCAGAAGAGCAATGGAGTTGGGAGATATTATGTCTTTAGAACATACAACCTATCACAACCCATAATCTTTTTAGGAGTATGTCACTTGGAAATTATGCCAGGGAAGTACAAAACAGAGAAGTTCATCACAGCTTTGGTAGGAAAAAACCCTCCAAACAGTGGAAACAATCTATAAGTCTACCAATAGGTAAATGACTAAATCAACTGTCATGCACCAACAGGAATAAAAATTCATAATAATTGGAAAGATTATGAAACAACATGAATAAGTGTTACTTGGAGCTCAGTTGGTAAAGAATCTGCCTGCAGTACAGGAGACCCAGGTTCAATTCCTGGGTCAGGAAGATTCCCTGGAGAAGGAAATGGCAGTCCACTCCAGTATTCTTGCCTGGAGAATTCCATGGACAGAGGAGCCTGGCAGGCTACAGTCCATGGGGTCGCAAGAGTCGGACATGACTTAGCGACTAAACTACTACTACTACTATAAAAGGAGAAAATGTAAAATTGAAAAGCATATGTATTATGATGATAATTATGTAAAACCCTGCACACATCTGGATAAAGTCTGGAAGGAAATATGCAGAAATGAAAATTATTGCCTTGAGGTGGTAAGATTCTACATATCTTCCATTTTTCTCTTTATTGTTATAGCTTCATGAAAAATGAAATTGAGAATTAAAGAAGTGAAGCTTTAATTGTCAGTGCTCAGTGCTTGGCAGGTACATGTAGAAGTGCAGGGAAGATTCAGGGAACACACAGCTCTCCCTGTAATTCACTCATTCAGATAAACTGCCAAGTCAGAGGATCCACAGATATTCTTGTTTATGATTAACTTTCTGCTTTGACCTCTCATTTTCAGAATACTGATTGTCATGGAAGCAATAATTGTCATATTAGCCTTGCTATGTTCTTAAGGCTGTTCATGATATGAGATTTAAAATACTTTAAAAAGCAACTATAGCATAAAACATAAGATGATGTTTTAATCTTTTTTTCGTGATAACTCCATCTACCCCAATCCCTGCTTCTACTCTGTTTCCCACTCCCGGTAGTGAAACCTCTATGCAGTCTCTTGAATCTGGGCTGACACTGTTGACCCTATTAACCAATAATATATGCCAGAAGTGATGCTGTGCTAGGTCCAGGCTTCAGTCTTGAAATGATAGTAGCTTCCACTTTTTGTTCTTGGGAGCCCTGAGCTGCCATGTATGAAATCCAATTACCTTGTTGTAGAGACCACATAAAGCGGGGAGGTCAGCTGACCAGCGAGCTGGGAGACCTCACTCAATATGCCAGCTGATTGCAGATACACAAGTGACCAATGGCAAGATCAATAGAAAAATCACTCAGCTGAGCCTAGCCCAAATGAACAGTTGTTTCACAATGCTTAGTTTGGGGATAGTTTATTATGCAGCAACAGAAACACCAGATACCTGTGCTTTTTATTGATGTACTCATTCAAAAATATTTATTGAATCTCTTGTTGTTGTTGTTCAGTAGCTAAGTCATGTCCAACTCTTTGCAACCCCATGAACTAGAGTACTCCAGGCTTCTCTGTCCTTCACTGACTCCCTGAGTTTGCTCAAATTCATGTCCGTTGAGCCAGTGATGCCATCCAACCATCTCATCCTCTATTGCTCCCTCCTCCTCTTGCCCTCAATCTTTCCCAGAATTTGGGTATTTATAAATGAGTCGGCTCTTCACATCAGGTGGCCAAAGTATTGGAGCTTCAGCTTCAGCATCAGTCCTTCCGATGAACATTCAGGGTTGATTTCCTTTAGGACTGACTGGTTTGATCTCCTTGCTGTCCAAGGACTTTCAAGAGTCTTTTCCAGCATCGCAGTTAAAAAGCATCAATTCTTCAGCACTCAGCCTTCTTCATGGTCCATCGCTCACATTGGTACAAAACTACTGGAAAAACCATAGCTTTGATTATATGGACCTTTGTCGGCAAAGTGGTGTCTCTGCTTTTTAATACACTGTCTAGGTTTGTCATAGCTTTTCTTCCAAGGAGCAACCATCTTTTAATTTCATGGCTGCAGTCACCATCTACAGTGATTTTGGAGCCCAAGAAAATGAAATCTGACACTGTTTCCAGTTTTTCCCCATTTATTTGCCATGAAATGGTGGGACCAGATGCCATGATCTTCATTTTTTGAATGTTGAGTTTTAAGCCAGCTTTTTCACTCTTCTCTTCCACCTTCATCAAGAAACTCTTTAGTTCCTCTTCACTTTCTGCCATTAAAGTGGTATCATGTACATATCTGAGGCTGTTGATATCTCTCCCAGCAATCTTGATTCCAGCTTGTCATTCATCCAGCCCAGCATTTTGTATGATGTACTCTGCTTCCCTGGGTGGCTCAGACAGTAAAGCATCTATCTGCAGTACGGGAGACCTGGGTTCAATCCCTGGGTAGGGAAGATCCCCTGGAGAAGGAAATGGCAATCCACTCCACTTCTCTTGCCTGGAAAATCCCATGGACAGAGGAGCCTAGTAGGCTACAGCCCATGGGTTCGCAAAGAGTTGGACATGACTGAGCAACTTCACTTTCACTTTCACTCTGCATGAAAGTTAAATAAGCAGGGTGATAATATACAGACTTGATATACTCCTTTCCCAGTTTTGAACCAGTCCATTGTTTCATGTCCAGTTCTAACCGTTTCTTCTTGACCTGCAAACAGGTTTCTCAGGAGTCAGGTTAGTGGTCTGGTATTCCCATGTCTTGAAGAATCTTCCAAAGTTTGTTGAGATCCACACAGTCAAAGGCTTGAATCTCTACCAGTGCCAGTTCAAGGAACTGGATACAATGATGAAAATTAACAATTAAACAAATAGATAAACACTTCCTAAGGAAGTTGGTTTTGAGTAGAGCTCTAAATGATTAGATGGAGCCAATTATACAAAGATTAGAAGGAGGCATGTTGCAGAGATGGTGAAGGGATGCAGTCAAAGAGGTAGGCAGGGACTAGATCATGTTTCAGCCCTGGAAGAGTTTGGATTTTATTCTATGTGTAAAGGGGAGTTTATTGGAGAGTTTAACACAATGGAGTAATATTGTCTAATGTGGTCTCTTAAACAAATGATTCTAGCAGCCATGTGGACTAAAAACTTTAGGATCACCAGACAGTATCAGAGAAATTAGCCTCTTGCCATAGTCCAAGTAGTGTGTAGGGATGGTTCATACTAGAGAAGTAGATATCAAAGTATGGTCTTGGTAGTTGAGTGTTTCCTTAAAAACTAAACACTGAATTATTACATGACCTAGCAGTTCTACTTCTTGGTGTATACCCCAGAAAACTGAAAACACATGTCCACACAAAAGCTCACACACTGATGTTCATAGCAACATTATTGATAATAGCTAAACAGTGAAAAGAACTCAAATGTCTATCAACTAATGAATAAATAAAATGTAGCATATATCCATGTAATGGAATATTATTAAGCCATATGAGTAAATGAAGTATGATAGATGCTATACATGAACTTTGAAAATACTATGCTAAGTAAAAGAAGACCACTTAATTGAAAGTTCAATTCAGTTTTTATAAAGCACCCAGAATTGGCAAATCCTTAGAAAAAGAAAGTAGATCAGTGGTTTGATAGCCACTGGTATGAGAGGCAATGGGTAAAGATTGCTAATGCAGAGATAATTGCACAACTTTGTAAACATGCTGAGAACTATTGAACCATCAGTCTTTTCTTTCCTTTTTTTTGGCTTCATCACACATCTCATGTGCTCTTAGTCCTTCCACCAGGGATTGAACCCAGACCCCCAGCATTGGAACCTTGAGTCCTAACCAGGAATCCCTTGTTGATCTTAAAAGGATGAAGTTCATGGTATACAAAGTATAGCTCCATTTTTTTTAATGTTAAAAAGTGCTTTCTGGGGAGCCCTGAAGATCCCTCTGAGACATTTTTGTGGGTTTGTAAGGTCAAAAGTACTTTCATAATAGCAGTAAGACATTACTTGCCTTTCTTATTCTCATTCTTCAATGAGTATACAGTAGAATTTTCCAGAGGCTATGTGACATGTGATATTGCTGTGATTGAATGCAGAAATAGCTATGAATGAAAATGCAGCTTTTTTTAAAAAAAAAAGTCAGACATTAAAGAGATTGGCAAAAAAGTAAAGCAACACTACTATTATCACTAAATTTGAGGGGATATGTCTACTTAAAAAGTGTAGCAACATTATACAGACTTATTTTTTAAAGGGTAAATAAATATTTTAAATTGTTTCAGCTCTGATTTCTGATGCTAATGATAAATATTAATACAACTCACATAAACATAACAGGTCTTTGGAGTCCATAACAGAAATTTCCAAGAGTGTGAAGGAAACCCTGAGACCAAAATGTTTGAGGATTGCTGAAGCAGAATGAAAGCAATGGAAACATTAAGAAGTGGTTTGAAATAAGCTCCATTGCTGGGGATTTAGATGTTAGTAGTAAGAGGAAGAAAGAATCAAGGATGGCTTCTGGTTGGGGGCCTAAGCAAGTATGCATGGTGGGGCCATGAGCTGAAATCAGGAGAACTGCAATAAGTCAGCAAATCTGGAAAACTCAGCAGTGGGCACAGGACTGGAAAAGGTCAGTTTTCATTCCAGTCACAAAGAAGGGCAATGACAAAGAATGTTCAAACTACCATACCGTTGCACTCATCTCAAAATCCTTCAAGTTAGGCTTCAGCAATACATGAGAACTTCCAGACATACAAGTTGGGTTTAGAAGGCAGAGAGGAACCAGAGGTCAAATTGCCAACATTTGTGGGATCATCGAGAAAGCAAGGGAATTCCAGAAAATATGCCTACTTCTGCTTCATTGACTATGCTAAAGCCTTTGATGTGTGGATCACAAGAAACTCTGGAAAATTCTTAAAGAGAGGAATACCAGACCACTTACCTGTCTTCTGAAAAACCTGTATTCTGGTCAAGAAGCAACCATTAGAACTGGAAGAAGAGACTGGTTCAAAATTGGGAAAGGAGTATGTCGAGGCTGTATATTGTCACCCTGCTTCTTTATAACTTATGTGCAGAGTATATCATGTGAAATGCCGGGCTGGATGAATCACAAGCTGAAATCAAGATTCCTGGGAAAAATACCCACAACCTCAGATATTCGATACCACTCTAAAGGCAGAAAGCAAAAAGGAACTAAAGAGTCTCTTGATGAGCGTGAAAGAGGAGAGTAAAAAGCTGGCTTGAAACTCAACCTTAAAAACAACCAAGATCATGGCATCTGGTGTCATCATGCATGTGTGCTTCAGTCACTTCAGTCGTGTCCAACTCTGTGCAACCCCATGGACTGTAGCCCGCAAGGCTCCTTTGTTCATGGGATTCTCCAGGCAACAATACTGGAGTGGGTTGCCATGCCCTGCTCCAGGAGATCTTCCCAACCCAGGGGCTGAACCTGCATCTCTTATATTTCCTATATTGGCAGGCGAGTTCTTTGCCACTAGTTCTTTGCCACTAGGAAACCCTCTGGTGCCATCAGTTCAGTTTAGTTCAATTGCTCAGTCATGTCCGACTCCATGGGCTGCAGCACGCCAGGCTATCATCAACTCCTGGAGCTTACTCAAACTCATGTCCATCAAGTTGCTGATATCATCCAACCATCTCATCCTCTGTTGCACCCTTCTCCTCCTGCCTTCAATCTTGCCCAGAATTGGGGTCTTTTCAAATGAGACAATTCTTCACATCAGGTGGCCAAAATATTGGAAGGTCAGCTTTAGCATCAGCCTTTCCAGTTAATATTCAGGTCTGATTTCCTTTAGGATTGACTGGTTTGATCTTGTTGCAGTTCAAGGGACTCTCAAGAGTCTTCTCCAACACCACAGTTCAAAAGCATCAATTCTTCAACCCTCAGCTTCCTTTATAGTCCAACTCTCACACACATACATGACTACTGGAAAAACCTTAGCTTTGACTAGATGGAGCCTTTGTTAGCAAAGTAATGTCTTTGCTTTTCAACATACTGTTTAGGCTGGTCATAGCTTTTCTTCCAAGGAGCAAGTGTCTTTTAATTTCATGGCTGTAGTCACCATCCACAGTGATTTTGGAGCCCCCCAAAATGCAATCTGGCACTGCTTCCACTTTTCCCCCATTTATTTGCCATGAAATGATAGCACCAGATGCCATGATCCTCATTTTTTGAATGATGAGTTTTAAGCCAGCTTTTTCACTCTCTTTCACTTTCATCAAGAAGTTCTTTAGTTCCTCTTCGCTTTCTGTGTTAAGGATGGTATCATCTGCATATTTGAGGTTATTGATTTTTCTTCTGACAGTCTTGATTCCAGCTTATGCTCATCCAGCCTGGCATTTCTCAAGATGTTTGACCATCTTTGGATGAAATGTTCCTTTGGTATCTCTAATTTTCTTGAAGAGATCTCTAGTCTTTCCCATTCTATTGTTTCCCTCTATTTCTTTGCATTGATCACTTAGGAAGGCTTTCTTATCTCTCCTTGCTATTCTTTGGAACTCTACATTCAGATGGGTATTTCTTTCCTTTTCTCCTTTGGCTTTTGCTTCTCTTCCTCTCTCAGCTATTTGTAAGGCCTCCTCAGACAACCTCAGACAGCCTTTTTGAATTTCTTTTTCTTGGAGATAGTGTTGATCACTGCCTCCTATACAATGTCATGAACCTCAATCCATAGTTCTTCAGGCAGTCTATCAAATCTAATCCCTTGATTCTATTTGTCACTTCCACTGTATAATCATAAGGGATTTGATTTAGGTCATACCTGAATGGTCTAGTGGTTTTCTCTACTTCCTTCAATTTAAGCAATAAGATGCTCATTATCTGAGCCACAGTAAGCTCCTGATCTTGTTTTTCCTGACTGTATAGAGCTTTTCCATCTTCAGCTGCAAAGAATATAATCAATATGATTCCAGTATTGACCATCTGATGATGTCGATGCGTAGAGTATTTTCTTGTGTTGTTGGAAGAGGGTGTTTGCTATGACCAGTGTAGTCTCTTGACAAAACTCTATTAGCCTTTGCCTTGTTTCATTTTGTACTCCAAGGCCAAACTTGCCTGTTACTCCAGTTATCTCTTGACTTCCTACTTTTGCACCCCATTCCCTATGATGAAAAGGGCATCTCTTTTTGGTGTTAGTTCTAGAAGGTCTTGTAGGTCTTCATAGGATTGTTCAGCTTCAGCTTCTTCAGCACTAGTGGTTGGTGCATAGACTTGGATTACTGTAATATTGAATGGTTTGCCTTGAAAACCAACAGAGATCATTCTGTTGTTTTTGAGATTACACCCGAGAACTGCATTTCAAACTCTGGTTGACTATGGTGGCTCCTCCGTTTCTTCTAAGGGATTCTTGCTCACAGAAGTATATATAATGGTCATCTGAATTAAATTCACCCATTCCAGTCCATTCGAGTTCACTGATTCCTAAAATGTCAATGTTCACTCTTGACTCTTGCCATCTCCTATTTGACCACTTCCAATTTACCTTGACTCATGGACCTAACTTTCCAAGTTCCTATGCAATATTGTTCTTACAGCATCGGACTTTACTTCCATTACCAGTCACATCCATAGGCATTGTTTTTGCTTTAGCTCCATCTCTTCATTCTTTCTAGAGTTATTTCTCCATTCTTCTCCAGTAGCATATTGGGCACCTACTGACCTGGGGAGTTCATCTTTCAGTATCATATCTTTTTGTATTTTCATACTGTTCATGGGGTTCTGAAGGCAAGAATACTGAAGTGGTTTTCCATTCCCTTCTCCAGTGGACCCCGTTTTGCCAGAACTCTCCACTATGACCCGTCCATCTTGGGTGGCCTTATGTGGCATGGCTCATAGTTTCATTGAGTTAGACAATGCTGTGGTCCATTTGATCAGACTGGTTAGTTTAATGTGATCATGCTTTTCATTCTGTCTGCCCTCTGATGGATAAGGATAAGAGGCTTATGGAAGCTTCCTGATGGGAGAGACTGACTTTGGGGGTCACTGGTGCCTCACTTCATGGCAAATAGAAGGGTAGAAAGTGGGAGTAGTGACATTTTATTTTCTTGGGCTCCAAAATCACTGTGAACAGTGACTGCAGCCATGACATTAAAAGACCCTTGCTCCTTGGAAGCAAAGCTATGATGAACCTAGACAGTATATTAAAAAGCAGAGGCAAAAGTCTGTATAGTCAAATATATGGTTTTTCCTGTAGTCATATACAGATGTGAGAGTAGGACCATAAACAAGGCTGAGCCCAAAGAACTGATGCTTTCAAACTGTGGTGCTGAAGAAGACTCTTATGAGTCCTTTTGGCTGCAAGGAGATCAAATAATCAATTCTAGAGGAAATCAACTAAAAACTCATTGGAAGGGCCAATGCTGAAGCTGAAGCTCCAATATTCTGGCCACCTGATGGGAAGTGCCAACTCACTGGAAAAGACCTTGAGGCTGGGAAAGATTGAGACAGGAGAAGGACTTGACAGAGGGTGAGATGTTTGGATAGCATCTCATCAGTGGACGTGAGTTTGAGGTAACTCTGGGGAATGGTAAAGGACAGTGAAGCCTGGTGTGCTGCAATCCATTGGGTCACAAAGTACTAGACATGACTTAGCAACTGAACAACAGCAACACGTCAGGAAGAAGTTTGGCAGAGAAAAATTAACTTCTACATCAGAAATTTAGATACTTAAACATTGAAGGAGGACCTTATTTAATGCTTTCTCCAATCTGATGAATTAGATATTTTAATCCTTCTCTGAACCAGGTCTGACTGAAATCCACGCTTATCTCAGTTTCCCTAAACTAAATTCACCTAAACTCCCAAATGAGCTTCCTCAGTGACACAGTGGTAAAGAATCTGCCTGCTAATTCAGGAGGTGCAAGAGAAATGCGTTTGATCCCTGGGTCGGGAGGATCCCCTGGAGAAGGAAATGGCAACTCATTCCAGTATTCTTCCCTGGAAAACTGCATGGACAAAGGAGGTTGGAGGGCTACAGTCCATGGGGTCACAGAATCAGACATGACTGAGTGCGCATGCACACACACACACACACACACACACACACACACACCCAAATAGGAGGAAATAATGAAGGGATTTAGGTAAAAGTGTTTGGTACCCTGTGAAGGCTTCAGTTACCACAAGCAGCCACGGCAGGTTTCCTGTGAGACAGTACAAGATGAGGGACCAAGTGGGCATCAAGCATGTCCACTAGGTGTGGGCCCAGTAGAGCCCAATCTTTCCCTGCAAAGGGCCAGAGAAGCCAGGGGCTAGGTCAGGGGGAGGAGGAGGAGGAAGTGCTAGGGTGAGTTTTCACCTTTTAGGAAGAATTTTAATATTTCAACAGAGTGCGACAACTGCAGTGTAAAGCCAGCTGAAAGTCAGCCGGGATGTTAGTAAGGGTGGTGTTAAAATATTTCCCTTTTCATTCTGGATTCAGAGAAATTGTTTTCAAAATCAGAGATTGGGTTTCAGTTTTACTCTGTTTTTTGTCTTGCAAATAATCAACTTGCTCTATTTCTAATCCTTGGATAAACTCAACCACCTATGCAACCAATCAATAAAATATGGAAATATGATTTATAAGATAGATTCATTTTAACATAATTTCAGCATAACCAAACAATACATGGAGACAAACTCAAACTTCAAATTCCTTCAAGTTCAATCTGAAAAATGTTTGTATTACTATTGTTATGTAAGCTAGGTGACTACCAGTAAGACCTTAATATTGCTTACTGTGCTTACCGTATATTGAAAGTGAAAGGGAAGTCTCTCAGTTGTGTCCGACTCTTTGCGACCCCATGGACTGTAGCCCACCAGGCTCCTCCATCCATGGGATTTTCTAGGCAAGTGTACTGGATTGGGTTGCCATTTCCTTCTCCAGGGGATCTTCCCCACCCAGGGACTGAACCAGGCTCTCCTGTGTTGCGGGTAGATGCTTTACCATCTGAGCCACCAGGGAATCCCAACTGTATATTATTTGGTATTAAAGTTTTAATTTTTTCACATTTGTAAATGGCATTATGATTGTGCTTTTTAAAAAAGAGTCAATATCTTAGATGTACATACTATAGTATTTCTGATGAGATATTTTATATCTGACAGTTAATTTCCAATAATCTAGTGTAGTGGAATGTGGGGTTATAAATGAAACAAGATTGGCCATATAGCGATAAATGTTGAATCCAAGTAATCAGTACTTAGTAACAGTTTAGTCACTAAGTCGTGCCGACTCTTGGGACCCCATGGACTATAACTTGCCAGACTCCCCTGTCCATGGGATTCTCCATGCAAGAGTACTGGAGTGGATTGCCATTTCCTTCTCCAGGGAATTTTCCCAACCCAGGAATTGAACCTGGGTCTCCTACACTGCAGGCAGATTCTTTTCCAACTGAGCTAGGAGAGAAGCCCAGTACATAGTTATGAGGGAATCAGTACATAGGGGCTCATTATTCCATTCTTTCTACTATGTCTATGTTTGGAAATTTCCAAAACAAAAAATTTAAGAAAAAATTCAATATTTATGCAATCTTTGGAGAGTGCTGCTGTTCAAAAAAAAGGACACGGGGTACTAGACAGCAAATTATTTTCTGTATTTCACTTGCTTTAGGTTCTCTCTCTTTTTCTTTTTTCTTGAAAGGGTTCTGTGAAATTGTACATTTCAAGACGAATATAAAAAGTAGTATGTATTTATCCATAATTTCCTTTTAGTAGTTTCTGGGTGTCTCCTATATACTTCCAATTATAGCAAGGAGAGTAAATAATTCCCCCTAATTTGGTCTTAACACTCAACTGCTGTCACATTAATTGCTACCTTTGTGTAGCTGCTGCCTAGCAATACATTACTAGATAGGACAGATATTTTAGAATCTAAATTCAGATATTAACTTAGCAAGTTTTTAATTTCTCATTAATTTACTCTTTTTAAGGTGAATAAATTTTAATTCTGTTTTTGGCTTAGTTCTTTATTATAATCTGGGAACATTTTGTTTTAGAGGAGTCTCCAGAACTACTTTTTACCCAACAATGTTAGAAAGATAGTTCCACAATATTTTAACATTTCTAGCTACCAATTATTTTTATATCCCTAATTAAGACAATCTTGCTACCCTTACCACCAATATCCCTCACCACCATGTGAAGATATGACTTGAAGATGGCTGTCTGCAGACCAGGAAGAGCACTCTTCCCAAACAACTAAGCTGGCCCTTTGATTTTGGATTTCTCAGCCTTCAAAACTGTGAGAAATAAATTTCTATGCTTAAACCTCCCAGTCAATGATAATTTGTTACTTGCAGCCTTAACTAAGACATGGAGTTTGGTGTTTTATAAGCCTAGATAGCAATTTTGTAAAGTGATAAAAGTTAAGCAAACAACTAAATTTAAGGACAGAACAGCTAAATACAGAGAGTTGAAACTATATTATCTAGCTCAAACCTTGGAGAAATGGGAGTGTAAATTTAAAATGGTTGTTTCCTGCTCTTGGTTCTTCAGTACTAGACAGTGTTCTTTCCTACTCTTGGTTAATAACATGCATATCTAAAATTAAGCCTCTTATGTTGCCTTGGATTCTGTTACTTTAAATAGGCATCCACCAGATTATAATTTTTACTTGTTTGAAGATTGTTGGAGTCTGATATTAATTTCTTTCCTGCCAAAAAATCACAATAGGCAAGCTGGAAGTCAGAAACAATTATTCAGGATAGTACAATTAAATTGGCTTTTCTCCCAGCATCTTTCTTGTTACCTTTAATTATCGCTGGAGTCTGAAGTTCAAGGAAACAGTCATAGGAGAAGAATTCTTTTACAAAGAGAGGAGGAGAGGGAGAGAGATTGTGAGAGAAAGAGTCCATAGTTTTCCTCAAACAGAAGTGGTACTTTCCACAATGTATTCTAAAAACTGTTATGTAATCTAAAATTGCTCCCTGGAAATGATCGAGGGAGTGCTAAGCTTGGAGGATAACAGTTGCTTAGAAGCAACTAAGATGAATAAAAGTCCTACGATTTCTTTCTAAGACTTCAAGGCTAATTCAATGATGTGGTTATGTCTAAATTGCTAAGCTTAAAATAATTGCCTCATGAATAGTCTTATTGATTATAACTGAAAAACACAGAGGATCTGTGTTCTATTTTTAGTTTAAACATATGCTCTTTGTCGAGGAAGCTGAGAGATGCATTTAGTCAACTTTCTGAAAGAGTAAACTGTGATGTGTGGATGAGAGGAGAGAGAAAACAGTTCCTAACCTCCATAAGCTCTCAGCTACACAAGTTGGAAGAAAAATATTTATATATATGAATTAATTAATATTGCAAGAATAAATTGTGTAGGACTAATTACAAATGCCTCTGAATTCAGAGTGGGAGAAAGCAGATGAGTGAGAGTTTTGTGTGAGTGAGAGAACGTATTTGAAATTGTATACGAAGTCTGAAACTGAGAACTCAGGTTTAAATTCCGGCATGTGGTAAGAGTCTAAAAATGGTGGATCCAAAATACACCCAAATCAAGATTGGTAGTTTTATTTAGTTGGCTCTTCAATTTGGTGCTTTCAACCATGAAGTTAATAGTTGAAACTGAGGAAGATTACACATTTATAACATGAAATCGAGTTCATTACTGAATAGCCAAATTAAATAATTTCGATGATTGAAAATTATGCATACATAAACATTATACCCTGCTACATTTCAACATTTATAGTTACTTATATTCTTGAGACTATTTTGGATCTCCTTATATGCAACACTGTAAATCTATAGGACTCTTTGACATATCGCTAGAACACTGCCTGGCACACAGTAGGCACTCAATAAGAATTCTTGAGGACCTCCCTGGTAGTCTAGGGATTGGGAATCTGCCTGGTAATGCAAGGGACATGGGTTTGCTCCCTGCTACGGGAAGATTTCACATGCCTTGGGACAAATGAGCCTGTGTGCCACAACTACTGAGCCCACATGCCCTAGAGCCCGGGCTCTGAAACGAGAAGCCATCGCAGTGAGAAGCCTGTGCATTCAGCTAGAGAAAACCCACATGCAGCAATGTGGCAATGAAGACCTAGAGCAATCAAAAATAAATAAATAAAATTATTTTTAAAAGAATTGTCAATTCATTCTCCATTATGCATGCATGTGTATATATGCATATATTCAATATGACTTTATCTATAGTCATTTGAATTACCCTTAAGAATAAGTCAGTAAAATAGTTATAAGTGTGAGTTATGTTTATGAGAATGACTATGATTCACAATGTTGATAATCTTTTCCCACAGAGAAATACACATACACACTTAAAAATTTTGAATTACAAAAAAGCAACAGATGCCTGTTGTACAATTTTTAATAATTTATAAATTTAATATTCAGAGATATGAAAAATAAAAAGTGGATGCTTTTCATATTTTTTAAGCACAAACATATGTATAGTTTATTTTTAACACAGAATCATACTACATATTTTCTTTCTTGATTTTCCATTCAACCATATAGTGGATAATTTTTTTTCCACCAATGCAACTTCTTTCTTAGCATTACAACACATAAATATACTATAATTTATATAACCATTTCCTCTTGGTTGAAATAAGATCGTCTCCATTTTTTTAATATCATAAACAATATTTCAGGTAATATCATTGCACACGTATCCTTTACTTGTGTGTTTTTATAGGAGAGGTTCTGAGAAGCAGAACTGTTGAACCAAAAGGTAGGAATGTTCTAAACTTTGATGGAAGATCTGTATTTTAATCGTTACTCTTATATTCTCAATCTTGGCTTTCTGACAAGGAATCCATCCAACCAAAGAAACTATCAATTTCTTCCTCATTCTATGGGCTCTGCTTCCCAGTGGGGAGCCTGCCCTAGCTACTGCAGATTCTAGTGGCTTATTGTTGCTACTTCCTTGAGAAGTGATAAGGCTGGGTTGTTTTTATCTCCAGAATATGGACTTACATATTCTTTCCTTTTAGAATATGTATGATTTTTTTTAAAACTGGGAAGGATCTTACAGATCAATCCCCTTATTTGGGGGGGCATACTTTTAGTTGCAGGCAAAAGAAAAATAATTCAAACTGGCTGAAACACTAAAAGGAATCTATTGGCTCACATTAACAGACAAATTTCAGATACTGAGCTGGCTTCTTGTGTGATTTGACCCAGAGTTCACAATACAATCTGCTTTTCAGAGTTTCTCTACTGTCTGCACTGACCTGTATGTTGGCTTCATCCTTGGTCTGGCTTTCCCCCATAGGGCTACCAGCAATTCTGTATTCTTCCTTACTGACACCCAAGATGAGAAGATGGTGCTCCTTCCTCCAGACTGTCAAACAAATGTTCTGAACCTCACACTAAGTAGACCAGCTTAGGACAATTGTACATCTCCAAATCATTAACCTTTGAAAGGGTCATAGGTTCACAAAGCCTCACCCTAGAGTTAGTGGTAAGGCCAATCCCACCCAAACAACATCCAGGCTACACAATGAAGGGAGGAGAATGGATTCTGATTAAACAAACATTCCTTAGGGAGGAACTTCCTTTCCTCTTGCCTCATGTTTCCATAAGGAGGGACTTCTACTACTGTAACACTTGTGGCCCCTCCTTTACCCTTGCTTACTGTTCTGGTGGGTGATGGATAGTAAAGTCTAACATTCATAGTCCTCATTTCTCTGATGGAGGAAGCTAATCTAATTAAATGTTGCAAGCATTGAAGATTCAGCTGTTTTCTTTCCTCCTGGAACTTACATGGGATGGCAATACTAGGGTAAACGCAGATGCTCTGCAGCCTCAAATGTTCCCTTCTCTGTGCTGTGTCAGGGTATGGCCTGGGGGAAGATTTCTGAACACAAAATGCAATCTATCAACAACTGAGGAAATAAATTTATCATATTTTAAATATAGTTTGATATTGTTTCAAGAAGTAGACAGATAAGGTACACTTAGTTTCTATAGGTTTATGTGTTTATAGTTATATAGAGATCTTGAGGGCTTCCTGGGTGGTGCTAGCAGTAGAGAACCTGCTTGCCAATGTGGGGAGATGTTTAGAGACTCGGGTTCGAGCCCTGGGTTGGGAAGATCCCCTGGAGGAGGGCATGGCAACCCACTCCAGTATCCTTGCCTGGAGAATCCCATGGATAGAGGAACCTTGCAGGCTGCAGTCCACAGGATTGCACATAGTTGGACACGACTGAAGTGACTTAGCATGCACTCACACAGAGATCTTTAAAACTACAGAAATACAGCTTCTTTTCATATCTTTTGAATCAGGGGCTGAGTGGATGTGTAGACAAGTCTTATACCTTTTAGCCTGGGGTAGCCTGAAGGTTTTGTCCAATTCTTCCTATCAACATTCTCCAGGCCAAATCACACTTAAATATGTGTTCTTTTGGCTACAAGTGCAAAATCCCAACTTAAATTATCTTAGGCAAAAAAAAAAGTCAAATTGACAATAACGATAGAGGATGCTTGTTCCATTTGTCTTTTCTGTCCTGGGTGTCAGTCTCATTCTTCTCTCTCACTGCAGACTATTTTTCTTCACATAACAGAAACATGACCACTGGTATCTCCTGAGGTTTTCGGCTTACAACACTGGCCATCTGCAGAGAGACTACCTCAACTCTCTGGACCCTAAGTCCAAGACCAATGGGGAATCGCTTTTTGGCCCAGCTTGAGCCATAAGCCTTCTTTAGACCTATCAGTTCTTCTGAGAGGAGTGCGTATGTGTGTATGTGTGTGTGTGTGTGTGCACGCATTTGTGTGATGTTGTAGCATATCATTGTAGCTCCTGAGAGAGCAATTTGGTTGGCATGAAAGGAAGGAGGTCTCAGAGGGAGGCAGCCCTGAGAAAACAATTACACGTAAATCTACTAAAGTATTATTGGAAAAAAGAGAAAGAACAGGACTAGATGATGAAAAAGAACTAATGTTGGGTAGTTTATGTGAGGTAGAGGGAGAAAAGAAGGTCTAGATATTTCATTGAGAAAGTAAGGAAACATTCTTCACATGAAACTTTAGATAGGACAGACATACTCAAAATGTTGACTAATCTTGTGCCTTATTTACTTTCAAACACTTCAGTAAAATGGAGGAGGAAATGACAACCAGCTCCAGTGTTCTTGCCTGGAGAATCCCATGGACAGGGAAGCTTGGCGGGCTATAGTCCACAGGGTCACAAAGAGTTGGACACGACTGAGCAACTAAGCACCCATGCACTTCAGTAAAAAAACAATTGAATGGCTAAATGTTAATATTCAAACTGGGTGATGGGGGAATAGTCAAATTTATAGAATTATAAAGTACCCTGGTAGATGGTAGGGGCAGGAGGTTGGGACAAGGGAGGGAGAATGGGTAGCTGGTGTTCAGTGGGGACAGAGTTTCAATTTAGGAAGATGAAAAGTTCAGGAGGACGATGGTGAGAGTTCTACAACAATATGAATGTATTTAGTGCCCTTGAACTATACTGTTAAATACGGTTAAAATAGTATATTTTATATAATGTGACTTTACCATAACAAAAAATTTTTAAAAACTAAGTGATGGGTATACAGGTGTCCATTATTCTAGTCTTTCTGTATGCTTGAAAAATGTTCATCACAAAAGAAAAAATAATCAAATTCTGAAGTGGACCTCTGATGAGAAATCATAAGCAGCACAGAGGGAAAAGATTAGTCAACTCAGATAGAGAGATTTCATAGACATCAGAGGGCTTCCCAGGTGGCTCAGTGGTAAAGAATTGGCCTGCCAATGCAAGAGACTCAGGAGACACAGGTTCAACCCCTGGGTCTGGAAGATCCCCTGGAGAAGGGAATGGCAACACACTCCAGTTTTCTTGCTTGGACAGTTCCATGGACAGAGGAGCCTGGGGGACTATAGTCCATGGGGTTGCAAAGAGTCAGACATGACTGAGTGTGCGCACACACACACACACAGACACCAGAGCTGAGAAGGCCTTAGATAGTCTACAATCTAGTCTTTGGTTTTGTTCCCAGTCCCACCATGGACAATGTATGTTTGGGTAAGTCACGAAAGTCCCATGGAACTTAAAGCATTTTTATTTGTCAAATGAGGGAGCAAGCTTAGCTGATTTCAAATATTTTGTGTTAAACTCATTCAAAGCTAGCTAAGCCGAGCTCTCGGGTATCAGCACAACCAAGAAAGTGAGTCACCCCTACTGCCTGGCATTCAAGGCTCTTCATGCTCTGGCTCCAACTGAACTTCTGTCCTCTATACACTTTTATACCCCAGTCATTTCTTCTGTCGGAGAAGGCAATGGCAACCCACTCCAGTGTTCTTGCCTGGAGAATCCCAGGGATGGGCGAGCCTGATGGGCTGCCGTCTATGGGGTCGCACAGAGTCGACACGACTAAAGCGATGCAGCAGCAGCAGCAGCAGCATTTCTTCTGTGTCTGAATGTACCCTCCCAGTTTTACCTCCTATTTCTCTTATAAGACCATCTCAAAATATGACTTTTGTGGTATCATACTGGATTCCTTAATAAGATCGGACTTCTGTTCACTATATCCCACATATTTATAGAACATGTCATGTGGAATATACAATATTTTACTTTTTACTCTTTCTTATTGGTATTTTAATTAGTTTTGAAAAATATTTTCCTTCCTTGTTGCTGTTCAGTTGCTCAGTCGTGTCTAATTCTTTGCGACCCCATAGACTGCAGCATGCCAGGCTGCTCTGTCCTTCACCATCTCCTGGAGCTTGCCCAAACTCATGTCCATTGAGTCCGTGATGCCATCCAACCATCTCATCTCTGTCATTCCCTTCTCCTCCTACCTTCAACCTCTCCCAGCATCAGGGTGTTTTCTAATGAGTCAGCTCTTCGCATCAGGTGGCCAAATATTGGAGTTTCAGCTTAAGCATCAGCCCTTCCAATGAATATTCAGGATTGATTTCCTTTAGGATGGACTGGTTGGATCTTGCAATCCAAGGGAATCTCAAGAGTCTTCTCGAACACCATAGTTCAAAAGCATCAATTCTTCAGCACTCAGCCCTCTTTACAGTCCAACTCTCACATGCATACATGACTACTGGAAAAACCATAGCTTTGACTAGACGGACCTTTGTCAGTAAGGTAATGTCTCTGCTTTTCAATATGCTGTCTACTTGGTCATAGCTTTTCTTCCAAGGAGAAGCATCTTTTAATTTCATGGTTGCAGTCACCATCTGGAGTGATTTTGGAGCCCAAGAAAATAAAGTCTGTCACTGTTTCCATTGTTTCCCTATCTATTTGCCATGAAGTTTACCCATCTATTTTCCTTTCTGCTAGACTATAAACTCCTGAAGAAGAGGGCTTGTGTCTTATTTAGTTTCATATTCTCAGACCATTAGCATAATGACTTAGACAAAAGGTTTTTTATAATCTTAGACCCATCGTTTAAGGTGGAAACAGATTTATGCAAAACTGTGAGTTGGCTGTTTTGCTTCCAAACTCTATTTTTTTGGGGGGGGAGGGGGGTTGCACTGGGTCTTCGTTGCAGTACAAGGGCATTCTCTAGTTGTACCTTGCATGGGGCTTCTGGTTACAGTGCTTGGGCTTCTCTTGTTGTGGAGCACAGGCTCCAGATTGCATGGGCTCAATAATTGCAGAGTACAGGCTAAGTTGCCCTGAGGCATGGGAGATCTTAATTCCCCAACCAGCTATCGAACCATGTCCCTTCATTGGAATGTGGATGCACAATCTTTGGACCACCAGGGAAGTTCTGCCACCAAACTCTTATTGGCATAAACTAATGCTTTTTCTGAAATTAATGATGAGAGAATATGATTATTGATTTTCCAAATAATTTTTCATTGTGGTAAGATTTTCCCAGAAAGCTTTTTAGCTAGCAGAAGAAAATGTTGCTCAAAAAGTTGTACCACAAAAGAAAATCTTTTGTTGGAATTGTGATTATTTGGCATGTTTTGTGCTATGGGATTGTTGCCTCCATTGTAGGTTTCCAGTTGGGCAGCATATGTACCAGGAACAGCAGCAGAATGGAAGGCAATGTTGAAAGTATTTGAGCAATGATCTCTAAAGGACTCTCTGGTAAAACCTCCAATGGAAGGAATGACTTATTTGTGGAGAGGTTCAGCCATGCCAGGGTTTGCTGCCTGCAGGAGGCACAGGAATGAGGAATTAACTGATTACTGCTAACCTGGCATAACATATGGTGACTCTGACTACTAGTAAAATGTGGTTCAAGGAATGTCTAGGGCTCTGACTAGTTTCTTTAGCAATCCTGTCTCTCTTGGTTATGAATATGTGTAGACGACATGGTGGAAAGGAAGAATGGTATCAACAAGGATTATCTTAACATGGGAATAGAGATATGATCTCTCCCCTCCTCAACACAGTTTAAATACCTTGTAAGGTTTAAGTCATTTTATTCACTTAGCTAATTTATTTTTGTGTCATCATTTTAGAGGAAAACATATGTTCACTGATGTATAGTTAATTCTTTCTTTCTTTCTTTCTTTTTTTTGCTGAGATCTTCCTCACGCAGGATTTTCTGCTATCTTAGACTCTCTAGCTGTGGCACACAGGCTTAGGTGCTCCAAGGCATGTGGGATCTTACTTCCCTGTCTAGGGCTCAAATCCGCTTCCTCCGCATTACAAAGCGGACTCTTAAATACTGTATCACTAGGGAAGTCTCTCTTGGTTATTCTTTCAACTTTGTTTTATTGTAGCTTAATGCAGAATATACCACAGTGTTGCTCTGAAGTGATAATTAGGAACATACCCAGGTATTTTCAAATTAGAGTTTTAACCTTGTCACAAGTGATATTTCTATTGAAATCTTTAGGGAAGAGTTGAGCCACAAAAGATCCCACATAGCACACTAAGATCCAGCACAGCCAAATAAAATTTTTAAAAAGTCAATTACTTTTCAAATCAACAAAAGTACCATATCCCTTGGCTAGTTCAAACATTGAATTAGTTTTCTATTGTCTTCTATTAATCTAGAATCAAACATTCTGTAAGGATCCACCAGCAAAGACAGGAGAAACATATACACATCCTGTCATTTCCCTCCCCTCCTTATTAGTGAAATTGTTGTACATATTTCAGTTCTGTCTATATGGGAAAAAGCAATCATTTTATAATAGCAAATTAGCATATGTTCATAAATATGTCACGGATAGAGTTTCTGTATTTTCTTAGCAGCAACAACAACTTTTTACTACCTAGATAATCACCCTTCTTTCATTCATTTAATAAACATGAATTGAGGGGCTAGGTGGACCAGGGTTCGGCTAGACACTAAAAATAGAAACAGGCTGAACCTAGCAGAATCCTGATTCCTGCTCTGGTGGAGCTTATAATCCAGTTGAGCAGACAGACATAGAAAAGGTCATTGTAATTGTTTTGAAGGAAGAGTTCAGGGTGCAGTAGGAGCTAAAGGTGCACTATCCAGGCTGAGGCTCATTCTGATATTTTGATTCTTCTTACACTTCAAACCTGAAGTGAAAGTGAGGGTACAAGTTACAGTAAATGATGGTATGTGTGTGTGTGCTCCATGGACTGTAGCACATCAGGCTCCTCCACGGGATTTTCCAGGCAAGAATACTAGAGTGGGTTGCTATTTCCTCCTCTGAGGGATCTTCCCAACCCAGGGATGGAACTTGTGTCTCTGGGGTCTCTTGCACTGTTAGGCAGGTTCTTTACCACGGAGCCACCTGAGTGAGTGAGTGTTCAGTTGCTCATTCGACTCCTCCTCTTTGCAACCTGATGAACTGTAGCCCTCCAGGCTCCTCTATCCATGGGGTTCTCCAGGCAAGACTACAGAGTGGCTGTAGTCTTCTGGACTCAGGGATCAAACCCGCGTCCTTTAGTCTCCTACATTGGCTGGTGGGCTCTTTACCACTAGCGCCACCTGGGAAGCTCACTGAACTTCCATACATATCTTCCAGGGTGAACAATTTCCAGTCAAATAATTGAGGCTCGTTCCCTCAGTTCACCTCCCTGGAAGATTTGCTAGTGTGTCTACCGGAAGTGTTACGCTGCACACCCACACGCTCCCCCTACCCGACCCCGTGCCTTATACCCAAATCCCTAAAAAAGAGTACCGAAGTGGTGTGGAAGGGATGAAAATGTGGAGATAGTATGGATTTAGTTTTTCACTTTTCAAGGGAGGAAGAGTAGATCTGTGATGTCGTTGTGAAGAGTGGGAAGTCAGAGGAAAGAGCAGGGTAAGAAATCCATAGCCTTGTGAAGAGAAGAGTTCAAGGTTTGAATTCTTTTTGCCCTATCAGCCGCTGATTGTACCTGCTGGAAGAGCAGATAAGTTCAAATGAGTACAGAGCTGGGGAACTGGAGCGCCGTGACTACATTACACTGACCTGGAAAATGTCAGGATAAATTACGGAATGGGTCGGCTAGGGGAAGCTGGTAATTGTGGTCATTTTCGAAGAATCAAAGCTTTGTGGATATTGAGTGGGTTTTTCGTCTTCTTTGTGCCATTGAGCAGGCACCAATTCGGTGAGGAAGGATGGCTTGTGAGCTGTGAGCGGGTTTGAGCGCTGGTGGAAGGATTCAAGGACTACGATCTTAAAATAAGATAGACATCCGCATTTGTCAGTTTAAAATATGTTGATGGTCCAGATCGTTATGGGAAATGATTTCCGAGCAGCCGTTAACCTTTCCCAAAGCTGCATTTCTTTCTTAAAAATTCAGGATAGGAAGCATCCCCTCTGCGGCTTTGCCTCTTGGTGGCAGCCGGAGGCGCGTGTGTGGGGTCGCCCCTGCGCCGCAGCCCCCTCCGCCGGGCTGGCACGAATCCCGCCGGCATCCGGCGCTCCCTCCGAGCCCGCTGGACGCGCGCGCACGTACAGCCGGGACGCGCGCTCCCGCCCGTCGCGCGCGCGCCCTCCCCTGCGCGTCCCCGCCCTCCCCGCGCTCCCACCGCCAGAGCGCCGCTCAGCTGACCGGCGGGCGCCAGACGCCGAGGCTCCCAGCTCGCGAGCGCCGCTGCGGCGACGCGGGCCTCTCACGGCGACACTCCCCCCGTGCGCCCCGCCCGCGCCGGGCCCCGGGAGCGGGACCGACTGGGCACGAGCTCGAGGCCGCTTCCCCGGCGCCGAGCGAGGAGCGAGGCTGCGCTGACGAGCGGCGGCGGCCGCGCGGCCATGGGCTCGCCTGGGTCGCCCTAGGGCGGGCGCGCGGAGACCGAAGCCCGAGCGGCAGCCTCGGCAGCGAGTCCTCTCAGGCGACGGCGGCGGCAGGAGCCGCGCGGCCGGGATGAGCGGGAGCGGCGCGGCGCCCGGCCCGGCCTCGGGCTCCTCCCCGGCCGCCTGCCGCTTCGCGCACTACTTCGTGCTGTGCGGCATCGACGCGGACAGCGGGCTGGAGCCGGACGAGCTGGCCGGTAAGGCCGGGCTGCGGCAGCGCGGAGTCCCCTCAGGGACGCGGGGGACGCGCGGGAGGCGGGGTGCCGGCTCCAGACAAAGTCAGCTCCCGGCGGCGCCCGCTCGCTGGCCGGCCAGGCTCTCGGGCCGCGCTGTAATGACATTGTTATTTATTCCGCGTGCAGGGTGCTCTGCGGAGCCCGCGGGCGCCCGCGAGCGCCCGCGAGCCGTCCCCCTCGCCCGCAGCCGCCCGCGGAGGCGGCCGGTGAGTCACCGGGCGCGTTAACTCCCGGCCTCGCTGCGCTCCCGCCCCCCACCCTCAGCCCCGACCTCGAAGTTTCAGCCTCGGCACGTGACGCGGCGCCCCGACCCTTCGAGGAGGGGGCGTCGGAGGCCGTGGGGCGGGAGTCCAGCCAGGCGGCGGCGGCGGCCGGCTGGGCGAGCGCCGGGCGGGCGGCTGAGTGGACTTCATCCTTGAGGGTTCGCGGTCTGCGCCGCCTCCGGCCTCGGGTTCTGCGCTGACGGTGCAGTCACCTTTTGGAATCCTGTCGATTTGGCAGTATCGCGGGGGCTGGCGAAGATCTTTGAACCTCGGGACTTAGGGCGATGCTTTGTTGATACCGCCTATAGGGTTCCGAGTTTAAGTAGTTATAGACATTCCCACTCAGTTGGGTGCACCGAGTGTTGCTGCCTGGGTTTTCCCGGAGGGGCATCGTGCGTCCTCTTGACTCATTATTTGATGGCGCAGTGCGGGGCTGAGCTGGGGAGCAGCCTCTGGAAAGGGGGCTGTTAAAGGCTGGTGGTGGAGGGGGCAGGGGTGTGTGCTCAGTGTCAGGAGGAGCCTGGGGAAAAACAACTGATTTCATTTTTCACGCCTGTTTCTTTCTGCTTGCCTTCTTGGGTTCTGAATCTCGATTTTTTTTTTTTTTGACGTGTGAGACAAGTGACATCTACCGCTTGAACTTTATCTGTGTCAGTGTTAAACACTTAGGTCATAGCCTTTCAGAACAGCTTTTTTGGACATAGCATTCTGGATTGCACCAGTGTGTGTGTGTGTGTGTGTGTGTGTGTGTGTGTGTGTGTGTTCCTTTTTTGGCGGGGAGGGGATGACTGTGAAGAATGTATTAAATAATAAACACTAGTAAACAGAACTGTTCAGCCTTTAGAACAATACCCACCAACTCACCTCTTAGCTAAGTGAATATCTTAAGTCAGTTTCACAGCAAAACATTTTCAACAAAAGCTATGCCTAATTTTACTTAAAAATTTCATTTGAAAAGAGAGATGAGTACCAGGCTATGTGTAATTATATATTCCTGTTGTTTCTTCCTGTGCATACTAAGAATGGCTTTGTTAAAGGGTACAGAGTTAGAAAAAAATGTTTGGAGAGATTCCTCTTTCAGGATTGGTGAAGGGGTTCTTAGGTTTCTAGAATCCCTTTCCCCCTAAACATTTCCCTAAACCTTTATGACACTGAGTCACTTGGAGATCTTCTGTCAGTAGCTACTGATGACTGGAAAAAGCCTGTGTTTTTTTCTTCATCAAGTCTGTATGTCTAGTAAAGCTAAAACACCTGTAAATGTGACCTGAGTCTCTTTGGGCATAGTGCAAATGGCTTTAACAAAACAGTAAAAAAAAAAAAATTTATGCATTCATTCAGTAAGTAGTTTTGAAAGCCTTTACGTGTAGATTGTGTTCTAGGCACTGGGCTCAGCTGTAATCAAAGTAGTCAGAAAAATCACTGCCATCATAGAGCTTACACTGTAGTGTAAAGAAATAATAAACATGTAGATTTGTCAGAGGTTATTAAGTGCTATGAGGAAAAATACATCTGGGAGATGAGAGTAGGGAAATGCCAACAGAATGATGGAATTTGTAGGGTTGTAATGATTTTAAATAAGATGGTTAGGAAAGGCCTCATTGATAAGGTAATGTTTGAAAAGAACCCTAAAGGAGGTGAGGAAGCTGGCCATGTGATTGTCTCAGGGAACAGCATTGTAGGCAGAGGAAACAGCGTGTGCAAAGACCTGAGGTGGAAGAGTTCCTAGTTTTGTGGTAACAGCAAGGAGGCCAATACTGATACTGAGTAAGACCGAGAGTAGTAGCTGTCATCATTGAGAAGAAGTAGGGCTTCATAGACTGTTAGACTTATAGATGGGAAACCATATCACTAGGCTTTGAGCAGTGTAATGAGATCAGATCTGCTTTCTAAAAAGATGGCTGTGGTTGCCATGTTGACTAGACTATATAAAGGGCAAGATAGAGGCAGGCCAGTTAGGAGGCTGTTTTTCAGTTTTTGAGGTGAAAGTTGTTGGAGGTTGGACCAAGTTATGTGGTTAGAAGCTGAGTATATTTTGAAGGTAGAGCCAGCAGGACTTGGTGATGAATTGAGTATGGTATTCATAATAAAAGAAAATGATAAAAAAATGACTCCAAGATTTTCTCCCTAAACAATTACAAGCACCTGTTTACTGAAATTGGAAGACTGATGGAGAAGCTGGCTGGAGATGATCAGTTTAGTTTTGGCCATATTAAGTTTGAGGTACCCATTAGACATGCAGATAGAAATACCAAGTAGGCAAGACATCTATCAGCACCCCTAACTTTATTTTTAGGTGTAAGTTGAAAGCCTTGAAGATGGGTGTTGTCAAAACCCAGGGAGTGGATGTAGATAGAAAAGAGAAGAGGCTCGAGGATTGAGACCTGGGGATATAGCGACATTCAGAGGTGAGAAGGATGAGGTGGAAACAACCAAGGAGTTTTAAGAAATGCGGCTAGTGTGACAAGAGGAAAACAAGAGAATGTAGTATCATGAACCCAACTACCAACTTCTTAACTTTTTCCACAGAGCTAAATTTAGGGATCAGGAAACAAGGCTGGTGAGTTAAGCAAATTAGTCACAAGGTTGTTTCTGTTTTGCTGCATTAATTTCAAAGTCAATGATAGTTAGGTTTTACTTTTTATTTTACTTTTCTGGAACTGATCTATTTTTATCGTACTGTTTCTTAGCAAGTTGTCACCTCGCCTGTAGAAGATCTTAATTAATTTCTATTAAACATTAACTGGTTGCTTTATAGACTTTTTCTTAACATATACATATTCCTAGAATTTACACTTTGCAGGTGGTGGGTCATTGTTATCAAATGAAGGACACAAACCATATGATGAAGTAACAGTTAAATAGACTGAAATCTTATGAGAAGTGAGATCTTGTAATAAAGTGATCTGGGCTTTATCTTGCTTTTTACACACTCCTCCAGTAAAGCTTTGCTTTACCAACAATGGAAAAGACTTCTTTCATCACATATAGGTCTTTTAACAACTGAAAATAATTTAAATATATATAAATTTAAAATATTTTTAAATGGAAGTCCTAGAGATTTTATGGAGGTGTCTCTCTCTATATATGTATACTGATACAGCAGTATTGGGCTTCCCAGGTGGTGCTAGTGGTAAAGAACCCACGTGCCAATGCAGGAAACATAAGAGATGTGGGTTCGATCCCTGGGTCAGGAAGATCCTCTGGAGGAGGGCATGGCAACCTACTCTAGTATACTTGCCTGGAGAATCCCATGGACAGAGGAGCCTGGCGGGCTACAGTCCATAGGGTCGCAAAAAGTCGGACACAACTAAGTGACTTAGCATGCATGCACGCACAGCAGTATTGCCTCTTGTTCTTCTCTGCCATGTCTTAGCTATTGTGCTTCTCCTACTCACCGTGTATTTTCAAGATGCATTTGATCCATAAAAAAAAAAAAGTCCCTTAAATGTTAAAGCAGAAATATATTTAAATTTCCTTTAATGTTAAAGATAAGATGTTTCAGACTGACTGTTGCATAAAGAGGAAAGGAGGTGTAAATAGAAGTCACTGGAATTAGTTGATGTGAAGGGAAGTAGGTATCATTTTGAAATTTTCCTTTATGTCTCTCATTTCCTCTAAGACTGAGCTGTAGGAATTTATGTGGCTTGATTTACAGTAACAGATCTTTTAGGCAGTGAAGAAATGAAGGATGTAGTTAGACCTTTACTCAAGTAAAGGTAAATATGCAAGCCCCTAAATGTTCCATCCCCCAAGAGGGAAAGGTCTTTGCCGCTCTCTTTCATAGTACCTTGTGCATAGTGTTTAATAAGTGAATATAAGATTTTCAGATGAGTCTGCAAATTGTTTGGTGACCAGAATATTCTTAAAGCTTTTCCATGGTAGCTTGGATTCAGGAATGCTGATAGATATGGAAGTCTGATGGATGAGATCCCTGCTTTGTTTCAAGACCTTTGTTTCCAGATCTTCCTTGGTGCCTCCAGCTGTTTATTTTTAGCCTTGGTGTCTTGGCTGTGGTTTAGAGCTTAGAGGCAGTGAAGACCATGTTCTGAATTCAGATATAAAATTTCGTTAAAACGACAGTATCATGCCACAGTAGTACTGGAAGGGACCTTAGACATCATTTAGAGTGGAGAAACCAAGACTGAGATTTTAAGATCTCAGAGATCCCATTTGATCAGAGCAGGCAGCAGACTAAAGCCTGGTTCTTCTTTTTTTTTGGCCATGCCATTCAGCTTGTGTGATCTTCCACAACCAGGAATTGAAACCAGGGCTCCAGCAGTGAGAGCAGCAAGTCCTTAACCACTGGACCACCAGGGAATTCCAAGCCTGGTTGTTGTAATGCACAAAGCTGCATTGTTATTTAAACTCAAAAAAACATGAGCTTAACATGAGTTCAGCTAGCATTTCAGGATTACTCTTAATCCAGACTGAATGTCATAGTCAAGACTGCTAAAGTAAGTCTTTTAAAAACCATGGCCAGGTGTACAGGGATGGGTGGGATAAGAGCTTCCCTGATCTGACCACAATTGGTAGTGCCTCAATTGTTAACTTTGCTGACATCCTTGGTCCACAGTAGATTATGTTTGGGAGTTTGGAAGGTCGGGCCTAGTAACTGGGGTGCTGGGGAAGGAATAATACAAGGATTGACTTCCATTCCAATGGAGCCAAAGAAGATTCAAGGTCTAATTGCTGCGGTATAGTGATACTTGATTTTAAAAATCCACTGGGAATAAAATGCTTTATAGTGAAATTGTCCCAACAGTGAGGGCAACTAAGTCCCTGTGGTAACCCTAGGGCTCAGGCATCTGCTTCACTTGTTCATGCAGGACATACCAGCATAGGGAGCTCAGAAGAGCAGAGAAGATGAGATGGTTAGCAAAGAGGGAAGGAGGGAGGAACATAAATGTCTTTGGAGGAGAACTAGTAAGAGAAAGGAGAAGGGGATGAGAAGATAAAAGGAGGCTGGAGATGGGCACATACATAATATCCACTGCTGAGGAGTTGAGACAGACTGTCCTGACATTCCTAAGTATATTCTTTGATTTGCATTTCCACTTCTGGTCACAGACACTCTTGGAGTAATAGAAGTAAATGTCTAGAATACAATGCATTGTTAGTCATAATTTCTGTTGAACTCCATAGGGAAGAAAACATTTTCTTCTATTATTTGTTAGAGGGTAGAGGCGGTTCCTACTTAAGGTACTTCAGTCAACTATACTTCAATTTTAAAAAATAGGTGCTTTAGGAAACAAGTGCCATATGTCCAAATCCTTAACAGTTTCGATTAATAATGACCTAAATTTTGTTTTTGGTAAAGCCATAGCTAGCTTTTATGCTTTGGATTAATTATCAATGTTAAATGCTTACAGTGTGCCAGGTTGAGGAGTATATAGGTGACAGGCCCTGTTTTGAAAAGAATCTACAATAAAATAGCAATAATAAAAACTTTCTGCATGCTAAGCACTGGCTAAATGCTTCATAACTATAACCTCATTTTATCCTGACAACAACCTTAGGAGATGGCACTATTTTCTCTATTTACAGATGAGGAAACTGAGGCTAGAGAATTTAAGTACTTTGCCTAGGTTCATGTAAGAAATGAGAAGCCTGAATTAAAAGTCTGACATGATCCGTCCATGCTTGTAACCACTACATTCAATGCCTCCTTCATAATATATACAATATCACACAGATTATAAATTCTGCCAGTACCCTACATGGGTAACCTTATAATCAAATGAGATTATTGTTTAACACCTCTGTAGAAAAAAGATGTTCTTTTTTCTGGAGAAGACTGGTCTTTATTACCTTTAAGACCTGACCTGTCTTGTCTTCTTGCAGGCAGCTCTGCATGCATTCTTTTACTCATTTATCAAAACAAAAGTAAAAAAAGAAGAGTATATATTTGATACTACTCCTGTTCTTATTAATGAATATAGCTATAAGATATAATGGAAGTATAAGGTATTTACTGCACAAATAAAAACACTACTGCCAAAAATTTTAAACCTTTTGCTCTTCTTATTGGGTTTTATACCTATATTTTCTTGGCATAAATTACCTGTCCTTAGATAAGTTTATAGTTTTTAAAAGGAACGTTGCTTGCTTGTGAAACCTTGGCTGGTGTGGCTGTCAGTACAATTGTTAAAGCTGTATGCACAGTCAGAAGCTGAGAATCTGGTCCTGGGTCTGTTTTATAGGACAGCTGTGGGCCTCAAGTGGTTTTGTATGTATTGAAGGGGTTAAATGAGGTGCTTGGTTTCTGAATTTACCACTCCTCTCTTTATGGGTCGGAAATTGTTTTTGAATTAAAAAGTAAGTATCAGTTTTTTAAAAGATTAATCCTAAATGACATAGAACATGAAGACTGAATATACCCCACATTCCACATGAGGATTGATGAGTAATTATAATCTCAGCCACAAGGAATGGAAAAAAATAAGTTAGTCTGTATTGTGCAGTTTTTTAGTAAGCTTTTTGAAATGTTAGTTCATGCGCGCTCAGTTGCTATCTTCATGGACTCTTAGAAATCCAGAGATCTCTGTTTGAAATGGCCATGTTAAGTAATCTCTAGAAGTCTGTATTCTAGCAGTGTGGATGATACTGCCAGTTCTCCACAAAATAGCCAGTGAGCTCTTAGAATAATTTTTTCTATTTAAAATTCTTCAGTAACTTTCTTTGTATTCAGATCAAGATTCAGATTCTTTATTGGTATCTTAGTTTATTCAGGCTGATATAAAAGAATACTGGGTTGCTATAAAAAATATACTGGGTTGCTTATAAACAAGGGAAATTTATTTCTCACAGTTCTAGAGGTTGGGAAGTCGAGATGAAGGTGCTAGTAGATCAAGTGCTGGTGAGGTCCTACTTGCTTGTTCCTAGATGACTGTCTTGTATGAAAGGGGTCAGGGTGTGTCTGAGATTTCTCTTATAAGAATTGTGTATGAATTCCATTCACAAGGGCTCCACCCTCATGACCTAAGCACATCCCAAAGCCCCAAGCCCCAAGTATCATCACATGAGGGATTAAATTTCAACATAGGAATTTGGGGAGTGGGAAACAGATATTCATCCGTTCACCCTGGTTGGCAGAGCCCTTCATAATCTGCTCTCTGCCTGTCTTCCCAACCTTTTCTGATTGGAACAATCTTTCCTGTTGGATTGGTTTTCTTAAAGGTTCTTAATTTAAGCATGGCAAGCTTCTTATTTCATGGCCTGTTTATCTTCTCTTCTCTCCCTAGAACCTCTTCCCCCTAGACCAGCATGGTCCATTATAATTAGTAATATAATGTGAGACACATTTGTAGTTTTAAAATTTCTAGCCATATTTAGAAAGTTAAAAAGAAACAGATGATATTAATTTTAATGATATATTTTATTTATACATCTAGGAGATTATTTCAACATATAGTCAACATAAAAATTATTCATGAGATATTTCACATTCTTTTATTCTTATAAAATCTTCAAAATCCAGTGTGTATTTTATGCTTACAGCATATCTCAGTTGGACTAGCCGCATTTCAAGTGTTTGGTAGCCACGTTTCAAGTGTTCAGTAACCACAGGTGTCAGGTAGCCACCCTTTGCACAGTGTAGCCCTACATCTTTGCAAGATTGGCTTCTTCCTGTTCAGGTTTTTGCACAAGTGTTGCCTTCTCAGAGTAGCCTTCCCAAACCATCCAATGTAAAGTGTCCTTCCTCTCCCTGCCTGCCCAAGCCTTGCAGTCTCCCTGCTTTATTTCCACATTATTTATTTCCAGGTGTATTGTACTTGACATGTCAATATTTCCCATTCGATTGTCGGCTCCTGGAGGGCAGGACCATGTCTCTCTTGTTTAGTTTTGTATACCCAGTGACTAGATTGTTTGACTAAATGAATGAAATGACTTGAGATGGGCTTTCCTGATAGCTCAGTTGGTAAAGAATCCACCTGCAATGCAGGAGACCCCAGTTTGATTCCTGGGTTAGGAAGATACGCTGGAAAAGGGATAGGCTACCCACTCCAGTATTCTTGGGCTTCCCTTGTGGCTCAGCTAGTAAAGAATCTGTCTGTAACATGGGAGAACTTGGTTTGGTCCCTGGGTTGGGAAGATCCCCTGGAGAAGGAAAAGGCTGCACACTCCAGTATTCTGGCCTGGAGAATTCCGTAGACTCTTTAATCCATGGGATTGCAGAGTCAGACATGACTGAGCAACTTTTGCTTTCACTTTCACCCAGTGACTAGATTGTTTCAATAATGAATTAAATCACTTGAGATGGATAAATATAGAACTTTTCTTTTTGTTACCAACAATAAAAGTTAGTATATTTGGTTTATTTGTGGTTTTTTTAACCTCTAAAGTGGACTAGTGTTGTTTTTTCTTGTTTTTTAAGTGGGAAACTTGAAATCGATAAAAAAAACAAGAGAGTAGAAGAATGATTAATTTTTTAAAAAGTCTATGTCAACTTTGTGGAAAGCTATCAAAATTTCTTATGTTTATAATATTTTTAGTCTATTCTTTTCCTCTTGAAATAAGCTATGATAGGTAAATAAGATTAATAAACTTTTTTAAACACCAGTTTTAAGCAATCATGCAGATACCAGCAAGTCTTCGATTTTTCTTCTTCAGCAGACAACGTCTTATTTATTTCTAAACTAGTGCCAAGTGATGAGCACATAAATGATGAGTAGAGTTTATGAAGTTTCAGTAAGTGGCTGTATGAAAGAACACTGATAACTTCAGTTGTGTTTTTGGAGAGATACTTCGGGAAATTGCATTCCATTTCCTTCTTTGTGGACATCTACATCAGTTTTGGACCTGGTCAGCCGGGACAGTTCTCCTTCTCTATAAAGTTTAATCCTTTGTAGTTTTTCCCCATTTATATTTTGTCTTTATTGTACCTTGTATAATGTTCTCTTCTGCCTGAGACTTGACTTTTTAAGATTTAATAACCTCTTAGCCAGAGATTCCAGATATTTTCAGTATGAGGCTGTATTCTACACTACTTCTCAAACGGAATGCAAGGATAGCTGTTTTAGTGTGAGGAGATGAGAACTGAGAGTTCTAGAAATAAAAATGGAAATGTTTATGTACTGCTGAGACAGCACATCTTGAGGCTAGAAAAATATGAAACAATTGCTTTCCCCTTCATCCCTGCACCTTTCCCAAGAATCCATGATTTTTACTAACTTTATTCTGAATTAAATATTGTAACTATTTTAATTAATGGATTTCTTAAGTTAGTGCCTATTATTTTCCTTTCATAAAATTTTATACATCACTGGTGTACAAAGTTAAGTTTGAAATAATGCTTTTTTTAAATGACTTTCAAAGATACATGCTAGCACTATTAAGTCAGAAGGAGCTCCAGGAAATCCCCCTTATATGATGAAGCTGTGAAAATAATTAACGTTCATTGGGCCACTAACTGCGGTTGATGATTTATAAACATTATCTTGAATCCCCACAATAACTTGAATGTATTACTATCATCACTTTATAGGTGAGGAGGCTGAGGTTTGGTGAGTTGCTGCCCAGAGTCACAGAGATAATAAAGGCCAAAGCTGGAATTGCATCCTGGTGGCCCTCTTCCATTGTGCCCTGCTGCCCCTCCAAGTCCTCCAGACCAGCTGTCCTCAGCTGCTGGGTGGTGACATATTTCCAGGCCTGGCGGCTGTGAATTGGGTCACAATTAATTATTAATAATAGTTGAGGACTTTCTGGTGGCCCAGTGATTAAGAATCTGCCTGCCAATACAGAGGACACAGATTTGGTCTCTAGTCCAGGAAGATTTCATGTGCCATGGATCAACTAAGCCCATGTGCCACAACTACTGAGCACGTAGTCTAGAGCCAGAGCTTCGCAACAAGAGAAGCCACTGTAGTGAGATGCTCTCGCGTGCAGCAGAGTAACCCCTGCTTGCCACAACTAGAGAAAGCCTACTGACCCAGCGTAGCCAAAAATTAATTAATAAAAGGTAGGTGAAATACTGAGGTTTTAAGTGGTATTTTTAAATAAGTGGAATTAATTCAATATCTGCCCTCTAATGATGCCATTCTATTCCTATGTGCTTTTATTAAGTGGTGGAAGAGAAAGTTGGTGTTACACGCACTATACCAGCAATTGTGAACAGCCCCACACAGGATGGGAAATCTATCTTATTAATGCTGCCGCCAAGCTGCTTATTCATGAGCTGTGAATAGTTTTCACATATTCCTATTCTATTAGGAATACCATTGCAAAAGTAGTCTGTTTGCTTCCCTTCCCTGTAGATTTTTTTTAAAAAATTATTCATTGTTCAGGGACACGTTATGGGAGTATGTTTTTGAACTCTTCATGCTGATCTATATTGTTTCTCGATACTTTTCTCAATTATGAAATGTGACAGTGTTTTGCCAAAGAGCTTTCTAAACTATAGGATGAAAATATGAGGTAGAATTATAATTTTAGAGTTGTAGAATTTTTTACATTCAACTCTGCTGTGGACTAGTAAGCTGAACCCTTAGATACAGCTTGTAGATCTCTAGGTTTTAAATATGAAACCCAGTTTAGAGATATTTTAAGTATTTTTTTTCTCTATATCCCAGAGGCCTTGTGATATAAATCCATCTGTCTTGCATAATTTTCTGGTGCTCTGGCGGAAAGAATCCAGGTTTCTGCTATGAAGATCTTGTTTTCTTGCCCTCTTTGTCTCCCTCTTTTCTAGTACAAGACACTCCTACTGTCATTTATTTAACATAGAATATTATTCTATAGTTTGAAGAATTATCATGTAGAACTGGTATCTAAATGAAGTTTCAGAAAGTCAGCATGGCACAAGTTTGCTCACAGGCCAGATTTTTGTGCTTTTTTGCCCCCAATCCCTTCTTCAGAGATGACCCTTATGTTCACTTTAGTCCTCATGAAGCCACAACCTGCTCTTTTGGTTCTTTTTTCTGTAATAATGGGGAGAAGATATTTTTTTTTTTTGGCAAAAATTTTAATTGTCATTAAAATCTCATAGGGAAATTCAAAGGTCTCATTGAATCCTCCAGTTAACCTTCATCCTTAGCAGCACAAGAAGGTGTTTTTATTTTATTTTATTTTTGGCTGCACTTTGTGGCTTGTGGGACCTTTATTCCTTGACCAGAGATGGAACTCCAGCCCAGCAGTGAAAGCACCAGGTCCTAACCACTGGACTGCCAGGGGATTCCTAGGGAGGAGTTCTTATTTCCCACAGCTATTCAGGTTTCATACTTTCTGCTTCTAGTATCTTTTCCATTTCCCTCATAGTCCTTTGGGAAAACAAGGACGGTCTACTAGATCAACAATATTCTTTCTATATATTAAAATTATATATATTTTTTCTCCCAGGACTAAAATAACAGAGATCGTTTTCCTATAGGCAGATGAAACATGATTATTTCATAATCATCCCATAATCTCATACAATTCCCTAACATAGAAGTCCTCCCTGTCTTAAGAATCAACACCAACATATCAACTGGAATTCCATAAGAATAAGGTATTGACTTTAATAAGAGTAGTTTGCACAGTAGGAATTTAGGACTGTACTTGAGTTTGATCCCTGGGTTGGAAAGATCCCCTGGAGAAGGACTCAACAACCCAATCCAGTATTCTTGCCTGGGAAACCCCACGGACAGAGCAGCGGGTGATAGTCCATGGGGTTGCAAAAGAGTCGACTTAGTAACTAAAAACAGCAACATATGTTAAAGTTCATGGATGATGCACTTCTGGCACCACGTTTTGTTTTACTTTCTTGGTTAATTTTATTCACTTTAAGTCTAACCCTAACTTTTAAGGAAATTTAAATGGCTGGGATAACAAGATAATAAATTGTTTAAAAATATTTCCCCATCTATGTCAAGTATGTTTTTTTTCTTAATAAATAAACTTTTGTCCAGATTTTAAAATATTCTGGCTCAGCTCTAGGGAAATGAGCTTTGGTACTTGACTGTTTGCTTTGTGCCATTGTTCATTAGAACAATGACTGTGATTTCACAGTTTATTAAAACAAAAGCGTTGGTACCATTGAGGTGATTTGATTATGCCAAAATAGGTTATTTTGTTTAGTTGTTCTCACTCCTGTCTGGCAGTGCTTATTTTTCCATTGGCAGCCCTATTGTAATTCTATTTTAAATAAATACCTGAAAGTTGTGAGGGCTCGAATGTAAAATCTTGCCTATTCCTCACAGTGAAGGATTGAGAGGCCTCATTTACTGTGAAGCAGTAGTAAGCCATCTTGTCCCTGGTGGAAGGGGCCATTGGGGAGAGAGGTATAAAGTATGTGTGTAGAGAGGGTGGAAGGTGATAGAAAACAAAAAGTTAAAACCGTACTTATTCCAAAATATTATTTTCCTGATCTTGCTGACCTGGTACTGTTACCCTGTCTTCTATGTGGAACACAGTTGTGTGGTAAGAGTGTGATAAATGGTACAGAGATATCCAGACAGATGCCCTAGATCCTGGAGTCCCCACAGTAATTGTGTGAGAGTAGTCATTACAGAATCTCCTGTACAAATGTCACACCTGCTGAAAGTTTAACAGAAGCATATTCACTCTTCCCTGTAATGAAATCTCCTGTAACAGAAATAAAAAGGTAGCTTTTTCTGAATGTGGCTATAAGGTCAAGAAGTAGACATTTTGTTGAATTATTAGGGAGTAGAAGCCCCCTTGCTATGAAATGTCTGTTGACATGTATGCATATTTAGTATTTATTTCTGTGCCCCAGTGAACCCTGTTGAATAAATCAGGTGACAGCTTTTATCTGAAAGTCAGTCTTTGAGAGGCAGCTGAAGCATGGGTGTATGAGTGTGAGGGATTGTGTTTTTTCAATGTCGGGGAAAGAAGTAACTTCTTAATTTCCTTGCTCTGAAAAACAAGGAATGCTTTCATAAAATTCATATTTACTCTGAGACTTAAAGGAAATGGTTTTATTATTTTAGTATGTGTGACTGGTTTTTTTAATGTCTTCTGAAATAATGAGATATGGGCTCCTCTCAAGTGTGGGAACTGTTTTGCACCCTGTTCTCCTGTTCACTGACCTCTGCCTTTTGACCCTGCTGCTTTGTGAGGAGATTATGGGCCTTTGAGCTTTTCACCAGTCCACCCAGAATTACATTTCGTTGCACAGAAACATAAAGCTTTAGAGTTCCTTAAAAGATGTTTTTAGAATTGAGGCGAACATTCAGATTTAATTGTGGGCATGAGCTTTTGTAAATATTTTTTCTTTAAAAAATTTGTTTTTTCAGTCCAAAGTATTATATATTTTCTAATAGGAACTTTAAAGTTTTGTGGATGTATATATGACTAAATATGTTTTTTTTTCCCCTTGGGAGTAAAGTGTCACAAAGTAACTGTTTATTTAGGGAGAGACTTAAAATTCAAGTTTTCTAGCTTAAGGGAACCAAGGGAGACCCAACTATTTGCTCTCCATTGTTGTCTTTTTAGGCATGAGAAGTTAAAAATCTGTATTCGGAGAGTGTTATACAAGAGCAACAAATCAAATATTTCCAGAGAGAATCAGTGCTTTCACCTGCTTATCTTACAATAAATACTTTTTTAGACATCTTGCCAGATGCCGAAAATACAGAAGGAAGAAAATCAGGAACAGGCAAAAAGAGATAAACTCATGTAGTTTTGCTACTTGTTTGTAGTTAATGTGATAGTTTCTGTTTTGTTTTTGAAAAGAGGGTAAATTTAGTGTCAAAAATAAAGGTTTGTTGATTGTGTATTTTATTATTGTTTTATATACTGTCTTCAAGATTATCCAGAAAACTATGCATTTGCTCTGTTTCAAACATTTTGGTAAGACTTTCTGAAGAATGTCTGTTTACACGCTGTCTGAAGGATTTATAGTAATGAAGCTTTTAGAATTTTGTTTACATGGCACTATCCTGCTACTGAACATCCTATCAAAAGTGAGGATAAACAAAACAATTGGCTTGAGATAATAAAAGATAAAGTGCTTTTTAAAAAAACATGTGGCTTTTAAATTATAAAAATAATGTATGTTCAGTTTAAAAACTGAAGTAGGTAGAGGATTATATTAAAGAAGACAAGCATTTGTTATCCCAGAGGAGTGGAATTTAAAGTAAGAAAGAAGTTCTGATTTCTGATCACTAGTTGGAAGCCACAATGATCATTTTACTAAAGTGTTGTGGTTAAATGAGCTGAGCAGTAATCTGAGAAACACAGTACGCTTTTCTTTTGTCCAGGTCATTGCCATTGATTATAAGACAGTTGTGATGACCTCTGTGAAGACTTGTTAGTTGAAGGAGTGAATGAATAAATAATATAGGGTTGTCTACCTCAGGTGTTTACTTTGAAGGATAAAAATTAAATGCTTAGTAGTTACAACAGCATTTTAAAAAAGCCAAAATCCTCTGTCAGTAATTACAACAAAATAGGAAAAGAAATAAATGGCTTTGAATCTTAAGAGTTTGACATTAAGATATATTTTTTCATTATGGAAAGAGAGAAAAGCATTGGTGACAAATGAGATAGGTGGAGGAGGGAGAAACTGGTAAGCAAAAGAGGTGGCCTGGTGACAAATAAGATAACCTCTTGATCTCCATCTTACTGGGAATCCAGTTTATTTATAGTCACATAGTGGAATGGAAATATGTTTAGATGGCATAAGAAACCTCTGATGGAAAAGCTGCTTGTCTTCCCTCAGGTTGCTGAGCTTAGAAGCAGCAGCAGCAGATCGGACACTTGTCCCTCACAGCTCCTGGCCTGTCTCCCACGTAGGGGCTGTGTAAACATTTCAGGAGCAGTGCTGGCAGAGGATGCAGAGGATGCAGAGAGGGCTTGCTATTTCCTCTTTCATGTAGCAGAATAATGAGAACAGGGACAGTCTTTTGATTGTCTTGCAGTGTTTTGGCTGTTAGTTCTTTTAGATCCTTTCTGTTAACTACTTTCCTCCTAAAAGATGCTTAAAAGTCATATGTTTAACTAACCAACCAGAGACCTTAACATACCAAAGAGGGGATGTTTGTCATCGTAACTGAAAAAAACTTGACAAGAACAGATGTGCTTCTCTCATTTTCTTTAAAACTGTCCGTTTCCTGCCATGAATGTGAGTTTTGTCAATAATGACTATGCATTCTAAAAATTGTACACGTAAATAAGGCAAAACTCTTCCTCCAAAAGAAATTTTTTTAAGGGGAGAGAGAGACAAATAAGGAGGGAGGGGGAGAGGGAGAGAGGACTTTAGTTCTTATCTGGAAAGGTATTTGCATTTTTGTTTCTGTTTGGTTATTTTTTTAGGATGGGCTGAATTGAGGTGAATTTTAGTTGTTCTAAAGTCTGTGTCTAGCAGTGATTCTTGAAAATTTTTTTTGAGAATATTAACGCGTTCACAAAAGAAAGAGAGGCAAACCATGGGGAAGAGAGGGTTTATTTATGCCCAGGTCTCTGCTCCCACTTTTTGTTTCTATAACTGGATATGTACCATACACACTTAAAAAGAGGTATATAGACTAGCCTCCTTTAATCATTTCATGCAATGGAGATGCATTGAGTCTAGCTTTTAGAAGTTTTTTCTGTCAGAATACTTGTGACTATAGGTCAGAGAGGACCTAAGGAATGAAGGAATTTGGCTGGTTCACACAACAGTTTTCTTTGGGTGGAGGTGATCAGGTATAGTTTAAACAAAGTGCTCGTCCCAGTTCACTGCAGCTCTTTATGCTCCATCTGTCCCCAGTGTTGACTTCCTCTTCAGTTTGGCTTCCTTCATGATATTAAAATGGCTTCACATTTGCACTTCACGTCTTCCCTAGAGGAGATTTAACTTTTCCTCCTCCACTTCCCATTCGTGTCTGAAGTAAGAATCTGGGTCTTTGCTATGACTGGTCCACTTTAGGTCACACTGCCTTGAGGGCATCCTTGAACCATTGGTGTGGCCAAGGAAAATGGGGTTAAGCTGACTGTTTAGAGACCAGTTTGGGATGAAAGCACAGGACTTCTTCACAATGGATGAGTGGAAGATTGGCTGCTGGAGCGCAGCCTCTTTGAAAGAAAGCTAGGCTTTGAAGGCAGAACGTGCTTCTGGGCTGAGTTCTAGGAATATCACTCTGGGTGAGAGGTTAGAGTAGAATTAAACTGGAGAGAAACTAGAAAAGGGGAACCAATTAGATTGTTTTACAAAACAAACTAGAGAGGAGGGGCCTGCATTAGGGTAGTGGCAGTGGGAATAAAGAAGCAAGGATGGATATAGGAAATAGAATAGACACAGGAAGAATTGAACTTGACAACGTTAGTGTACATGAGGTTAAAGGCGAGGTGAGATGCACATGACTAGACTTTTTTGCACTCAGGCAACAGGGCTATAAGAGTGTCATTCATAGCAGGAACATTAGCAGGAACAAGGAGGAAATAAGTTTGAGAGGATGGAGGTGAGTTTAGTTTTGAATTTGTGGTAGTGATGGTGCTGGTATGATGTTATTTTTCTTTTCATTGGGGTGGACTAAAACCACATTCTCCACATCTTATTATAATAGTAGTGATTAGCTGTTAAAGGGTGTGTGTGTGTGTGTGTGTGCGCACGCATGCTTGCGCAAGTATTGGAACTAGAACTTGAATTCAGGGCTTCAGACCCAGAATTCCATAGTCTTTATATTATGTCACACTTATCACTGTTTATAGATGTAACTAATGTGTTCTTTCTTCTCCTTTTCTCTTCCTCCTCCCTCCTTTCTTTTCTTCTTTGGAGCCAAGAATGTATGTATGTTCATTTAAATCTCTGTTTTTAAGCATGAAGTATAAAAAATACCATGGGGACTTCGCAGGTGCTCCAGTGGTTAAGACTCCGAGCTTTCACTGCAGGGGGTGGGGATTGGCTCCTGTGTCAGGAAACCAAGATCCCACATGCTGTGCGGTGCAGCCAAAACAAAGCAAAATTATTATTAAGGAAAATATGGAAACTGCCCAGGACACAAGCTGAGAGACATATTTTTTGAGCTAGGATAATTCACTGGGCATTAATTAGTAAATAATTTACCTTTCTCCCCAGTGCTTCCGTTTGTAGTTACATGCACAGCTTTTGAGGCAGGCTTTAGTAGAGCATTTAGAATGCATCTGTATTCTTCAGCTGTGAGGCAGTGAACTATATGCTGCATAAACTCTCTGGAGTTTGTACAGCAAACAACTCCCTTACCAGTTTGTAAGTGCTTGTACAGGGTTCTAGGCATTCCCACCTAGGACATTCAGACCCTCTGTTACTGCTGTAGAACTCTGCCTACAGTTGGCTGAAACTGCATGTATAGTGCATACTGTAGAGGCTGGTAAGATATAATCGCTCAATAAACATTAGCTACTACACTTATTAACGTATCGTTTGGATTAAACCCCAGACACTGGTGAGGTTTAAGATGTTTTTGGAACTCTCCTTTAGACATTAAAAGATAGTCCCTAGGGCTGTGTCCTTTTTTTAAAATGACAGCTAATTTTATCCATTATCTTTATTTTAAAATGTTTATTGATTGATTGATTTGGCTGCCTCGGGTCCCTGTTACGTTATGTGGGATCTTTCATTGTGTTGTGCAGACTTTCTAGTTGCTATGTGTGTGCTCAGCAGTTGTGGCATGTGGGCTCCCTAGTTGTGGCACACAGGGCTTGGTTGCTCGATGGCCTGTGGGATCTTAGTTCCCTGACAATGGATCAAACCCTTATCCTCTGCATTGCAAGGTGGATTCTTCACCACTGGACTGCCAGGGAAGTCCATATTCATTATTTTTGAAATAGATAATATACTCATTTGGTATTATTTTTAGAAGATACAAAAAGATTATGTTAAACAATATGTCCCCTTTTCCCAGCTATCTAGTTCCTTTCCTCAGATGCAACCTTAGTTATCACTTTCTTGTGTATCCTTCTAGAGACATACTGTGTTCCATGACATGTTTCTTATCAATTTCAGAGTGTACTCTTAACCTCTGAACTTTGATGTATTTCTCTTACCCATGTTAATTGCCCTTTAACCCCACTTTAATCAGTAACATTAATGATAAAGATATTGCCCAAGTTATATTTTTTATTGCTTATAGCAGGTCAGGTACTAACCCTAGCTTGCTGTTGGCAGTTATGTTCAGAGATTTTAAGTAATATGCCCAAGTTTGCATTGCTTATGGTAGAAAAAGAACCAGAAAGGGTCTTCTGGGTCCAAATTCAGGCCCCTTTTCCTGCAGAAGAACTTAACGGTTTTCATGAGTAAAAGAGCCCACCCCTTTAATCTGATGGAAAGCAGGGCACTTATATTGTACTTGAATCGTAATAAACTCATTAAACTTAAATCACATTCTGAATGAACACAGGACCAACTTTGGGCTGTTGTACACATGAGAATTATGGATTTTGTTGGTTGACCGTCTGTTTTAGGGATAGATATCCACACATACAGACGTATATTTTGTGTGTGTGTGTGCTTTGCTTTATTACTTTTCACCTTATGGACTTTTTTTTTTACCCTGTGTCCAGCAAATCTGTTGATGCCATTTTTCCAATAGCAGCTGCTCACTTTCTGTCCCTTTGTCACATTTGGTAATTGAAATATTTTAGACTTTTTCATTATTACTGTAATATTTGTTATGGTGATCTGTGATGTGTCTTTGGTGTTACTATTGTAGTTGCACCACTAACCAAGCCCATATAAGATAGAACTTAATCAATATATGTGTGTATTCTGACTGCTGTATAAATCCACTCTTCCCCTGTGTCTCTCCCTCTCCTCAGGCCTCCCTTTTTCCTGAGAAACAGCGATATGGAAATTAGGCCAGTTAATAACCCTGCAATGGCCTCTAATGTTTAAGTGAAAGAGTTGTATGTCTCTTGCTTTAAATCAAAAGCTAGAAATGATTAAGTTTAGTGAGAAAGGCAAGAGCCGAGGCAAACAGAAAGCCAGGTCCTTGTACCTAACAGTTAGCCAAGTTGTGAATGCAAAGGAAAACTTCCTGAAGGAACTTAAAGTTCTCCTCTAGTGAATGCACGAATGATAAGAGAGTGAAACAGCTTTATTGCTGATGTGTAGAAAGTTGTAGTGATCTGGATAGAAGAACAGGCTGCAACATTCCCTTAAGCCAAAGTCTAATTCGGAGCAAGGCCTTAACTCTCTTAAATTCTCTAAAGACTGAGAGAGGTGAGGAAGCTGCTGAAGAAAAGTTAGAAACTAGTAGAGGTTGGTTCACAAGGTTTAAGGAAAGAAGCCATCTCCATAACATGAAAGTGTGAGGTGAGGAAGCAAGTGGTAATGTAGAAACTGAAGCTATTTATCCAGAAGATATCGCTCAGATAATTAATGAAAGTGGCTACACTAAACAGCAGATTTTCAATGTAGATAAAAAGCAGCTTTCTATTTGAAGATGATACCATGTAGGACTTTCATAGCTAGAGAGGAGAAGTCAGTGCCTGGCTTTAAAGCTTCAAAGAATGGGCTGACTCTTTTGTTAGGGGCTGACGTAGCTGGTGACTTGAAGTTGAAGGCAGTACTCACTTACCATTCTGAAAATCCTAGGACCCTTAAGAATTATGCCAGATCCATTCTGCCTGTGTTCTGTAAATGGAACAACAAAGACAACATCTGTTTACAGCGTGGTTTACTGACTATCTTAAGTCTACTGTTGAGACCTGATGAGAAAAAAAGATTCCTTTCAACATTTTGCTTCTCACTGGACAATGCACCTGGTCACCCAAGAACTGTGATGGAGATGTACAATGAGATTCATGTTGTTTTCATATCTGCTAACACAACATTCATTCTACAACTCATGGATCAAGGAGTAATTCTGACTTTCAAGTCTTATTATTTAAGAAGTACATTTCATAAGACTGTAGCTGCCAAAAACAGTGTTTCTTCTGATGAAACGGGGTAAGTCAATTAAAAATCTTCTGGAAGGGATTCACGATTCTAGGTGCCATTAAGGACGTTTGTGATTTATGGAAAGAGGTAAAAATATCAACATTTATAGGAGTTTGAAAGAAGTCAGTTCCTGCTTTCATGGATGATGTGATGTGGAAATAGCAAGAGAACTAGGATTAAAAGTGGAGCCTGAAGATATTACTGGGTTTCTGCAAGTTCATGATAAAACTTGGACGGATGAGCAGTTCTTTCTTATGGATATACAAAGTGGTTTCTGGAAATGGAATCTACTCCTGGTGAAGATGCTGTGAAGATTGTTGAAGTGACATATTACATAAACTGAGTTGATAAAGCAGCAGCAGGGTTTGAAAGAATTACTGCAGTTTTTAAGGTATTCTCACTGTGGGTAAAATGCTATCAAACAGCATTGCATACTACAGAGAACTCATTTATGAAAGGATGGGGCAGACTTTACTGTTGTATTATTTTAAGGAGTTGCCACAGAAAATTCCATGGTGGTCCAGTAGTTAAGATTCCAAGCTTTCATGGCTGAGGGTGTGGGTTTGATCCCTGGTAGGGGAACTAAGATCCCACAAGTCACGAAGTGCAGCCAAAAACTAAAAACTAAAACAAAAGAAATTGCCACAGCCACCCCAGCCTTTAACCATCCACCATCTGATCAGTCAGCAGCTCTCAACCTCAGGACAAGAGCCTCCACAGAAAAAAGATTACAACTCACTGAAGACTCAGATGATGGATAGCACTTTTAGCAATAAAGAATTTTTAAATTATGGTATGTACATTGTGTTTTTTAGGCATAGTGCTGTTGCACACTTAGACTACAGGATAGTGTAGCTATAACTTCTGTATGTGCTGGAGAACCAAAACATTCATGTGACTCACTTTATTGCAGTATTAGCTTCAATGTTGATAGTCTGGAACCAAACCTACAGTATCTCTGAGGTATGCCTCTGATTGACCAAAGACATATGTATGTAGGTCAAAAGGGCTCAACTACATAAATGTAAAAGGACTCAATAGATATAATCCTTTCTTTTTTTCCCTTCATATTAAGTATCTTCAGGGCTTCTGCGGAGGCTCAGCTGGTAAAGAATCCGCCAGCAATGCAGGAGACCCCAGTTCAGTTCCTAGTCAGGAAGATCCCCAGGAGAAGAGAACAGCTACCCACTCCAGTATTCTTGCCTGGAGAATTCCGTGGACAGAGGAACCTACCAGGCTAAAGGCTCAGTCAAAAGGGCTATATGTAGGTCAAAAGGGATCAATGACATAAATGTAAAAGGACTCAATAGATATAATCCTTTCTTTTTTTCCTTCGTTTTAAGTATCTTCATATTTATTTATTTATTGTTTATAGTGAAAGCCCAGTACTTGCAGTAGCATACTTATATACAAGCATATTGTTACAGATACCATTTCAAATTACAGAAAAATGCCTGGAATCTCATTAACTGTGCTTTAACACATTTAACACAAATTTTCATGTTTATACCTAACTGCAGTTGCATCCTTCCTTACTGACACCAGTATCCCCTGGGTGGGCCTCAAAGTCTATGAGACTGGGTCGCCAAGTATGGCAGAATAACAAAGGATTGGAAAATAAGATAATTCTTTCTTTTAAAAGATACTTGAAATAATACAGGAGTAAAACTGCACGTGCTGCATTAATGAAAATTTTACTTTAAAAAATTTAAGGAAAATTTTACTTTAAAAAACTTTATTATCAGGAATTTCTTGGCTGTCCAGTGGTTTGTCTAGGGCCTGGGTTCAATCCTTGGTTGGGACTAAGATCCCACAAGCCACACTTGCAGCCAAAGCAGACAATCTTTATTATCTAAAGAAGTACAAAACACACGTTTGATTAACCTTTTTCTTTGGTAAGATGCATTTCTATAAATTATGTGACATTACCTTGATTTCATGGAGTCTTGGTATGGTGAGTGGAGATTTTGGTGGATTTTGGTAGTTAAGTAGGAAATTAGGCAGTGTAGAGTATATTTTGTTTTGTCTCCTTCGGAAAAAAAATAAACACCAAAAACAACAAAAAATAAATCTCTCACTAGTATGGAGAGTTTGAAACATACATTAAAAAAGAGTAGTTTAATGAACCCTCATGTGCCTCCATGGACAGAGGAGCCTGGTGGGCTATAGTCCATGTGGTCGCAAAGAGTTGGACACGACTGAGTGATTAAAAATGCACAAACATATGTGCCCATTAGCTTACTAGCATATTATTTTAGCTTCCCCCTCCTTCCTCCTACCTACCAGTATAGAATTACTTGAAATAAATGCCATATATTATCATTTCAACCACAGTCTTTTAGAATGTTACTCTAAAGATGAGTACTCTTTTATATACACTTTTAGTAAAATGAATTTTGGTTTTCTATTTAATCTTCAGATCCCAGTTGCAAACAGTTTATGTGATGGATAAACAATATGAAATGTCTCATTAACCAAATGCAGTAATTAAATCTAGAAGTAAATCTTTTAACATTTTGAAAGTTAAATTGACATAGATTTTAAAGATGTGACTAATTTTGTGGGGAGGCCACACCATGTGGCATGTAGGATCTTAGTGCCCAGACCAGGACTCAAACCTATTCCCCCTGTGGTGAAAGTGTGGAGTCCTAACCACTGAACTGCCAGGGAATTCCCAATATGTAACTAATTATTAAAAGCACCAATGTTATTCTGGCTTAGAAATTTAGAGGTTTTTTTGCTGGTCTTTTTCTACTTCTTTTTTTAAAATTGAGATTTAGTTGATTTATAGTATCATAAATTTCAGGTAATTTTCAAGAAAATTAGAAATAACAAGGGAACATTTCATGCAAAGATGGGTACAGTAAAGGACAGAAACCGTATGGACCTAACGGAAGCAGAAGATATTAAGAAGTGGCAAGAATACACAGAAGAAGTATACAAAAGAGATCTTAATGAACCAGATAACCACAATGGTGTAATCCCTCACCTAGAGCCAGACATCCTGGAATGTGAAGTCAAGTGGGCCTTAGGAACTACAGACAAGGCTAAGGGAGGCGATGGAATTCCAGTTGAGCTATTTCAAATCCTAAAAGATGATGCTGTGAAAGTGCTGCACTCAGTATGCCAGCAAATTTGGAAAACTCAGCAGTGGCCACAGGACTGGAAAAGGTCAGTTTTCATTCCAGTCCCAAAGAAAAGCAATGCGAAAGAATGTTCAAACTACTGCCCAATTGCACTCATCTCACACACTAGCACACCCCACTCCAGTACTCTTGCCTGGCAAATCCCATGGTTGGAGGAGTCTGGTAGGCTGCAGTCCATGGGGTCGCTAAGAGTCAGACATAACTGAGCAACTTCACTTTCACTTTTCACTTTCACGCATTGGAGAAGGAAATGGCAACCCACTCCAGTGTTTTTGCCTGGAGAATCCCAGGGATGGCGGAGCCTGGTGGGCTGCTGTCGATGGGGTTGCACATAGTCGGACACAACTGAAGCAATTTAGCAGCAGCAGCAGCAGCAGCACACACTAGCAAAGTAATGCTCAAAATTCTCCAAGCCAGGCTTCAACAGTACATGAACCATGAACTTCCAGATGTTCAAGCTGGATTTAGAAAAAGCAGAGGAACCAGAGATCAAATTGCGAACATCCATTGGATCATTGAAAATGCAAGAAGAGTTCCAGAAAAACGTCTGCTTTATTGACTACATCAAAGCCTTTGACTATGTAGATCACAACAAACTGTGGAAAATTCTGAAGGGGATGGGAATACCAGACCACCTTGCCTGCCTCCGAGATATCTGTATGCAGGTCAAGTAGCAACAGTTAGAATCAGACTTGGAACAACAGTTCAGTTCAGTCGCTCAGTCGTGTCCGACTCTTTGCGACCCCATGAATTGCAGCACGCCAGGCCTCCCTGTCCATCACCAACTCCTGGAGTCTACCCAAACCCATGTCCATCCAGTTGATGATGCCATTCAGCCATCTCATCCTCTGTTATCCCCTTCTTCTCCTGCCCCCAATCTTTCCCAGCATCAGGGTCTTTTCCAATGAGTCAACTCTTTGCATGAGGTGGCCAAAGTACTGGAGCTTCAGCTTCAACATCAGTCCTTCCAGTGAACACCCAGGACTGATCTCCTTTAGGATGGACTGGTTGGATATCCTTGCTGTGAACAACAGACTGGTTCCAAATCAGGAAAGGAGTATGTCAAGGCCATATATTGTCACCCTGCTTATTTAACTTATATGCAGAGTACATCAACGCAATGCTGGTCTGGATGAAGCACTGGCCAGAGTCAAGATTGCCAGGAGAAATATCAGTAATCTCAGATATGCAGATGACACCACCTTTATGGAAGAAAGAGAAGAGGAACTAAAGAGCTTGTTGATGAAAGTGAGAGAGGAAACTGAAAAAGCTGGCTTAAAACTCAGCATTCAAAAACTGAAGATCATGGCATCCACTCTCATCATTTCATGGCAAATTGATGAGGAAACAGTGGAAACAATGACAGACTTTATTTTCTTGGGCTCCAAAATCACTGCAGATGGTGGCTGTAGCCTGAAATTAAAAGGCACTTGCTCCTTGGAAGAAAAGTTATCACCAACCTAGACAGCTTTTTAAAAAGCAGAGATAATACTTTGCCAGCATAGGTCCATCTAGTCAAAGCTGTGGTTTTTCCAGTAGTTATGTATAGATGTGACAGTTGGACCATAAAGAAAGCTGAGCGCCAAAGAATTGATGCTTTTGAACTGTGATGTTGGAGAAGACTCTTGAGAGTCCCTTGGACTGCAAGATCAAATGAGTCTATCCTAAAGGAAATCATTCCTGAATATTCATCGAAACTGATACTGAAGCTGAAATTCCAATACTTTGGCCACCTGATGTAAAGAGCTGACTCATAGGAAAAGACCCTGAATCTGGGAAAGATTGAAGGCAAGAGAAGGGTGTGACAGAGGATGAGATGGTTTGGATGGCATCACCAACTTGATGGACATGAGTTTGAGCAAGCTCCGAGAGTTGGTGATAGACAGGGAAGGCTGTGCTACAGGGTTGCAAAGAGCCAGACATGACTGAATGATTGAACTGAACTGAAAGAGTATGCTTTACTTATAGTTATTATGAAATATTCACTGTATTCTCTGTACTGTAAAATAAAAGGCTCTTTCTATTAATATCTTGTTATAAGTAAGCTGTCAGTAGGGCCACTTGCTTGTATTAACTATCGCCATAGGACAAGTTATCCTCAAATTTAGCACTCAACAGAAGTGTGTATTATCTTGCATACTTTCTGAGGGTCAGAAATCCAGGGGCAGCTTAACTGGATGGTTCTGGCTCAGAGTCTATCTATTACAAGGTTGCAGTCAAGCTGCTGGCAAGGAGCAGTCACCCCAGGGCTCTGCCCAACTGTGGCTCAAGAATCTGCTTCTAAACTCAGTTGTGTAACTGTTAGCAGCCTGTTTCTTACCACTTGGGCCTCTTTGTAGGCTGCCTGTTCGTCCTAATTACATGACTGCTGACTTCCCTCAGAGTACGTGATGAGAGAGACAGACAGACAATCACAGATAGACAGATGGAGAGGAGGCTCATGATGGACTCTGTGGGATTTTTTATACCTTATCTCAGAAGTGGCATACCATGGTTCCTGTCTTATGTGTAGGACCCACAGTCCTGCCCTGGTTCACTGAGAGAGGGTATCCTCAAGGCTGTGAATGTCAGATGATGGGGATTGAGCTATCTTGCAGGTTGGCTACCACAATGATTTTGGCAATATTAAAGCCTTTAAATTTCTGATTTAGGACTTAAAACCTTCAGCAGTGATTTTAAATAGAATGTGTCAAAGCTGTGGTAGTAGTGTGCAGGATTTTGAGCAATCTGTATTTGAAAGAGAATACTGATCTGCTGTTTTAGAGAGGTCTAGCGAGCAGAATTTGAGTGCAGGCTCTGAAGCAGACTGCTTTGGGCAAGGTACTTAAATTTCCTCTACCTAATAATAATAGACCTCTAACTCTTCTTGGGATTTGCTGGTCAAATGCTTAGAACAGTGCCTGGCACATGAAAATGAAAGTGAAAGTCACTCATTTGTGTCCAACTCTTTGCAACTGCTTGGACTGTACAGTCCATGGAGCTCTCCAGACCAGAATGCTGGAGTGGGTAGCCTTTCCCTTCTCCAGGGGATCTTCCTGACCCAGGAATCAAACCCAGGTCTCCCACATTGCAGGCGGATTCTTTACCAACTGAGCTGTGCCAGGCACACAGTAGGCGCTTAAATCTTACTTGTAATTTTAACTTTTATTGTTAAAAGAGCTTGGGTAAACTTGGCTGCTTTTGTCTCTGGAACATAGGTTAAAGTGTTGGAAGATGAGTCTGGAGAGATAGGCAGGGACCTGTGTGCTCTGGGAAGGATGAAGCTTCACCTCTGCTAGCTAAGCAGAGCTGATTTGTATTTATGCCTGATAATGCTTGGCAATTAGTGTTTATTTTAAACTACTTTGTTTAGAAAAGAGTGGTTAGGCTTTTGTAGCACTTCCTTTATTCATTTTTGCTTCAATAATAACACCTAGACTCATACTTTGGCCTCAGCAGTACAGAGGATGCAGGTATTCTTTTCTTTTCTTTAAAAATTGAAAAAAAGAAAAAAAACCAAACCAAAAAACGCTCCCATTTGAAAGAGAAACAATGGTGGTATTGCTCTTTAAAAAAGGAAAATGAAAAAAGAAAGAACGAAAAGGGTGGTAGTAGAAGGGAACTGAGAAGTGCTTGATAAATTATGTAAGGGAGCATTTAGCTTTGGTCAGAAATTTAGTTGTTAGCCAGCTGCAAGCAAACCCATCTGGCACCCTTTTTCATTTTTCTTCTGAAATATTCATGGGCTCCAACAGCCCCTGCCTTGTTTCCATTAGTTCCTCACATATTCTCATGTTTGGTAGCCAATCTGGAGTTGCAATGAGTTGCCCTTGTTTTGTTTTCTTGTTGCTGTGGATGTAATCAGTAAATAATAGACACTCAAGGAAAACTTTGTGTATACTCAAATTCTCTTGAAAAATAAACTGTGAGCCAAATTAAATAATGTAGGATTTGAACAAAATAATCACTACAGTTCATTATGCTTAAAAGTATCTACGATATTCTAAGCATTTCTGAATTATGTATCTCTTGCATCTCTTTTGATCATCAGCAGTACTGTTCATTTTCATTAAATAAATTTTATTTTTTATTTAGAGAGCATAGGATTAGTAAATTTAGAAAAATTGTTTGTAAAAGGTAATCGCATGTTTCTTATTTCTCAGAGATCTCTTGAAGTCATTTAGAATGTAGATCAAGAGAGCATAAACAATCCTTTTATATTTTAAAATTAGCTTCTTTATTGAAGTATAGTTGGTTCATAATATTAATTTCAGGTATAATATAATGATTCAGTATTTTTAAAGATTATACTCCGTTTAAATAATGGCTGTATTTCCTTGTGCTGTACGCTGGATTCTGTTGCTTATCTGTTTTATACGAGTAGTTTGTATCTCTTAGTCCCAGACTCCTAACTTGTCCCCCTCCTCTTTCCTCTCCCAACTGGTAACCACTAGTTAGTTCTCTGTGTCTGTAAGTCTGTTTTTTTGTATGTATATTTGTTTGCTTTTTTTAGATTCCAGGTATAAGAGATAAGAGTATTTGTCTTTCTCTGTCTAACTTGAACATTAGAGTGCATTTATCTTTTTGAACTGGTGTTTTCAATTTTTGAATATATACTCAGGAGTGGAATTGTTTGATTAGGTGGTAGTCCTATTTTTAATTTTTTGAGCAATCTCCATACTGTTTTCCACAGTGTCTGAACAAGGGTTCCCTTTTCTCTACATCCTTATTTCTTGTCTTTCTAATGATAGCCTTTCTGACAGGTGTGAGGTGATATCTCAGTGTGCTTTTGATTTTCATTTCCCTGATGATTAGTGATGTTAAGCATCTTTTCATGTTCTTATTGGCCATCAATATGTTTTTGGAAAAAATGTCAATTCAGAGCTTCTGCCCATTTTTTAAGCTGGATTGTTCAGGGTTGTTTTTTTTTATATTGGGTTATGTGAGCTGTTTATATATATTGGATATTAACCCCTTATCAGTCATATCATTTGCAAATTATCTTCTCCCTTTCAGTAGGTTGTTTAACTTCTTTTACCACAGATCATTGATATTGGAATTGTTTTTAATATTTTAAAAAAGGTTCTGAAAACTGGTCTTATAAATTTCTCTCCAGGTTCACAAAAGTGCTCATTTTACACATCTGTTATAGTTATCCCTACTTCTCTCTCTCTCTTTTTTTGGCTGCTGTTACTGTTTTGTCTCAAATTCCTTAATGTGGGCTTTAATGGAGGGATATCCAGCACTTTGGAGGGGATATTGATGTCTTAAAAGGGCTGTCTTGTGAGAAGCTTAAAGAGCCCCCTTACTCCATGCTTCTTTTTTAAAAAAATATTTTGTTGTTGTTTTTAATTTTATTTTTTCTTTTTACCTTTTGACTCCTTTCAACAATTTCTCTAACTTCCTCCTACCTCTGCCACCTCTGGCAACCACCAATCTGTTCTCTGAACTTGAGTTTATGTGTGTATGTGTGTGTGTGTGTGTACACACATGTATATAATATATATGATATGTAATTTTTATATATACTATATTGGCTTCCCTGGTAGCTCAGTTGGTAAAGAATCCTCCTGCAATGTGGGAGACCTGGGTTCAATCCCTGGGTTGGGAAGATCCCCTGGAGAAGGGAAAGGCTACACGCACCAGATTTCTGGCCTAGAGAATACCGTGGAATGTGTAGTCCATGGGGTTGCGAAGAGTCAGAAAACAACTGAGCGGTTTTCACTGTGTGAGTTTTCTTGCCTGGGAAATCCCATGGACAAAGGAGCCTGGCAGGCTATACAGTCTGTGGAGTTGCAGAGAGTCAAACAGGACCGAGCACACACATGTGTATATAAATACACACATATATATGTGTTTGAGTAGTTTTTAGATTCTATGTGTAAAAGACATCATATGGTATTTGTCTTTCTCTGACTTTCTTCACTTTCTTCACCTCGAGGTCCATCCATGTTGTCGTAGTGGCAAGATTCTATTCTTTTTATGGCTGGATAATATTCCATCATATGTATATGTGTCTTTGTGTGTATGTCTGTCTCACAGTTTCTTTATTCATTTATCCAGTGATGGACACTTAAGTCATTTTCATATGTTGGGCTGTTGCAAACAATGCTGCAATTAATATTGGGGTGCAAATATATTTTCAAGTTAGTGTTTTCATTTTCTTCAGGTAAATACCCAGAAGTGGAAGCACTAGGTCATATTGTAGTTCTGTTTTTACTTTTTTGACGAGCCTCTATACTGTTTTCCATAGTTCTGGCACCAGTTTAACTTTCTTTCTTTTGGCCCTGCTGCATGGCTTAGAGGACCACCCAGGGAATTCCTGTCAGTTCAGTTCAGTCCCTCAGTAGTGTCCTATTCTTTTCAACCCCATGGGCTGCAGCACACCAGGCTTCCCTGTCCATCACCAACTCCTGGAGCTTGCTCAAACTCATGTCCATTGAGTCAGTGATGCCATCCAACCATCTCATCCTCTGTTGTCCCCTTCTACTCCTGCCTTCGATCTTTACCAGCATCAGGATTTTTCCAGTGTGTCAGTTCGTTGCATCACGTGGCCAAAGTATTGGAGTTTCAGTTTCAGCATCAGTCCTTCCAATGAATATTCAGGACTAATTACCTTTAGGATTGACTTGTTTGATCTCCTTGCAGTCCAAGGGATTCTCAAGTCTTCTGCAGCACCACAGATCTAAAGCAGCAATTCTTCGGTGCTCAGCTTTCTTCATACTCCAACTCTCACATCCATACATGACTGCTGGAAAAACCACAGCTTTGACTAGACAGACCTATGTTGGCAAAGTAATATCTCTGCTTTTTAAAATGCTGTCTAGGTTGGTCATAGTTTTTCTTCCAAGGATTAGGTGTCTTTTAATTTCATGGTTGCAGTCACCATCTGCAGTGATTTTGGAACCCAAGAAAATAAAGTCTGTCATTGTTTCCACTGTTTCCCCATCTATTTGCCATGAAGTGATGGGACTAGATGCCATGATGTTAGTTTTTTGAATGTTGAGTTTTAAGCCAACTTTTTTGCTCTCCTCTTTCACTTTCATCAAGAGGCTCTTCAGTTCCTCTTGACTTTCTGCCATAAGGGTGGTGTCATCTGCATATCTGAGGTTACTGATATTTCTCTCAACAATCTTGATTCCAGTTTCTGCTTCATCCAGCCCGGCATTGCTCATGGTATACCATGCATTTAAGTAAAATAAGCAGGGTAGCAATATACAGCCTTGACACACTCCTTTCCCCATTTGTACCAGTCTTCTTGTTCCATGTCTGATTCTAATTGTTGCTACTTGACCTGCATACAGATATCTCAGGAGGCAGGTAAGTTACCTGGTATTCCCATCTCTTTCAGAATTTTCCACAGTTTATTGTGATCCACACAGTCAAAGGCTTTGGTGTAGTCAATAAAGCAGAAGTAGATGTTTTTCTGAAATTCTCTTGCTTTTTCTATGATCCAGCAGATGTTGGCAATTTGATCTCTGGTTCCTCTGCCTTTATCCAGGTTGAACATCTGGAAGTTCTTGGTTCATGTACTATTGAAGCCTAGCTTGAAAATTTTGAACATTACTTTGCTAGCGTGTGAGATGAGTGTAATTGTGCAGTAGTTTGAGCACTATTTGGCATTGCCTTTCTTTGAGATTGGAATGAAAACTGACCTTTTCCAGTCCTGTGGCCACTGCTGAGTTTTCCAAATTTGCTGGCATATTGAGTGCAGCACTTTCACAGCATCATCTTTCAGGATTTGAAATAGCTCAACTGGAATTCCATCCCCTCCACTAGCTTTGTTCGAAGTGATGCTTCCTAAGGCTCATTTGACTTCACATTCCAGAATGTCTGGCTCTAGGTGAATGATCACACCATTGTGACTATCTGGGTTGTGAAGATCTCTTTTGTATAGTTCTGTGTATTCTTGCCACCTCTTCTTAATATCTTCTGCTTCTGTTAGGTCCATACCATTTCTGTCCTTTATTGAGCCCATCTTTGCATGAAATGTTCCATTGGTATCTCTAATTTTCTTGGAGAGATCTCTAGTCTTTCTCATTCTATTGTGTTCCTCTATTTCTTTGCATTGATAGCTGAGGAAGGCTTTCTTATCTCTCCTTGCTATTCTTTGGAACTCTACATTCAAAATGGTATAGCTTTCCTTTTATCCTTTGCCTTTAGCTTCCTGAGGGTTCTCTTTTCTTTACATTCTTTCCAATGCTTGTTGTTTTTGTCCTTTTTGATGATAGCCATTCTGACAGGTGTGAAGTAATATCTCATTATGATTTTGATTTGTATTTCCCTGATGATTAATGATGTTGAGCATCTTTTCATGCACCTGTTGGCTTTCTGTATGTTTTTGGAAAAATGTCAGTTCAGATCTTCTCCCCATTTTTAAATTGGATTTTTTTTTTGCTATTATAAGAGTTCTTTGTATATTTTAGATATTTACCCCTTATCAGATACATGATTTGCAGATTTTTTTTCCGTTCAGTAACTTGCCTTTTCATTTTGTTGATGGTTTTCTTTCTTGTGCAGAAGCTTTTTAGTATGATATAGTCCCACTAATTTATTTTTGATGCTATTGCTTTTGGTGTTAGATTTTAAAATATAATTGCCAAGACCTATATCAAGGAGCTTACTGCCTGTATTTTCTTTTGGGATTTTAATGGTTTCAGATCTAATGTTCAGATCTTTAATCCACTTGATTAAATCCATGAATGGTGGATTTAATCTGTGTATGGTGTAAGATAGTGGTTGAATTTCATTTGTTTGCATGTGGCTGTTCAGTTTTCTTACTGAAGAGACTTTCCTTTCCCTATTCTTGGCTCCTTTGTTGTAAATTAATTGACCATTTATATGTGGGTTGGTTTCTACATGCTCTCTTCTATTCCATTGATATGTGTGTCTGTTTTAATGCCAGTCACATGCTCTTTTAATTGCTATAGCTTTATAATATAGTTTGAAATCAGAGAGTGTCATGCCTTCAGTGTTGTTGTTCTTTCTCAGGATTGCTTTTGCTATTCAGATTTTTTTGTGTGTGGTTCCTTATAAATTTTGGGCTTATTTGTTCTGTTTCTTTGGAAAATGTCATTGGAGTTTTGATAGAGATTGCCATGAATTTGTGTTAGATAGTTATCATATTTTAAGAGTCTTGATTCTTCTAATGCATGAGCATGGATTATCTTTCCATTTATTTGTGTCATTTTCAATTTTTTTAAAAAAATATCTTCAATATATAGATCTTTGATATACTGACATTTTCAATATACAGATCCATTTATTTGTGTCATCAGTTTTTCTATTAATGTCTTTGATATATACAGAAAATTTTGATATATAGGTCTTTTTCTTCCTTGGTTAAATTTATTCTAGGTATTTATTCTTTTTGATGCAGTTGAAAAGGGGAATGAATTGCAACAGTTTTTTTGTATATTGATTTCATGTCCTACAACCTTACTGGATTTGTTTATTAGTTCTAATAGAATTTTGATGGCTTCATCAGGGTGTTCTATACATACCTACTTCTTTTTTAATAAGAAACCTTGCTACTATGTTGGGATGTCTTCAGTGGTCGTATATGATGTTCTTCTATTAGCTCCCTGTTTTACATGGGAAGAAAACTCTTGTATATATTTTAAAGGAGATTGGCAGTTTTTATGCATACCAAATGCTGAGATTTTACCTACTTGAATGATAGATTAAAATTTTTAAAAGAGAGGTCAATCTTTTCATTTTTGTAGGTTAGCATTATGACTGGTGTTAATTAAAAAATGGGCTGTTTGGGTCACAAATTTGTATGATATGGATTTTAATGTTTGTCTGATGTTCCTTTGGTTCTTTCAGCTTTGGCTCCTTTGTCTGCTCTGGTCTTGCAAGATGAAGAAACATAATGACTTTTTTGGGGTCAGTGCTTCCCAAAAACCCTGCTGGCTTTATTGGTCAATAGGACCCATTTGCCACCTTTCAAACAAAGGATTTGAAGGCCTTGCAGGCTGCCCATCTGTCCTAGGAAGCTTTGTATAGCTAACGTGTAGAAAGAAGTTTTACTCAGAGGCAGAAGGAAGCCTTTTCTACATAAGTATTTAGAATTTATGAAAAAAGTTTCTAGGTAAATACATAAAAGTGACTTTCGATTTTGTTCTATATTCCAAGTCACCTGATTTTGTTTTCATGTGTTAGGAAGAGATAAAACAGAACTGAAGGTCTTATTACTGAAGGAATTAAATTGAAATTATTACAGAGCAGTCTTTTTAGAATAGAAAGGACTTAGTTGCTTTTATGTGTTATTTTCGTTCATTTTATTACTCATGTAAAATTGCCATCATTATGTGCAAGCCATTTATTTCTTCAAGTTTGTCCTTTAGGGAGTAATTCTGTACTCTAAGATGTGTACATTCTTTACCTGTGGGTACTTAATTTGCCATTTTTATTTTTCAAGTAGACTTTTGGGCACTAATGAGATGGAGCTGGCCACATGTATTAACGTCGTTTCTAAGCTCATCTTTCTGTCCTGCAGACTTGAAGCTAGTTGAGGGAAACAGTTTAGCATAGCAGTTGAGTATATGCATTCTGGAGTTTGAAGTGCCTGAGATTAAACCCCAACTCTGACACTTGCTAGTTTTGCTTCTTAAATTTTCTAAGCTTTCATCTCTGAAACAAAGAAGTTTAACTCAGAAAGTTGTTCGATTAATAAATGAGATAATATGCACTGTCTGAGATACATAGGAAACAATAAATATAATCTATTATTTACTTTTGTAATCCCTCAGCATCTAGTACAGTGCCAGAATGCATAATCATTGTCAATATAATTGATGTTTGCTTAAAAGAAAAACTAATGCTTATGATTTGATATTTGTATCTTATTTTGACTGTAGTCACTATACTCAAGGTCATATCAGCTCCTGTCACAGACCTGGCAAATATTAGGTACCCAAGATGTGTTTGAATAAATTGTTGCTTTTTCACTTGTCCTTGAAATGGCAAGTTTTTCTGTTTGTCACTTTATGTTATGCTAATCAGATTGGAGCTTTCGTTGTCCTTTTTGAAGACTGAAACTATAAATTCAGGATATTAGATGCTGTCTAAGATTTCAGAATGGTGATGAGTTTTTGTTTTGTCTTTTGTTTCTAAAGCTGATCATTTCAGCTTTAGGTTTTCAGGTAAAACAAACTGTTACAGGAATATACCTCTAGCAGAAATTATTGTTTAATTTATTTGCATTTACCTGGCAGTGAGATGTATTTCCTTGCTATTTCTGTTTTGCCATGTTTGGGTAAGGAAATGGTTGCTAAGCTTTAAATTATATTTGATTTGCTTTTTTTTTTTCCCCATGAAACTCTTACATTAGTGTGTACCAGGTATATATATGTGACTCAGGGCCTCCGAGTATAGATCTTTCTTGGTAACAATTCCTCCTTTCTTTGTCCTTTGCACAGAGTTCTTTTCAAGTCTGAACAAGACTGGAGTCTTGACTAAAGATTCCAGCTAATCTCTTATTCCATTTTCTCATGGGAATATACTCCTAGTTCTAGTACTATCTTCCACAGTCTTTGCAAGGTGAAGTGAGTTAACTGAGGGTGAATTTCTTCCTCCCTTTCTCCTTTCTTTCTTTCCCACTATATTAAGCATACTGGCCAGGGTAGGCCTCACTGAGAAGTGATCTTTGAGCAAAGACCTTAAGGAAGTAAGGAAGTTAACCAAGTGAACGTTTGGGATAAGTGCCTTCTAGGTAAGAATTTTTATTCCATTTTACTTATGTTAAAGTTAGATTTATTGAGGTATATTTCCACAAAGTAAAATTAAACCATTTTAGCTCATAGTGTTGTGCATTTTAACAAGCTCATACAGTTGCATAAACACCACCGTAATCAAGACACAGAGCGGTTCCAACGTTCTCCTTAACCCCTCAGCACCTGGTAATCACTCATCTGTTTTCTGTCACTATAGTTTTGGCTCTTCTAGAATATCATGTAATGTATGGCTGCATGTATCAGTTTATTCCCTTTTCTTGCAGAGTAGTATTCCATTGTGTGAATGCAACATAGGTTGTTTATCCATTCACCCATTTAAGAACATTTTGCTTATTTCTGGATTTTGGCAATTAGGGAAAAAACTACTACGAACATTCTTGTACAGATTTTTGTGCAAACATAAGCTTTGTCAATCAAAATTTTGACAGGTAATTTCTGTATTTATAGAAAATAGAAAGAAAAGAAAAAGGTGAAGGAAAAAAAAGCATTGGCATCTGAGATGACCATTCCAAGGAGCTTCTCTTCACAGAGTGTTTCATAGTAGGAATTAAAAGAGTTTTTAAGGATGGATAGAAAATCTGATGATGTTTGAGGGCCTTTCCAAAGGAGGAGGGTAATTCTTAACAAAACTGGAAATTGGGAGTAAGAAAAGCAAATAAATTGGTTTCAGGATGAAAAGAGAGAGAGAACAAGAGCACGGACTCTCGGTGTGGTTCTGGTGGTTGTCTGTGACTCCAAGGAACCTTAAGGAGCCTGGAGGAAAGAACAGGAAGAAGGATAACAGGAGAGGAGGGCAGAAGGGTCACTATACAGTCCATGGAATTCTCCAGGCCAGAATACTGGAGTGGGTAACCTTTCCCTTCTCCAGGGAATCTTCCAACCCAGGAGTCGAACCCAGGTCTCCAGCGTTGCAGGTGGGTTCTTTACCTGCTGAGCCACAAGGGAAGCCCCAGAAGGGTCGCATATGAGGTCAGATCCTGAAAGGCCTTGTATCACTGAAAGGGCTTTGGCTTTTACCTCTGAGAGATGAAGAGCCATGGCAGCGTTTGAACAGAGGAGAGACCTCTGACTTAATTTTAAAAGAATCATTCAGGCAGCTGTTTCAAGACTGAACTGTAAAGGGTACAAGAGTAGAAGCAGGAAGATCTGTTAGGAAGCCTGTAGTAATCTAGGTAAGAGATGGTGGTAGCTCAGAATACATGGTGAGATATGATTCGTTTTTAGATAGATTTGGAAGATTGAAGCAATGGAATTTCATTACCAAATTGTGGGATGTGACAGAAGGGTAGGAATCAAGAACAACCCCAAAGGTTTGAACTTCATCAACTTGAAAATGGAATTGCTGTCAGCGTAAATGGGGGAAGACTGAGTAACAAAGGTTGCAGGGGTGGCAGTGCAGATCAGGACATGGACATGCTGAGTTTGAAATGCTCGTTAGATATCTTGGTCAAGTATGTTGTTAAGTGTATGAGTTTGAAGTTAGAAAAGACTGAGCTGAAATTAAAATATAATGTAATTATGCATGTATTTAAATCCTTGAGACTGGATAACACTACCTAGAGAGAATTGTAGATAGAGAAGAGGAAAAGAGCCAAAGATAGCTCATGGACACTCTAACATTGATACTGTATCAATAAGCACATATAAAACATTTTAGGGAAAAATTATGAGTATTTTTTAAAGAATAGGATAATAAAGGAGGGTGGCTGTACTCAGAGACTGAACTGTAGGGGTTCTTTTTTCTTCCTGCTCTTCCTTCTTTTACAAAATTCTTGGAAAATTTTCCTTTGGTAGTAAGCTGAAGGTCAGAGTGAACCTACTCAGTTCAGTTCAGTCGCTCAGTCATGTCCGACTCTTTGCAGCCCCATGGACTGAAGTATGCCAGGCTTCCTTGTCCATCACCAACTCCTGGAGCTTGCTCAAACTCATGTCCATCAAGTCAGTGATGCCATCCAACCACTTTACACTCTGTCGTCCCTTTCTCCTGCCTTCAGTCTTTCCCAGCATCAAGGTCTTTTCCAGTGAGTCAGTTCTTTGTGTCAAGTGGCCAAAGTATTGAAGCTTCAGCTTCAGCATCAGTCCTTCCAATGAATATTCCGGCCTGATTTCCTTTAGGATTGACTGGTTTGATCTTCTTGCAGTCCAAGGGATTCTCAAGAGTCTTCTTGAACACCGCATTTCAAAAACATCAGTTCTTTGGCACTCAGCTTTCTTTATGGTTCTCACATTCATACATGACTACTGGGAAAACCATAGCTTTTACCAGACGGACCTTTGTTAGCAAAGTAATGTCTCTCCTTTTGAATATGCTGTCTAGGTTTGTCATAGCTTTTCTTCCAAGGAGTAAGAGTCTTTTAATTTCATGGCTGCAATCACCATCTGCAGTGATTTTGGAGCCCAACAAAATACACTCTGTCACTGTTTCCATTGTTTCCCCATCTATTTGCCATGAAGTGATGGGACTAGATGCCATGATGTTAGTTTTTTGAATGTTGAGTTTTAAGCCAACTTTTTCGCTCTCCTCTTTCACTTTCATCAAGAGGCTCTTTAGTTCCTCTTCTCTTTCTGCCATAAAGGTGGTGTCATCTGCATATCTAAGGTTGTTGATATTTCTCCTGGCAATCTTGATTTCAGCTTGTGCCCAGTATTTTGCATGATGTACTCTGCATATAAGCTAAATAAGCAGGGTGACAATATACAGCCTTGACGTACTCCTTTTCCAATTTTGAACCAGTCCTTTGTACCATGTCCAGTTCTAATGGTTGCTTCTTGGCCTGCATACAGATATCTCAAGAGGCAGGTCAGGTGGTCTGGTATTCCTGTCTCTTTCAGAATTTTCCACAGTTTGTTGTGATCCACACAATCAAAGGCTTTGGCAAAGTCAATAAAGCAGAAGTAGATGTTTTTCTGGAACTCTCTTGCTTTTTTGATGATCCAGTGGATGTTGGCAATTTGATCTCTGGTTCCCCTGCTTTTTCTAAAACCAGCTTGATTATCTGGAAGTTCTCAGTTCATGTAGTGTTGAAGCCTAGCTTGGAGGATTTTGAGCATTACCTTGCTAGCAAGTGAAATGAGTACTAAAATATTTGTGTTTCAATAATTTTATGTCCTTAAGCAGTATTCATAATGAATATTCATAATGAATGATAGAAAGTAGCTGATCTAGCAGCTGGAAATTCTTACTGATAATTTTAGTGAGTTGAGTGGAGCTGGTTCTGAACTATAATGTGGCTTAGAGGACCATGTCCTTTCTTCTCTCTTCTTCCATTCTGTGTCCAGTTCTTGAGCTTGTCTTTGAATATACTGAGAAAAAGTAACTTATGGAGAGCAGCTTGACTTGCCATCAGTTTATTTCCTCTACTAATTGTTCAGATAAAATAGGCTGGAGACTGAGTATTTTTCCTTCACTCAGTAATAAGGATTATCAGTACTAAAATGATAGAAAGTTTGCTTTTCATTTTTCACCTGTTGTTAAAACTTCTGTTCTAAATGACATACTTACCATTGAATGAAGGTATATTTGGTGATTGGACATATGATATTTGGGAAGACAAGTGTACTTTTTTCCCTCTTCTCACAAATAATGCTTCAACAATGCTGATTAAGTTGGCAGTTAAGAGTCTTTAATCACTCCTAATGAGGAATGAAATTGTGTTAGTTGCATTTGTTAATAAAAATCAGTAACAGACCATATTCATGAGGTTTCTAGTTTGAAGAATCATAGTTTCAAATACTAAAACTTTCAATTGCTAAAGGGATGTGTAGTCGATTCTTAGTCATTAGGCTGATTGGTTTTGGGGCTTTACTTCTATAATTAAGCCAGTCCTATAGGAGGAGGGAAGCAGAGGGGAGTTGATTTAAGAGTCCTGTACAAAATCATTGTGGGTATTTTTCTTCTTTTATTCATGGGGTCATGGGTTCAAAGAAGTTTTAGTAAAATGCCCAATTTTATTTCCAAAGTCAGAATAAACTTTGAAAATAAGTTTGTAACACTTAGGTGCAAACTGAAAGTCTAGAGAAGGGAGTAATTTGGATCTTGCATCTAAAATTTAGAAGTTCTAGGGAAAACTTTCTGTCTGATTTTGGACATCTGTAAGTCTCCATAGATTAAAGAGCTGGGGTTCAGTTTTCTTCGTTTTCTATTCCTTGACTTTCACTGCAGTAATCTTTGTGAAATGATATCATTGCAATTGTTTTTTGTTCCAAGCCCAGGAAAAAGAAAAAAAGAAGAGGGAGAGAGAAGCTCACTTATGTGTGTCCAACTCTGTAACCCCATGGACCATAGCCCGCCTGACTCCTCTGTCCATGGTATTTTCTCAGCGAAAATACTGGGGTGGGTTGCCATGCTCTCTTCCAGGGGATCTTTCCAACCCGGGAATTGAACCTGCATCTCCTGCACTGCAGGCAAGTTCTTTGCCGCTGAGCCACCAGGGAAGCCGCGTTGACACATCGTATGTGAGGAAATTTAGAACTGCCCTTTATGAGGAATTACTGAAAATATGTTTTCAGTAATTTTACTGTAAATATCACACTAAAGCTTTGTGATATGCTTCCATGTAACTTTAGAACAGGTTCAGTGTCTTGAGGATAACCAAATCCAGATTATCGTGATGCTGAGCTCCCAGGACTGGTCTCTGTGGTTGGTTTTGTTTTGGGTGGGGTGGTGAGCTTAAAAGCAGCTTCCTTTGTACTGCTTCTGTTGTGGTAAAAGTGGTGAGCATCTCTCTGGTGTAACAGGTTGCTCATTGTTCCCACTCTTTGAGTTGCTTTTCTCATTTCTGCTTTTCCCTACCCTCCAAGAGACCTGAAATGTAGTAGAGAGGTGGAGCGGGCTTTGTGCTTTTATTATTTTTTTCCATTGTTAAGCTTCCTTATTCATTCTGAGCCTTGAATTTGCACTTCTACTTTTTGCCTTTAAAAATGAATATATTGAACTTCACTGATGGACCAGTGTTTAAGACTCTGTGCTTCCACTGCAGGGGGTCTGGGTTCAAGCTTGGTCTGGAAAGTTCTGCATGCCTCATGGTACGGCCAAAAAAAAGAGAATAATATTTTTAAACTGATTATAAATATATTATATATGGTTTGTAGAAAATTCAAGCAGTACAGGGAAATGTAAAGGAGATAAAAATGAAAAGCAGCCCAACAATTGAGGAGATAACTACAGATACATTTTATTGGGCATCATATCTCTACTCTCTATACGTGAAGATAGAACACATAATAAATTATTTATTTAATATTAATAGTAACTTTAATATATATGATTTAAATGTGTCATTTAATATATTTTCTTAATTATAATTTTTTTCACTATGTAAAAACAATGGGAAGGCTTCCCAGGTGGCACTAATGGTAAAGAATATGCCTGTCAATGCACGAGATGCAGGAGACGCAGGTTCAATCCCTGGGTCAGAACGATCCCCTAGAGAGAGAAATAAAAACCCACTCCAGTATTCTTGCCTGGGAAATTTCATGGACAGAGGAACATAATAGGCTACAGTCATGGGGTTGCACGAGTCAGACATGAGTGAGCAACTAACACTATTCTTTTAATAGTAAAATACCATGTGTTTTATCCATCCAGTGAGATGGTTGGATGGCATCACCAGCTCAGTGGATGTGAGTCTGAGCAAACTGCGGGAGTTGGTGATGGACAGGGAAGCCTGGCGTACTGCAGTCCATGGGGTCACAGAGTTGGACATGACTGAGTGAACAAGAGGAAGATATATTTTATGATGCACTTATTTATTTACATATTATCTTCCAATAGGTTCTTAGGTTGTTTTTAATTTTTTATTTACAAACCGTATTGTGGGGCGGAATGAGAGAGAAGCTCAAGAGGGAGGCAATATATATATACTTATGGCTAATTCATGTTGTTGTATGGGAGAAGCCAGCACAATTGCTTACAGCATTGTAAAGCAATTATCCTCCAATTAAAAGAAAAAGAATTGCATGAAACTGCCTAGTAGGAAAATCTTTGCACACATTTTAAGTTATTTCTTTAGGTCATTTTCCTAAGGGGGAAGTTACTGGATCCAGTGGCATATATATTTTACTTTTTAATGTATTTTGCCAAACTGCCCTCTATAAAAGCTATACTTGTTTACCAGTATTATTTTTTACCTGTATTCTTGAAGGAATATTAATGGTTTTGACATTTTTTTAATCCTTCTCTATTTATTTTGTTAAAAAAACACATTCACTGAAGGTTTCAGAATCTCTTTATTCTATAGAAGATGAATTTCTTTTTTGTTGTTGTTGTTGTACTAGTTGTTTTAATTGAAATGTAATTGGCATGACATTACATTAGTTTCGGGTATACAATAGTTATTCTTTGATATTCATATATATCACAAGCTAATCACTGCAATAAATCAAGTTAGCAGTCATTACCATACATGGTTACATTTTTTTCACATGATGAGAATTTGCTGAATTTCTTAATAGTGTCCTGGAAAACCTCTGGAATTTCCAGGTGCTATAAAGTTCTCTCTGAAAATTAAGAGGGGCCCTTTAAAGAAACTCATTTGGCCAAAAATTTTTTTCTAAAAAAAATACGTAGATAACATTAATTTGTATTTGCCTCCTAAAATAATTTTAATAATCTTAGATTTTGTGCACAACTGTCAAAATTATAATTCCTTTCTTAGAATGAAGAAAAAGAAGTTGGTGCCTTTTTAGTGTAATGAGGAGACTTGGTTATCATTGCTGACGCGAGTAGATGATACATTTTAACTCATTTCTGAATTTTCTTACTGAAGCCGCATTAGAGAATGAGTTTGGATTTCAGTACTGTGCTTATTGATCCTGCGATGAAAGGCTTAAGTTTTCAGTTGCACCCAATAATATATTCTCTGCATAAGGAAACTGTAGTACTGACCTTTGAAAAATACATAACCATTAATTAATTAAATTAGTTCCCTTGAGGGCACTCTTGCTGAAAAGGTCCATCCTTTTACACAAAGGAGAAAGTGTGATTAATTTACAGATTTTACTGTAGCATATTATATAGTATTTGGAAAAATGTCAGACTCTTAAGAATTTAAAAAACCTATACTATGGGGAATTCAGTTACTTGTTAATTGAATTAGTTTCCAGAAGGATGTGAAAGCCTCAGAAGGTCTTGTGATGAGAATCAGGTTTGTTGAGAGGCAGTATGTCATGTAAGAAAAAAAAAAACCTGATCTCAGAATCAGATATTCTGGGTATTACTCCTGTGGGGAGACTCACTTAATCTCTCTTGGCCTCAGTTTTCTCGACTGGGCAGTGTTGGTTCTGGGACTTCAGTGAGCATGCCTGTCTTGGGGACAGAGTCAGTTCAGTAGTTCTGGGCTGGATCTGAAGTTCTGCCTTTTGAATAAGCTCCTAGGTAACTCCAGTGCTTCTGGCCCAAGTCTATTTCAGTAGCAAGGAATATATAATAATCTGTGTTTCTTCTAGCTCTAAAAGTCTAACTGAGGCTATAGTACCATGCATCCCCAGTCGTTTCTGACTCTTTGTGACCCCCTGGACCATAGCCCACCAGGCTCCTCAGTCCATAGAATTTTCCAGGCAAGAATGCTGGAGTGGGTCACTATTTCCTATTCCTGGGGATTTTCCCAACCCAGGGGTGAAACACACATCTGTTTCATTGCCTGCATTGGTAGGTAGATTCTTTACCGCTAGCACCACCTGGGAAGCTATAGTAGACATTGTTTAATATCTTAACATTTTAACTTTTTTGGGTCATGCCACACGGCATGGGGAATTTTAGGACCCGTACTGGGGATCAAACCCAAGCCCCCTGCAGTGAAAGTGAAAGCAGGGATCTTAATCATAAGACCACCGGGAAGTCCCCATTTTAAGGGTTTTTAATATTGTTAGCGAAAGAAGACAAGTATCTTTATAAATTTTAAGTTTGCTAATGAGAGACTTCTGATCGTGTCCAAGATTTGTTTTCAAGTAGTCCAGTGTTTACTCCCTCCCTTAAAAAGTTGCCAGGGTGGGGCATGGGGAGTATATAAAACCAGAATAACAAATGTTGGTAATTGTTGAAGCTGGATGATGGGCACATAGGGGTTAATTATACTTTTCCCTTATACTCTGTCATTATGTGAATGTTTGAAAATTTGTTTTTTAAAAAAACACAAGCAATAATAAATTTGAATTTGCCAGGATTGTAGGCTGATGATATAAATACATACATATATGTATAGCTTTAGGCACCATTTCTCAGTACTAACTTGTCTAATATGAAGCAACAGTGGCAGTGACTTGAGAGAAGCTCTTTGAAAGGAAAAAAGCACAATAGCTAATGAAACACATTCGCTGGAAAGAGCTGCCATTCTCCATGTGCAAGTCTTAGGCTGTTTGTTTCTTTTAAACATTGCAAATATGCTTCTGCCAACTAAACTTCAGTGTGTTAAAATGATATTTTTGGAAATTGACTTTGCAAACTGTAAACTCAGAATAAATTTTGGTCGCTATAGTTGGATATATCAGTCAAATATTGTATTTTTTTTAACAGAACAAAGATACTTAAAGTAGTGTACAGGAAGTACACATTCAACAAATATTTCCCACACATCCAGGGGCTTTTAGATATGGGGTTATAATGTTGCTTTTAAAGCTAGAGTGATTTTTACACTCTGAGCATCAAAAGCTTGATTCCCACTAAACATGTATTTTTCAGGGAGGAGTTGAAAACAAAATGGAGAAAGAATATGAGAGCTTTGTTTTGATAAGATTTCAAGGAAATGATCAGAAAATAGTTATAGAATGGTACCCTATTTAGGAAATAACATTTTCATATGAGATAAACAACTATCTAGATTAGTTATTATATAGGTCATAATATAGTTTATACTTTGAAAATAAATACTTAAAAAACACAAATTTTGCTGTTAATAACAAAAACTAGAAAAAAAAATTTAGAAGTATAAACCCAAGGTACAACCATTGTTAATATTTCTTTGTATTTTAATGTGACTTTTTTTGTTTTTAATGTGATTTTACATAGTTTTTCTTCTTCTTGATAAATCCTTTTATCCTGTTTTTTTTTCATTCAACATTGTAAAATATGCACTTTTTTTATTATACAGTCTTTTATAAATATAACCTGAGTAAAGTAATTCTCTGTCAGGTCAGGGTAAAGACCTTCATAGCTCCCAAATGGATAGTTTAGAAGTATCCACTTTGATTAGGTCTAGGTTATCTATTATGATGAGTGAAATGGAGATAGAAAGTAATTTTCTGTTGGAAAAATCAAGGCAGTTGCAAGGTCTGTTCGATATTTTGAGTTTTGAACTGAATGAAATTTTTATATTCATCCGAGAAAGGATGTAATCCCAGGTTGAATGGAGGCACACTGGACTTTTATGAAGTCCAGACAAGTGACAGCTCTGATGGCAGGAATCAGCACTTGGAAGGCTCTTCATAGGGAAGTCACACTTCTGGATCAAACCCCAAAGTGAACCTTTGGGGATATATAGGATACGATACTGGGGTGATTCTTGTCAGTCCAAGGAGTTCAAGTCTCAGCAGAGGACAAAACAAAACAAAAAGTTTGTATACACAAACATGGATTAAGTGAACTGATATCAATAAAGTGCTTAGAATAATTCTTACCACATAGTAGGAATATAAATGTTAGGTACTGTGTAAAGAACTGAAGAGAGTTTAAGGCAGCTTTATGTTTAATGTTAAAAGTAGTGTAAGTAAAAGTTCAGTTTCTTTGAACACTGAATATGCTGAACCAAGTTAAAAAGAATGATTAAGCCCGTTTCTGCCTCTCTTTCTTTTTCATGTTTCACCCCTGTTACTAAGAACCTTCCTCGGTGTTACCTATTTCTCTATTTTAAGTCTTTTTTTAGATGCCTAGAGTAGAGTAGGAAGTGAATCTTATTATTAAAAGCACGGGGAATTAGCTAATAACCTCACTGGTAACTGAGAGCAGTAACTTAAATTTAAGGTCTGAGGCTTCTGTTCCTTTAAGGCTTAAAGTTTTCAGAAATAAATGGACTTACTCTGTTGAAGAAATTCTTTGGAGCATGTTTTCATTAGAAAATTTTCCTGGCATCCTAACCTGACTTGAACTTGACAAATTTCCCTTATTATCAATGTAATTGCTTTTAAAGGTGTGAAAGTATATTCTTTTTCTAAAATTCAATAAGTTTTTCAATCCTGACACATTCAGCTTGTGGTTTATTTTGATTTCCAGATCTCTATTGATGTTAACTTTCAAACCTGAAAGTTTAAGCTATGTTAAGATCATGGATCCCATTGAAAGTATAATAAAATATCTGAACCTTCTTTCTGGAAAGATGTATGTACATTGAAAATGTTGTATGTAGTGTGAGACTTTTCACAAATATCCTGAAACTGATCCATATATTGTTTTTAAAAACTGTTGCTCCTCCTAAGTTAAAAAAAATAAAGATTCCTTCTTTGAGGAAAAAAAAAAACAACTGTTGCTCTTCCTTAGATATTGTTACTAGTCTATTTTCATTTCGTTAATGTCTTATTATATTCAAGTTTAAAATTGAACTACAAAATTTGAACTACAATGCTATAGTATTTAATTTTCATAACACAAAAGTTCTAGATTGTCTGTTTGTAAGTAGTAATAAAAATAGAGGAAGGCTAGTTGTGCTCAATGGATTTTTTTTGGAGGGTGCAGAATTCAAAGCAACAAGACTACTAAGGCAAATATAGCTATCCTTATTTTATATGATTTCCCTGGTAGGTCAGCTGGTAAAGAATCTGCCTGCAATGCGGGAGACCTGGGTTTGATCTGTGGGTTGGGAAGATCCCCTGGAGAAGGAAAAGGCTACCTACTCCAGTTTTCTGGCCTGGAGAATTCCATGAACTGTATGTATAGTCCCTAAAGTCACAAAGAGTCGGACATGACTGAGTGACTTTCACTTGTTTTATATACTTTATATATTTGTATATACTTTGTCTTAGTTTTTAAAATGTAGTACTAGAGATTCTAAAAAAAAAACTTGACATAATTTTATGTAGGATATTTTTAAAAAGATATTCTCTTGAATGATGGATATTTATTTTTGTAGCAATTGGGAAGCTATGTAGCAGTATGTATTGTAAAATTTTGGGAGAAACCAGAAGATCTTCCAAGATATTAAGTAAGCTAGGCTTTTCTTCAGTGGATCCAGTTTCCCTAAAGAAATGCTATTAGCTCCATTTAATCTTAGGATGACTGAGGTTATCAAATTTTTTTTGGTTCTTTTCTGCCCTGATATATATGTATCACTTTGTGATTTTATAGGCATGCTAAAGCTGTCTTCTCTTTTGGTGATCTAGTCCAGTATTATGACTTTAATATGATCTAATATTAGCACTCTACTTATTAAATGTTAAATTTATATCTCTAACTCAGAGTTTTCTCCTGAAATCCAGACTTGTATCTAATTACCTTCCTAACATCTCCATTTTGAATTACCATCTCAAAATGAGTATGCCCAAAACTGAAATTCTGTTATTTTTCCCTAAAATTTATCTTCCCCTTCTTAGTTGATGATGCCAGTCTCAAAGCCTTGGGGTCACTCCAGATTCCTCTCTTTCTCTCACACGTCACACTCTGTTTAATCTATCAGTAATTATCGCCTCAACCTTCAAAATATACCCAGAATCCAACTGCATCTCACTAACTCCACTGCTACCACCCTGGTTAGAGTTACTACCATCTTTTGCCTAGATTACAGCTTCTGTACCATCTACAGCTTCTACTTCTTCATTTGCCCTCTCTAATCTATACTTAAAATTTTTTTCTTGCAAATTCTTATTCTGAAAAATATCACATCTATAGAAGAGTTGAAAGAATAGTTTAATAAAAACCTATAAACCCTTCCTGCTAGATTCACCTGTTGGTAACAGTTTGGTATATTTGCATGTTATCTAGTGTGTGCTCTCTTTTTCTCTCTCTGTGTTTGTTTTTGATGTACAATTTAAAAGCAAGTTATACGCTTTATTCTTTCAGCATTTAACCCCTAAGAACAGGGTATTACCCTGTAACTGCAGTCCTGTTACCACACCTAGGAAAATTAATGTTAATTCAGTGTCATCTGATCTTTCCTAGTGGCTCAACTGGTAAAGAATTGCCTGCAGTGAGGGAGATCTGGGTTCGATCCCTGGATTGGGAAGATAGATCCTCTAGGGAAGGGAACAGCTACCCACTCCAGTATTCGGGCCTGGAGAATTCCATGGATTATATCATCCATGAGATCCCGAAGAGTGGGACACGACTGAATGACTTTCACTTTCATTTTCAGTATCATCTAATGTCTAAGAAATGTCTTTCTATGCCTTTCCCTTCTGTAGTAGGCTGAATGATAGTCCTTTAAAATATCAGATCCTAATTCCTGGAACCTAAATGTTTCATTATTTAGGAAAAGCATTTTTGCAGTTGTGATTACATTTAGGATTTTGAGATGGAGATATTATCCTGGATTATCCCAGTGGAGTCTAAATAAGAGGGAGGCAGAGAGAGACTTCACACACACAATACATGTACACACACACACACACACAGGAGGAAGTGATGTAAAGACAGAAGTAAATATTGCAGTAATACAGCCAATAAGCTAAGGTACATGAGAGCCACCAGGAGCAAGGAGCAGATTTGCCTGTGGAGGGATTACAGTCCTGTCAGGACCCTGCTTTCCGCCCAGTGATACTGACTTCCGCCTTTAGAAGTGTGAGGCATTGAATTTCTGCTCTTTTATGCCACACAGTTTGTCATAATTTGTTACAGTAGCCATAGGAAACAAATACACGCCCCCTTATGGATTTCAGTCAAGGTTGTTCATTTTGCTTCGTTGTTATGGCTCCTTTAATCTAAAATAATCCCCTGACCTTTTTCTGTTTGTTTTTCATGACAATGACTGTTTTAAAAAGTCTGGGCCTTTTGTTTTGTAGAATGTGCCATATCCTAGAATTACCCGATTGTTTTCTCATGGTCAGGTTCAGGCTAAACATCTTTTGACAAGACTATCACATAGGTCATGTTGTGTAAAAACTATTCTTAGTACAACTGCCAGAGCCATCCTTGTTTTGAAACAGTGAGTTGGAGCATTGTACTCAGTGCGGTCTCCAGTAGCCCCCATTTTGTTCAGAGGAAAAGCCAAGCCCTCCTGTGGTCTGGCTCCTGAGACCCTCTCCCTTCCCACCCCCTCCTCCCTCCCTGTTCTGCCTTCTCACTGACTGTTGTGCTGCTCTCAGAACAAGATGGGCTGCTCCAGTCTTGGAACCTTTGTTCGATCTGCTCCTTGGCCTGGAAATCTCTTCCTGAGAATAGCCTTGCCCTGCCCGCCCCTCCCTCACCCTCGCTGACCTTGTTCACATGTCATCTCAGAGAAGCCTTTCCACAGGACTGTTTTGAAAATTCCAGCTTTTCCTCCCCTTCTCTACATCTGGTCTCCCAGAACTGCTTTACTGTTGTGTTTTGTCATAGCATATTACCTTCTCACATAGCACTATTACCTACATCATATAACTTACTTATTAAACTTATTATTTATTGTTTTCTTCTCCTACTTGGAATGCAAGAGCCATAAGGCAGAAATCTTTGTTTTTCATTCACAGAGTCACTCCATGGTCTTATGTTCATAGCAAGTACACAATAACATAAAAGAACTTTAGATGAGTGTATCTGACTTAACCTTACTCCACAGTGACAGAGCCTGCTTTTAAAAAAAAAGTAACCAAAACCCTTTATTTTGAAATAACTGTAGATTTGCAGAAGAGTTTCTAAGATAATATGGAGCTCCTGTACGCTTCACCCATCTCTCCAGATGTTAACATTCCACATGACCATGGTACATTTATCAAAACTAAGAAATTAATGTTGGCATAATACTGCTTACTAAACTACAGACTCTATTTGGGTTTCACTAATTTTCCCACCACCCTCCTCTTTCTGTTCCGCGGGCCAATCTAGGATACCACACATTGCATTTGGTTGTGTCTCCTTGGTGTGCTCTACTCTGTGGAGAGGCTGATTCAAAACGATAAATCTTTCCCAAGAAAGATTTGTAAATTATTATAAAACACTATAGCCTGTTCATTGTTTGAACAAGTGGTTATGTCAAAAGAAAGAAAGATGGTAAAACTCAGGAGCACTAGACTGGGTAGCCACGGGCATTGTTAAACTTATAGGATTTGACAGTACTTTCTGGTTTCAGTGCAGAATATACCTGTCTAGTCCATTTTCTTCTGACACCAGAACTTCCCACCCCATCCATGTTATCACTATAAAGAGATGAATCCTAGACGAATCCTAACCATTGGTGACTTTTTAACAGGTAAATTCAACTCTATATGTTTTAACTTGCTTCATATTATTTGCCTGTGTCTCTGAGGGTAATTGATTCTGTAGTGCACTATAATAGAAATATGTTGAGTACCTACTCTGTAATGCATTATATTATTACCATATAGGTAATAAAGAACTAATGGAGTACAGTAACAACTGATTTGACAGTGTAGAGGAAATTATTATTTTTTCCTAGATAAGGTAAGATATGAGGGAGGGTCATATTTGAACTTGCCCTTAAAGTACACATAGAGCTTTTTAAAATTTTTTATTTTTTAATATAACATTTTTATTTATCTTTTTGGCACACAGCAAGGCATTCAGGATCTTAGTTCCCTGACCCGGGATGAAACCTATGCCCCCTGCAGTGGAAGCACAGAGTCTTAACCACTGGATTGCCAGGGAAGTTCCTGCATAGAGCTTTTAACACAGTTTGAGATGTAATTCATATACCCTATGCACACCACACACACCATTTAAAGCAAACAGTTCAATGGCATTTAGTATATTCACAGGGTTATGAAACCATAAGCACAAATCAGTTTTATAACATTTTCATTTTGCTGAAAAGAAACCCCATATCTGTGCTGGCTCCCTATTCTCCCCTCCTCTCAACTCCTGGTGACTGCAAAGCTGTGACATGCCTACTCTGGACAATCCATATAGGTGAAATTATACAATATGTGTCTGACTTCTCTCACTTGGGCTTCCCTGGTAGCTCAGAGGGTCAAGTGTCTGCCTGCAATGCAAGAGACTTGGTTTCGATCCCCGGGTCAGAAAGATCCCCTGGAGAAGGAAATGGCCACCGATTCCAGTACTCTTGCTTGGAAAATGCCATGGAGAGAGGCATGACTATTAGGCTACAGTCAGTGGGATCGCAGAGAGTTGTACATGACTGAGCAACGTCACTTCTCTCGCTTAGTTTAGCATTTTCAAAGATCATCTGTTTTATTGTATAATTTAACATTTCTTTGCTTTGTATTACCAAACATTATTCCATTATATTAGAAATACTGTATTTTATTTTTCCATTCATTAGTTGATGGATGTTTGAGTGTTTCTACTTTTTGACTGTGATAAATTATAACTGCTGTGAATAGTCACATACAAGAATTTGGGGGGGGACATACATTTTCAGTAATTTTGGATATTGAAACTGGGAGTGGAATTGCTGGGTTGAGGAACTGTCAGGTTGTTTTTTAAGGCACCGTTTTACATTCCTGCTAGCAGTGCATGAAGATTCCAGTTTCTCCACATCCTAGCCAACATGTTTTTTTGTTGCTTCTTTTAAAGCTGATCGATGCAGCTTGTAGGATTTTAGTTCGCTGACCAGGGAGTGAACCCAGGCCATGACAGTGAGAGTGTGGAGTCCTAGTATCTCCAGGGAATTCCCTTTTTGTTTTGTTCTAAACTTACTGATCCTAGTAAATGAGATCATAGAAAAAGCAAGAGAATTCCAGAAAAACATCTGCTTCATTGTCTACACTAAAGCCTTTGACTGTGTGGATCACAACAAACTAGAAAATTCTTAAAGAGATGAGCATATCAGACCACCGTAAAAATGAGAATACCAGATGGCTTCCTGAGAAGCCTGTATATAGGTCAAGAAGCAACAGTTAGTACTGGACATGGAACATCAGATTGGCTCAAAATTGGGAAAGGAGTACGTCAAGGCTGTATATTGTCATCCTGCTTATTTAATGTATATGCAGAGTACATCATGTGAAATGCTAGGCTGAGTGAAGCACAAGCTGGAATCAAGATTGCTGGGAGAAATATCAACAACCCCTGATATGCAGATGACACCACTCTAATGGCAGAAAGTGAAGAGGAACTAAAGCCTCTTGATGAGAGTGAAAGAGGAGAGGGAAAAAGCTGACTTAAAACTTAACATTCAAAAACTAAGATCATATTTGTCCAGTCCTATCACTTCATGGCAAATAGATGGGGGAAGCAATGGAAATAGTAACAAAATTTATTTTCTTAGGCTCCAAAATCACTGTGATGGTACCTGCAGTGAAAGTGAAAGTTGCTCAGTTGTGTCCAACTCTTTGTGACCCCATGGACTATGCAGTCCATGGAATTCTCTAGGCCAAAATACTGGAGTGGGTAGCCTTTCCTTCTCCGGGGAGTCTTATAACTGCAGCCATGAAATTAAAAGATGCTTGCTCCTTGGAAGAAAAGCTAGGATAAACCTAGTGTGTGTGTCTTAGTGACTCAGTTGTGTCCAGCTCTTTGTGACCCCCTTGAATTGTAGCCCATCAGGCTCCTCTGTCCAAGCAATTCTCCAGGCAAGAATAATGAAGTGGGTTGCCATTCCCTTCACCAAGGGATCTTCCCCATACAGGAATCAAACCTGGGTCTCTGCATTTAAGGCATATTCTTTACTATCTGAGACAGCATAGTAAAAAAGCAGAGACATTACTTTGCTGACGAAGGTCTGCATAGTCAAAGTGATGGTTTTTCTAGTAGTCATGTATGGATGTGAGAGTTGGACCATAAAGAAGGCTGAGAGCCAAAGAACTGATGCTTTCGAACTGTGGTGCTGGAGAATGCTCTTGAGAGTCCCTTGGTTGGCAAGATCAAAGCAGTCAATCCTAAAGGAAATCAACCCCAAATATTCCTTGGAAGGACTGACGCTGAAGCTGAAACTCCAATACTTTGGCCACCTGATGCAAAGAACTGACTATTGGAAAAGACCCTGATACTGGGAAAGATTGAGGGCAAGAGGTGAAGGGGACGACAAAGGATGAGATGGTTGGATGGTATCACTGACTCAGTGAACGTAAGTTTGAGCAAACTCCTTGAGATGGTGAAGGACATGAAAGCCTAAAGTTCATGGGGTTGCAAGGAGTCAGACAGTACTTAGCAACTGAATAGTAACAGTGAATGTGAAGTGGTTTTGATTTGCATTTCCCTAATGACTGATGATGCTGAGCATCTTTTCATATGCTTATTGGTCATTTGTAGATCTTCTTTTGAGGCATAAGATTTTAATAGATAAAGAAAGGAGAAGGGAAGGGAGCACTTCAGCCTAAGATAATGGGTCAAAGACCTAAGAAATGGTGAGAAGTTAGTAAAAGTAGGTAGTAGAGTCTCCAGATGAAGAGAGTGAGAGAGAACACTGGAAAATGTAGAGATGCTTGAGTCTCTTTTCTTGAGCTTCTCTGGTGGCTGAGATGGTAAAGAATCTGCCTGAAATGCCGGAGACCTGGGTTTGATCCCTGGGTTGGGTAGATCCCCTGGAGAAGGGAATGGCTACCCATTCCAGTATTCTGTCCTGGAGCATTCCATGGACAGAGGAACCTGATGGGCTACAGTCCATGGGATTGCAAAGAGTCAGACATGACTGAGTGACTTTCACTCCCTGAGTCTTTTTATTTTTTGATGAGTCAAGTCACTCAGTCCTCTGCTTATCTTAAACTTACATTTGTCGAATTTCAAGGTTATTCCTTCTTTTGTAAATGTCAGAGTGTTGTGGCTAGCTCACTTGGTTGATTCATACAACCTTAAGGAAAAAATTACTGAGGGCTTACCTCATTCCAGGAGTTCCAGGCCTCAGTTAGTGAGGGGGTACATTGGAGCAAAAGCAGGGAAGGTCCTTGCTTTTCATGTACCTTATTTTCTAGTGGGGCGATTTTTGTACCAATGAAAATCTGCCCATTAGAGGCTGCCTTTATCCAGCATTTCTAGGCTTAATAAGCAAATCCAGGTCTAATTTGTTCATGCTGTTGCTGATTCTATTGGCTTGGGTCATAGCACATTTCAGTTTTCACCTTTTCAGACCTGCGTTTTAATTTTTAATAATGTCTTACATAGAAGCAGCCTGAAATCCTTCTTGGCATCCTTGTTCCTCTTTTTGGTAGTGTTATACTTGAAAATTTTTTCCACTGTTGTTTGCAGGAATTGCTCAAAAAGTCTGATGAAGTATAAAGAAATGTTACATAAATATTTTAAACATTTTCTCTTAGAACATATGTATATTTCCTAAGTGTTTTGTTTTAGGACCAAGGCTTTTCGTTTGAATAAGGATCTGCTGACTGTAATTTTCTATGATATATATATTTTTAATATTCAGTTATTTATTTGGCTACATCGAGTCTTAGTTGTGGAACACAGGCTCTTCGTTGCCACATACAGCCTTCTCTAATTGTCGCAAGCGAATTCTGTGATGTTTCTTATGTAAACCTCGCATAAAAAATGAATCACCTATGGGTTTTGGTTTCCATTTATTTACAGTAGAGTGAGAATTTAAAGCCATTTCAAAGAAATCTGAGTGCAAAATCTATTTAGATTTTTATGGTTTTTCCACCCTCATCTAATTAGATAGCTTATTATTTTTGTAGCAACTTGCCTATAATTTGGCTTCATTTTTATAGAAATTATGAATCCTTTCACAATCATTTCATAATTTATTTACTGATTAAATTATGAATTAAGTATCATGTAGAGCTGTATAAGCAGGTTGGGAATGGCTGTGGCAAGCAAATTCAAGGACAGGAAGCAGCAGTGCTACTAACTATGATCATCATTTTTGGCCCACTGTGACTGCCAGCCATTACGTTTTATAGGAGAAGCAGTATTAGTTCAATCCAAGCTATTGGTTAAGGAGAAATTGGTTAGGACTGTGGCTTTTACATATTCCAAGCTAAGTCCTCTTCCACTGTTTTCTCCTAGTACTCTATGGAGACCTCTTTTATAACACTTACCCTGCTCTCTACTTGTTTGTCTTCCTTATGGAATTTCACAGTCTTTGAGGGCAAAGATATACTCTTTTGTTATATTCATAGTTTCTAGTATATTCTTGGCATGTAATTATTTATTCACTTTTAAAAAGCAGTTGACTGTAAGCTCCATATAATTCAATAATATGACCAGTTCAGTGTGATTCCTAGGTTGTACTTAGTTGTTTATAGTGTTTAGAATAGTTCCACTGTATTCATGTTGTGTTGAACTAGGGTGATAGATTTTAAGATACATATTGACTAACTTGAGCACATCTCTTAAAAGGTTAATTCAGTGAGACTGTGTCTGTTTTATACACTGCTGTATCTCCAGTACATTATAAGATAGAGTATTAATGCCTGGCAGACCAAAGGTGCTGTTTTTTTTAATTTTTAAATTACTGAATCCAAAGAATGAAGAATAGGATGGTTAAATTTCTTTAGTATTTCTTGAGGAATGGTAAATGAATAGGGTGTGCTTTCTTAGAAGAGGAAATCAGTAAATCTGTCAACCAGATTTGAGGCCTCCTGATACAGAAGAGAATGTGGGTCTCATTAGCTCTAGAACTGAACTGGAACTAGAGAATATAAATGATAGGAAAGCTGATTTTATCTTAACTTTTTTCTAATTATTAGGATTAAAAAAATAGAAAAATAGAATGAATTGTTTCATGAGGTCACTGGAGCAGAAGTTTAATAGCTTATTTCAGGGATGTAAAAAAATAAATTTTTGTATGAAGTGTAAGACTGGTTTATCTAAACAAGCCACATTCATCCTAATTTAGGCCCTGTAATCTCTTGATTCAATCTTCTGTAGCATTAATAAAATCCCTTATGATTTTATATAATTAATGCTAAATCAAATCCCTTATGATTATACAGTGGAAGTGAGAAATAGATTTAAGGGACTAGATCTGATAGAGTGCTTGATGAACTATGGATGGAGATTCATGACACTGTATGGGAGACAGGGATTAAGACCATCCCCACGGAAAAGAAATGCAAAAAACCGAAATGGCTGTCTGAGGAGGCCTTATAATAGCTGTGAAAAGAAGAGAAGCGAAAAGCAAAGGAGAAAAGGAAAGATATTCCCATCTGAATGCACAGTTCCCAAGAAGAGCAAGGAGAGATAAGAAAGCCTTCTTCAGCAATCAATGCAAAGAAATAGAGGAAAACAACAGAATGGGAAAGACTAGAGATCACTTCAAGAAAATTAGAAATACCAAGGGAACATTTCATGCAAAGATGGGCTCAATAAAGGACAGAAATGGTAGGGACCTAACAGAAGCAGAAGATATTAAGAAGAGGTGGCAAGAATACACAGAAGAACTGTACAAAAAAGATCTTCATGACCCAGATAATCACAATGGTGTGACCCCTCACCTAGAGCCAGACATCCTAGAATGTGAAGTCAAGTGGGCCTTAGAAAGCATCACTACAAACAAAGCTAGTGGAGGGGATGGAATTCCAGTTGAGCTATTTCAAATCCTAAAAGATGATGCTTTGAAAGTGCTGTACTCAGTATGCCAGCAAATTTGGAAAACTCAGCAATGGCCATAGGACTGGAAATGGTCAGTTTTCATTCCAATCCCAAAGAAAGGCAATGCCAAGAATGCTCAAACTACTGCACAATTACACTCATCTCACACGGTAGTAAAGTAATGCTCAAAATTCTCCAAGCCAGGCTTCAGCAATACATGAACCATGAACTTCCAGATGTTCGAGCTGGTTTTCGAAAAGGCAGAGGAACCAGAGATCAAATTGCCAACATCCGCTGGATCATTGAAAAAGCAAGAGACTTCCAGAAAAACATCTATTTCTGCTTTATTGACTATGCCAAAGTCTTTGACTGTGTGGATCAGAATAAACTGTGGAAAATTCTGAAGGAGATGGGAATACCAGATCATCCGACCTGCTTCTTGAGAAACCTGTATGCAGGTCAGGAAGCAACAGTTAGAACTGGACATGGAACAACAGACTGGTTCCAAATAGGAAAAGGAGTACATCAACCCTGTATATTGTCACTCTGCTTATTTAACTTACATGCAGAGTACATCATGAGAAACACTAGGTTGAAGGAAGCACAAGCTGGAATCAAGATTGCCAGGAGAGATATCAATAATCTCAGATCTGCAGATGACACCACCCTTATGGCAGAAAGTGAAGAGGAACTAAAAAGCCTCTTGATGAAAGTGAAAGAGAAGAGTGAAGAAATTGGCTTAAAGCTCAACATTCAGAAAACTAAGATCATGGCATCTGGTCCCATCACTTCATGGCAAATAGATGGGAAAACAGTGGAAACAGTGTTAGACTTTACTTTTTTGGGCTCCAAAATCACTGCAGATGGTGACTGCAGCTGTGAAGTTAAAAGACGCTTACTCCTTGGAAGGAAGGTTATGCCCAACCTAGACAGCATATTAAAAAGCAGAGACATTATTTTGCCGACAAAAGTCGATCTAGTCAAGGCTATGGTTTTTCAGTAGTTGTGTATGGATGTGAGAGTTGGACTATAAAGAAAGCTGAGCACCGAAGAATTGATGCTTTTGAACTGTGGTGTTGAAGAAGACTCTTGAGAGTCACTTGGACTGCAAGAGATCCAACCAGTCCATCCTAAAGAACACGAGTCCTGGTTGTTCATTGGAAAGTCTGGTGTTGAAACTAAAACTCCAGTATGTTGGCCACCTGATGCAAAGAGCTGACTCATTTGAAAAGATCCTGATGCTAGGGAAGATTGAGGGCAAGAGGAGAAGGGGACGATGGAGGATGAGATGGTTGGATGGCATCATCGACTCAGTGGACTTGAGTTTGGGTGGGCTCTGGGAGTTGGTGTTGGATAGCGAGGCCTGGCGTGCTACGTTTCATGGAGTTGCAAAGAGTCGGACATGACTGAGCAACTATAACTGACATGAATCAGCCATGGCTGTACATGTGTTCCCCATCCTGAACTCCCTTCCCATCTCCCTCCCCATCCCACCCCTCAGCGTCATCCCAGGGCACCTGCCCTGAGCACCCTGTCTCATGCATCAAACGTGGACTGGCTATCTGTTTCACATATGATAATATACATGTCTCAATGCTATTCTCTCAAATCATCCCACTCTTGCCTTCTCCCACAGAGTCCAAAAGACTGTACTTTACCTCTGTGTCTCTTTTGCTATCTCGCATATAGGGTCATCATTACCATCTTAGAAAGGCTTTCTTATCTCTCCTTGGATCCTTTGGAACTCTGCTTTCCTTTTCTCCTTTGCCTTTTACTTCTTTTCTTTTCTCAGCTATTTTTAAAGCCTCTTCAGATAACCATTTTGCCTTTCTTTTTCTTATGGATAATTTTGATCACAGCCTCCCGTACAGTATGTTACAAACTTCTATCCATAGTTCTTCAGGCACTCTGTCTATCAGATCTAATCCCTTGATTCTATTTGTCACTTCCACTGTATAATTGTAAGGAATTTGATTTAGGTCATACCTGAATGGTCTAGTGGTTTTCCCTATTTTCTTCAATTTAAGTCTGAATTTGGCACTAAGGAGTTCATGATCTGAGCCACAGTCAACTCCCAGTCTGTCCTTGCTGACTATATAGAGCTTCTGCATCTTCGGCTGCAAAGAATACAATCAATGTGATTCTGGTGTTGACCATCTGGTAATGTCCCTGTGTAGAGTCTTCTCTTGTGTTGTTGGAAGAGGATATTTGCTATGACCAGTGCGTTCTCTTGGCAAAACTCTGTTAGCCTTTGCCCTGCTTCATTTTGTGCTCCAAGGCCAAACTTGCCTGTTAGTCCAGGTATGTCTTGACTTTCTTCAATTCCTGCTTTTGCATTCCAGTCCCCTATGATGGAAAGGACATCTCTTTTGTTGTTGTTAGTCCTAGAAGTTCTTTTAGGTCTTCATAGAACTGATCAAGTTCAACTTTGACACCAGTGGTTGGGGCATAGACTTGGATTACTGTGATGTTGAATGGTTTGCCTTGGAAACAGAGATCATTCTGTCATTTTTGAGACTGCACCCAAGAACTGCATTTCAGACTCTTTTGTTGACTGTTAGAGTACTCCATCTCTTCTAAGGGATTCTTGCCCACAGTAGTAGATATAATGGTCATCTGAATTAAATTTGCCCGTTCTAGTCCATTTTAGTTCGCTGATTTGTAAAATGTTGATGTTCACTCTTGCCAACTCCTTTTGGACTACTTTCCATTTACCTTGTTTCATGGACCTAACATTCCAGGTTCCTATGCAGTATTCTCTACAGCATCGGACTTTACTTCCATCACCAGTCACATCCAAAACTGGGTACTGTTTTTGCTTTGGCTCAGCTTCCTCATTCTTTCTGGAGTTATTCTCCACTCTTCTCCAGTAGCATATTGGGCACCTACCGACCTGAGGAGTTCATCTTTCAGTGTCATATCTTTTTGCCTTTCCACACTGTTTGTGGGGTTCTCAAGGCGAGAACACCGAAGTGGTTTTTCCTTCCCTTCCACAGTGGACCACGTTTTCTCAGAACTCTCCACCGTGACCCCTCCATCTTGGACCCTACACAGCATGTCTCATAGTTTCATTGAGTTAGAGAAAACTGTGATCCATGTGATCAGTTTGTTTAGTTTTCTGTTTTTGTGGTTTTCATTCTGTATGCCCTCTGATGGATAAGTATAAAAGGCTTATGGAATCTTCCTGATGGGAGGGACTGGCTGTAGGGGAATCTGGGTCTTGCCCCTGATTAAATATTTAATCCAATTATCTCTTAATGGGTGGGGCTGTGTTCCGTGTTTTCTGTTGATGGGTAGGGGTAATGGTGGTAATTATTAGAGAACTGAAAATCAAAACCACAATGAAGTATCATCTCACACCCATCAGAATGGCCATCATCTGAAAGTCTACACATAATAAATGCTGGAGAGGGTGTGGAAAAAGAGAACTCTCTTACACTGTTGGTGAGAATGCAAACTCATATAACCACTATGGAGAATAGTATGAAGATTCATTGTGGCTTTAGTTTGTATTTTGTGTGAGTTTTGTGTGTGCATGCTCAGTCTTGTCTGACTCTTTGTTACCCCACGAACTGCAGCCCCCAGGCTCCTCTGTCCATGGGATTTCCCAGGCAGGAATACTGGAGTGGGTTGCCATTTCCTCTTCTAGGGAATCTTTTCAACCCAGGGATCAAACCCATGTCTCCTGTTCAGCAGGCTAATTCTTTACCACTGAGCCAGCTGGAAAGCCCTAATGACTAATGATGTTGAATGCCTTTTCATTCACTTATTGGCTTTTTGTATATATAAAATTTATTCTCTTGTTCAGCTCTTTTGTCCATTTTTAAAAAATAGGTTGTCTTTTTTAAATTATTGGTTATTATAGGAATTCTTTCATATTCTGGCGAACAAGTCCTCTGTTAAATATAACGACTTTTGGTTTTAAAAATTAATAAAACATTCAATTTAGATATTTCAAGATTTTTTGGTCATCAAAGTAATACGTTAATTTATTATTGGCAGAAATTCCATTCCAGTTCTAAATCTAGGGTTCCAAAAGAAAATTGGTTAGGGGTATGTGGATTTTCTGGAGAAGGAAATGGCAGCCCACTCTAGTATTCTTGCCTGGAGAACTCCATGGATGGAGGAGACTGGTGGGCTGCAGTCTGTGGGGTCACAAAGAGTTGGACACGACTGAGCGAATAACGCATGCCTGCATGTGGATTTTCTGGTTATCTGTTTCTGTGTAACAAGCTACCCCATAGTGTCTTAAATCACCAGTGATTTGCTATTTCTCACAATTTTCTGGTTCAGTTAGGCAGGTTCTGTGTTTCAAATGGTGCCTACAGGGGTTGCTTATTTGGCTTGATGTCCCAGGATGGCTTCTCTTACTTGATTTGGATGGCTGTAATGGCTATAGAGTAGGTCGGCTTCTGCTTCTCCATGTCATCTCTCATTATTGTTTAGTAGTTTAGCCCAAGTCTCTTTTATGTGGTGGCTTGATTCTAAGAGAGAACAAACAGGAGCTGTCAAGACTCTGAAGGGCTAGGTGTAGAACTGGCACACTGACACTTCTGTCTCATTCCGCTGGTTAAAGCACATCACAGGGCCAGCCCAGATTCAAGGGGAGAAAAATACAGCCCTTCTTTTGATAGAAGAGACAGCATGCACATGTTTGGGAAAGGGGAGAATTTTTGGTGGCCATTTTTTCTGATATTTTATTACAGTGGAGGAGATATTTAGAATTCCCTAATAAAAGATGATTTCATTAAAAGTATAATCTGTTAGTTATCCCTATATTTCTTAGTATCTTTCTAATTTGTTTTTATTTCATGCATTTATTTATCTCTACTGCATATACTTTGCTACTAGTGTTTCTCAGATATGATTCAAAATTGGAGATGATTAAAAAAAATTCAGTTTTCACTTAAAAGACAACAAGGAGGCTTACTGAGCTACTACAGATGTTAATTAGGGTTCATTTCCTTTAATATGCTAGAGAGAAGTTATGATGCCACTTTACTGATGAACAAAATGAGCTTAATCACATCCTGGGTGCTAAATATTCTGACATTATAATCTTTCCTCTCAGAGCCCATCAGAGCCATCTTAGGATTCAGGATAAGATGCTGGGTGACATTATAGGGCCAAGTGTGTCATGTGTAAACAGTGAAGAAAAGGAGTATGGCCTTGGAAGTCCTGCAGTCTTTTTCTCCTCATGTACTGGTTTTTCACTTTCAAAAATAGGGGTAAAATTCCCCTAACATAAAGGTAACCAGTTATCATTTAAAAGTACACAATTTAGTGGCATTTAGTATGTTCACAGTATTGTATGTCTCCTTTCCTCCTGCTTTATAAAGGAAGTGTTTATTTTAGGGAAATGAACAATAAAATTCAGGCCCCTCAGGTGATGCTAATCCACCTGCCAATGCAGGAGACACAGGTTTGATCCCTGGGTCGGGAAGATCCCCTGGAGTAGAAAATGACAGCCCACTCCAGTACTCTTGCCTGGGAAATCCCAAGGACAGAGGAGCCTGACAGGCTGCAGCACATGGGGTCCAAAGAGTCAGACACAACTGAGCGCACACGCATGAAAACTAGGGCAAAAAAGACTAATAAGATGCCTCAATATTAACTCAGAACGAGCTCTTCTTTGGTGGAAAGAGATATGCTGGGACCACTGCCTTCTCACTGAAGTGCCAGTGTCTGGTCAGCAGCAGCATGGCCTAAGCAATCTCCTTCTCATCTCCTGCCAGCCTCCTGAACCTCCAAAATTGCAGGATTAGTTCAACTTTATCTTACCTTCCTTCTTCTAGGGACGGTAAGCAGTCTCAAGGAATTCACTGCGTTGGTCTTCTATATCGCAAGGCTTGGGAGTTTCGCAGATCTTTACTCCAGATCTGAGGGAAGCGCTTTTCCTGGGAACGGGAATTGTGGGCATTGCTAGCCTCTCTTAGTCCCTTTCTCTGCCTCAGAATGACTGACACACAAGTTGTCCTGAGGGTCAAGGCCACCTGCAGTAAACTTAAAGTTGACTTGAAGAGGCCCTGCTCCCTTTTCCCCTAAAAATGGAAAGATGTTTAGATGTTTTTGACATTGGTGCTTTACTGGGACCTGGTAAGACCTGGTTTCATGAGAAACGTTGGGCTGGAAGAAGCACAAGCTGGAATTAAGATTGCCAGGAGAAATATCAATAACCTCAGATATGCAGATGACAGAAAATGAAGAGGAACTAAAGAGCCTCTTGATGAACGTGAAAGAGGAGAGTGAAAAAGCTGGCTTAAGGCTCAACGTTCAGAAAACTAAGATCATGGCATCTGGTCCCATCACTTCATGGCAAATAGATGGGGAAACAGTGGAAACAGTGTCAGACTTTATTTTTTTGGACTCCAGAATCACTGCAGATGGTGATTGCAGCCATGAAATCAAAAGACGCCTACTCCTTGGAAGGAAAGTTATGGCCAACCTGGATAGCATATTGAAAAGCAGAGACATTACTTTGCCAACAGAGGTTCGACTAGTCAAGGCTATGGTTTTTCCAGTAGTCATGGTATGGTTGTGAGAGTTGGGCAGTGAAAAAGGCTGAGCGCCAGAGAATTGATGCTTTTGAACTATGGTGTTGGAGAAGACTCTTGAGAGTCCCTTGGACTGCAAGGAGATCCAACAAGTCCCTCCTAAAGGAGATCAGTCCTGGGTGTTCATTGGAAGGTCTGATGTTGAAGCTAAAACTCCAATACTTTGGCCACCTCATGCGAAGAGTTGACTCACTTGAAAAGACCCTGCTGCTGGGAAGGATTGAGGGCAGGAGGAGAAGGGGAAGACAGAGGATGAGATGGCTGGATGGTGTCACCAACCCAATGGACATGGGTTTGGGTGGACTCTGGGAGTTGGTGATGGACAGGGAGGCCTGGCATGCTGCGGTTCATGGGGTTGCAAAGAGTCAGACACAACTGAGAGACTGAACTGATACTTATGCTGAAGACCTGAACAGATATGTTAAGTCATTTGAGATATAAAGATGTCTTAAAAATTTAGCTATACTTGCCCTTACATACTTAAAAATAGTCTCAGAACTTAGCTACCACCTCCCTTGGCCTAAAAAGGGGTGGAGAGATGGGGAGAAGGAGGAGAAATCTGTGAGGAAAAAGAGATACATTGCCCAGAAGAATCAGTCATTCCAGTATCCATGTTAATGATTAGAATAGGATGGGATAGAAGCAAGAAGATTAAAGAGAATATAACCTTCTTGCTGCTGCTGCTAAGTCACTTCAGTCATGTCTGACTCTTTGTGACCCCATGGACTATACCCCTCCAGGCTCCTCTGTCCATGGGATTCTCCAGGGAAAAATACCAGAGTGGGTTGCCATGCCCTCCTCCAGGGGATCTTCCCAACTTAGGGATTGAACCGTGTTTCTTAAGTTTCCTACATTGGCAAGTGGGTTTTTTACCATTAGTGCCACCTTGAAGGTGAAGTTGCTCAGTCGTGTCCAACTCTTTGCAACCCCATGGACTGTAGCCTAACAGGCTCCTCCGTCCATGGGATTTTTCAGGCAAGAATACTGGAGTGGGTTGCCATTTCTTTCTCAAGGAGATCTTCCCCACCCAGGGATCAAACCCACGTCTCCTGCATTGTAGACAGACGCTTTACCGCCATCTTAGATAATAGTAATCCAGTAATTTTTTTTTCCCAACAAGATGTTGGAAACGCAGTGCTAATGATTATGGGACACACCAAGAATAATATTAGTAGCCTTACTAATTAAAATGTAATACCAGTCATAACTTACTTGCTATTTCCTTCATCTATGAAATGGAGATCTACCTTGCTCCCAGAGAAAGGTACATTTAAGACTGCAAAGTACAGCAAGTTTCAGTTCTCAATAAGGCCATGGTATCCTGAGAAATTTCCAGAGGTATTTTAACCTTGATTTTGGCCTTACATGATCACATTATAGCAAAGCCTTGTAAAATTTGACTCCGTTGCACACCGTGATAGGTGTTGAAAGAGGAGGTTTAGCGAAGTGCATCTAACATTCCCTGGCAGCATTTCTTTGAGATTGTATCACTGAACTAGGAGCAGATGTTTGCTAACTTGGCAGGGATTGAGGGGAGAATGTCTTAAACTGAGTGAAAATATTTGTAAAGGCAGAAAGGTGTAAGAATGTGACAGAAGTAATTCACTCTAGCTAATGTGGGAGGGAAGAAGATGAGTTGTTAGTAGAACTGAAGAGGTAGTCAGGGACCAGATGTACAAGTTAAGGAATCTGGGGCTTACCAGGTGGCGCTAGTGGTAAAGAACCCACCTGTAGAAGACACAAGAGACTCAGGTTCAATCCCTGGGTCTGGAAGATCACTTGGAGAAGGGATGGCAGTCCTGGATGGCAGCCCGTTCCAGGATTCTTGTCTGGAGAATCCCATGGACAGAGGAGCCAGGCTACAGTCCATAGTATCGCAGAGAGTCCTGTCGGACTGAAGCATCTTAGCACGCATACAAGGCATTTGGGTTTTTATTCAGCATTAAAGGGCCACTGAAGGATTTCATGCACAGGATTGTAATGATCAGACTAGAATAATAATAACAGCAATACAGAGGCCAGATTAACAAGGAGGCCAGTTCGGAGTCTGCTGGAATACTCTGGGCAAGAGATGATGAATACTTTAACTAAGGCACTCCTTATGATGAGTTAAAAGAGAAGCTAACTTCAGGAATCTAATGCTGTGCTGCTGAGTATAGCACACTGAGTATGGGGGTAGTTAGCCAAAGATGGCTATTGAGCACCTGAAACCTGACTGTTGCCAAGTGAGATATGCTATAGATTCAAACCAGATTTCAGAGGCTTGGTGTCTCAGCAGAATGTTCTTGTATATTGTTGACAAGTTGAAGCAATATGTTGAATACATTGGGTTAAGTAAAATATATCAGTACAATTAGTTTTTCCTGTTATTTTTTACTATTTCAAGAATGTGGCTACTAGCAAATTTTAAACTACATATATGGCTCACATTGTATTTTTACTTTTTCATTGCTGACTAAATTTATTTCAGTTTTTAGTTGCTTGCCTAATTTATGCTAGCTGTTTGACTAGAAAGTGTTCCATTTTAATTTGTAATAGGTCTGAAAACTGCAGTAATGCAAAACAAGTTTCATATATTTGGGAAACAAGGTTGAAAAGCTCTGTAAGACCATATTTTTATTAATTTATTTATTTTATTAATACGAACCTCAACACTTCAGTATCTGCAGGAACCTGGCTTTTGCAGATGAGGTCACAGTGCATTTTGAAACCCATTGTTAGATAATGTTTATTCACTCTTCTAGAAATAAATTATTTCTATAATAAATGTTCCAAAGCTCATGCATAGATAAGACTGGACTAGAGAAAAAGTTAATCTGAAAGACATTTTTTGAGACTTTTTAGATGTTGTCTAAACACTCTAGAATTTTTCTTACCATGTTCTAGTTGATAAGGCCAAGAAATGCCCTCACAGGTAACAAACTTTCATAGCTAACAGGGCAGGCTATTATGTCAAAAACTCTTTCTACTCATAGATACAGAGTTTTTTTTTTTTTTTTTAAATGATGAGACATTCTAAAATTCGATAGTGGTTATACAACTCTGTGAATATCCCCCAAACCTCTGAATTTTATACTTTAAAAGGGTGAATGTTAGTGTGTATGAAACACATCTCAATAAAGCTGTTATTTAAAAAGCTCAATCTTTACATGCACATCTATTGCAGTTACTGATTTCCTAGTCATTTAATGAGAGTTATGTGAGCAGACACACAAAAAGCAACCATATGTTCAGAAATTACTGTGATCAGACAAAAACAGTCTATTCTGTTTTGGATTCTGTACTAGCCTCACAGATCTGGTGGTATATAGGGAAGCCTTGTAGCCTCCTTTGGTGAGTACTTGTGAAGCTATTAAGCATTGTTTAGCTTAAGAGAGTGAAAGATTAAGTACACTTGATTCTCATTCATGTTCTAGTACACAATAAATGTGAGTAGAAAAAATAATACTCTGATATTTGATCATTTGATGTTGAGGAATTTCTTAAAGTTTTTAGACAGAGTTCTAAGAGTTGGTTTATATGGACTCTGGATTTTGTTATTCTTGTATCTTGGTTCATCCTGTAGAATACCATGCCATCTGGCTCACTAGATACCCAGAGAACAGCCATGGAGTGTTTTCAACTCAGAAACTGGCAGAGAATGCTTTACTATTTCTTTTCCATTTGCTACCATCTGAAGGAGGATTTTCTGGCTCATCACCACACACCTATCATCTCAGAAAGGAAGAAGCAGGGTGGATTTGGTGCATCTTTTTTCTCTCTACAACTTCTTTCCGAGTCATTTCCACAGAACTACCATGGTACAGGAGAGAAGCTGGGCGCCAGTTTTTCTGTCAAAAGCAGAGCTCTTCAAATAGATTTTTACACAACTGCTGCATTTGTCCTAATCCTTTTCCTTGTGCAGCCTTGTTCTAGAGCTGCTTTCAGCAACCTCCCTGACACAGGTTTAATGCTGATTAGTTTCCAAACGATTCTAGGGCAGAGCTCCCTGCCAGGATAAAGAATGAACAAAATTGGTTTGCACACAGGCCAGCTGCAGTTGCTGCAACTTGAGCCTGTCAAATACAGACCATTTTCTTGTTTACCAAGATGAGGTTAACTTAGCACAGCATGAAGCAAAACGGATAAAAAAAAAAATTTAAACTAGCTATGCTAGTTGAGTAGGATGCGGTGAGTGTGGAATTCAGGTGATTTTAAGTTAGTTTGAAAAGGTAAGGTAGTATATAGCACTAAAAGCTGATTAAAAGTCACTTGACAGATTTTCTTGCTCTATATGGGGTGGGGGTGTAAGTGGACTGTATAATCTTTGAAAGATTATTCAGGTCTAGCACAGTATGAATTACTCATTTATGAAGTTATTTTCTAAAATATTTGAATCAGGTTTTATGTGTTTATAGAGCAATCTCTGGCAGACAGACTTCAGACTAGATGAAAAAGCAAGGTGAACTATGTAATAAGAGAACCCCAAACCCAAGAGATCTCTGACTTCCAGAAATTAAGTATATGAGACTCCTTCCTCTTTCTTTTGTGTGGAGCCTGTGCCCAGATCCTCTCTTGGGAACCCAAAACTTCCATCCCTTACATTCAGAGCAAGTTGAGGGGAAGAGGTGGAATAATTAGCTGATGATTGGAAGAAGTATAGGAGTGGAAACAGAAGAAAAGGCATATACAGAGAAGAGTGTGAGGCAAAAAGTACAGTGTCTCATCTGACTTCCGAGCCTCTAAGTTTCACTCCCCCATCCTTCATTATTTGTGGGTTTGAGAGCTCCAGATCTTCTCTTTGCTCTGACCTTCCCAGGTTCTTGTCCTACGTTGTAAGGAGTTTTACCCCTGCTAGTTGAGGGCTGGAGAGTGAGAGACACTTAACCACCTATAACATTGTTCCTAAAGGAAATGAATTTTCTTATAGACCAGTCCCTGAATATAGCCATTAATTAAATTAAGGCTATTAAACTGCAGGTTGTGTGGTAGAGAGAGATCTTTTTACCAGCTGTGCACTTCTCATTCAGCACTGTACTGTACATTTCACTATCCGTTACCTCCACTGAGATAATGTACCTAATGTCTCAAGACAAGGAAGCAACAGGAGTATTAAGACATAGCAACATAATCAACATGTTACCTACTCAGAGGCCATTATCAGTTCAGGCTGGAGGAAACTCACAGAAAAAATAAGATCTGCCTGTATTGGAAATAAAGTGGGTTGGATTTAGAGAAAAGAGAAATCATTGTGGACTATATAGTAGGGTAGTTTATAATTTAGACTGTGTCCTGAAAGAGGACTGACTGAGCAGGGGCAGACTAGTGTTCTAAGTTCCAGTCCTAAAGGGGTCAGGGAGGGACATAAAGGGGACTTCTATCTCTAAAGTCTTATTTCTGTTTTTAAAAAATTGTGAAGAAGCTATAGCAACATGTTAACATTTGTTAAATTCAGGTGGAAGACACCCATACAAGTGTTTATTACTTTTCTTTTACTTTTCTCTATGTTTGAAATATTTTTTAATTACAAAAAGGAAAATAAATAGCCTTAGAGCTGGGCAGTACAAGAGAAAAATGGGCTTCCCAGAAGACTCAGTGATAAAGAATATTCCTGCCAGTGCAGGATGCAGGTTCAATCCCTGGGTCAGGAAAACGCCCTAGAGGAGGAAATGGCAACCCATTACAGTATTCTTGTTTGGGAAATCTGATGGCTGGAGGAGCCTGGTAGGCTACAGTCGTGTGGTTGCAAAGAGTCAGATATGACTTAGTGACTAAACAACAACAATAAGAGACAAATGGAAGGACTTAAGTAACATACAAGTCAGTGACCAACTCTTGAGTAGGGAGGTGGTAAAGGTAGTCATTTTATCAAGGGTCTTGAAGAAGCATACAAATAGTGTATTTTTCTCCAAGCAAAGAACTGATAAATTATTAAAATCATCCACAATGAAAGATCAAATTAGTGAAAAAGTAAATAACAAACCAAAGCATCTTCATGGCTTGGGCTTAACCACCTTTCAGTCTGGAGATATGCTAACACAGAAAATACATTGTGTATCATTGGAGGAAGTGAATTGTTCAGTCGCTCAATTGTGTCTGGCTATTTGTGACCGAATTGACTACAGCATGCCAGTCTTCCCTGTCCTTCACCATCTTCCGGAGCTTGCTCATGTTCTTTGAGTTGGTGATGCCATCCAAACATCTTTTCCTCTGTCATCCCTTTCTCCTTCAATAAATTCTATATTATAGTCACTATAATCAAAAGGAGCAAGTTCACGAGCAAAGGAAGTAAGCATAACTACTTGGTTTTCACACCTGTATTTATCATGAAAAATAACCATAAGCATAAGAATTACTTTTTTGAGAGAGTGGCTTTAATACATATATATATAGGGGTTCCCTGGTAGTCCATTGGTTAGGACTCTACTCTTTCATTGCGGAAGTCAAGGGTTTGATCCTTGGTTGGGGAATTAAGATCTGATATAATACAGCCCCACCTCGAAGACCATGTATTTAGATTCTGTAAAAATATACTGTATGGCCTCTCTTTTTCTGATATAATTGTCTCTCTTTACCAGCTTGCATTATTGCCCTCCCAGGAATTTCTTCTGTAAGCACTGAGGAGAAAAACCATTACTAATAATCTTTCTGTATTCCTAATATTCTTGATTAATTTTATACAAAGAGCTGGATATATTTGTTGGTTGGCAATAGAGAATTGTGAGTAGTATATTAGCTACAGTTATACTGTGTTCTGGGCTTCCCTGGTGGCTCAGATGGTAAAGTTTCTGCCTGCAGTGCGGGAGACCCAGGTTTGATCCCTGGGTCAGAAGATCCCCTGGAGAAGGAAATGGCAATCCACTCCAGTACTCTTGCCTGGAAAATTCCATGGACGAAGGAGCCTGGTAGGTTACAGTCCATGGGGTCTCAAAGAGTCGGACATGACTGAGTGACTTCACTTTCACTTTTCACTTTCATACTGTTTTCCTAGTGAATAAAACAGTTTAATCTTAGTGCGAAAATTATGTCCATGTAATGTAGTTTTTCAAATTGACACACTACTAATTATATGTAACTGAATGAAGTTTGAATTTAATGGATTTTTGTTCATTCATTCATGCAAAATGGAAAGGCCTTTAAAACTCATCCTAAAAGTACCTCTCTCCTATTAGGATGTCTTCTTTCAAAAAACCAGAAACAAGAAATGTTGGTGAGGATATGGAGAAACTGAATAATTGAGTTAATTAAATGAAGCTGTGGAAAACAATATGACAGTTCTTCAAAAAATTAAAAATAGAATCACCATATGATCTAACAGAGGGCATATACCTACCTGAAAGAATTGAAAGCCAGAGTCTCAAAGAGATATTTGTGTCAGGTTCATAACAGCATTATTCACAATGGCTCTGACAAGGAGGCAGCCCAGGTGTCCATCAGTGGATGAAAGGCTAAACACATTGTGGCTTATGCTATACAGTGGAATTATTCAGCTTTCAAAAGGAAGAACATTCTTCAGTACGCTGCAACATAGATAAACTTTGAGAACATTATGTTTAAGTGAAGTAAGCCAGGCATAAAAACACTCTGTGATTCCATTCATATGAGGTGCTTAATCAGTCATTCATATAAGGTACTTAGGAGTAGCCCTCATAGTCAACAAAAGACTCTGAAATGCAGTAGTTGTGTGCAGTCTCAAAAATGACAGGATGATCTTGGTTTGTTTCTAAGACAAACCATTCAACATCATAATAATCCAAGCCTATGCCCAAACCGCTAATGCTGAAGAAGCTGAAGTTGAACATTTCTGTGGAGACCTGCAGTCTTTCCTGGTGGCTCAGATGGTAAAGAGTCTGCCTGCAGTGCAGTAGAAGTGGGTTCGATCCCTGCATCGAGAAGATCCCCTGGAAAAGGAAATGGCAGCCCATTCCAATATTCTTGGCCTGGAGAAGCCCATGGACGGGGGAGCCTGGTGGGCTACAGTCCATGGGGGTGCAGAGAGTCAAACATGACTGACAGACTTTCATTTCACCTCATTTCATTTCATGAAGACCTACAAGACCTTCTGGAACTAACACACACACACACACACACACACACACACACACAAAAGTCCATTTTGTCATAGGGGACTAGAATGCAAAAGCAAGAAGTCAAGAGATACCAGGAGTAACAGGCAAGTTTGGCCTTAAGTATAAAATGAAGCAGGGCAAAGGCTAACAGAATTTTGTCAAAAGAGCACACTGGTCATAGCGAGCACCCTCTTTCAACAACCCAAGAGTTGACTACACATGTACATCACCAGATGGTCAATGCCGACATCAGATTGATTATATTCTTTGCAACCAAAGGTGAAGACTCCTTATACAGTCAGCGAAAACAAGACTGGGAGCTGACTGTGGCTCAGATCATGAACTACTTATTGCAAAATTCAGGCCTAAATTGAAGAAAGTAGGGAAAACCACTAGGCCTTTCAGGTACGACCTAAATGAAATCCATATGACTGCACAGTGAAGGTAATGAATAGATTCAAGGGATTAGATCTGATAGACAGTGTACCTGAAGAACTATGGATAGAGGTTCATAACATTGTACAGGAGGTGGTGACCAAAACCATCCAAGAAAAAAAGAAATGCAAAGGCAAAGTGGTTGTCTGAGGAGGGCTTAAAATAGCTGAGAAAAGAAGTAAAAGGCAAAGGAGAAAGGAAAAATACATCCAACTGAATGCAGAGTTCCAGAGAATAGTAAAGAGATAAAAAAAGCCTTCTTAAGTAAATGTTGCAAAGAAATAGAGGAAAAAATGGGAAAGACTAGAGATCTCTTCAAGAAAATTTAGAGATACTGAGGGAGACATTTCATGCGAAGATGGGCGCAATAAAAGACAGAAATGTCAAGGCCCTAACAGAAGGAGAAGGGATTAAGAAGAGGTGGCAAGAATACACAGAATAGTACAAAAAAAGATCTTAATGACCCAGACAACTGTGGTGGTATGGTCACTCACCTGGGGCCAGGCATCCTGGAGTGTGAAGCCAAGTGGACTTTAGGAAGCAGTACTACAAACAAAGCTAATGGAGATGATGCAGTTCCAGCTGAGCTATTTCAAATCCTGAAAGATGAATGGTATTCAAGTGTTGCACACAATACGCCAGCAAATTTGGAAAACTTAGCACTGGCCACAGGACTGGAAAAGATCAGCTTTCATTCCAATCCTGAAGAAGGGAATGCCAAAGAATGTTCAAACTACCATACAGGTGCTATCATTTCACATGCTGGAAAGTAATGCTCACAATCGTTCAGGTTATGTTTCAGAAGTATGTTACTGAGAACTTCCAGATGTGTAAGCTGAGGTTAGAAAAGGCAGAGGAACCAGAAATCAAATTGCTAACGTCCATTGGATCACAGAAAAAGCAAGGGAATTCCAGAAAAGCATCTACTTCTGCTTCATTGACTACACTAAAACCTTTGACCGTGTGTATCACAACAAACTGGACAATTCTTAAAGAGATGGAATACCAGTCCACTTTACCTGCTTCCTGAGAAATCTGTATACAGGTCAAGAAGCAACACAATTAGAACCAGACATGGAACAACGGGCTGGTTCAAAATTGGGAAAGGAGTACGTCAAGGCAGTATATTGTCATCCTTATTAAACGTCTTTGCAGAGTACATCGTGGAAAATGCTGAGTGTATGACTCACAGGCTGGAATCAAGATTGCCCAGAGAAATGCCAGCAATCTCAGATATGCAGATGATTCCACTCTAAATGGTAGAAAGTGAAGAGGAACTAAAAAACCTCTTGATGAGGGTGAAAGAGGAGAATGTAAAACCTGGTTTGAAATTCATCATTCAAAAAAATAAGATCATGGCATCCGGTTCTATCAGTTCACGACAAATAGATGGGGGAAGTAGGAAAACAGTAAATTTTATTTTCTTGGGCTCTGAAATCACTGCAGATGGTGAGTGCAGCCATGAAATTAAAAGACACTTGCTCCTTGGAAAAAAAGCTATGACAAACCTGGACCCTGTATTAAAAAGCAGAGATAGCACCTTTTCAACAAAGGTCCAAATCGTCAAAGCTATGGTTTTTCTGGACATCATTTACGGATGTGAGAATTGGACCATAATGAAGGCTGAGTGCCGAAGAATTGATACTTTTGAATTGTGGTGCTGGAGATAACTCTTGAGAGTCCCTTGGACAGCAAGGAAATCAAACTCATCAACCCTAAAGGAAATCAACCCTGAATATTCCTTGGAAGAACTGATGCTAAAGCTGAAGGTCCAATACTTTGGCCACATGATGGGAAGATCTGACTCATTGGAAAAGATTCTGATGCTGGGGAAAACTGAAGGCAGGAGAAGAGGGCGACAGAGGATGAGATGGTTGGATGGCATCACTGAATGAGTGGTGAGTTTGAGCAAACACTGGGAGATGGTTAAAGACAGGGAAGCCTGGCGTGCTGCAGTCCATGGGGTTGCAAGTACTCAAAAGCTAATTAGGGACTGAATAGCAACAGCAATAGTAATCAAAACCATAGAGATAGTGGAATGGTGATTGCCAGGGGCTGAGGGATTGGAGCAAATGCGTAATTTTTTTTTTAATGGGGATAGGGTTTCAGTTTACTAGATGATAAGAATTATATAGATGGATTGCAGTGATGGTTGCACATTATAAGTGTGTTTAATGCCACTGAATTGTGTACTTAAGAATAGTTTAAATGGTATATTTCACATTATGTATATTTTGCTATAATGAAAATATTGAAGGAAAAAATTAATCCTAAACAGAATTTGACTTGTATTCTATCACAGAAGTACAAACATTTATGGCAATAAAGTTTGCCCACAATACAAATATATCTACAAAATTACATGTATCTGTAATGGTCATGGTAGGAGCACAAAATCCATAATGTGCTTCCCTAGGTATTTCTTACCTGTTTCTGCATAATTAGTTCAGTTCAGTCACTGAGTCATATCCGACTCTTTGTGACCCCATGGGCTTCGCAGCCCCATGGACTGCAGCACACCAGGCCTCCCTGTCCATTACCAACTCCCAGAAAAGGAAAGTGAAGTTGCTCAGTAGTATCCAACTCTTTGCGACCCCATGGACTGTAGCATATGAGGCTCCTCCGTCCATGGGACTTTCCAGGCAAGGGTACTGGAATGGGTAGCCATTTCCTTCTCCAGAGGATCTTCCCTACCCAGGGATTGAACCCGGGTCTCCCACATTTCAGGCAGACACTTTACCATCTGAGCCACCAGGAGTTTACTCAAATTCACATTCACTGAGTCGGTGATGCCATCCAACCATCTCATCCTCTGTCGTCCCCTTCTCTCCCCGCCTTCAGTCCTTCCCAGCATCAGAGTCTTTTCAAATGAGTCAGTTCTTTGCATCAAGTGGCCGAAGTATTGGAGTTTCAGCTTCAGCATGAGTCCTTCCAATGAATATTCAAGACTGATTTCCTTTAGAATGGACTGGTTGGATCTCCTTGTTATCCAAGGAACTCTGAAGAGTCTTCTCCAACACCACAGTTCAAAAGCATCAATTCTTCAGTGCTCAGCTTTCTTTATAGTACAGCTCTCACATCCATACATGATGACTGGAAAAACCATAGCTTTGACTAGGTGGATCTTTGTTGGCAAAGTATGTCTCTGATTTTTAATATGCTGTCTAGGTTGGTCATAACTTTTCTTCCAAGGAGTAAGCGTCTTTTAGTTTTATGGCTGCAGTCACCATCTGCAGTGATTTTGGAACCCAAGAAAATAAAGTCTGTCACTGTTTCCACTATTTCCCCATCTTTTTGCCATAAAATGATGGGGCCAGATGCCATGATGTTAGTTTTTTGAATGTTGAGTTTTAAGCCAGCTTTTTCACTCTCCTCTTTCACCTTCATCAAGACTGTTTAGTTCCTCTCTGCTTTCTGCCATAAGGATGGTATCATCTGCATATCTGAGATTACTAATATTTCTCCCGGCAGTCTTGATTCCAACTTGTGCTTCATCCAGTCCAGCATTCCTCATGATGTACTCTACATATAAGTAGGTGACAATATACAGCCTTGACGTATTCCTTTCTCAATTTGGAATCAATCTTTTGTTCCATGTCCAGTTCTAACTGTTGCTTCTTGGCCTGCATACAGATTTCTCAGGAGGCAGGTAAGGTGGTCTGGTATTGCCATCTCTTGAAGAATTTTCCATAGTTTGCTCAATAAAGCAAAAATAGATGTTTTTCAGGAACTCTCCTGTTTTTTCAATGATCCAGCAGATGTTGGATTTTGATCTCTGGTTTCTCTGCTCTTTCTAAATTCAGCTTGAACATCTGGAAGTTCACAGTTCAGGTACTGTTGAAGCCTGGCTTGGAGAATTTTGAGCATTACATTCCTAGCGTATGAGATGAGTGCAATTGTGCAGTAGTTTGAACATTGTTTGGCATTGCCCTTCTTTGGGATTTTAATGAAAACTGACCTTTTCCAGTGCTGTGGCCTCTGCTAAATTTTCCAAATTTGCTGGCATGTTGAATGCAGCGCTGCTACAGCATCATCTTTTAGGATTTGAAATAGCTCAACCGGAATTCCATCACCTCCACTAGCTTTTTTCATAGTGATGCTTCTTGAGGCCTTCTTGACTTCTCATTCCAGGATGTCTGACTGTAGGTGAGTCATCACACCATCATGATTATATGAATCATGAAGATCTCTTTTGTATAGTCCTTCTGTATATTCTTACCACCTCTTCTTAATATCTTCTGCTTCTGTTAGGTCCTTATCATTTCTGTCCTTTATTATGCCCATCTTTGTAGGAAACATTCCCTTGGCATCTCTAATTTTCTTGAAGCAATCTCCAGTCTTTCCCATTCTGTTGTTTTCTTCTTTTCTTTTTGTTGATCACTGAGGAAGGCATTCTTATCTCTCCTTGGTATTCTTTGGAACTCTGGATTCAAAATGGTTTATCTTTCCTTTTCTCCTTTGCCTTTCACTTCTCTTCTTTTCATAGCTATTTGTAAGGCCTCTTCAGACAACCGTTTTGCCTTTTTGCATTTTTTTTTAGGGGGGATGGTCTTGATCACTGCCTCTTATACAATATCACGAACTTCCATGCATAGTTCTTCAGGCACTCTGTCTATCAGATCTAGTCCCTTGAATCTATTTGTCACTTCCACTGTATAATCACTAGGGATTTGATTTAGGTCATACCTGAATGGTCTAGTGGTTTTCCCTACTTTCTTCAGTTTAAGTCTGAATTTGGCAATAAGGAGTTCATGATCTGAGCCGCAGTTAGCTCCCAGTCTTGTTTTTGCTGACTGAATAGAGCTTCTCCATCTTTGGCTGCTAAAAAATATGATCAGTCTGGTTTCATTATTGACCATCTGGTCATTTTGGTATTGACAGACTGAAAACCACAATTACAGAAAACTAACCAATCTGATCAAATGGACCACAACCTCGTCTAACTCAGTGAAACTATGAGCCATGCCGTTTAGGGCCACCCAAAATGGATGGGTCATGATGGAGAGTTCTGGCGAAATGTGGTCCATTGGAGACAGGAATGGCAAACCACTTCCATATTCTTGTGTTCAGAACTCTATGAACAGTATGAAAAGGCAAAAAGATAGGACACATGATAGATGAACTCCCCAGGTTGGTAGGAGAAGAGTAGAGAAATAACTCCACAAAGAATGAAGAGGCCGAGCGAAAGCTAAAACTGCATCCAGTTGTTGATGTGACTGGTGATGGAAATAAAGTCCAATGCTATGAAGAGCAATATTGCATAGGAACCTGGAAAGTTAGGTGTATGATTCAAGGCAAATTGGAAGTAGTCAAACAGGAGATGGCAAGAGTGAACATAAACATCTTAGAAATCAACAAACTAAAATGGACTGGAATGGGTGAATTTAACTCAGATGACCGTTATATCTACCACTGTGGGCCGGAATCCCTTAGTAGAAATGGAGTAGCCATCATAGTCAACAAAAGAGTCTGAAATGCAGTACTTGGATGGATGCAAGGCAAACCATTCAGTATCACACTAATCCAAGCCTATGCCCTGACCAGTAATGCCAAAGAAGCTGAAGTTGAACACTTCTTTGAAGACTTACAAGTCCTTCTAGAACTAGCAGCCAAAAAAGATTTCTACATAATATTGTGAAAGAAACAAATACTTTTACAATAACAGTAGTGATAATTTTTAGTACTACTACCAAACGGTTTTCTTAAAATTGGTACAAACATGATAAAAATCTTTACACAGTGTCAGTAGTGACTCATGTTGTTTCTGCTAGCCTGTGTTCATACTTGTTTGCTTACTTAGTGAGTGATCCTTGAGTTCATGTATCCTCGGCCCTGTATAGTCCCTGGGGATTCAGTAGTGAGCACCTCTTAACCTTCACAGAGCTGCAGCCTTTTCCAGAAGAAATGACTATAAGCTTATATCTGAAGGGTGGTCAAGAATTTACACCTGGGCTATAGAGTGGGGCAGTACTAAAAGAAGTGTTTGTGGCAGACAGGCAGCATGTGTAAAAGTCAGCTAATTTGAGAGAGTATAGTAAATACAGTGAACAGCATGACTGGAGTACAGAATACAAAGCATATGAAAAATTCTGCAGAAAGGGTTAAGACATAAGCAGTCAGGTTGTGAAAAATTTTGAAGTGGTACTAGGCAATTTGATATTTAACATTAGGATAATGAAGCAGTATCGAAGGAAAGTGTTGGATTTGCATTTAGAAAGATTTCTTGGCTGCATTACAGAGTAGTGTTACCAACAGGGAGTAAGCCTGGCTGCAGAACACATTTTTAATAATTCAGGTGAGAGATGGCATTGGATTGGATTAGAGCAGTGGCAGAGGGGATGGAGAGAGCTAGAGTTAAGAAAAATAGAAGGTAAAATCAGTAGGATGAAGCAACAGTAGGATGAGGGCAATCAGAGGGGAAAAGGAGTCAAAGATGACTGCAGCTGTCCTCTTGAGCCACTGGTTAAAATGGTTGTACTAACTCAGCTGGAGAAATTACAGCTCAGGGCTTTGGAAGTGATTCCCTGTTTGATCTCTAACAATTGTCCTATTATGAGGAACAGTTCTCACAAATCTAAGAATTTGTGATTCTTAACTCTTCTAAGGAAGTTCATTATATATCCTACAGATTAGAACATTTTTATTGCCATTTACACGAAAGTCATTCCTGAGATGTCTGTATCCTTAATTACTCTTGGAATTCATTGTTAGAGCTCTTTGACTTTTTTGTTAAAGAGAATATTGTTTTCTGTAGGCAGTGTATAATTTTGTCTAATTGCTTATATAACCATTATGTATAACCCTTTGTAGGCAACATAGCCATTTAACAAATGACTCCAAAACTAACCGTAATGATGACAATGCCACTGCTGACAAGGATGACACATAAATATATGTGAATAAGTTAATGTTAAGAGTAAACATTTGACAATTCTCATTCATTGCCAGTGGAAATGCAAAATGGTATAGCCATTTTAGAAGTCACTGTGACAGTTTCTTGCAAAACTTGACATACCTTACCATATGATTCATCAGTCACACTCCCTGTGTGTGTGTGACTAATCTATCCAAAGGAATTGAAGGCTTACATCTATACAAAAACCCTTACACATGAATGTTTCTAGCTGTTTTATCCTTAATTGCTCAAATTTGGAAGCATTCAAGATATCCTTAAGTAGGTAAATAGATAAATAAGCTGTGGTATGTTCATACAATGGAATATTATTCAGTGCAAAATCGAAAGGCACTACCAAACCTTGCAAAGACATGGAGGAAACCTAAATGCATATTACTAAGTGAAAGAAGCCACCTGAAAACATTTCAATTGTGTGACTTTCTTGAAAAGACTAAACGATACAGATGGCAAAAAAAAATGGTTATCAGGAATTAGGGAGGAGATGGGAATAAATAGGCAGAGCACAGAGGACTGTAAAGACCCCTAGAATGTACGTAACCAAGTTTACTCTGTTGTAAATTATGGACTTTGGAATCATCTCTCATTCAAGGTTACCTTTTATTCAAACACATACACACACACACACACACAAATTAGGCAAATGGTGTCTGAGGAGGCCTTACAAATAGCTGAGAAAAGAAGAGAAGCAAAAGGCAAGGGAGAAAAAGAAAGATATACCCATCTGAATGCAGAGTTCCAAAGAATAGCAAGGAGAGATAAGAAAGCCTTCCTCAGTGATCAGTGTAAAGAAATAGAGGAAAACAATAGAATGGGAAAGACTGGACATCATTTCATAAGGAATGCTGGACTGGATGAAGCACAAGCTGGAATCAGGATTGCCGGGAAAAATATCAATAACCTCAGATATGCAGATGACTCCACCCTATGGTAGAAAACAAAGAAGAAAGAACCTCTTGATGAAAGTGAAAGAGGAGAGTGACAAAGCTGGTTTAAAACTCAACATTCAAAAAACTTAAGATCATGGCACACAGGGCCATCAGTTCAGTTCAGTTCAGTCGCTCAGTCGTGTCTGACTCTTTGCGACCCTATGAACTGCAGCACTCCAGGCCTCCCTGTCCATCACCAACTCCCGGAGTTCACCCACACCATATCCGTTGAGTCAGTGATGCTGTCCAACCATCTCATCCTCTGTTGCCCCCTGCCCTCAATCTTTCCCAGCATCAGGGGCTTTTCAAATGAGTCAGCTCTTTGCATCAGGTGGTCAGTGTATTGGAGTTTCAGCTTCAACATCAGTCCTTCCAGTAAACACCCAGGACTGATCTCCCTTAGGGTGGACTGGTTGGATCTCCTTGTGGTCCAAGGGATTCTCAAGAGTCTTCTCCAGCACCACAGTTCAAAAGCATCAATTCTTCAGTGCTCAGTTTTCTTTATAATGCAATTCTCACATCCATACATGACCACTGGAAAAACCATAGCCCTCACTAGACGGACCTTTGTTGGCAAAGTAATGTCTCTGCTTTTCAATATGCTGTCTAGGTTGGTCATAGCTTTCCTTCCAAGAAGTAAGCATCTTTTTAATTTCATGGCTGCAGTCACCATCTGCAGTGATTTTGGAGCTCCGAAAGATAAAGTCAGCCACTGTTTCCACTGTTTCGTGGTTCGTGATGCTTTTGAACTGTGGTGTTGGAGAAGACTCTTGAGAGTCCCTTGGACTGCAAGGAGATCCAACCAGTCCGTCCTAAGGGAGATCAGTCCTGGGTGTTCATTGGTAGGACTGATGTTGAAGCTGAAACTCCAATACTTTGGCCACCTGATGTGAATAACAGACTCTTCGGAAAAGACCCTGGGAGAGTTAACTTTGTATGTCAAGAATGCTTTTTAGACATGTTTGCTATTGTGTTCTCTTTTCCTAACATTTGGAGGAGGAGTTTGCAAAATAACCTTTATAATATTTATAATTTTTATGATATAACTTCACTCATCATTGCATTTTCCTTTCTGGAAAACACAGAAAAACTTAAGTAGTTTACCCAAAGTCACATATGGCTTGCTCATTGTATGTATATTTGTGTTCCAGAAACAGAAAGCTAAGATTCATTCCCCGCATTGTAGGAATGTTGAACTCTCTTCATTTCAGGAAATATTTTGCATGCTAGACGAATTCTGTTTATATTCATTCTATTTTTTCAACCTTTTTCAAGAGAATAGAGTCAATCTCAGGTCTTGACTTGGATGATTCTTGGTCTGTCCAATATGATAGCTACTAGAAATGTATCCTATGCAGCTGAGGAACTGAATTTTAACTTTTATTTAGTTTTAATTAAAATGTAGATATCCATGTGTTAATAGTGGCTACTTTATTGAACAGTGCATCTCTAGATTACCAGTTAGAAGACAGGACCATGTTAAACTCCCTCTAGTAGGGGGAGGCAGTCAGCACAATTCAGACTATGGGAAGCTCTGTCAGGTTCTTCAACAGAGAAACTTGAAGCGGGGGAAAAAGATGTGGAGGGGAAATCCTAAGATTAAAAGAGACTTAAAGGGTATATCTGCAAATCACAATGTACGGACTTTATTTGAGTCCTGATACAAACTGTTAAGAATATTTATTACATTTATGAAATAATTGAATTACAGCTAGATTTTTGGTATTAGGGAATTATTGTATTTTTTTAAGCATCATGATATATTGTTTTGTCTAACAGAAGGAGGAGGGTGAGTCATTATCTTTCAGAAAAATGTTGAAGTGTTTACTTCCTGCCCTTTGAAGCTAGGCATTTTTTACTGCATTTTTCATCAATGACCTATTTTCTTTTAGCATTGATTTTTAAAAAAAACAAACTTCTTATATGGAGAATTTTGAACACATGCAGGCAGATAGTGTAGTACAGTGAATCCCCATATACCCATTATCCAGATTTTTAAGAATTATCAATTCATGACCAACAATGTTTCCTCTTTATATCCCCATATTATGTTTTATAAGCAAATCTTAGACGTTTTATGATTTTATTTGAAATATCTCAGCATATATCTCTGAAAAGTAAGGCTGTAAACAGATAAGGTAGGGAGTTCCTGAGAAAGAGAGCCAAGCATTGCTTTTTTGACATAAGAGAAGCCATTTTTGGCCTAAGCATTTTGTGATCTAAGCCTGTCCTAGTGCTTGTCCTTGAATAGGTCTCAGAAATGATCTTGAAGGGACAAAAATAATGCAGAACAAATTGTTATCAGGTGAAAGAAGTAACCTTGCTGTTGTTGGAAAGATATCAGTTGTAAACATTGTTGGTTCTGTTAAAGTGGTATAAATTAGTCTGAAGTGCTCAACCACTAGATCATCTGGAACTCAAAGGATAAATATGTTGAGCTTTTCTGACCTTCCTGACTTCAATCAGGAAACTTGCATTCTGTAGACCTATCCACTGCCCAAGCCTTTTCATGAATATGCATTATCCATAGCTTAAAACTTCCCAATTTTGCTGTTCAGGAGACACTGCTTTGGGAAAGATCCTTGGTGTTCTCCTTGTGTGTATGTGTGCTAACTCCCTTCAGCCATCCAACTCTTTGCGACCCCATGGACTGTAGCCCGCCAGGCTCCTCTATCCATGTTATTCTCCAGGCAAGACTACTGGAGTGGGTTGCTGTGAGCTTCCCCAGGGGATCTTCCCGACCCCTGGATTGACCTTCCTAGCCCATGGATTGAACTGTCTCTTAGCCTCTTGCATCGGCAGATGGGTTCTTTACCACTAGTGCCACTTGCTGTACATAGTAGGTCCTTTTCCCAATCTTGGCTTTATACCCACTGAGAGGAGAACCCAGTTTTCAGATAACAAGGCCTCTTCGGTTTTCCTTTTCTTCAGTACAATTACCAAACCTAAAATTTTTAAATAATATTATTTTAAGAATATCATTGTTTTATATTCAAATTCCCACTTGCTTCAGAAATTTATAGTTTACATCTAAATGACCAAACATGATAATTCTGTAAATAAACCAAGTTACATGATCCATTTTATGTTAACAATGTAAAACAAATGTTGCATGAAGTTACTAATTATGAAAAGGATTGTGTAGAGCTTTGTGACAGTTATGAATTAAGCTAAAAACAATGTAAGATAGCATTGCATTTGTCAAGTTGATAAGTCTCATTGTAAAGATACTTGAAATGTAATGGGAAAGCTTTTTTAGAAATTTTTCTTTTAAATTTATTATTTAGTACTGGATCTTTGTTGCTGTGCACAGGCTTTCTCTAGTTGCAACAAGCAGGAGATACTCTCTAGCTCTGGCACATGGGATTCTTATCACAGTGGCTTCTGTTGTAGAGCACGGGCTCTAGGGCATGCAGGCTTCAGTAGTTGTAGTACATGGGTTTGGTTGTCTCAGAGCATGTGGAGTCTTCCCAAAGCAGGGATCAAACCCATGTCCACTGCACTGGCAGGTGGATTCCTGTCCACTGGAACACCAAGGAAGTCTGGGAAAGCTTTTTAGAAAATAAATAAGATATTAGAGTGGAAACTACTCGAAGACCTCTATAAAACTCTTTGGTTTGGACAACTTGAATCATAGAGTTCATGAGAAGTTAAATAATGATTGTACAGTATAGACAAAAAAAATGGGATAAGATGAATAAGTCTTAATAGTAATTTACCTTGAGTGTTGCTGAAAGAGTGTAGTGAAGAGACTGCTAGGGAATTTTTTTTCTTTAAAATGTCCTCTTATATAATAAAAAAATTCATTGTTTAGTATTTGAAAGGTTTAAGACCATCCAAAATGAAAAATTCTGAGAAATACAAAAATTTCACAGAAATACAGATATACTCGTTTCTTGAATATACTCATTTCTTGTCTTGAATATGCTCAATTTTTGTTTCCATTTGGGATGGATGAAATTCATAAAATCTTATCAGATGTGGGCAGCATAGGGTATTATTTGCATTAAGAGTTTTATTTGTTTTGCAACTACATTTGTACAAAACTACTTGTAAATTTGTATATAATCGGCAGTTATTTAGTGTGTAAAAATATTCTTGGCATCTTTTTCTGAGGATCTCACCAAAGATGTTAAAAATTGTATCTTCCATTGATCCTCCAGGTTAAGAATTGAGGAATATATAGAGATTGGTTATTAGAGTAGAGGGGAATGGTGCAATCATAATATGAGGCAACTGCTGAAAATATTACAAAGAACAAATCCTGCATAAGATATTGTTGTGAAGAAGTTTAAATTTTACTTATAAATTAGCATTGCATCTCCTATTTCTGAATATTTAAATGGTAGATAAAAACAAGTTAACTTCTAAAGGGCTTAGATGCAATGGTATCCCAGTAGAAATGAGTGCCCAGTCTTGATTTCTAATATGATTCCCCACTTAACGGATTAAGAGAGATCCTTGAAGAAAGGACTAATTCTTGAACTGGAGCAAGAAACAAAGATGAGCCTAGAGCATCTCATAGAGTTGGAAATTAAGGAAATGCTAAAACCAAAATAAATAAAACACATAAATAGGAGTATGTCAGAAGGCCACAAGAGCCAAATGAAAGAGTTCCCCCTTGGCCATGTGAGCAACAAAATAGAAATCCTATTGGTTATGACCCACATATAAAATATCAACAAGTTTTTACTGATACAGATAAACAATCCAATAAATTAACAAATAGAAGAGGAGAGACACATCTCCCTTGCAGAAATTTATCTACTACAAATTATGTAGATACTCTGCCTTCAAAGACATGGAGCACAACTCTCTTCTCCAGTGTGGGCTGGTTACAGTGATCTTCTTCTGAAGATTATAGTTGGAAAGGAAGAAAATAGAGGACATTTACAATGGAGAAATGTTGTTTCAGTTAACCAAAGTGATCATCAACAGTGATGAGTCATGTTGATGTGTATTCCTAATATGATGTGATGAAAATGGCACTATAACTCCATGGTCTTCTTCCCCAAAACCATAACCTCAGTTTCATCATTAGAGAAACATCAAGCAAATCCCGTTTGAGAGACTTTCTACAAAATACCTGACAACTACTCTTCAAAACTATCAGTTGATATCTAAAACAAGGAAAGAATGAGAAATTGTCACAGCCAAGAAGAGCTTAGAGAGACATGATGCAGTGTGGTATCCTGTATGGGATTCTGGAACAAAGAAAGGACCTTAGATAAAAAATCTGAAAACCTGAATAATGTGTGAAAGTGTTTAGTCACTCAGTCGTGTCTGACTATTTGCAATCCCATGGACTATAACCCATCAGGCTCCTCTGTCCATGGAGTTTTCCAGGCAGAAATACTGGAGTGGGTAGCCATTCCCTTCTCCAGAGGATCTTCCTGACCTAGGGATTGAACCGAGCTCCCCTGCATTGCAGGTAGATTCTTTACTATCTGAGCCACCAGGGAAGCCCTGAAAAATAAATAGATTTAGTTAATAATAGTGTGTCAGTATTGCTTCATTAATTATCATATAATGCTTACTGATAGGGGAAAGTGATTGGAGGGTATATTGGAACTCTATACTTGTCTTCCCAGTTCTGTAAATCTAAAACTATTCCAAAAACTAAAGTTTACTTTGAAAAAAAAAAAAGTTAGCCATGAAATCCTGGGTTCAAAGCAAAGAATAATAAAGTTCTGGTTGTGTGATACCACCATGAGCATATGATATGATAATAATATCCTTATGTCTTATGTTTGACATAAGGTAGGTATCAAATTTTGATGTATAAGTCAGTACAAATTGGAAAAGAAATAAAATGTTCTAAAGAAAATGAACTAATTTTATTCCTTTACTTATATTACTTTTCAGTTTATATAGTCAAAGTTTGGAAGTGAATCATTTTCACAGCTATCAGTTCTTTAAATAAGTTTTCCAAATTCTAGAGTATATGATTCAGATCCAAGTACAATTTTCATTTTCATTTATCCATTTATGTAGCAAACATTAATGAACATATGTACCAGGCACAGTATTAAGTAGGTGCTGAGGATGTAAGAATGGATAATATGTTGTAGAGATTAAAATCTAAAGGAGGAGATAGAATTGAACAGTTTTAATACGGTATGTTAAATGGATAGCAATATGCAGAGCAATTGTGAGAACAGAGTTCCAAAACCTAAACAGTTCTATTTCTTAAAAAAAAAAAAAAGCATTATGTTTACATATTATGTGTCAACCAAGAAGAAAAATACAGTGTCCTGAACCTTAATATCAAGGAAAGTTTTTATTTTAACACATCAACTAATACATATTTAGTACAATGTTTGTATAATAGTGATTTACTTGAAAATTAAGCTCATGGAATTTAGAAGACTTTGGACCATAAAAATTATCTGTTCTAATTAAGGTTTTATGTTGAAGAAACTCCTTACTCTTTCTGTCCTTAAAGACCTTGTGAGACCTGGAGCAAAGGAACTGTTGGGCCACACTGTGCCCAGACTTTTAACCCACAGAAACTGATAAGAAGTGTGGGTGCTGTTTTAAGTTGCCAAGTTTGTCGTAATTGATTAAGGGGGTAATAGAAAATCAGGATGGAGGAAGACATTCCAGACACAAGACCACAGTACTTAAAGGGAACTGCCAGTCATTGAACTTAAGTGCAGGTGTGTAGGGAGTGGGGAGATTCAGAACCTGGAGATGAACATGTAGGCTAGGGCTAGATCACGGTAGTCCTCAAGTGCCATCTGAGGAATCTGGGCTCTGGGTGACAGGGGTCTGAACTCAGGACATTGGTGTCTTAGTTCACTTTGATTTTCCTGAGAGAGAAGATTAATTCACTTATGTTCACTTGAGTCTCTGCCTAGACATCATCATCTTAATGAGACCTGACCTCCCTATTTAATATTGCAACTGGTGTTCTTTTCTGCCCTCCTTACTCTACTCTTTTCTTTAACTTTCCATTGCACTTTTTGTCTTTCAACATACTGTATAATTTAAATTTATTATTTTTGTTTATCTCCTCCTAGAATATAAACTCTATGATGACAAGGATTTCTTTTTTTGCCTTCTTGTTCACTGTTTGTTCCAGTTATTTATTGTTGCATAACAAACCAGATAGAAAACTCTCTGCTTAAATGATGGTCATTTACTTTACTCACAGATCTGCAATTTGGACAGCCTTTGGTGATGCCACCTTGTCTGTGCTCCATGCGGCGTCAGCTGAGTGGCCTGACAGGGCCAGAGGACACACTTGCAGATGGCTCACTTCCAGGACTGGCAGGCTGTTGCTCACTGTTGGCTGAGCCCTTAGTTTCTCTCCTTCCCACAGCATGTGACTGTGTTGTAAGGGCATGTGTCCCAAGAGAATACGGTGGAAATGCCTGGCATTTTTTATGGCTTAGCCTTAGAAGCCATAACCTCATTTCTCTGGTATGCTTATGTTTGAGGCAGTCTTAAGGTCCTTCCAGCTTTAAGAGCAGGGAACATGGACTCCACCTCCTGATGGAGTCTCAGAAGAGCGTGTATGTGGATAGGAAATATTGTTGTGACCATCTTTGGAAAATACAGTCTGTGTGTTGTTGTATCCCCAAAGCTAGAACAGTGCCTTGGCTGGTAGAGCTCTATACAATTTTTTTGCTGAGTAAATGAGTAAGTGAGAGAGAGAGAGGGGGCTGGAGGAATTAGAAGGGAAGAATTGTGTACGGTGTGTGGCAGGGAGACTAGAATTTTGGAAACTGTAAGTATTCTGAGCCTGGCTTGAGATTCAGAATTAACAAAGTGGCAGTGAAAATAGAAAGGAAAGGCTGATTGGAAGGGATAGGAAGGACGCATAAATTTTAAATTTTAATGAGTGTTTGAATATGGAAGGAAAGGGGTGGGGTCCAGATGAGGGAAGGGGGAGAAATCTAGAATCTAAATCTAGAATGACTCCTAGTCAGTCAGCTATACAAGCTATGTGCCAAGTACTAGAATAAAAGTAGTGAATGTGATACCTTTTTGATAGAATTATTCTTAGTGTTAAATTCATCACTCTTTAGAGATGAATAGCAGATAGCAGTATTTGAAAACTACATGGCTTATGGCACTGTTAACAGCAGAAAACCTTTAGGGGAGAAGAGTTTAGCTTTGAAAATGAAGTTCAGGCTGCTGGTACTGAGATGACTGGAGATTCTTGGTGAGAAGTGAGAATTGTGAATTGAAACTCAGGGCTAGAGATCATCTTGAGGGTTTTCTTCTGTGTTTTTCTGGTGGAGAGAGCAAGGAAGAGATTGGTTTTCCTATAGAGAAGAGGAAAATTCTACTCCTCCCTCCCATTTTTATCCTTTTTGGTGGGTTTTGTTTCATGTTAATTTTGAAAACTTCAGAAAGTGATTGAAAGGACACCACCAAAGTTGATTTTCTATATTACAGGAATCACAGTCCTATTCCTATAGTATATTGCTATAGGAATCAGTCCCTTGTAGAAATGGGAAAGTCTTAGTCATCCATCATATAGGTCACATTCCCTCTGACCCCCACCCCCACGCCACCCCTAGTGTATGTGGACCATTGGGTCTGTGCTCAACCTCAATACCATTTTAAAACCTAGAGTTGAGTTAGTTCATTTTAAAGCCTGAGTGTTCTAGCTCGCACTCAGCATATTAGTGGAGGCCTGGAAGGCATTTGGTGAGTGTGCACACCGATGCAGAGAGACTCAGAGGTGGTCACATCAGTGGAACATTCTAGCTACCAGCAGCTTCAGGTAATTGTTAGAATAATACTTCTCTTTGATTCTTGTAGGAATATTCTCTTTCCCAGTGAATCCTGTTACTGATACTTATCTTGCCTGATTTTGCTGATGTTAGAACAATTTCATATACCATGGAGCAATAGCATTAGTAAAACAAATGTACCCTTCCATGTCTTATAATCTATATATCTTCTTCAGAGAACATCATTGATTTCTTATGCAGGAATTTTTTTGTTTTTGAAAAGTGAAGGCAGAATAAAGTGGTATTCCTGTGAGAGTTAATTGCTATTCCTGTGTAAACTAAATGTGTGTGTATAGGTGAGTATAGTAATGAATGGAAATGGAAGGAAAGGTCTGCTTTAGCTGTGTGCAGATAGTGCTTCTTTGAGTCACATAGTAGAAAACCTTCAGTTTGAATGTCTCAGAACTCTAGCTCTGTAGTATTACTTGTCAGCTATAAATATTTTAACAGTGGGTGACTTTCTTTTGCTCCTAAAGGCAAAGAGTGGCTCTCTTGTAGGCTCTTCAGCAGAGAATAAGTTCTTTAGCAGTAAGGGAAGATTCATTTTATTTTATGATAAAAAGCATGAGTAGTAATATTAATATGCTTTTTTTGGATAAATGATTCTCACAGCAGATAGAGATCTAACAACACTACATGCTAATAATGTGTTGTTATAGTAATAAAATAATCTGTATTTTATGCGTAAGGATATTTTGCACAAAGAAATTGTGATTTGCCCTAGTCTACTAGAACTAGAACCTTATTTTCTTGAGTATAATTATTATTTGAGAATCACTTGTATATAAAAATAATAAAAATCATTTACTAAACACTAGTGAACACATGACACTTATTTGATTATTAACCTAAAAGTTATGGACTCTTTCCTCTTAGAGAGTTTCATGATATTAGTTATACTGTTTCAGTGGTTTTTTAAAGTTTTTTTTCTTGTTTCATAATTTTATTGCAAAAGAGACATTATGACAAGCATGGGTTAGAATCAGAATGGTTTGTTATTTTATCTTTAACAGAGGACTGTAGAACCTGGTTTCATTGTTAAGGTTTTTTACAAGTGAATAATATACTGTTATATTATGCTTGGTGGTAGGAGGCACAGTGCCTAGTAAGAATTTATATGGTCTTTGTCCCAAGTTACTGGAGCAAAACTTCCAGAACCCTGAGGATTTCCTGATAACAGGAGTGTTATCCTAATGAAGCAACTACTGATGGGCTCCTAGACAACTTTGGGTAGGGCTTGGTCACAGAACCAACCTAGCAGAGGGGAGGAGCTTGGAGATTGATTAACAAGTCATGCCTATGTAATGGTGCCCTAATAAAAACTTTAGACACAAAAGATTAATGGGGCTTCCTGGTTGATGAACAGATTGTTGGGAGTAGGAGTGTGACACACCCTGATTCCACAAGGAGAGAGCATGAAAATTCTTCTCTGATCTCAACCTATGTATATCTTCATTTGTCTAGTCCTTCTGATTTGTATGCCTTAAAACTATAATCATAAGTGTAGTGCTTTCATGATATCTGTGAGTTGTTGCTGTTAAGTCGCTGAGTTGTATCTGACCCTTTGTGACCCCATGGACTGCAGCACGCCAGGCTCCTTTGTCCTTCACTGTCTTCTGGAGTTTGCTCAAATTCATGTCCATTGAGTCAGTGATACTAACTATCTGATCCTCTGCCACCCTCTTCTTCTTTTGCCTTTAATCTTTCCCAGCATCAGGATCTTTTCCAGTGAGTAGGCTCTTTGCATCAGGTGGCCTAAGTATTGGAGCTTCAGCTTCAGCATAAGTCCTTCCAGTGAATATTCAGGGTTAATTTCCTTTAGGATTGACTGGTTTGATCTCCTTGCTGTCCAAGAGACTCTTCAAGAGTCTTCTCCAGTATCACACTTTGAAAGCTTCAGTTCTTTGATGCTCAGCCTTCTTTATGATCCAGCTCTCACATTTGTACATGACTGCTGGATAAACCATAGCTTTGACTATACAGACCTTTGTTGGCAAAGTGATATTTCTGCTTTTTAATATGCTGCCTAGATTTATCATAGCTTTCCTTCCAAGGAACAAGCATCTTTTAATTTTGTGGCTGGAGTTACCATCTGCAGTGATTTTGGTTATTAATTGCCAAACCTGAGGGATTTGTGAGAACTTCCATATGTATATCCAGTCTGTGAGCAGTGCAGGGGGCTTGGGGAACCTCTGAAATCAGGGCAGTCTTAGGGAACTATTCCCTTGGAGAGTTAATACCTGCACTAACTCCAGGATTAAATTGGGATACCTCTGGTTGAGTTTGAAGCAAAATATCTATATTGTGTTCTCTTTTGATTCCCAGTGAATAAACTTCAGTATTACGAGTCTCTTAGAAATTAACAACTTAGTGGATTGCTGTTGATGTACTTTATTAAAATCTTAATCAAGATAAACTTTTAGGATTACCAGAATTCAGGTTTCTTTATCGATGAACATTCTTCAGTAGGGCCTATGAATTTTCAGAGACTCTTCTACCTTCTTTTGCTTGATTTTCTTTATAACCAGCAGCCTATACCTGCAAGATTGCAAATTGGATTTAGAATTTTTATATTTAGAATGACTAATAGGCCCATAGTGAATTAATATCTCTGGTCTTGATTAGTAGCTTAGTGATTGGTATGTGAAAGATAAAGAGCATTCACAGAAAATGGACAAATCCTATCCCATATTTGAAGAACTATACTCATCATGTATTTGAACACAGTAGCAGGCAATGTAGAACATTACCAAGGAAGCAAAGGTGGAATATAGTCAAAGATTGATATTAGAGTCAGAAGGTCAAGACTAATGCAGGTTAAAACTCAGGCTAATCCAGAAACATAAAAATAGCTAACTATTGTAATAACAACCATAGACTATCAGTGGCTCAAAACAATAGAAACTTACTTCTCATTGTTTAGTCTAATGTAGGCCAAGGTGGAGAGAGGCTCTATTTTGCAGACATTAAATGACCCAGGTTTCTTCCATGAGTGACCTTCCATCTTTACGGCCCTGTTTCCATTTGCATTTAGCTGGTGAGTCACAGAAGACAGACAGATTGTGTGCCTCAGGCTGGAAGTGATACACATGACTTCTGCTCACTTTTCATTGGCAAGATCTAGTCTTTTGGCCCCCACCCAGATGCAAGGATGTTGGGAAGGAGAAGAGAACAGGGATGTTGGTGGACACCTGCTGTCTGTCATAAGTTCAGGATCAGTGATAGCTGTTCCCTGGTGCTAAGATAATTGGCATGACGTATCCAGTGAGAATGATTTGGAATTGTTTCAAGGAGTGCCAGAGGGAGAAAAGATGCAATCCCTTATGGATTCAGTGTCCTGTATAGATGTTATCAAACTCAGGTTTGGCTGCTCAATGCTTGAAAGCCAGTACTCGAGAGACAGGTGCTGGTAGGAATGGAAGTGTTCCTTCATTGTTGCTCTCCAAGCAGGCTTGTGTCTAAAAACCAGCTCCAGGGATTTTGCTCTGTCATGAAATTGTTTAAAGGGAGAATTACTCTGGAAGAGGTTCAGAGTCTTTGTTGTCTTCCACTGTGTGCAGACTTTCTTCTGATTGATAGATGGTGAGGTAACAGGACAGTGTTCCAGGACTCTGGAGCTCGCCTGAAGTCACCATTCTCCATCTAGATGGGGGCTGTAGTTCCTGCAGAGGAACTCAAAGGTATTTTGTTATGTATGTTCCTTGTGGAGGAACCAGACACAGTGTAAGCACAGTGGAAATGTTGCTTGAATGTGTTAACATTCTCCTGTCTTTAAGAAAACCAGATCTGAAACCCTTCCCTCAACCCTACATTCTCCTCCAGTATTATCACTTATCATCTTTCCAACAGAATTCCTCAGAAGAGTTAATTATACTCTCTGCCTTGACTTCCTCTCTTTTGCAATCTTTCTTGAAACCACACCAGGCAGGTTTTCACCCCTACACCCAGCAGAAATCTCTTTGTCCAGGTCACAGTGACTTGTTGTCAACAACCTTCTTTATTTGGCTTCTATGATGCTTCTGGTTTTCTCTTATTTTACTGACTGCTTTTTCTCTTTTACCTTTCTGCCTGTTCTTCTTCCTCTTCCCAGCCTCTTAATATTACTCGAGTCGCCTAGGGCTCTGACCTCAGCCTCTGTCTCCATCTGCAGTCATTTCCTAGGTGATCTTATCCAGCCCTGTGATGTTAAATACCATCTTTTTTTATGTAGACCCCTGAGTTTCTAAACTTTTCCCTTGAATTTAAATTTATATATCTAAATGCTTACTCAAAAATGTCTCTTGGATACCTAATAGGCTTCTCAGACTTACCATATCCAAAGCTGAATTCTTCATTCCAGCTCCCTGACCACTGTCCTCCCCCCTACAAAACCTCCATCTCCTTCTTTCGGTAAGTAGCTACACTGTTAATCCAGGTGCTTAAACCAGAATTCATGGTATCACAGTATCCTTCTTGACTACTTCTTTCTCTGACATCTAATTCATCAGCAAATCATCTATTTTATGCCTTCAGGATATATTTAAAATCTTATCACTTCTCACCACCCTCGAACTTACTATCTCTCCCATCTGTACTGCCATCATCTCTTACCTGGACTGTTGCAGAAGGTCCTAACCGATCACTTTTCTTCTACTCTTGCCCACTATCATCTGTTCTCTCAGCTGCCAGGGTGATCTTTTTAAAACAAAGTCACTTCTCTGTGGAAGACACTCCAGTTATTTTCCACGATGCATGCTAAGTTGCTGCAGTTGTGTCCGCCTTTGTGACCCTATGGCTATATAGCCTACCAGATTCTCTGTATGTGGGATTCTTCAGGCAAGAATACTGGAGTGGGTTGCCATTTCCTTCTCCAGGGACTTCGTGTGATACTTAATGTAAAATCAGAAATCCTCACCATTGCTTACAATCCTCACCTGTTTCATTTGGCTCCTGGGTACCTCTGACTTCATCTTCTACCACCTCACTAGATACATCTGTGTCCTGGTCTTACTGCAGCTCACCTGGGACAAGCTCACTTGTACTGCCGGGATTGTCCACTTGCTATTTCCCTTGCCAGAAAGACTCTTTCCTGAGATGACCTTGTACATAGAATTAAGAGCACAGACTCTGAAGTCAGACTGCTTAGGTTTGAATTTCCTTGTTATCTGACCTGAGCAAGTTATTTAACCTTTTTGTGCCCCAGTTTTTACATCAGTAAAATGAGAATGATAATAGGATCTGCTTCATGTAGTAATTATGATGATAAAATGGGTTAATATATGTAGAGCACTTAGATAAACACCTGCCTGTAGTAAGCTCCAAGTGTTAATTGTGTGATGGTTACTACTTCATAAAGTCTCTACTTAACATCGCTTGTTCAGAGGTGTTTAGTTGTAGGATCATCAGAATGAATATTGAATATGCAGCCTCCTGGGGTACCTGCTTTGAAAGAGGACAGCTTACTGTGGTGTAGAGACAGCACATGCGTAGCAAATGTCTTTCTATGAATGTCACAGAAGTGCCCCCTTATTTTATTTATCACCCTGATGGTGCCCTCTCCTCCTCACCCACGCCTGCTTCTCTTTCCCTGTGAAAGTGAAGTCAGTTGTGTCTGACTCTTTGTGACCCCATGGACTGTAGCCTACCAAGCTCCTCTGTCCACGGGATTTTCCAGGCAAGAATACTGGAGTGGGTTGCCATTTCCTTCTCCAGGTGACCTTCCCAACTCAGGGATTGAACCCGGGTCTCCCTCATTGTAGGCAGAAGCTTTACTGTCTGAGCCACCAGGTAAGTCCCACTGCTGCACTTGTGTTCTCCTTCCCAACTCCCGCTTACACCAATTCAGGTTGGGTCTTTGGAGACAGACATTTGGAGACCTGTGGGGGTAGACATGGGAAGGAGGAGTTGTCACCACCACATCATCCTTTTTTCTTTGCCTCAGCATGGGTTTCATCATAGATAGCATCCATAGTGTCTCCATTTCCTTCTATCACCTTTGCTATCATACTAAGGAAGATCTACTGATTGTGAGTATTCTGTCCATGTGTGTGTGTGTGTTTTAACTTTCCTTTAGAGAGAAAAGGAATAAAATGAAAAAAAGACAGGGTGGAAGAGATTACCTGTTTCATCTTCCCTTCTGTTTTCATTGTTCCCATCAACAAACTTTCTTTAAAACATCTAGACTTCAGTGACATCCTTCAGGGATAGGCACATAGGGAAATATTGGGAGCCTTGGCCTTGTTTTGTGGAGAAATACCCTGCTCAGAAATAGGCTGTGGTGGAAATGGATAATGAGGGAGGGAATTCACTGGGGCCCTAGGAGTAAGAAGATTCAGAGAGGAAATGAGTAAAGAAATATATAGCAGGGACACTCAGCCTGAGAAAAGGCTCTGAGATTCACAGATCTCTCTCTGCTTACGATGTCATGCACAGACTAGAGAAATCCTCACCAGTGGCTTGGAGCAGAGGCAGTGTCCCTGCTCCCATTGCCAGTTGAAAGGAAATGTGGAGCCTCCAGAAAGTCAGACCTTGTGCTCCCAACCACAGGGGAAATAGGTGTGTTATTGATATTCTGATGTCATCTGCAAAGTGGAAGGAGACTCATACTCTTTGTAATATGCCATATTTCAGAAACTGAGAGAGTTTAAGAAATGTTTAGAGCTCAATCTTTCTGGACCTGCCTGTATACATTTTTGTATGTTAAGTGAAATATTAGGCACATTTCTTTTGTAGTTATACATTATCTTTTTAAATATATATGCTATAAAGTAGACTGAAATCCAAATTTGGTCTAATGGTGATTCTCATTATAGCTTTGCATGAAGCAGATGCACTTATTTCACTGGAAGTTCTCTCAATTATTTAGACCATAGTTAATTGGATTTTGGTGATCTGGAGGTAATGATAAAATAATTGAACCTCAAATCTATTAACATTATTTTTGCTTATGTACCATTTTCTGTATAACTGGTCAGAATAAAATGATCTGAAATAACTTTCGTATTTTTTTTTATTTTTGGCCAATGAAACCAGAGACAATAGCTGTATGAAATAATTGGGACTATTGGTAAATATAATGCCAGCGATACTCTGGACACAACCAAGAGTTTCTACCTTTATGAGGGCAGATTTAGGCATTAGATGAGTGCTGGCAGAATTGTCAGACCTTTGAATGGATTAGTTTCCCTGCTTGTGTCTCATTTTTATAAGAAGGATATTCAGTATCAGTAGTAAAGTTCATGCTCGCTTTTCCCAGTGGGGAGATTTTTGTGCTGCTTGGAGTAGTCCAATACTATTCTACTCTGCTACTACCCCACTCTAATTTGCTGTTGTTATTCTTTTGACCCAGAAAGAGGAAATGCCATAGTATATATTTAGTGAGTGAGATCTGCTTCTCCAGTTCTTTCATGTTGGTCCCAGTTATAACAATATTGCCTCCCTGGAATCCTAGAGAAGTGAAGGAATGTGCTGACTTGTGTCCCCACTGGTACACCTTCAGCCGAGGGCTTTGCATGCTGGGTATATGTGTAGGGGCTCTTCAGAGGTCTACTTTGGGTCATCTACCCCTGATAGTGGATGGATGTCAGTTCACAATTCTGACTATCCCTAAAGATTCAAATAACTTAAGTCATGATTTCAGAGTACCTTCGGCCATTTATGAGCTTCCCTTGTGGCTCAGCTGGTAAAGAATCTGCCTGCAATGTAGGAAACCTGGGTTCGATCCCTGGGTTGGGAAGATCCCCTGGAGAAGGGAAAGGCTACCCACTCGAGTATTCTGGCCTGGAGAATTCCATGGACTGTATAGTCCATGGAGTCGCAAAGAGTCAGACACGATTGAGCAAAGGACTTTCACTTTTGCTTTCAGCCGTTTTTAATGAATCAGCTCCCTTTTCCTTCAGTTTAGAAGTTCCACAGGCACCTTTCCCAGCCCTGTTTTGTTGTTATTTTGTGGAGGGAAAGCATAGAAAGTTTTGCAAACCTTGTCTCGAATCTGGAACTCTCACAATATCTGTGGGTAAATAGCCCCCCAGAGTAGCAGCTTAGCCTGTGCTACTCTCTTGGGGTCATTCCAATCTTTGAGATGTGGATGGGAAGCTTTGGGCCCCTGATTATCATTATTTGGCTCTTTAAAGGAAAGACTCTGACATCTTTTTAAAGATGTCCAAAAACTGTAGACATCTGGGTAACCCAGAAAATATGGAAGTTTGAACATTCTTCAAAGCTTCCAAGTCACAGAGCTCTACTGTAAGTTCCCCCCTTCACCCCCAAGTGTGAAAATTTTAATAGCCTGTGTCCTCATTGTAGTAAAAATTTTCCCCAAGAGTTGATATTTCTTAGTTAAAGTACCTAAGAGGATAGTTGACTAATAGAATCTCTACTGAGAAAACTTCAGCTTGTGTTTGCATAGTAATTTACAAAAGATAGAATAATTAAAAGATTGGATGTAATATATGTTTTTGTCCTTACATTAAATCATTTTTAATTTTTTTTAAATTTTTTAAAATTTAAACTTAACAATTTTTTAAAATTTTGAATACTTGTTTTTAAAATTTTTTAAACAGATATGATTTTTAGAAAGAGTTTTAGATTTACAGAAAAATTGAGAAGATAATACAGAGTTCCCACACACATCCCTCCATCCATGCACATAGTTTTCCCTACCATTTACATCCTAGGGTGGTGCCATACATGTGTTGCAATTAATGAATCAATATTATTGTTAACTAAAATCTATACTTTATTCAGATTTCCTGGTGTTTACTTAATGTCCTTTCTCTGTTGGAGGAGCCCATCCAATATACCACATTACACCTCTCTCCTCTCCTTAGGCTCCTCTTAGCTATGATAGTTTCTGAGACCTTACTTGTTTTTGATGACCTGGACAGTTTCGACAAGTATTCATCCAGGTGTATTGTAGGTTGCTCCTCTTATAATTTGTCTTACTTTTTTCTACTGGTTAGACAGGGGTTGTGGGATCATATGGACTGTGTTTAGCCTTGTAAAAACTGCCAAACTATTTTTCCTAAAGGGTTATACCTTTTTGCATTACCGCCAGCAATTTATGAGAGTTCTGTCTCTTTGCATACTTGTCAGATTTTGGTATAGTCAGTTTCTTGAACTTCAGCCAATTTTATAGGTTTACAGAAGTTGGGATGCAATTTCCATAGTTCATCATTTAGTGTTACTATCATATTTTATTATATCTGGCTATAGAAACATTAGCTTTCTCCTGATACTTCTTTTAAATTAGCATTAAGAAAAGAACATGTACCTTTTCCCATATGAATAACTGTTACAGATGTTTAAATGGCATTTCAGTTATTACATGCAATTACTTATTCTCTTTGCTTTCTTGTCACTAATAGCCTATAAGCTACATACTATTGGTGTTGTGTTCTGTTGATGTTAATGTCTCATGTTTAATTGCTTTTGTTTAATTTTTTTAGTTCTCATTTTCCATTCTTCAAAGTCATTATTGCTTTTTTGTTTGTGTTTCTTTGTTCATAAAACCTTTTTTGTTTCTATTACATTATGTAGTTTTGTACCAATGGCTAGAAGCAGATCGTCATGGCAAGAGCCAAGATGCTGCAAATACGACTTCAGGTAAAAATAAAAAGTTGAGGTGTTAGAAGTTATTATTTTAATTCACCCCCAGCCCATCATAATTGTTTCACTATTCAGTTTTGCTTAGGCAAAAAAAAAAGTGTTATTTTGTATTTATGTTCTCTTATTTGCATCTTAATTTTTGTAAAGATCTCATTTGCTTCAAGCCTTGAAGAAATTAATTCATTAGTCTTTAAGCTCTCTTGGCAGATATGTTCTATTTTCTTATGAGGAAAAGCTTAATTGTAGTTTAAGTTTAGTAGGAGTTTATTTGGCAATATTACTTGAAATGAAGTCTACTTGTAGTTGTTGGTGGGGGATATTAGTAATTGCACAAATATATAATCCTTGTTTGTTTCAGGATAATGTTTGAAGGGTGGATTTTAGGTTAATTAAAGCATCCTTATGTAATTTCCATTTACTGGGAATCCAGATTCTTAGACTGGTTCATTTTTCCTGCTGAGTCCTAACAGAAAATTCTAAGTTAGAAGTTTATGGATTCAAAATGCAAAGGTTAGGTTGTTCCCTGTCTCACATCTCCAAAAGTCATCTCCACAATTCTTTTCTTTGACTGATACTGGTAGGAATAGCTGCATTTACTCACTTCTAAATCCTTAACAGTGTTATCAGAATTTCCAGTCAGCTTGTCTCCAAATTTTCCTCAAAATAATATTTGCCAAGACAGCTGTATATATAGCAATGATCTTCCCCGCTTTAGAGCAGTCTAATAAGAAGTGGTGCTGGTGCTGGTGCTGGTGGTGGTGGTTCTGTTTTTCTTTTGTTAGATTTGTATTTCTGTTTCAAGGGGTTTTGTTTTTGTGAAATTCTTTTTCTCTCAAGGTGGTTTTCTTTCTCTTCTGGTTGATTCATTGTTCCTCGAGGGTGTGGTGTTACTTAGTTAACAGGACAATTATATTGAAAATAGCAGTGTCATGACTTTTTCTGATTTATTTCCTGTCACATTAATAACTTGATATATAAATGAAGATAAAGTTACTATTTTAACCAAACTCAGGCAGGAATTCATTAAAAGGTAAGTGTTGCAAGGATTTATATCCTCATTATATGCTGTTTCTCCTGCCCCTGCAGTATTTCATATTTTATTTACATTTGTGAATGATAAAATAAGCATTTTTGGTATTTGAGGGCAAGTAAAGGAGAGGGTTTCTTGATGGCTGGATATTATCTAAGGTGAGATTATCCTTTTGCTGTGTCACTGGCACAGTCAGCAGCATAAACCTTAGAACCAGGAGAGAATTTTAGTTTTGCTTTTTCTCAGACTTAAACTGAAGTGAACTGTAACCTTTTTTTTAATGAAGAAGTAAATAATCTAAAAATTCTTAATGTTTGCATAAGAATCTAGTACCAGCTTAAAGATACCATTTACTCTTTCTGAAATCACCCATGAACCCTTAACTCATTTCTTTGGACATTGTGACTCTTGAACGGTTTCACATTTTCCATTGACTTTTCCCATGTTCACATACCCTAGAAGCATGGTGCAGAAATTGATAAACTTTCACCGGGGACTCCTTTGACAGTTTCTCTTCTAGAGTGAAAGCTCTTTACTCTTTTCACTTAGAAGATGAAAATATGAGGTAGAAAGATAGATGGAGTGCTTGCCTAAATAAGAGGAATCCAAAGGAAAAGGATTGTTAGCCAAGGGCCTAAATTAGAAGTAATAGGTTAGTTGTTGCAGCAAATCTGTTTAAGTTATGTGCCTTTATTCAAAAACCTTGTGTGTTTTATATTGCATTCTCCAGCAAAATTTTAGAGTGTGACTTTTCCCTCCATCTGAGATCTGTTAAGTTTCACACTGAAAGGTGTTTTAGTGTACATCTTTTAGATTTTTACCAGGGATGGAAACTGAATCTAACTAGGTGTCCGCATGTGACTCATGAATTGCTTTATATTTTTGCTTGTACAAAGACTGGTAAGTAGCATTTATCTTTGGATATATCAGCTTGTGTTTTGTAATTAGAACTTAAAAAGTAGAAAAAACACAGGAGACAGATGATATTGCTCCCAAAGTCTTTCTAACTCGTTAATCTCAACTTTTTGACACTAAGAATTTAAGATCCATCCATATTAAAACATTTTATGAAACTAAGGCATTTGGAGGTAGAAGGTCTCATGGAAGTTAATTTGGTTAAGGACTTTAAAGAACTGAGCTGACGGCTTTACTGAATTTTGTTACATGTAATGATCAAAGTGTAGCCTTTTGCCTTTTCAGGATTTTAACAGGTGATGAATTTGACTTAGAATAGCTTCTTTTTAGAGGTTAGTGTTCTTTAATGTGTCCTATTTACTAAACCAGACAACTCAGTAATGATGTTTCTGAGTCTATTAATTCTTGTAAAAGCATGGAGATGCAATCACATATATCAGAGGATTTTGTGGAAAGCCAAGCAAACTTGTCTCCTTTGGGCACTACACCATTAAGTTTATCTATATACAAAATTTCAGAATCTTAATTACAGTTAGTTTATTTTGAGATGTTTCTTTAGTGAGTTAAATGTTTCCAAATAGGATTTTTTTTTTTTGGTCATCATGTGTTGAAATGAGGACAGTAATTAGGTCACAGCAAGGATTATTTTAGCATATCTTGATTTTTAGTATCAGTTGTCTAGCCAGGATTTTAAAATTTGTATTCTGAAGTTTTAAATGCACATCTCTTATTAAAAGTTCCTTTTTAGTTGTCCATGGAAAAATTTACAAGCTAGACTATTAGAGGTAGAAATTGAATCAGATTTCAACATTATCACTCAGCATATCTACAAAATAAAAATAAAATTATGACATGCTTTTGAAAAAATTCTAGATATTAACTAATTATTAATTATCTGTTGTAGGTGAAAATTTTGACCAGAGTCCTTTGAGAAGAACATTCAAATCCAAAGTTCTGGCCCACTATCCTCAGAATATAGAATGGAACCCTTTTGATCAAGATGCAGTAAACATGGTATGTGGTTTTTTTCTCCTCTTGAGCCTTCCTTTTATTTTATTATTATGACAGTTGTGACTATATTTTGAATTTATGCATTATTTCATTTAATTTAGCCCTTTAAATAAAAAAAAATTTTTAATGGTATTATCCTCATTTTACAGATGTGGAAAATGAAGCTCAGAGAAGTTAAGTAACTTACCTAAGATCCCCATAGCTAATTAGTACATACAACAGACCCTCAGCAGCCCGTTTTCTTTTCCTTCCATTAAGCTGTGTGGTGAATTTGCATTAATTAATACATAGATGCTTTGATAACAGTGATAATAGTTTGTTTCCTGGAGAGGAGCCTGATGGAAGGTGCATGATTACAGTTTTTATATTTCAGGGAATGTTATATAATGGGTCTGTAATTTATCGTGTCATAAAGTAAGGTAGGAAAGGAATTTAAGTGCCTCATTTAGACATTAGTAGGAATTTGTTTATAAGGAATTTAAAGTAATGTTATGAGTTACCAGTGGTGATTGTAAGGCCCAATAGAGGTTCTTAAAAATACAGTCGGTCATAATTTTCAGGTCAGTTAGGAACAGTTCTTCTTAGAAGTCTGGAAAATATTTTGTACCTCCATGAATTCTGCAGTTATAAAAATCAGGGGGCTCCAAAGTGAGCAAATCAGAGATCAGGCACCATAGGCACAAAAATGATTAAAGGTGGACTAAGACACATAGATGTGGTTCTTTTTGAGTATTTTAAAGATGGAACCAATAGATCCAATTATGATGTGATACAGTAAGGGAAGAAAATATTTAATAGATACCTGTTAGGTCCCTTATATATGTTATTTTCACATACTTGCTAACATGTACCCAGTGAGGATTATTGTTCATATTTTACAGAGATTAAGTTAGTTGCCCAAAGTTGTACAGGGAGTCTCAGAGATTAAATCCAGATTATTTTTACTCTCTAGTTCACTTTTTTCCCACCTGCATACTTCTTCCCCTAAAGAAAAGCTATATATTTTTAATAACTTGATTTTCACCTGCTCTCAGTGATATGGTATTTCTATATCACAGTAAACCCGTTCCAGTCTAATGTTACTCCAATAAGGGAATATCATGGCACCTTTTCTAAGGACAGATGACTAAGGCACATGGTACTTCGACTTTGATTCTTTACAGAGCATGGTATAGTTACTTCTCTAACCTGTTGCCCCCTATACCAGAGTAACAGGAGATGTCACTTTGCTAGAAGTTAATAGTGTAGGGCCTAGCCTCATCTTTAGTGAAGATAGTGCTGTAGATATTAAGTAGAATACAACTGTTAGTCATATTTATGAGATTTGGAGAAGTACAGACAGGCTTCTTACTAAAATAGCAAACAGCAGTGACAAAAAATAAATTATCAACTTCTTATGCCAGAAAATTAATGGAAAGATATTAATGATATAAAAGAGTACCTAAATGAAACAATGGAAAAATGGATAAGAATGTAAATAGATTAAAACACTAACCTTCTTAAATTACTAATATGTTTCAAAGTATTTATAAATTATTCTGTGAGAAGTCAGAATGCTGTCCAAAACTGAATTCTTATTATCATATGAATCCACAGTCATTTTGAACAAAATGCCACACTTGATGTGTTTTATTGCTTTTAATCATTTGGATGTCTTAATAGTAAGATCTGTGTTAACCTTTGCCTCTCTAACATTTATCTTTTGGAGAAGGGAATGGCAACCCACTCCAGTACTCTTGCCTGAAAAATCCCATGGACGGAGGAGCCTGGTAGGCTACAGTCCATGGGGTCGTGAGGAGTCGGGCATGACTGAGCAGCTTCACTTTCACGCATTGGAGAAGGAAATGGCAACCCACTCCAGTGTTCTTGCCTGGAGAATCCCAGGGACGGGGGAGCCTGGTGGGCTGCCGTCTATAGGGTCGCACAGAGTCAGACACGACTGAAGCGACGTAGTAGCAGCAGCAGCAGCACATTTATCTTTAAAGCAATTGTCTGCTTCCTTGACTTGTCTTTAATATTTTCTTTACCTCTTGTCTCTGAGTTACTTTATGTAAACAGGAAACATTTCCCTCTGAAGAACAGATTCTTAGGCTTGTGTTTTGCTGCTTAAACACAATATAGCATTTTGTTTATTGCAGCAAATCTAAAAGGATTTGCTAGTACTCCTTGAAAATCTCTGTAAAGCACTCCATTAAACTAGTCTGCATTTGGGTCATAGATTTACTGCCCTTAATTTCCTCTTTGATTTATTAGTAAGTACATTTGTATGAAGCTATAATTTATTCCCACCTAAAGGTACAAAGCTTTGTTCTTAGCTTTAGCAAAACCCCACTCTAATAAGTTACTGCCTTCTATAATATCACTCATTCTGCTAACAAAGTGGAGCTTTGAATAAGAATCATTAATTTCATACAAATTAAGTCCCCCAAAGCAATGAAATTTGTTAAACAAACAAATAAAAAAATCCATGTATATGAGTGCAGTGAATATGTAACAGGAAATAGGTATGTGACATTTGAAATTTTCTGAATTGCTTTTATATCTGTTTTGGTTGTGGATTCACAGATTTTTATGGGAAAAAAATGGAAGTATCATAAAACAGAGAGAACCAAACAATCATATACCCACAACCCAGAAATAACAGATGTCAACATTTGACAAATTTGCTTCAGATCCATACTTTTCCTCTTAAATGAAACAATGCAAATGGAGCTGAAGATCCCCCCCGCCCCCATTTCAGATCTCCTAATGAAATCTGTGTATTAGCGTCTATGACTGACTGGCTATGTAATGTTCTAGTAGATAGAGCTTATCCTTAAGAATGTAATAAACCTAGGAATGGTTAGGAAGAAAATGTGGTCAATACCTTTTTAAGCATGTTCTGTGAAATATAAAGATTCCATTTTGTGTATATGTCGTGTAAATAAAACATCTGATTTTATTGTGTAAATAAAACATTTGATATATACACAATGGAATATTACTCAGCATTAAAAAAAAATTCATTTGAAGCAATTCTACTCAGATGGACGAAACTGGAGCCCATTATCCAGAGTGAAGTAAGCCAGAAGCAAAAACAACAATACAGTATATTAACGCATATATATGGAATTTAGAAAGACGGTAACGAGAACCCAACATGCGAGACAGCAAATGGAACACAGATGTATAGAATAGACTCGTGGACTTTGTGGATGAGGGTAAGGGTGGGATGATATGGGAGAAGGGCATTGAAGCATGTTAATTGTCATGTGTCTAATCAATCGCCAGCCCAGGATTGATGCTCGGGGCTGGTACAGCGAGATTTCCTGCGGGGGAGGGAGGAAGGAGGGGGGTTCCGGAGGGGAAGCATATGTAAACCCATGGTGATATCATGACAATGTATGGCAAAAACAATAAAAAAAAAATATGTAAAAAAAAAACACATTTGATATATAAATTTTGAGATGACTGAAGAGTAATAACTATTATATAGCTCTTTATAAAGCTCAATTTACTGTTTACTTTGATCCCAAAGAAGAGTGGAGTGGAATGATGAGTAAAGAAGAGTAAAGGATACATTGTAACTGGCCTCCTGCTGCCTGTGTTTTTCATTCTCCACACTGCAGCTTCTGTTTCTGCTTTCCTCCCTCTCTGGAAGGCTCTTCCTCTCCTTCCTCTAGTGAATTCTTCATATTGACATTTCAGATTTCATTTTAAACATGATTTCCTTAGAGAAGCCATCCCTGACGACCACCCTTCCAACATTTAGCCAGGTCCTCTTAAGTTCTCTTGGCACCTTATACCTTTTTGTAGCACCATTACAGTTACAATTAATTAATTATTTAGCTGCTTGTCCTGCTCCTTGTCTCCTGCTATAAAGTATGAGCCATTAGGACAGAAGCACACTCTTATTCATTATGATAGGTGGCTCAGAGTTAAAGAATTCGCCTGCTTAGCAGAAAATGCATCTTTGATCCCTGGATCTCGAAGATCCCTTGGAGAAGGAAATGCAGTCCCCTCCAGTAATCTTGCCTGGAAAATCCAATGGGCAGAGGAGCCTGGCGGTCTACAGTCCATGGGGTCGCAAAGAGTCAGACACCACTTAGCAACTAAACCACCGTATCCTTAGCTTTGCACATAGGGTGAGGTTCAGACCATTAAATAAATGAAGGACTATATGCTTGCTTACTGAACTTCATTCACTTCCCCACCTTTGATCAGATATCACCTCCACTGCAAAACTATCTCTTAAGCCGGAATAGTTAGGTGCTCTATCTTCTCTGTTCCTGAAATACACTGAACACACTCTGTAGCAATAGGGATCACATTATTTTGTAACTGTTGGTTTATATGTCTCTCTTTCCTATTAGACTGTAAGCTCCCAGAAGTAAAGAATTATTTTCATATTTGTCTTCTGAGTTATCAAGGTCTAATGCAATATATGACATAAAGTAAATGTTTATTAAATGAAGAAGGGAAAGAGAAGGAAAGAAGAAAGGAACGGAAAACTGACCAACTCATTAAGAGTTTTCTGAATAGCTTTTATTTGTAGCATAAGAGAAAGGAATGGGATTAATAGAACCATAGAAAATAGGGGAAAATTTGTTACAGTTCTAGCCACACTGATTAAGAGTCCAGAGAGATAATAAGGATATTTGGTCACTCAAACCAGGAAAGGTACAGGCGTTGTGAGCCTGCTGTGGCTCAAGTAATCTAGCCAGTAACAATCTGATTAGCAGTGACAGCTCTTAAGTTTTTTAGTTGTTGTGAGAGTGGGGTGGGGAGAGGATATTGTTAGTAAACATCAGTATTAGAGGATAAAAGATATTGATTGTCATGGTGAGCAAATGTTGATTTATACCTTAGAACTATGAAAAATAAACAAGTCATATGAATCTCACTTTTAAAAATGAAAAATTGATAACATTTTCCAACTATGGTTCCCAGATTAGAAATATAATTCTTATTTTTTTTTTTATTTGTAGGAGAGTTTAAGAATTCTTACCTCTGTTATCTGTAGCATAGAAAGCCATTCTTCACTTTGGGCACAACTTTTGGCAAGCTTTTCCTGTAAATGTTTGAATGCATGCTAAAGAAAGCTACAGACCCTTAAGGGAATATTTGGCAGCTCTTCAAAAACAGTTTGAGCTTGAACTTAATGGTTTATGATGTCAGGAAAGCCTGTCAATTAAATTGTCTTAATGTTGACTTTGGAGGTCACTGTGTTTCTGTATTGCCTACTTGATGTATAAAGAGAACTACGGACTGAATGAAGAGATGAACTAAATCTGATCCTGTACCCTGAGCTGTTGTTTTTGATTATTTTCTTGTTCATTGATTTATTCATTCATTTAAAAGACACTTATGTATGCCATGCACTAAGCTGTGCAGGTTTGAGCTTAGCCTGAGGCAAGACTGACTCAGATCATCCTTCCTATAATCTTTTTGACTCTAGTAAATGTGTTGGATGAATTTTCATTCATAATCAGTAGAGGATCTCATTGACTTGTTAAAAATAATGAAAGCAACCTTAATCTAAAGGCCTAATTATGAAAATATCCTGCGATGGCCTTTTTTTCCAAGATTAGGAATAAGCAAAATTTCCCCCCAACAAATCCAAATATTCATGTGTTTTATCTAAATTTGTATCTTATTCTGCCCAAATATACGCAGTAATTTAATTTTTGTCAACATACATATGTAACAATGATTAAAGCTACCATAGCTGTTTCCAATTCTCATGTTCAGTGATGTGAAATATAAAGACATTTTCACTGAGAAATTTATGCTGAGCTTTACAGTTTTTGCTTTTTATCTTTATCAGTCACCATTTATTATGACCCAAATACTATATTGTCCCATGTGTGGTACTCTTGAATAGTTAAAGCTATTACCAGTCCTTATGTAGTTTTTCAGTGTAGAGATGAAACAAAATTAGAGAAACTACTGATGTGTGTCATACATATGCAGTGTACATATGCATACTGTGGTGCAAGGCTTTAACTGCTTCATTCAGTAAAAGCTTTTTAGAGGAGAAGTGACATTTTAATGGCATTTATGAGATGAAAACACTTTTTTTATGGAAAGATAAATTAAGGCCTCTTTAAGGTTGTTATATGGAGACTTACAGAAAGTGAGGGAGTGTTTTGGGTATCTATAGCTGCATAACAAACCATCTCAGTGTGACTTAAGTGACTTAAAACATAGACTTGCAGTTGTTTTTTTTTTCCCGCACACAAAGGCCAGATAGTAAATAGCTGAGCGTTGTGGGCCTTGCAATGTCTGTCACTGTGATTCAACTCTATTGTTGTAGTGCAAAAGCAGCTAGACAGTGCTTAAATGAAGGAGTGCAATTGTCTACCAATAAGATTTTATTTTCAAAGACATGTGGCAGACTGTATTTGACCTGAGGGCTGTAGTCTCTTCATTTAAAACAACAAAACCATTTTTCTGCTTACAGATCTGCAGTTTGGGTAGGATTTAGCAGAGTAGCCCTCCTCTGTTCTAGCAGGTGTCAGTTAGGGTGGATTGAGGCTGAGGACTAGGATTGTCTGAAGGCCCACAGCAGAGTAGGTGAGCTGAGGAGCAGTGGAGAGTGGAGCAAGAGCTGCTGCGGCCAAGTCATGTAGGACCTCACTGGGGCCTTGTGTGAAGATTTCACTTTCTAACAAAATGAGAGACCATTGAAGGGTTTTGAATAGTGGCAAGATCGAACATATTTCTTCAAGAATCACTGCTACATGAGGAGCAGGTTATTGAGGACAAGGACAAAAGCAAAGAGATGGGTTAACAGACTATTACATTAAATAGTCATCCAGATGAGAGAAGAGTATGGCTTAGATTAGAGTAGTAAGAGTAATGATGGAAGTCAGTTGTTCCTGAATATATTGTTGAAGGTAGAACTGGTCTTTTTTGATGGATTTGGTAATGAAGAGAGCGAGAAAGAAAGGAGTCAAGGGTGACTCCAAGGCTCTGAGTGTTCCTGCTGCCTCCTTAGAACCTCTAGGAGAGCCACCGCCCTCACGTGCCTGAAGGTTGATGTGCTAAGCAGCACTCTGTTTCTGTCCCTGTTCTGCTGAAAACCCTCCAGAGGTTTCTCATCCCCCTCCTTAGACTTCTGCTGTGACTCTCCAAGGCCTTTTGGGGTCCAGTATCTCCTGCAGTCGCTCTCCCCTCTCCACACCTCTCGTTCTCCTCCCACCCACAGTGAACCTCATGTTCTGTCTTCTGGGCTTTTGCCTGTGCCCTCTCTGCCTTCATTCCATCTCATTAGCACCTGTACTTATCCTCAGGTCTCCACTTGGGCTTCCTTCATTTTTTCCCCTGGTCATTTGTTATTTTGAGTCGCTAAGTCATGTCCTCCTTACCTATCTCCTGAGACCACCTTACCTACCTCCTGAGAAATCTGTATGCAGATCAAGAAGCAACAGTTAGAACTGGACATGGAACAACAGACTGGTTCCAAATCGGGAAGGGAGTACGTCAAGGCTGTATATTGTCACCCTACTTATTTGACTCATATGCAGAGTACATCATGCAAAATGCCAGGCTGGATGAAGCACAAGCTGGAATCAAGATTGCCAGGAGAAATATCAATAACCTCAGATATGCAGATAACACTACTCTTACGGCAGAAAGCAAAAAGGAACTAAAGAGCCTCATGATGAAAGTGAAAGAGGACATTCAGAAAACTAAGATTATGGCATCTGGTCCCATCACTTCATGGCAGATAGATGGGGAAACAATGGAAACAGTGAGAGACTTTATCTTTTTGGGCTCCAAAATCACTACGGATGGTGACTGCAGCCATGAAATTAAAAGACGCTTGTTCCTTGGAAGAAAAGCTATGACCAACCTAGACAGCATATTAAAAAGCAGAGACATTACTTTGCTGACAAAGGTCCATCTGTCAAAGCTATGGTTTTTCCAGTAGTCATGTATGGCTGTGAGAGTTGGACTATAAACAAAGCTGAGCACTGAAGAATTGATTCTTTAGAGCTGTGGTGTTGGAGAAGACTCTTGAGAGTCCCTTGGACTGCAAGGAGATCCAACCAGTTCATCCTAAAGGAAATCAGTCCTCAATGTTCATTGGAAGGACTGATGCTCAAGCTTTGACCACCTGATGTGAAGAATTGACTCACTGGGAAAGATCCTGATGCTGGGAAGGATTGAAGGCTGGAGGAGAAGGGGACAACAGAGGATGACCTGATTGGCTGGCATTACTGACTTGATGGACATGAGTTTGCGCAAGCTCCAGGAGTTGGTGATAGACAGAGAGGCCTGGTGTGCTGCAGTCCATGGAAAGTCGGACACGACTGAGCTACTGAACTGAACTGAATTGAAGTCATTTCCGACTCTTCTGCAACCCCATGGACTGTAGCCCACCAATGCTCCTCTGTCGATGACATTTCCCAGGCAAGAATACTGGAGTGGGTTACCATTTCCTTCTCCAGGGGATCTTCCTGATCCAGGGATAGGACCTGTGTCTCCTGCGCTGACAGGCGGATTTTTTTATCACTGAGCTGCCAGGAAAATGCCTTTTAAGCCATAGTAGCTCCCTCTTTTCTTATTTATGTCCTCCTCCTCTGTTTTTCCTAGCAGCCTATATTTACCGTATCACAGCACTTCCCATAGTTTATATATTTTTTTAATAGTCAGTTATCATTATTGCACTAGAGACTCCAGGGGAGCAGAAACTGTATTTCTCACCATTGTATCACTATCAGGGCCTCACTCAGAAAGTCAGTTAATAAGTGTTTGTTCACAGTTTGAATAAAAGTCATAACTCAAGGGAATTAAATTTTTTGGTAATGTGGGGATTTGAGAGAACTTCTAAACTTTATACCACATCGATTATTAAGTTTGAAATAAAAAAATGATAATGCATGGTAAAATTATTTCTATGAAGAAAGCGTATTGTAATACAAAAGTAGAAAGGAATAATAGGAAAATTAATAATGATCATTATTTTAGGATAGTTGAGTTACAGTTCTGTTTTTTTTAGTATATTTCAAATTTTCTATAATTTTTATTGTTTAAAATGTTTTAGACTCAATTCTAATTTTTTATGCTTTATAAAGTATCTTAAATATAGCATCTTCCTAAAGTTTTCAGGTAATTTTATTCTCAAATTTGACTCAATCCTGGGTGGTTCCCAAGACCTGGGGCATAATCTCTGCTGGATATAATCTGAAGTGTCTTGGTTCTACCCTTCTGCTTCAGTAAAGAAAAATCAATCCATTTTCAACATTTATTTTTCTAAGGACAAAGTATCATATTGTTCAAAAAAGCAAAAATTATACTTTTGTTTTGATTATTTGTTTAACTTTTTTCCATTTATCAAATGAACCTTCACCTATTTCTGTATTCCTCTGAAACATTATTGACTTTACTCTAAAAATAGTCCTTAAATATTAAATATTTGTTAAGTGTCCTTGTGTAACTTTTGTCTTAAAGTCACTGATGCCGCAAATGTCATAGATAAAGAAATTAAGGTTCAGAGAAGTTACATGACTTAATGAAGGTCATAAGCTCAGATAAAACTTCACAGCCATTTTTCTCTGGTTTGAATTTGCTCATATACTGCCTTCTGATGCTTTTCTTCTCCTTCCTCCACAGTTGTGCATGCCTAAAGGGCTGTCTTTCAGAACACAAACTGACAACAAAGACCCTCAGTTCCACTCATTTATAATTACCCGGGAAGATGGTTCTCGTACCTACGGTTTTGTTCTCACTTTTTATGAAGAAGTTACAAGTAAGCAAATCTGCACAGCAATGCAGACGCTCTACCAGATGCACAATGCAGAGCATTGCAGCAGTGTGTATGCTTCATCCTCCTGCAGCATGGATTCACTGGCGAGCAGTATTGACGAGGGAGATACAACTTCCCTTTTGAAACTCCAGCGATACAACTCCTATGACATCAGCAGAGACACCCTGTATGTTTCAAAAAGTATATGTTTGATCACACCACTGCCTTTCATGCAGGCCTGCAAGAAATTCCTCATCCAACTTTACAAGGCAGTTACCTCACAGCAGCCACCACCTTTGCCTCTTGAGAGCTATATCCATAATATTCTCTATGAGGTGCCCCTTCCACCTCCAGGGAGATCACTGAAATTTTATGGTGTTTATGAACCTGTCATCTGCCAGAGGCCGGGGCTCAGTGAACTCCCCCTCTCCGATTACCCTCTCCGAGAGGTCTTCGAGCTCCTGGGCCTGGAGAACCTGGTGCAGGTGTTTACCTGTGTTCTTTTAGAGATGCAGATCCTTCTCTATTCTCAAGGTAGGTCTGCCCTAAATTTTAGGTCTCCCCAAACCAAGTACTTATGCTCTCAGCTACTGGGGTGTAGTATTAGAGCCAAATAATTGATGGTCAGAAGTCTTTTCTGTCTTGTGTAAAAGGAGAGGGTTTTAGGTAGGACCAGATGCCAAGAGGTTACTTCTCTTTTAGGTGACAATGGCTGTAGAGAAAAAAAGAAGAGAGGAGAAATATAAAAGCATTAGCTTGGCTGATTTGCATGTATTTATTTTTTTAATGGAATTAACCCTTTTTTTCCCTGATAATACATATTCATTGTAAAAGAAGCATATTTTTCTTTATAATAAAAGTGAGGGAATCCTCTTACTACCAAGGCCTTGTAGACTTTTTTTTTTTTTCACAGATTAGTAGAAACTCAGCTGACATTGGAAAGGGACAGACAGAATTGTTAACTCTGAAGCTTCCTAAAGTGATCACCTTTGGATCTTTGCCTAGGGGTGATTTCATGGAGTGAGAGAAGGGGTACAGGCATGTGAAACAGACACAATTCTCCTAGGTCTAACAGTTCCACTTAAGTTATATGGAGTTTTTGTGTTTTGTTTTAAATTCCAAAGGAAGCTATCGTGATGCTTTTCATTCAAAATTCTCCCAAAACATACTTTAAAAACAAAATTTGGGTTTTATTTTACCAGTGCATCTGCGATGACTAATGTTGAGCCTAGACTAAAGCACTGGTTTCCAGTCTGAACCTGAATTTGCAGAGCAGATAGAGATGCTGTGTTTTTTGGATAGTGAATTGACAGAAAATATAAAATAGTACCTGTGCATTGATGGGTTTTTTGAAAAATGTGGCACAAATATTTGGTTTAGCATTTTGCTAACTTGTTTTTAGGTTGACAGAACTGTAGTGCAGTCTTCTGACTGTTGCTGTCAAGCTTATTTTTACCAATTTCCTTATTTTCTTTTCTATTTTAAATTATAAATGAGGCTGAGCCAAGTAGGCTCAGTATTTGTACTTCCCCATCTTGTGTGTATGTTGACACTGTTTGTGTGTTGACAGCCCTTCATGAGGTTGTATTTTCTTCAGTTTATCCTCATTATGTTCTCTGATAATGTGTTCCAGTGTCTCAGTTTTTGTTGTCAGGAAATTCTTCTCTAATGACTAATTTAAATTCTTTCCTGTCCTCGTACTCTCACTTTCTTAGTGCTTATCATTACCTGCAGATCACCCTTTGGTATCCAAAATATTTAATGTTAAGTAATTCTCTCTTCTTTTCAATGTCTTTCTTTTTTCCCCGAAAGGATTGGTATTGGAGAGTTGCTTGGAGGGGCAAGGGCTTGGAGCTTAATACTTTCAGGTTTATTAGCTTATTAGTAAAAAGAATTATAGATCCTAAATTTTCAATAGATCTTCCCAATCATTTAGTTCGATGTCCTTCTGTTCTACCTAGAGAAGCAATTTGGTACTGGAAGAATATTGGTTTTTGAAGTGAAAACAATCATGGGTTAAAATCCCTGTTCTGTGACTTGCTAACTGAACCTTGGATAAGATACATAATCTTCCTATGTGTCAATCAGTTCATCTTTATGGAGATAATAGGTTTTTTCCTTCTTCTCTCACTGATTTATTCTGACAAAGTAAGAAATCTGTGCTGATTAAACGATAGCCAGTGTTGTTGTAATTATGATCAGTTTTATCAGTCCTACATAATCGTTTATAAATTATGCACATCTTAAGTTGTGAGAATCTGACATATTCAGTTCAGTTCAGTTGCTCAGTCATGTACGACTCTTTGCGACCCCATGAACTGCAGCACGCCAGGCCTCCCTGTCCATCACCAGTTCTCGGAGCTTTCTCAAACTCATGTCCATCGAGTCAATGTTGTTATCCAACTATCTCATCCTCTGTCGTCCCCTTCTCTTGCCTTCAGTCTTTCCCAGCATCAGGGTCTTTTCAGTGAGTTGGTTCTTTGCAACAGGTGGTCAAAGTATTGGAGTTTCAGCTTGAGCATCAGTCCTTCCAGTGAATATTTAGGCCTGATTTCCTTTAGGATGGACTGGTTGGATCTCCTTGCAGTCCAAGGGACTCTCAAGAGTCTTCTCAAACACCACAGTTCAAAAGCATCAATTCTTCAGCACTCAGCTTTCTTTATAGTCCAACTCTCACAGCTATAGATGACTACTGGAAAAACCGTAGCTTTGACTAGGTGGACCTTTGCGTGCAAAGTAATGTCTCTGCTTTTGAATGTCTCTGACATATTACTGCATTTAAAATATTAACTGTTAAATATTCCAGGCATTTGTTTCAGGGTTGAGAACTTAACAAACTTTCTCTTATACTGAAAGTCATGCTTTTTAAAGAAAAAAACCCTTCATTATCATACTTTCTGTTGTAAATAGCACTTTATATCTTGGTGCTTTTGCTCTGTCTTTCTGCTCTACTTCATTAGCTTATTCCACTTAGTGTATGGAGTCTATTGAAAAGTTATAGTTGATTAATATCTACACATTTATTTCAGTTTCAAACTAAGAAGACAATATTTATGAGCATGTTTTTGTACTCAAATGAGTTTAGTTGTTTTTCGGGGTTTTTTTGTAACTTGGTCTTTGATGCTGAGAAGAAGAGTGAATCCTGAGATTGTAGAATTCTACATACATGTATTTTTTAAGTGTCTTACAAAAAAACCCTTATGGTTTTCTTATTCACAGAAAGCACTTTGTATTAGGAATTATATGTTAAAATGCCTTGTACATTTTGATTTTCCCCCTAACACTTAATCCTCTCAACAGTGAGTTATTACTGCCCATGCTTTTATAAAAGGGGAAGTTAATGCTCAGGGACGCTTAGTAACCTACCCAAGATCACATAACTGTTGGTAATGTGGTAGAGCTGAGAATAGATTTGGATCTGTCTTTCTCTAGAATTCTTAACCACATGTAGCTGTATTGTACACTGCATTTAACTTTTTCTTATCTGTCTCATTATTTATTTTAATTTTATTTAAAAAAATTTTTGGCTGCACTGCCCAGCATGTGGGACCTTAGTTCCCTGATCAGGGATTGAACCCATGCCTCCTGCAGTGGAAACTTGGAGTCTTAACTATTGGACCGCCAGAGAAGTCCCTGTGTCTCAGTATTTATTTTTAAATTATAAACTCACTTCTGAGGGTCTTTTGTAAAGGTTCCATATTGAATAATTGTAGATTATTTGTGAAAAGGAAGATTTTAACAGCAGGAGACCCCAGTTCAATTCCTGGGTTGGGAAGATCCGCTGGAGAAGGAAAAGGTTACCCACTCCAGTATCCTTGGGCTTCCCTGGTGGCTCAGCTGGTAAAGAATCCGCCTGCAATGTGAGACCTGGATTCGATTATTGGGTTGGGTAGATACCCTGGAGAAGGGAAAGGCTATCCACCCCAGTATTCTGCCCTGGAGAATTTTATGGACTGTATAGTTCATGGGGTTGCAAAGAGTTGGACATGACTGAGCAACTTTTACTTCACTTTACTTCACTTCTCCCATTCGAGAAAGAAAAGAATGAAATAAGAGTTGTTGGGTTCATCTGTACCCTGGTATCATTTTTCATTTCTCCTGACTGTGTTTAGGGTTTTTAATAATATCTGATCATTTCTTGTTCACTGATGTCATAAAATTTTAAAACATTGCAAATGTTGAACAATTACCATGAAAATCCAAAGTGAATAAAAGTGTAGATGGATTTCAGTGATGAAGATGTTTTTCTAGACTGATTTGAAATTCTTGTCCACAGCCCATATAAATCTATCCAGTCTGTTGTTTCGAAAGTTTGTGAATCACAGTTACTTTGCAGTGGTAACTGGCTAGACATTTTAAGTGAAGAAGGAATCCAAGAGGTAAAGACTTTTCTAGAACCCCAAATCAGAAGAGTACTTTTCTTTGAGGCCTAGAAATACTTGGAGCAAGACAGTGGGAAGATTGGAGTCTGGATCATCTTCTCAAAGAAACAGTGGAAGAATAAAAAGAATTTAAACAGCAGGGTCTAACTTTTGATACCAGTAATTAAGGTCTCAGGAAACTTTTGGACCTTGCTTACATCCTTTGATTCTTTGCAATGGAAATAAGCAGTTACTCACAGCCCACGCTGCACTGGCTGCCTGTGAGCCATTACAGTGCTCCTCTCCCTCTTCTCCCTTTGCAGGCTGTGCATGAATTAAGCTTGTCAGAAAGTAGAAGCTGCTTAACGTTTTCTTGAAGAAGTTGGGAGCCTTCTAAACACAGGTTGCTAGTTATGCTCAGCTAAACTTTATAGCTTATTTATTATGGAGCTGATAAGTCATAAAAGCAGACTTGGTATTTTGATGGCAGAAAATGGATTCCCCTGACCAGTATCCAAAAAGCATTAGAATTTTAACAGCTTAGACCAATATCATCATACTATTAGTTTTACCTTGTAGTTAATGAAAACTTAATATTAAGAAATTTTTCTTCATAAATTTTTATTACATATTCAAGAAACTTGGTCAGTTATATGACTAGTACATATCTCCTTCCAGTTCATGTTCTTAATTTTCTTTTAAGGATCTTTTAATGAATTAAGATACTCTTAATCATAAGTGATTAAGATGTTCTTGATCATAAATTCCAATTTACTGATCTTCCTTTTGATTTAACTTTGTGTTGTGTATAAGAAATCGTTCTCTATTCTGAGTTCATAAAAATAGTCTGCATTTTGTACTAAATGTTTTAAAGTTATGTTTAGCATGTAAGGCCTTAGTCTGTAAGAAATCGGTTTTTGTTTATGTTGTGAGTAAGAGATCAAATTTAATATTTTAGAAATATCTGTAACTGATTATTCTATGCTAGTTATTAGGTAAACCTCATTCTTCTTCACTCTGATCTGCAGTGCCACTTCTGTCTTATATAAGTTTCTGTATATGAAGTTCCTGTATGTATTTTTGGACAGTCAGTTTATTCTGCCAGTTTTTCGGTCCCTGTACTAAATCACACTGTTGTAATTACTACAGCTTTACAGTAAGTCTCAGAATCTTGTAGGATAGTTCTCTTCACCACCTCTTTTTTAATGAAGTTTCATTGAATCTAGTTTTGAGACAATTAACATAGAGTATTATCTCCCCTTCATGAAAATGGTACGTCTCTCCATTTATAACGACTTTCTCTAATGTTTCTAGGTAAAGATTTATGACAACAAAGTAGATAATAAGGTACAAATAATGATGGTTTTATTTCTTAATTTCCTATCTTTGTCACCTTTCTTTTTCTTGTCTTGTGGTCCTAACTAGGCTTTTCAGTACTATGCAGAATGGAATTGATAGTAGCAGACATCCTTGTCTTTTTCCTGATGTTGAGAAGAATCCTTTTAATGCTTTACTCTTAACATTTGCTGTGGTGTTTCTGATAAATGTCTTGTACCAGATTAAAGACTTTTCATTTATTCCTAGCATGTTCAAAGTTTTTAAAAATCATGAATGCCTGTTGTGTATTATTGAGTATTCTTTCTGCATCAAGTAAGGTGATCTTGTTTTTCTTACTTTAATCATTTAGTAAGATGAAAAATGTACATTCAGCCCTTATATTCCTGACACAAACCTGCCTTGGTCATGGTTTTCACATATGGCTTGATTTAGTTTGCTAATATTTTGATGAGAAGTTTTACATCTATGTGTTTTATTGATTTGGCTTATTTTTATTTCTTGTACTATCTTATCTGGTTTTTGGTATTAAGATTATTCTAGCTTCATAGAATGAGTTGAAAAGTATTCCATTTTGCTCTGGAAGGTAAAATGGAGAATTCGTTTAAGATTGTCATTGTGTGATCCATGACTGTTGAGGGAACCTGTCAGTCTGTTTGGTCTTGTTGGAAAGATGTCAAGTACCAGTGCAGTATCTTTAAGGGTTTATTTAGGTTTTTCTATATCAATAACCTCAGATATGAAGATGACACCACCCTTATGGCAGAAAATGAAGAACTAAAGAGCCTCTTGATGAAAGTGAAAGAGGAGAGTGAAAAAGCTGGCTTAAAACTCAACATTCAGAAAACTAAGATCATGGCATCTGGTCCCATCACTTCATGGCAAATAGATGGGGAAACAGTGGAAATAGTGACAGACCTAATTTGGGGGGCTCCAAAATCACTGCAGATGGTGACTGCAGCCATGAAATTAAAAGACGTTTGGTCTTTGAAAGAGAAGCTGTTACCAACCTAGGCAGCATATTAAAAAGCAGAGACATTATTTTGTCAACAAAGATCCATCTAGTCAAAGCTATGGTTTTTCCAGTAGTCATATATGGATGTGAGAGTTGGAGTATAAAGAAAGCTGAGCACTGAAGAATTGATGCTTTTGAACTGTGGTTTTGGAGAAGTCTCTTGAGAGTCCCTTGGACAGCAGGGAGATCCAGTCAATCCTAAAGGAAATCAGTATTTCCTTTGAATATTTCCTTTGAATTCAGGAGATCAGTATTCCCTGAGTATTCACTGGAAAGACTGATGCTGAAGCTGAAACTCCAGTACTTTGGCCACCTGATGCGAAGAACTGACTCAGATGGTTGGATGGCATCACTGACTCAATGGACATGAGTTTGAGTGAACTCCGGGAGTTGGTTGGAGAAGGGAATGGCTACCCACTCCGGTACGCTTGCCTGGAAAATCCCATGGACTGAGGACCCTGGTAGGCTACAGTCCATGGGGTCACCAAGAGTCAAACACAACTGAGCAACTTCACTTTCACTTTTCATTTTCATGCATTGGAGAAGGAAATGGCAACCCACTCCAGTGTTCTTGCCTGGAGAATCCCAGGGACAGAGGAGTCTGGTGGGCTGCCGTCTATGGGATCACACAGAGTCGGACATGACTGAAGCGACTTAGCAGGAGCAGCAGCTGGGAGTTGGTAATGGACATGCTGCAGTTCATGGGGTTGCAAAGAGTTTGACACGACTGAGTGACTAAACTGAAGTAAAGTGATTTCTCCTCTCCCATCTCCCTCCCACTCCTCCTCTGTCATCATTATCATCATCATCATTGTCACTGTCATCAACTGGGGACAAAAGTCAAATATTTTTGTTATACCACAGACCATTCTCTGGTCTTTCACTGTGATCCCTTATAGCACAAGGATCCTAACAATTAAGACAATGCTGGCATATTACTGGTCCCATTGTTATGACTGCTTAGTTCAGTCTGTCATCCTGTTGTATGAAAATGTCTCCCAGGGCATTGCCCTGGGAAGCACAGAGGTATAGTAGTTGAGTGTGATCACACACTTGCAGAGGCATATAAGTCAGCCTTTTATGCTTTTGTCTCACCCTTTTAGACAGCAAATGTTTCAGCTGCCTGTTCTAATTCTCAATTAAGCCATTACTGTGAGGGGGATAAACAGCATCATATGTCCATTTGATGTGGTATCTCTTCACCCACTGTTGGACAGTGTGCTATGAAGCATATTGTGTCCCATACTCTGAAAATGTGTAACTTGGCAGCCCACATTGGTAGAGTATCTTCTGTTCCACTCCTCTCCTAGTATTTTAAGCATTTGCATCTACTTCCTCCTCTGCAAAGCCCAGTCTGAAGTATCTATTTCTGGTAGGACCCATTTACAGCCCTCCCACCAGGGCTGCTGGCATTAATCCAGTGTAATCTACTTGCTGGCTATGTGTAGCAGGGCCTTCCCCCCTGGGGAATCTTCCCCACAGCCATCTGCAGCCTCTGTCTCTCTTGTTAGCAGACAAAATAGTTCTTGTTGGCAATTTGTGCCTCAGAGGTTATAAGAAGATTATGTATAGATTCAGCCCATCTCTACATTGCTGAAGTCCTCTAGGTGGGCACTTCAGGGGAGTGTACAAAAAGGTCCACTTGGGGGTCACACCTACCTCCCAAACTTGAAAGCGGGTTCTTCTGATGAGCGTTAGCATGTCCTGCTTAATGTGGTCCATGGATTCCCAGAGGGATTTCCATATGGCTGTACTTTATACAGACATCCTTTTAGTAGTCTAGTTTTCCACTGTGCATGAGTCAGTAAAAACCCAAGCATATGTACTTTTGGGTTTCCGAGGTGACTCAGCGGTAAAGAATCCGCCTGCAATACAGGAGCTGCAGGTTTGATCCTTGGGTCAGGAGATCCCCTGGAGGAGAGCATGGCAATCCACTCCAGTATTCTTGCCTGGAGAATCCCATTGACAGAGGAGCCTGGCAGGCTATAGTCCATGGGGCCGCAGAGTTGAACACAACTGAAGCAACTTAGCACGCACACACACACACGCATGGATTTTTACCATTGTTTAGTTATTCCATCACTGCTAAGAAAACAGCATGCAAGTCAGTCCACTGAGCCCATTTGTGTTTACCTGCTTCAAAGTAATGGCCATTCACCTTGAATCTGTCACCCATAACCAAGAAGCTCTATGTTGGTCAGTTGAGAAGTATTTATGCTGTCCAAGTGACAATATAATCTGGTACCTCCTCACTCAGTTCCAGAGTCAGTTCTCTGGAAACAAAAAAAAAAGCTCTTGGTTGTATCTCCTCCTTGTATTTTCCTCCTAACAAGATTCTGTATAAACTCTTGTGTGCATTGTCTTCCTCATTGGAGTGTTTTTCTGATCACCTGAGACACCATGATTATATAGGGTTTCAGTATCATTTTGTCTTTCAGTTTATAGGGGCAATTTAGACTAATGTGCAGTAGCAGGCTAGTGATTGCCTCTCAAATGAAAGTTCTCCAGTCCAGAATCCCAGTTGTTTCTTGTCACTGGGAGTCACTCACAGGCTTTTGCTATAAGTGCCAGTCTGTGCTCTCTATAGAGCTGCCGTACAGAGTTTGTCTCTAGACGCCAGCTTCTTGTCTGCAACACTGTATGGACTCAGGCAGTCTTATTATTATTTAGCATGATGTCCAATTAATATTGCTTGGAGAGCAGTTGACATGCCATCTGTTTTACATTGGGGAAGGTGTACTCCGTTTAGACATAGTATCTATTCCTGTAAACCATTGAAGTAAGCTTGTGGACATCTCTACACATGGGCTTCACCAAATGGTCAGTACTGAAATCAGATTGATTATATTCTTTCTAGCCAAAGATGGAGATGCTCTACACAGTGAACAAAAACAAGACCTGGAGCTGACTGTGGCTCAGATCATCAGCTCCTTATTGCAAAATTCAGGCTCAAATTGAAGAAAGTAATGAAAACCACTAGGCCATTCAGTGAATGTGAAAGAAGGGTTATCTGTTCAGTCATGTCCGACTCTGTGTAACCTCATGGGCAGAAGACCCCATGGACTGTAGCCCACCAGGCTCCTCCATGCATGGGATTCTCCAGACAAGAATACTGGAGTGGGTTGCCATTCCCTTCTTCAGGAGATCTTCCCGATCCAGGAATCAAACCCAGATCTGCTACATTGCAGGTAGATTCTTTGCCATCTGAGATCCCAGGGAAGCCCCCAAAACATATGAGATTAAAAAAAGAAAAAATACTGGAGTGGGTTGCCATTCCGTTCTCCAGGGTGTCTTCCCAACACAGGGATCAAACCTGGATCTCCTGCATTGTAGGCAGTCTGAGCCACCAGGAAGGTCTTGGCCATTCAGATATGACCTAAGTCAAATCCCTTATGATTATACATACAGTGGAGGTAATGAATAGATTCAAGGAATTAGACCTGGTAAACAGAGTGCCTGAAGAACTATGGACAGAGGTTCATAACACTATGCAAGAGGTGTGATCAAAACCATCCCCAAGAAAAAGAAATGCAGAGTCAAAGTGGTTGTCTGAGGAGGCCTTTCAAATAGCTGAGAAAAGAAGAAAAGCAGAAGGCAAATAGAAAGGGAAAGATATACCCAACTGAATGAAGAATTCCAGAGAATAGCAAAGAAAGATAAGAAAGCCTTCTTAAGTGAACAGTGCTGAGAAATAAAGGAAAACAATACAATGGGAAAAAATAGAGATATTTTCAAGAAAATTAGAGATACCAAGGGAACATTTCGTGGAAAGATGGTCACAAAAAAGGACAGAAATGGTATGGACCTAACAGAAGCAGAAGATATTAAGAAGAGGTGTAAGAATACACAGAAGAATTATACAAAAAAGTCTTAATGACCTGGATAACCACGATGGTGTGGTCACTCACATAGAGCCAGACATCCTGGAATATGAAGTCAGAGAGCCTTAGAAAGTATCACTATGAACAAAGCTAGTGAAGAGGATGGAATTCCAGTTGAGCTGTTTCAAATCCTAAAGGATGATGCTTTTAAAGTGCTGCACTCAATATGCCAGCAAATTTGGAAAACTCAGCAATAGCCACAGCACTGTAAAAGGTCAGTTTTCATTCCAGTCCCAAAGAAAGGCAATGCCAAAGAATGTTCAAATTACTGTACGACTGCACTCATTTCATATACTACCAAGATTATGCTTAAAATCCTTCAAGCTCAGCTTCAGCAGTCCATGAATGGAGAACTTCCAGATGTACAAGATGTATTTAGAAAAGGCAGAGGAACCAGAGGTCAAATTACTGACAACTGCTGGATCATAGAAAAGGTGCGAGAATTCAAGAAAAACATCTGCTTCATTGACTGTGCTAAAGCCTTTCACTGTGTGGATCACAACAAACTGTGGAAAATTCTTCAAGAGATGGGAATACCGCCTTACTGCCTCCTGAGAAATGTGTATGCAGATTAAGAAGTAGTAGTTAGAACCAGACATGGAACAACAGACTGGTTCAAAATTGGGAAAGGAGTCATCAAGGCTGTATATGGCCACACTGCTTATGTAATTTCTATCCAGAGTACATCATGCGAAATGCTGGGCTGGATGACTCACAAGCTGGAATTAAGATTGATGGGAGAAATAGCAACAACCTTATGATACCACTCTAATGGCAATGGAAATATTTCCTTGGATTCCACAATCACTGTGGATAGTGACTGCAGCCATGAAATTCAAAGACTCTTGCTCCTTGGAAAAAAAGCTGTGACAAACCTAGACAGCATATAAAATGGATAGACATCACTTTGCACACAAGGTCCGTATAGTTTTTCCATTAGTCATGTATAGATGTGAGAGTTGGACCATAAAGAAAACTGAGCACAGAAGAATTGATGCTTTTGGATTCTGCTGCTGGAGAAGACTCTTGAGAGTCCCTTGGACTGCAAGCAGATCAAACCAGTCAATCTTAAGGAAATCAACCCTGAATATTCCTTGGAAGGATCAGTGCTAAGGCTGCAGCTCCAATACTTTGGCCACCTGATGGGAAGAGCTGACTCATTGGAAAAGGCCCTGATTCTGGGAAAGATTGAGGGCAAGCAGAAAAGAGGGTGACAGAGAATGAGATGGTTGAATGGCATCACTGACTCAATGGACATGAGTTCGAATTAACTCTGGGAGATAGTGAAGGACAGGGAAGCCTGGCGTGTTGCAGTCCATGGGGTGGCAAAGAGTTGGACACAGCTTAGAGACTGAACAACAACAGCAAAGCCTGTTGAAGGATTCCCGTTTTCACCCAGACTTTCACCTTAATCCAGTCACCTCAACTGTTTTATATTCTCTCAGTCTGATTGTAGCCTGTGTTAAGACTTCACCAGAGGGTTTTGGTATCATAGAGCTTGTGGTCCCATCAAAGTAAAGGAGTCCCAGAAACTTTTCTTCCCTGATCATTTTAGCCAGCAGCCAAGAGTCCTTGGTCCTTCTTGTCAGTCTTCATCTCAAATAATCTGCCTGTTGCCCTGTACAATTTCTCATTATAATCATTGCTTTCCTATGTTTTAAATTTGCCCAAACTGGGGTAGTTAGACTCACTAGTTAAACGCCATTTTTTATAGGGGGACGAGCAGGGTCCCTTTGATCCACCCAGTCTCAGACAGTACTGTGTTAAAGCCTTTGTTTCAAGAACTTCTCTGGTGGTCCAGTGGTTAGGGATCTACTTTGCAATGCAGGGGACATGATTCTGATTCCTGATGGAGGAGCTCAGATCCCACATGGGTTTAGTAAGCCTGATTGCTGCAACAAAGACCCAAGGCAGCCAAATAAATAAATATATTTTTTAAAAGACCTTTGTTTCAACCCCATCAGTGCCCCTTTTATTCATCCCATTTCTTAATAACCATCCACAGATTTCCATCCTGCTATGATGAGTCCCGTGATGCCTTCCTTTCTTTTTCCTCTTTTCCACTCCTCAGTATCTGGTTATTCACCCAGTTTCTTAATACCTGTTTAAAAATGCTGGGACAAGTTCCTTCACTACTTCCCCTCCTCTCCACTACTTCCTCTCCTCTCCACATTTTCTGTTTAATTAATAAAATGTTTTTATTAACATCTGTTACAGTTTATGACAGGAAGCTGAGACAAGTTTCTCTGACAATAAGATTACATGGGTTGCTAATGTAGAAAGGGCCCACAGTATTTACCATGACCTGAGTAATGGGCATTTTCAGTTGTAAATATTCTGATTATCATAACAGCAATCCCACCTGGCTTGCATATGAATAATATGGGGTGAATTCATCTGGGGTGTTCTACTTCACTTTTTTAGAGGGAGTCAGGCAGTCCCTATTTTTTGTGTAAACATAGTAGTTTTTATCCAGTTCACTGCGCTGGCTGTTCTCTCAGGAATAACCCGCTATGGTGTCTGTGTCATGGATAGCCATCTGTGATTGTCCCAGAGTTAGCTGTGGTCCTGCATCAACCCTTGCACTCTATAGCATTTAAAAATGAATATACTTTTTAATGGCTGAGAAATATTCCATTGTGTATATGTACCACAGCTTTCTTATCCATTCATCAGTTGATGGGCATCTAGTTGCTTCCATGTCCTGGCTATTGTAAACAATGCTGCGATGAACACTGGGGTACACGTGTCTCTTTCAATTCTGGTTTCCTCAGTGTGTATGCCCAGCAGTGGGATTGCTGGGTCATATGGCAGTTCTATTTCCAGTTTTTTAAGGAATCTCCACACTGTTCTCCATAGTGGCTGTACTAGTTTGCATTTGAATCAGTTCTACTCAGGTGGATGGAACTGGAGCCTATTATACAGAGTGAAGTAAGCCAGAAGAAACAACAAAAATATAGTATACTAACATATATATGGAATTTAGAAAGATGGTAACGAGAACCCTGCATGCGAGACAGCAAAAGGAACGCAGATGTACAGAAGAGTCTTGTGGACTCTGTGGAAGAGGGCAAGGGTGGAATGATATGGGAGAATGGCATTGAAACATGTTAATTACCATATGTAAAATCAATCGCCAGCCCAGGATTGATGCTCAGGGCTGGTGCACCAGGATGACCCAGGGAGAGGGAATCAGGAGGGAGGAGGGAGGGGGGTTCTCGAAGGGGAATATATGTATACCCATGGCAGATTCATGTCCATGTATGGCAAAACCAACACAATAAAGTAAAAAAAAAAATTTTTTTAATAAAAATTAAAATAAAAATGAATATACTGCTCCTAAATTTCTGTTTTAGTCCTTTAGTGAAGCTTCTTCAGGAAGCTGGTGATGCCAGTCTACAAAGGAAATGATAGTTCCTTCACAGCAAGCCCCTGTTCTCAATAGTTTCTTAGTTTTGCCCTTCCCCCCCCCTCCATGTGAACCTTGGTGATCTTTGTTGTCCCCAAATAATTGTTCCCTTTGGGGGCAGCTTGGAAGCTAGATTGCCCAGCAACAAAATCTGACCTGCAGTCTCTTTTAATTTTGTTTTAGCTGTTAGAGCTAAATCAATCAAGGGATTGCACGTGTCACTTTTTTTTTTTTTACTGGTTTCTTTATGCATCCACTGAAACAACTCCCTGGGAGTTAGATCCATCAATAAATTCCATTGATAACTTTTACCTTCAGTAATTTATCTCAGCACAGCTTTTGCTCTATACTGTGATTAACCATGTGGCCTCCCAGGGGTCAACATTTCCTCATACCCTACCTTGCTCCTCATCCTTTCTCTCCCCAGACCACATGTTTCTACAAGCCTAGGTCATTCTGTCAGCTCTCACATTTTCTGACGTTGAATGAGAGGGTTTTTTTCTCTCCTGACATCCGTCAGATGTGATACTGGCAACTCAGTTCACTTCTGACACTAACCACCTGGATTTAACATCAGGTTTAAAGTTTTGGTCCTGCAGAACTGCCCTCACTTCAGACACCAGCCACAAATAGGGTGGTCAGGTTACCCACATTTCTCTCCAGCCAACTGTGAATTCAGGATTTCCCATGACCCTTCTTTAAAGTTCCATAGTTCACTAGTGCAGCTCATAGAACTCAGGGAAGCACTTTACTTACTGTCACCATTTATCAAAAAGGCTACAACTCAGAAACAACCAAATGGAAGAAATGTATAGGAGAACGTATGCGAGGAGGAACGCATAGCTTCCTGCCTAGAGGGCAGGCATCCTCCTCCACCTCAAATGTGTTCATCAACTTAGAAGTTCCTCTATTTCTTCTTGAATCAATTTTTATTCATTTTTGTTTTATCTAGGAAAAACTCTTACCTTTCAGTTTATTGACGTAAAGTCTTAATTATATTTCCTTATCATCTTAATTTCTGCTATGTCTGTAGTTTTGTTCCCCTTTTCATCCCTAATGCTATTTATTTGTGCCTGCTCTCTTTTTTCTCTTGATTGTTTTCCCATAAAGTGTATCAGTTTTACTACTCTTTATAAAGAACTTTTACCTTTGTTTGTATTTTTTGTTGTATGTTTATTTTTTGTTTTATTAATTTATGGTTTTGTTTTGTATTTGCATTGAGCCCAACCCACCCCCAAATATTAGCATCTGAAGCGTTTGAGTGCTGTGTGATAGTTGTACCCTACAAGTCTTCAGTTTAGTTCAGTTCAGTCACTCAGTCGTGTCTGACTCCTTGCAACACCATGGACTGCAGCCAGGTCTCCCTGTCCATCACCAACTCCCAAAGTTTACTCAAACTCGTGTCCATTGAGTCTGTAATGCCATCCAACCATCTCATCCTCTGTCATCTCCTTCTCCCGCCTTCAGTCTTTCCCAGCATCAGGGTCTTTTCAAATGAGTCAGTTCTTCGCGTTAAAGAAGAACTGATGGTCAAAGTATTGGAGTTTCAGCTTCAGCATCAGTCTTTTCAAGGAGTATTCAGGACTGATTTCCTTTAGGATTGACTGGTTGGATCTCCCTGCTATCCAAGGGACTCTCAAGAGTCTTCTCCAACACCACAGTTCAAAAGCATCAATTTTTTGGCATTCAGGTTTCTTTAAAGTCCAACTCTCACATCCATACATGACTACTGGAAAAACCATAACTGACTAGACAGACCTTTGTTGGCAAAGTAGTGTCTCTGCTTTTTAATATGCTGTCTAGGTTGATCATAGCTTTTCTTCCAAAGGAACAAGCGTCTTTTAATTTCATGGCTGCAGTCACCATCTGCAGTGATTTTGGAGCCCCAAAAAATAAAGTCAGCACTGTTTCCATGTTTCCTTATCTATTTGCCATGAAGTCTTAGTATCTGGTATTTTCATTATTCAATATTCTAATGATTTAAAATTTTTCATTTATTTTAACCATTTGCCTTTCTCCTTTTTTTCTTTTTTGCCTTCTTTTGAAATAATTGAAAGATTTTTCTCATTCATTTTTTTAATTTAATTATTGTAGATGTTATATACTCTGTTTCCCTTTATCAATGATAAGCTTTGAGATTTTAACATTAACACTCAGTATTATGTTAATAAGAATCTTTAAAATACAGGTACTCTAAAAATGCTTTGACTTCAGTCACCGCCATCATGGCTTGCTTATTGTTCAAAATTTTAATAATCCCTCAAGTTAGATATATTTATTTACTATATTTGATTTTGCTTAAACTTACTCATAATTGCCATTTGTTGAAAATTCACATTCCATTTTGTATCTTAGATATTTCTTCTGGGATTAGTCTCATTCCTAAAGTTTTTCCTTACAAGTTCTTTAAGTGAGGTGGTATTCTCTATTAGATTTTGTTCCTCTAACAATGCTTTAAATTTGTCCTTGTTTTTGAAAGATAGTTTTATTAAATATTAAATTCTGTGCTAAAAGGTTTTTTTTTTCCCTCTCCCTCTTAGCACATTATATTCCAGTATCTTCTTGTAGCCATTCCTTTCTCATTTAAATGAGAAGTCATTTGTTACAGCCACTCTCATTGTCATTCCTTGGCCAGAAATCATTTTTCATTCTGGCTATATACTATTTCCTGTTTGTCTTTGGTGTCTCATATTTTAACTGTGATTTATCTAGATGAGGGTTTCTTTATTTGTCCTGGTTGTGATTCATTGTGTTTCCTGAAATCTAGGATTAATATTTTTCACCAGTTTTGGAAAATTCTCAGTTTTCTTTCTGAATTTTACTTCCCTCTGTCTTTTTTCTTTTTTTATCATCTTGAAACTTTAATTAAATGTGTTATTCTGTCTTGCTCAATCTTCCATATCTTTCAACCTCTTTTTCTGTCTCTCTGTCTCTTTGCTGTATTCTGGTTGGTTTATCTTTCACCTTATTCTCCTTTCGCCCATGTTTAATCCACAGTTAACCCTTCCTTTGACATTTTAATTTCAGTGGTCCTATAAATAGTCTTACTCCTAATTTTTCCCTTAATTTCCCTAAATATATTAAACATACATATCTTACATTCTTTTTCACATAAATTCAGTATCTCATGAGTTGAGGATTGAGGATTTATTCCTCCAGGGAGGGTTTGTATTTCCTTTCACCAAGTACCTGAATTTGCTGGCAACACAGATTAGTTTAAGTTATAGTTCTCACTGTGGGTCTTTTTTGGGGCCTTACATATAGCATGAGAGCCCTAAACACTTTTGAAAACTAGCCAGTAGATAGGAATTTGCAGGAAGGCTTTTTTCCACCTTCTTCCCTGGGCAAGGGCCAGGCCAGAGCAGACAACTTTCATTGGCAATACAGATTTTTTGTTGTAATCATTTTGGTCTCACTTTTTCCTTTCTTGGTCTCCTTTCCCTGAGGTTTTTGCCCTTTTTAGATCTGATTTACCATTTTAATTCTAGCCTTTCTTGAACTTTGTCCCTTAGCATGCACAAAAGTAATACTGAAGCTCTAGGCCACCTTAGTTCATTAAACACTCCAAAGACAGCCAGACATTTCAGCTTTACCACACTGAATTCTCACTCCCATTTTGTTCCCAGCCTCCAATGACTTCCTTTATATTTTTTTGTAAATTCATATAGTCAAGTCCTGGGTGTTAAATAGTTACTTTATGTACCATTTTTAGGTTAGTTTTGGAGCCCTAGTCCATAACACTGTCATAAATAGAAATGTTTAAAACAGATCACTGAACTAAAAAATGAACAGATTGATTGTGGCAGTTATTACAGAATATAACAAATGCTAGGCATAATATAACTGTTAGTAATATAAAAAGGGAAATAATGCAGATCTTTTTTCTCTTTTACCAGCAATTACCAATTATATTTAACCTACATTAAATAATTTAAGTATACAGTATGTGTGTAAATATTTTGTTTTTGTTTTAATCATTGTTGAAGCAATAAGAGATGCTACTTTTCACAGATCCTCATGAGTGTTAGAAAATTACATTTTTATGAATGTATAGACATGTGTATATTTATAGGAAGTTGTATTTAAAATTATGAATTAAATAAGACCTTTAATATAGAAAACAATTTTCAATGAATATATATTTCATTACCTATTTTTAAAGCCTGTTTGTCTTTGAAACCTATATATATTTTCTTAAAAAGTCATCTCATATCAAATAAAAAATCATTTTCAAGTCAGATTCAAATTATTTATTCTTATAGCTCCATTTTGGAGGGGATTCTACTTCCCACAGATTATTTCCATATAGATTAGATTCAGTAAGTTTTTTAAATTTTAGTAAGAAAAAAAAAGATGTATAAATTTACCATCTTAACTACTGCTTAGTGAAAAGTGTAGTGTATTCACATTGCACTAAGTATATTCAGATTGTTTTGCAACCAGTCTCCAGAGGTTTTTCATCTTGCAAAACTGAAGCTCTATACTCATTCAACAATAACTCCCCATTTCCTACTCCTCTTAGTCCCTTCCTGACAACCACCATTCTTCATTTGTTTCTATGAATTGACTATGTTAAGTACCTCATCTATATTTGTCTTTCTATGACTCGCTTATTTCACTTAGCATAATGTCCTTAAGGTTCATCCACATTGTAGCATATGCCAGGAATTCCTTCCTTCTTAGGGCTGAATAACATCCATTGTATAAAAATTTTTTAAAAGAAAAGAAAAAAAGCATTCCATTATATGTATATACCTCATTTTGTTTATCCATTCACTCATTTTTCTTCCACCTAGGCTACTGTGAATAATGGTACTATAAACATAGACATTTGACTATATCTTCAGCACTCTGCCTTCAGTTCTTTGGGTGTATGTGCCCAAAGTACCCAAATTCCCAAAGGGGAATTTCAGCAAGTTTTTAGTACCTAGCTGCTTCCTACTGCTGCCAAACACATTTCGGTTTTCCATGGCAATAATATAGATATGCTCTTAATAGCTTTAGTATATTTCATTGTATAAGTGGTCATAAATCTAACCCTTTTGTTAGTTACTTATGATATTGCAAATAGTTTACTGTTATAAATAACACTTCATACACTTTTAAGTATCCATGTGCATATGTTTTTGTTTATGTGATAAATTAACTAGAATTGCTGGGTCAGATGATGTGTTTATTTTTAAGCTTTTGAAAAATATTACCGAGTACAAAGGTCTAGCAATTTATGCCGCCTTTACAAGACGATGTATGAGAATACTCTTTCCTCCACATTTTTGCTGTGATTTTTTTTTAATCTTTGTCAATGTGACAAACAAAATATAGCTCACTCTTCAGCCATCATTGAGGGTAATTTTTTAAATGCTCATTTGATTTGTATTCTGCCTTTTGAGATATCTTTGTGAACTAGTCAGGTCCAAGGCCTCAAAGCCAATCTGGCTCAGTCAGTAACCAGTCACTGCCCTGGGTTACTACATGTGTAATCTTCCAGCTTTCATGAGAATGTTCACCAAAGGTATGCTGGACACCACCATCTTCACACCTCCATTGGTAGGGCTTCGTAATATGTAAACCCCAGTAAGTGTGGCCTTTCCATGGGCTATTGCACCACCAACCAGCACTGGACCTGCCCTGTGTCACTCAGCCATCTCCTGAGGCTGTAGCCTGGGTCCTGTGCTCCCAAGCTCAGTTCCAGCCTCAGGCTTCTTGACTGGACAGGGCTGACCTTATTCTCCACAGTGATGCTGGTGGACAGGGGCCAAGTCCCAAGGATGAGATAGCAGAGGCCAGGCCATCTCAGGGTCTGTACCTTTGTTGCTGCTAGGCAAATTTTTGACGGTGTGTTTTATTGTAAACCATGGTCAATCATAATGTCCAATAGTTTTATTTCATTTTACATGCCTTAGATGTTCACATAATAATTTCTCAATGTACATTTATTGACCATTCACTATGTAGCAGGCCACGTACCAAGTGCTGAAAACTCTGAGATTAAAAATAGAGTCATTGGTGCTCTAGCAAGTGATGGTTCGCAGGGAAGAGAGGAGAGACACATAAATAGATAATTATAATAGAATTTTAATACTTTTACTGGGAGGAATAATTACTGTGGTGAAAATAGAGGTGGGATACTGTGGAAGCATGTGGAAGGGATTCTAGTGCCAATAAAAAGTATTTAGGGAATGCTTTCCAAAGGAACCACTGCCTAAAGAAAAAGTGGAACTTAGCCAGATCCTGCAAGGGAAAGAGATATCCTGGGCAGAGGGAAAGGGTTACAGAGGCACACGGACCTGTCATGTTCAGTACCGAATTGCTAGCATATGATTTGGCTACATATGTGGTGCTAAGAAATGAGGCAAGAAAGGACCAAATTATGAAGCTGAGACATGTCTTAAATATGGAAACTTACTACACATTCATCACGTTGAGTATCAAAGAAAAAATTACTTTCCTAAGTTATTTAATTTTTTTTAAAACTGGTTAGAGGATAAAACTACCTTTTATTTCTTGATTCAGTTAAAAAGAATTGCCTTGTTTCTGCTAAGTAATTGCATTATTAAAAAGTGTGTGGCATTTATACTGTCCTTGAGAAAGCAAAACTAGAAAGAAGAATAGACATGAAACACCCATAACAAGGGGGTAGAATTATGGCAAAGGAAAAATAAACTATGTATATCAGTCTTTCATGTCTGCTAGAAAGGTAGAAAACACAAAATTTGTTTTCACTTCCTCATGTGCAAGTTTTCCATAATTAAAGCAAGAAAATAGCCTAAGATGGCTGGTTGCCATTCCTTAAAGAATTTATTTTTCCTTTGAGATTAAACATTTTCCCATTAACAGTAAATAAAGTAGCCAAGCTGCTACGGGATTTGATTTGAGTGCTTAAAAGTGAGGCCTTTCAGCATAGATCCAATCAGGAGACAGGTTAAACCACACAGTAATTTAAACAGAGGAATGTGATATGAAGAATTATTAAGCTATAATAGGAAAGTAACTGTAAAGACATAAAGGACACTCTAAAGGGTATCCTAGGAAGGACCAGCTTGGAAGGAGGCCTACTTCCCAAGACCGAGGTTCATACCTCATTGAAGAAGGTGTAGTTACAGCTCATTGGATGGTGGAACCCAGTGGGTTGCTTGGGCTGGAACTGATCCTCTGTCAGACAAGCAGAAAACAAACCTCCCAGGTCCAAGTAAGCAGTGGCTGGGAGATATGAGTATGCCCTATCCTTATTAGGAGGGCCTAGTCACTGAGACGCCCACTCCAGGTGTGTGGCCAGGAAAGTGGACCATCAGATGTCCTCACAAATCCACACCACTGATCAGCCATGCAGTAGGAACAAAAGCACACAAAACGCTCCACCTTGTCCACTGTACTCCAAAACCATTAAGAGAAGCCCTCCCTCCTTCAGTGTCTCTCTAGTTCTCTCTACTGGCAAAGCTTCATAGTGTGCTCACTATAAAAGAGAACATGCTAACTGGCCAGTCCACTTCATAGACCACCTGCGGAGTGAATTTGGAGCTCAGTAAATAGATCAGTAGATAACTGGCACACAATCTGACTGCTTAAAACCCCAAACATTTCACCTGTGTCTGGCTTATAACTGAGAAAGAAATTCAGAAAAAACCCTGAAACCCAGGAACTGATGTAGCTCTCACAGCTCAACCTCCCTGTCACCACAGACTGATGGGATGCTCACAGCTGAACCATGCTGTTGTGTTGAACACAAGGTCACTGTGCAACCCATGAAATACAAAACACCCTCTTCCTTCAAGCTGCCTGGTATATATTTTTTAGAAATGCTCCTCTAAGCAGGTTTTCACCTAACACTTAATAATGAATCAGATAAGGAAAATTTTAAATACATGTAGGCTGTGGGTAGATGACAATTCGTGACCAAAATCCTGTTGTAGACTATTAAAAGTAGTCATTTACAGATTATGAAACAATATAAGAAAAATTTTAATGGAAAGCATCTTGCTTGTGTGTGGTTGGGTGTTCTTTGAGTTTGATATGAACCAAGTAGTATCAGCTCATTTCCCTTAACTCTTTAGAAGTCTCCTCCAAAGCCTGCTCCCTCAAATTTTACTGTATTTGTGCACAGTGAATTCTGTGAGAGAATTATTACAATTCTACAATATCCATTCTGAAGACTAAACATTTTTTGGTAACTCACTTATTAGTAAAATTAGATCTTAACCAGCGTGACCCTATTTAGATTCTTTGGGTATACTGGGACACTCAGTTTGCTGCAGAAACATTAACTGATTACAGGGTGCTGCCCTTAGTAGTTCACATATGTGTTGTATGTACAATATTTCCTTTCTACCAAAGGTTTAAACAGGGATTACAGACATATGTCCGTACCACTGGTGGCTCCTGCCAGTTGCTGGAAATGCAGGTTTTATCCCTGGGTTGTGAAGACTCCCTGCAGAGGGAAATGGCAATCCAGTCCAGTATTCTTGCCTGGGAAATCCCATGGATAGAGCAGCTTGATGGGCTACAGTCCATGGGATCGGAAAAGAATCCGGCAAGACTTAACAACTAAACGACAAACAACAGCAGACATATGTATGTATAGCATCCATGGCAGAGTGATTTCAGTGGGCACTTCATTTGTAACTATGTGAGTTAATGAATATTAGCTAAACTTATTGTGGTTAATATATTTTGCTGTTTATACATATATCAAATTATCATGTTATAACACTAATATAATATTATATGTTAATTATATTTTAATAAAACTATAAGGAGGAAAGAGGCCCCTTTAATATTGTGGACAGTTTTTAGTTTTGATAAATTAGCTCATGTAAACAAAACAATAAGAAAAGCAACCTTTAGTTGTCCAGTAACTTTCCATCTTGTCTCTAGATTTCAGTTGGAGGTTAACCTAGGAAGTGTGACTATGAATATCTTGTATCCCCAAAATGAAGGCTTAAATAAATATAATCAGGACAACTATAGGCTATAGCCATGATCATTTATACAAGAAAAAAAGAGCCTCTAAATTGAGGATTGCATAGATAATACATGTGTATAAAAAAGGATCAATAGCAGTATTCTTACACATTTTCAATGGGAGAAATGCCAAGAGCAATTTTATTAGTTCTTGTTTGCTTTGCATTTTAAAGGAATGTCAGTTCACATACCAGTGTTTTCATAAACAAAAAGTTTGATGATGTTTCCCACCTCCTCATACCCCCTGAAAATCGTTCAAATGAAACCTTTAAGCTCTTTAATTATGGTGGGATAGAACTGACTTCTTTTCTGTGTGGTCATGTAGAAGCATTTTAGCACAAGAATTTTTCTGGAAATTGATGTTTTTAAGCTTAATGCAGTGATTATGTTTTGACTTGGAATCTCCCCCTCCGTTTCTGTTATTGTTGTTCTGTGCAGATTATCAGCGCCTGATGACTGTGGCTGAAGGCATCACCACACTTCTGTTCCCATTTCAGTGGCAGCATGTTTATGTGCCCATCCTCCCTGCTTCTCTGCTACATTTTCTTGATGCTCCTGTCCCTTATCTGATGGGCCTTCAGTCAAAAGAAGGAACTGACCGTTCTAAGCTAGAACTTCCTCAAGAGGTAAAACTTAAAATGAATGATGCAGCATTTGCTCTTTGTTAATTTAGGTCAGGGTCACTTTTGTTAGATAACATTGTCTTTGTCCAAACTGAGTCTCTGGCTATTATGAATCTTCCAAGTAGGTCTAGGGCAGACACTCAGCCATAGAATTGAGATCCTGACTTCTGATGGTTATTATATGACATAGTCTATAATTAAACATGGTTCAAAACAGAACAGTGGCAAATTTTCACAACTGTAAATTTTTGAAGATGGAATGATAGTAGTATTATCTAGTTGCTTTATTATTCTAATAACATTTTATTTATTCATGTTTTAAATTTTGTTTTTAAGTGGTACAGCTCAGTTTTAACATCCTTCAAAGTTATTGGATTAATTGAAGTGAATTTGATTCTTGGCCTCTGTCAAGTGAAAAGTAACATCTTTCTGTAAACTAAGGATCATGGAAATATTAAATACTTAGTTTTTGTTTTCAGACATAAGACCAGTTATCAACTTTTTCTGAATGTCAGCTTAGCTAACTGGGTGAGATAAAAATTCTAACCCTTAGCTTTTAGGCCACCTTAAGATTACTCTACTTTCTGTGTGTTGTATTTTCCCAATGTTGTTTCAAAGGAAAATAAACGGGAATTTTTTTTCTCATTAAACTTTTTTAAATGGGTCTCAAATTCTGTGACAGATTTTTAAACAGGAATTTTTGAAAGCATTTTGAATCTAATGTTCAACTGTTGTTAATAGTACTCAGAATTGAAATGTAAAACCTTTGAATTGAAATATTGATAAAAGAGCCATGGCCTATTAAAAAACATAAAATGGTTAATTACATTATATTATTAGCAATTTAATTAGCACCTTTAGCATTTTTCATGCTGTGCTTCACTCTTATTTGCTCTTATTTCCCATAGAGATTCTCATTTTAATAAGTGAATTTAAAATAACACACTAAGCCACAGCTGTTATACAGAAATGATTCCTATAATCATCCATTGCTTGCTTTATTCTAATGAATGTTTTCTTACCAAAATGAACATTTTTGTTCAGGGGAAAGTAGCTGATTCAGGCCATATAGAATACACATGCAAACTGTCTTGCTCCTTTTGAGCTTGTGCATGTTCTCTGCTTCTTTCTCAGATACCTCTTTTTTCTTATAACTGAACTCTCATTTTCTCTTTTATTAAATTAATTTAAGTGTTTTGTTGGTTCAAAGAAGTAAGTCCTTTAAATTTTCAAGGAAAAAGAAATAGACTAGCCAAATGCAGTTTTGAAGCAAAAACAACAATACAGTATATTAACGCATATATATGGAATTTAGAAAGACGGTAACGAGAACCCAACATGCGAGACAACAAAAGGAACGCAGATGTATAGAATAGACTCGTGGACTTTGTGGATGAGGGTAAGGGTGGGATGATATGGGAGAAGGGCATTGAAGCAAGTTAATTGTCATGTGTCTAATCAATCGCCAGCCCAGGATTGATGCTCGGGACTGGTGCAGCGAGATTTCCCGGGGGGGAGGGAGGAGGGAGGGAGGTTCCGGAGGGGAAGCATATGTAAACCCATGGTGATATCATGACAATGTATGGCAAAAACAATAAAAAATTAAAAAAAATAAAAACCTAAAATAAAAAAAAAAAATGCAGTTTTGTTTAAAGATTTAAACTGTGATGTATTTTAGTTTCTTGTTGAGTAATCTGCTCTATTTGCATGTTAATTAAATTATATTTGTTTAGACACAAATATTACATTTCTATTTTTGCATGAGTAATAATTGTTAAGAAATTTTTATTTATTTATTTACCTTTAGAGAATTTTAAATGCCAGCTTGATGTATTTGTTGTTAGGAAAGCTTTGTTTCTATGTGTTTATGTGTATGTGTCTGTGTATCCTCTGACTCTAAAAATGAACATACTTAAATACTCTGAAAGCTCTTATAGTAATATCTGTGATTTTCTGATTTTTCATTCACTAAATCAATACTTTAAAAAGTATACATACTTATCTGTTCATAGAGGAGAATAATATGAAATAACCTGAATCAGCTGTGAAAATAGTAGTGCTTCTGTATAGAAAATATTCATGTGTGCATTACTGACTTAGAAGAAAAGGCTAATGGCATATCATTTTGCTCTGCTGTTGTCTTACAATGAGATGAAATAATCCATACACATAATTTGGAGGAGGAAGTGGTTATAAAAATAATCATTTTTTAAAAGTGGCTAGTAATATTCCCCTTTCTCTAAAAACTGCAAAATAATAGCTAAAAATAGTAAGAGGGTTTCTTAGAATAGTTGTGAAAATAGTTTACAAAATGATTATTTTAAGAATATGTGACTTTAGTTGTTAGCCAGCTAATGTAACTACATAGGCTTATAATTAACTACGCACTGACTAGCCCCATGATTCCAAAATGATAGGCACAGGTAGCTGTTCCTTACAGTGCTTTTGATGGGGTATGGGAAAGTGATAGTGCAAGGATGTAGCACTGAGGGTTAGTTGTATAGACTGATACCTCACTTTCTACCATTCTTGTTCATCTTTACAATGAATGGTAGACAAAAAGCAAGAGAAAAACTGAAATAGCATTGCTTTTGCTATTTTCTTTTTGTTAATATCTTGCTTTTGCTACTTTCTTGTTGTCATATCTTGCCCTAAAATTCTATGAAACTGTTAAATTTTCCTCTCTGACACACACTTATGCCAGCTTAACTTTAGCCATTGAGAACAAGCAGAGCTCTTACAAAACATGGAGAGAGCTGCCCTGGCCTCGCTTTTCTTATACTTTATCCTCTCGCTTCCATTTTTAAGGTTCCATAAAATAACCATCTCCTTGAGCCTTATTCATTCATTCAGCAAACAGTTGTCTCATACACTACTAGTGTGTGATATCCTGGGAGACATCTAGAGGAAAAAGGTCACCTTTAAGAGGTGTTCTGTTTTCCAGAATAAGACATTTACAGATATCAATAGCAGAGGCTAAAAAATATAAGTAAGAGGAATGAAAGATCGAAGAATATATACAAAGGGAACCAGATGCCTTTAGGATTGGGACAGGATTCCTGGGGAAAGAGATCATTAAGCTTCAATCCTTTGTCCCCTTACTTTTGAGGGAATGTTTGTTGTTTTTAATTGGTAGTAATTACATATCATGCAGGCTTCTGGCAGTTTTGATTAGTAAAAGTATAAAAGTATTTAGTCCTAAAACAACATTGGATTGAGATATTGAGTATATTTTTCATTCTTGAGTTTTAAATTTTTGTTCAGATTTAATGGTATTAAACATGAGAAACTGACTTACAAGAATACCCTATTGTATGCAGTTCTTTTCTGTTGTAGAAAAAGGGCTTTTTGGTTCGTCTTAACACATTTTTATAACAGAAGTTTACACTCCCTACCTCTTGTAATAAAGCCCCAATTTGGGCCCTTGCAGACCTGCATAGGAGAGTGAGAGAGAATCGCAGGAATATGGAGAGAAGCCAGTAACTGCAGTGCAGGAACACCCGCCTTGCCATACATTGTTGGCTCAGTGGCGATTACGTGAGCATGACAAGCTTTAAAAATTTCCCCAGATGTATAATTTTTCTCTTTTTATGGGGGAAGGAGAGGGATAGAAAAGAATAGCAGCAAGGCGTTAATGATGGAGACAGTACAAAATCTAAGTGGTGAGAGGTTGCAGGTTAACATTTAGATGAGCAAGTTAGTGAATTTTTTCTTCCATTTTTAAAAATATTGACTCATCCATTTGAATTATGATGACCTAGTTTCTCCCTTTAAGCCTTACAATACATCCTACTTTCTAGAGACTGTAGAAACATAAAGATGTGGATTTAAATAAAGCTGTAAGTAGCACTACTGTCTTCAGTAAGATATGACTTCAGCTCTTACTTTATTTTGAGAAAACTATTAACATTGGAGATGAAGCATAATGGAAAAGAAAAAAATCCTTTAAGCTACCAGGCTGTTTGAAGATGCATATCTGGAACAGGTGTCAGGAAATCATGTATGTTCTTGGGCCTCGGTTTCTTCATCTACAGAATTAAAAGGTTTTATTCAAAGGTTATCTTAGGCTTAAAGAGTCACTGTTGATTCTCTGGTTTTGGATAGTAGAAAATCTTGAGCTTTTATTGATCTTAATTTTGAACTCTGCTGTACTTCTTGCTTATCAGTATCTAACACGAATAACAGGGATCAAAAGAGAATAACAGAGACCCAGTTGCTCTTCTTTTTTCACCTTGGTGGTGGTGGTTTAGTCGCTAAGTTGTGTCCGACTCTTGCGACCCCATGGACTGTAGCCTGCCAAGCTCCTCTGTCCATGGGATTCTCCAGGCAAGAATAGTGGAATGGGTTGCCATGTCCTTCTCCAGAGAATCTTCCCAACCCAGGGATCGAACCTGGGTCTCCTGCATTGCAGGCAGATTCTTTACTGACTTAGATACGAGGGACATTAGCATTCAAGGTCAGAGGACAGTGTGAATTCTGTCTTTGTTGACCTTGGGGGCATTGTTGGGGGGCAGGTAGAGGGAAGTATGAGGTGAGACCTCCTATTCTGTTTACTGACTTCACCTTATGCATACTAATGCAGTCAGGATCAGTTTTATTTGATGGGCTACCTTGCCCTCCTCCTCCTCCTCCCCAATTTAGAAGCCTAGTTTTCCTTTAGTCTGACAACATTGTTCTGACTAAGAGGGTATGAACAGTAAAGGTAAACTGCTGTTTTTGCATATATTGTCATCAGGTACCTGAGGGATAATCCAAATTTTATGCAGATACTTAGCCCCTTGAATTTTCTCTGTCTACTTGAAAGATATTTAAGTCTTTTAATTCAAAATCTTGAGTGTAAGCAAACTAAAAAAAAATAAGCCATTTTCTCTTTCTTTTTCTTGACTCAAAAATATTCAAGTCAAGTCTGAATTACTTAGGGTCACTTAACTTTCTCTAGGCACTAACCCCACCCCTTTCTGCCTCCTGCTCTTTGTCCTGGCTTCTGAAATGGTTTTGCTATGTAAGAGGTTAAAGCTAATTTTGGATAAAGTGAAAATTTGTGGATTTTCTGTGAACTGTAATGCTCTTTGCCAATTTCTTTCCATTTTAAAGTACTATAGCTGCTAAATTTTAGCAATTGTTAATTCTGAATTATAAATGGTGTTAGAGCAGTGGAGTGGCATAGAAAGTTCAAGTTTAGTGAGCATTTTATTTTACCCTGTGCCTTCTATTTGTAAGGTACTATGAATCTATGCACTTTTACCTGTTTAAGGAATATTTACTGGATAACATATATTTGCAGAGTCATATCCTCATCAGTTAAACTGATGAGGCTTGGGGCAAATGATTTATATATATGTTAGAGATACATATTCCTTTGCATAGAGGAAAATGCTGGCAACAGAGATTTATTTTTAAAGAATAAAAAATTCTTAACTCTGAGAAGGTTAGCATAAAAGTCTGTGTAAACCTGTGGTTTTGTTAATAATAGCTGGCAAGAATATTTTAGAACATAATATTCCTTTACTTTAAAACCTTCATATTTCTTTTTTCTCTTTCAGGCTAACTTGTGTTTTGTAGATATTGACAACCATTTTATTGAGTTACCTGAAGAGTTTCCACAGTTCCCCAATAAAGTAGATTTTATCCAGGAACTCTCTGAAGTTCTTCTTCAGTTTGGGATCCCTCCTGAGGGCAGTCTACATTGCAGTGAGAGTGCCACCAAGCTCAAGAATCTGGTTCTGAAAGACTTGGTCAATGACAAGAAGAATGGCAACGTCTCTGCAAATAGCATCAGCATGTATGAGTTACTGAAGGGCAATGAAACCATAGCCCGTCTCCAGGCTCTGGCCAAGCGGACTGGTGTGACCGTGGAAGAAATGGACCTCTCTGCCTCTCTGAGTGAAAAAGAAAAAGACTTAAAACTGCAGTGTGAAGAGGCAGAACTAAGGGACTACCAGCTCAATGTCCAGCTCCGAGAGGTCTTTGCCAACCGCTTTACACAGATGTTTGCAGATTATGAAGCATTCGTGATTCAGACTGCCCAGGACCTAGAATCCTGGCTGACCAACCGGGAACAGATGCAGAACTTTGATAAAGTAAGAAGAACCAGAGTTTTCCTTCTTGTGTGGTTATTCACAGGCTATATGTTATTGATTTTGTTAATTTTTTTTAAATACAGATTTTCCCCACACCCTTCCCCTTAAGAACTTTTTTAAACCACTATTTTATAATAGATAAAATAATTTCACAGGAAAGGAAATGAACTAGCTCATTAAGCTGCTGACTGAATCATGTATTAAATTGCCTTTAACCTCATTTTAAAATTTTCTATACTTTGAAGATACTTGAAATAGAAACTTAAATTTCATTCATTTTTCAAATCTGTTAACACTACCTCACCTTGTAAGAGTTTTATTTACTCATATTTTAGGATCAAGTTTACTTAAATGAAGCCATTCCTTTCTAATAAATCCTTAGATTTTTGTCTTCATCCCACAGTGAAGTCACAACTTGCCCTTATAAAGGTAACAAACTGTTTACTTTCAGAAGGTAAATTTTTATCTCAGAATCAAAAGAGAAAAATGAGGTTTTATGAGAAAAATGAGGTTTTATGACTGTTAGACTGTGTTGCGAAGTATCAGAAAAGGAAGACAGAAAGTGATACTAGCTTTTGATTGTCCTGCTGAAGTTGAAGCTTCTTTCTAAGGTCTGCTGTGTTCTTCTGCCAGTTTTTCTGGACATATTCACCAGATTTCTTCCCCTACTGTCACTTCCCCTGCCCAGGACGAAAGCACTTAGGGGTGTACATTAACTCTTTCAGGTCACTAGGGTGTAGTTCAGTCCCTTGCCTTTATGGTTGCCAAGGCATGATGTTGCAATTAGAATAAATTATGACTTTTTGCTAAATGGTATCTTTGTGTCATGGAAGACCCCTCAAAGAAGCTAATGTGTTCCAAGAGGCTAATCTACAGTCTTGGAGCATCTGCCAAATAAGTATTAACAAAAAATTTCTGTAAAGGTGGGTAGTATAAAAGATTTTTTTCTGATCATCAGGTATTTTTTTATATAGTTATATAAACCACATTTAACAGTTAAGTTCTGATGCACTTTATGTTAGAGGAAACTTCTTTAATAAATTAAGAAGCCTTCACCCATCCAAATGCATTCCTGCTGTTAGGTTCCTTTCTCATTAAGCTTAACCATTTCTCCACATTTTTTCCTAGCCAGCTTGGAACTAATCTGTATATACTCATGATTTATCCTTGGAGCAATTCAAATTCTTATCTAAATCAAACACTGGTACATTCTTCCTCTTAATCTTTATGTAGCTTCAAACTATAAATGGAATTCTTTTTATATAACCCCTAGAGAAATGAAAGTTTCATATGGATTCCAGAATGCTTGTAGTCATCTCATTTTTCACTAGGAAAATTTACAGAACTATCACATACTAGTCCTGCAAGCCAAGTCTTTGCTGACTTAAAGTGATATAGCCCACAAGGATCTGAATATCAAAAAGCCAGACATTTGGTCCATTTAGGAAAAAAGGCTGTTTGCTCTATGCAAAGTAAAGTTGATATTTATCTCTAAAATAACTTTTTAAGAGGTGAGCTGACTTCTGGAGACTGCTATGAACCATTCTTTGGCTATTTGGATTTGTGTGACTACATCTAAGCTATGAAGGCACTTAAATTGAAGAAGTAGATTTCTGTAAGGAAGTTTGTCAAAGACATCCTAAATATCAGAATTTGTTTCCTAAGTAAATATGCTGGGAGGAAGCTATGAGTATTAAGGAGAGTAACCATAGGTCAGAACATATACTTTCACCTTTCCCCTTCCGACTTTTGCCACATTGCACCCAGTCAAAAGAATGAAAAGCAGAGGCATCCCAGTAGCTGAAATAGTAGTCCACTTCCAAATTTTAGCTAGTGCCAAGTTGTGACTAGAATTCCTTTACACACATGGACTTGAAGAACCAAAGGAAAGAAATGAACCCTTTGAATTAGAAGCTGATAACAATTTCCTGAGCCATTCCATGCAAGCGGACAAGTTGGTAACAGGAACATGTGTCTGGTTGTACATGTTTTCCACAGGCTTGGCTGGCTTCGGATGGTTTTCCAGTGGTTAAGGCCCAAACTATTCTGTCAGCACAGGTCTGGATGGAGTTTGATCTTGAATTAGTACTCATCCATCAGTTTCTAACTGAGCACCTAGGAAAACATCTACTTGAAGAACAGATGATTTTAGTTATAAGCACAAATTCCATGTTGTTGGGGTTTTTTTTAAGAGTATTGCTTATATATATATATATATATATTAATGCTATTATTGTATCCATTAATCACCTGGCTGCCTCATGACTTGGAGGTATTTGGCATAGTCTAGGAATAGAGAGTAGAAAAAATTACAGCTCACTGGGAAAAAGGTGTCAAATTTAATGGCAATTGAGGAGAATAATTGACATTCATGTAGCAACTGATCCACCATCTTTCATTATCAATGCCCTCTTTTCTGCATGATGGTCATGAAGACCAGAATGTAAATCAGTTTTGAAAGGTAGGAGCAACACTAATGACTTAAGTGACCTAAATTCTATGAATTTAGAAGTTGGGGGGGAGGGAGTAGAGTTTTAAGGATTTTTGAATTTCATACATTAGTTTTGCATGTTATAAGATTGAAAAGGAATGACCTTAGCAACAGATAATTTTGGGGTTTATCATGTAGTATTGATATCATGTAGTATTGATCTCTTTGCACTAATAATTGCCTGATTATCTCATTACAGGCTTCCTTCCTGTCTGACCAGCCAGAGCCGTACCTGCCATTTCTTTCACGCTTCATTGAAACACAGATGTTTGCCACCTTTATTGATAACAAAATTATGTCTCAATGGGAGGAGAAAGATCCTTTGCTTCGAGTCTTTGACTCTCGGATTGAGAAGATAAGACTGTATAATGTAAGGGCACCCACCTTGAGGACATCTATTTATCAGAAATGCAGCACTTTAAAAGAAGCAGGTACATTTGTCATGCCTTTAAAAACTAACTTAAAATCCACGATCATTTCTTTTTACACATTGTTGACCTTATAAACCACAAAATTAATTTTCAGTTTTAGACTTCCTGGATAAACCTTGTACTATATCAAGAGATGCTTTCTGTAGTTTTGTTTTGTTCTGTTTTGTGAGCTAATATCTGTCCTATTCCCACTTGACATTTCCTCTTCTCTCAGAAGACAAAAAACAGTAACAAACTGAATGTAATAGAACTGTTAGGTTGCTGTCATTTCTGTCTTATTCTCTTTATTACCTTAATGAAAAAACATTAACTTTTGTCTTGCTGCTTATTTTGCTTTTTTTGCTTTTTACCTTTTCTCTCTTCATCCAAGGAAAATAAGTATTAATTTAACATAGTAAATTTGAGTTGCTACCTAATTTACATAATTAAAACTATTTACTTTGGTGGTACCATTAATTAAAATAGCTTCATCTATTGAAATTAAACCTCTAGATTCTCATATTCAAATGAGAGATTCCCAACCCTGATGTCTTGTCTGGCAGTGTAATACTATAGTCAGTTAAATAAATAATCATATTAATAGTGTTTACTGAGTACATACTCTTGCTGTTTTATGTGCAGTTTTGCATTTGATCATAATGAGGAGGTATAGACACATTTTATTGTCTGTCTTATTGCTGCCTTCATCTTACAGTTGAGAAAACTGAGAGATGAAGTCACTTGCTTGTGACTGCATAGCTAGTGGTTGGTGGAGCCCTGATTTTGAACCAGAGTTTGATTCTAGCACCTGGAGTCTGAACACATTAAGCTGTTCATTCAGTAAATAAACGTGTAAAATGTACCAGTCCACATAGTTTTATGCTTTTATACCCAGTTCCTAACTCTTAGTTTATTTCTCAACTAACAAACTGACTTTTATTACTTGAGTGCCCCTTCCAGTGTAGAAGCTGTTTGAGAGCAACCTTCTGTTTTTTTGAGCAAACAGCGGCAGATGTGGATGTTCTTTGCTCTGCCTCTGTTGCTTGCCTTTCTCACTTCATTTGAGGTAGAGCAGAGTTACAAGGGTGTGGTGATGCTGTAACAGTAGCATGTATTAAGGAAAGAAGTATATAAATGATGTCTCTTGTGTAGCCTTCAGAGGTTTCTGATAACTTGAGGAAACATCATTCTGTTATAATCCCTCTTATGGGAGTAGATCCTTGAAGCCCTTTAGGAAGTGACAGTTGCCTCTCTCTTTCTCAAAGTTGGGGGAGCAGAGTGATCAAAATTGTCTATGCCTGTTCAGAGAGTAGTATGGCTTTCAGTGCTTTAGTAGCCATGTAAATAGTATAATGCCTTGTTGAGCAAATTTTATTCCTCCCTTCCTGACAGAATTTTTAAAATGAAGCTAAGTACTGATTGCTTTATTTGTGTGCTTCGAGAAAATTTTTTAAAATAAGACTGTTGGCCTCTGAGTTTGGTACTCGTACTGTCATCACAAAAATTATATAATACTCTTAAAAATGTACCATGATAGATTTACCATATATGAAAGAGATTAAACTAAGTTTAGGAATAGTCTCCCAGGAACTTAATTTATCAAAGACTTTCTTTAAAGGGAGGCAGTTGACTGTGACCATATCTATCTCTCATGAATGGTGCAGTTATTTCTTTTACCAGGTAAAAGATAATATACTCTTATCTTTTGAAAGACTTACTTCACCCTCACCCCATCCCAGCCCCAACAGAAACTGTAGAGATTGGGATTTTGTTGTTGACATTGAATTTTATTGTGTATCTTTTTTGGTCCTTCATTGTTTTGCTTTTGTTTCTATTTTGCCTCTAACTAAAAAGAATTTTGATTTGCAGGTGAACGCTTTAGGCAGAGGCTATCTGCTGCTGATATTGTGGCACCAGAACCTCATGATTTCTTTGCAGAAAGACAACAAGTTGCTAGTAAATGCAGAGTTTTCTTATTCCTTACCGATCACAGAAAATGAGTTTTGGCACAAACCCTTGAAAGTCTTAACAACAGGCCTATGACCTCTTGAAGCAGGCATTTAATAATTTCTGAATGTTCAGTATTCACTGAAATGTAACATTGCATTGTGCTCCCTGTGGCAATCTTATAAACCCAGATAATTAATTGTGAATTGTGATTTTTGTTTCTACAGAGCTTCCTAACTAAAGGAGAATAACTCAATATCAGATGGGTTTTTCTATCATTCTAAATCCAACAGAAAAACTGACACTGCTTTCTTTTTTTTTTTTTTTTTTGTGAGGGTAGAAGCACTTTTTGGCAGAGGTGGAATTTTGTAGTAGTTCATGGAACACAAAATTGGCAGAAACTTCAGAGAATTCCGTACCATGAATTTAAGCATTATTTGCCTAAACCTAATTGTGTTTTATAAATATTAGGAAGCATTAAGAATATATATAGTGTTGTGGAAAGTCAGAGGGCATCATTGAAAATTAAATATCACCACATTAAAGCATGACACCCTTTTGCCCAGTCTAAAATATATGGACAGTATTTTGAGAGAAGTTACAAGTTACACATTAAGATGAAATTTTTAAAAATTTTGGATAAATTCATGTGAGTTATAAAGAAAAATTAGGAAAGCTTAAAGTAGATGTCTCACACTTTGAAATTTAGTGTAATAATGCCTTCTGTACACATCTCTTAATGCTGCAAACACAAACACTGGCTGGGAGGTGTCGATCTCACTTAATATAATCTTAAGTAGGTTCTTTTGACAAGAGTGAAATGTGTCATTCACAGACCTTTTCCCACCCCAAAAGATTTTCTTTAGAATATTTATGGAGAAGAACCAGCAATACTCAATCTGATGGTATTGAATGGGGCAGAGTAAACTGATTCTATGAAATATTTATAAAATGCCTTTTCTCTTCTCTCAGATCCCAAGATTGGCAGTGCCCACAGTGTGTTCTGTTTGTCACACAAACAGTTACTGCCTGTCATCCCCTGCAGTAATCTCTAGGCAAGGGATGGGAGACCTAACCTTGTTTTACGAGTATTATGTTTTCTCTTATAAATTCAATTGATAAAGACATTTAAGATCAGATTTTTTTTAACCAGAGAAATAGTTCACTGTTTCTTTCCTGAGCCTTTGAAACATCTCCCAACTTTCAAAATAGAAATATTGGTTTTAAAATATAAATATTGAGTAATTTCTATTTTTTAACTCTGGCCTGTGTTATTCTTCAAATGGCAGTTTTTTATTCTCTAGATATTTTCTAAATGCCTGCTTATTTTATTTTTCTCTGCATTACCCATTTTGATCTAATGAACACTTTTGAATAACTCCTAATGAGAATGTGAGTGTTGCTAACAGTGAAGGTAATAAACTTTACACAGTTCCTTGTTTTTTACAAGTGGAAAAGCATGATTATTTAATGTATCTTTGCACAAAGAAATAAGTAACATAGAGCTACAGTGCTTGCTTTTACCTTCCCTAATTTGTCTTTCAGCTCAAGAAATATATTTTATTTGCCATCATTTTCTTTAATGTTGTACTTAGAACCATATTTTCATTAAGAATATGAATTTCCCACTCACGGGAAACTGTTTCAGAACTAAATTATAGATTGTTTTTTAACCCCACTGCCTTGCTTTTGCCAAATGCGGAAAATAGTATGAAAATTCATTATCTAGTATTGACTTAAAACTAACCTTTTTATACTTATATTATACTGATTTCTAAAGAGCTTTTGTAAAACTATTTCAGACTGTCACAAAGATTGAGTTTCTTGTCACTGCATGAGTAGAAGAAGCGTTATCTTTTAAGGTTTAGCCAATGAAATGTTTCTAACATGTTATAAATTTAATTTATAGCCCAGTCAATTGAGCAGCGACTGATGAAAATGGATCACACTGCAATCCACCCACATCTACTTGATATGAAAATTGGTCAAGGCAAATATGAGCAAGGATTTTTTCCAAAGTTACAGTCCGATGTCTTGGCAACAGGACCAACTAATAACAAGTAAGCATGTTCTTCATTTGAGTCATTGATTGAAGGAGTGAATGAAGGGCACAGTGCTCTGCACCTCTTATGGGGACTGCTTAACTATTAAACATTTTATCAGTCATTACTTCTTCGAAAACCAAATTAATCCACTTGAAATATGAACTGACAGTGAGTATTTGACTGTTAATTCCATCGTGTAAGAAAATCCAAAAGTAGAGATTTTTTTCTTGTTGAAGCAATGTGTGCTTAGGAATAGTTTAGTTTTAAATGACTGTTTAAATACAATGCTAATACTGTCTAATGGAATTAGAAGTTATGCCTTCACTGTCTGTATTAGTTTCCTAGGACTGCTATAACAAAGTACTACAAACTTGGTGGCTTGAAATGACAAATTTATTCTTTCATAGTTCTGGAAGCTGGAAGTCCAAAATCAAAATGTTGGCAGTGCCGTGCTCCTTCCAAGGCCTGTAGGCCTTTCTTGTGTTTTCCAACTTGTGGTGGCCCCAGGCAGTATTTGGCTTATAGTAACATAACTCAGTCTCTGCCTCTACTTCACATGGCTACAATCCCTCTCTGTCTATGTTCAAATGTCTCCCTTCTTAGAAGGACACCAGTCATGTTGGATTAGGGGCCATCCTAATGGCCTCATCTTAACATCTGCAAAGACCTATTTCCAAATAAGATCAAATTCACAGGTGCTGGGATTAAGATTTCAGCTTTTATTTTAGGGAATTTGACGCATAATACCATTTTGTACTTTTAAGTATCAAATGCAGAAATTACAAAACAACCAAAAATAAAATTAAACCCTGTCATTCTTTATGGTAGATGATCCCATTCAGAAATATTTGAATATGGTTAGAATGGAAAATGCTTATTTGGGTTTAAGGGAATTCTTGATTTTAGGTGAATGCCTGTATGTATGCTCAATCCTGTCCAATTCTTTGCAACCATGTGGACTGTAGCCCATTTTCATCTGGTTCATGGGTTTCTCAAGGCAAGAATACTGAAGTGGTTTGCCATTCCCTTCTCCAGTGGGCCACATTTTGTCAGAACTCTCCACCATAACTTGTCTGTCTTGGGTGGCTCTATATGGCATGGCTCTTATGTTTCACTGAGTTAGACAAAGCTGTGATCAGATTGGTTAGTTTTCTGTGATTGTGATTTTCACTCTGTATGCCCTCTGATGGAGAAGGATAAGAGGCTAATGGAAGCTTCCTGATGGCAGAGACTGACTGAGGAGGAAACTGGGTCTTGTTCTGACAGGCAGAGCCATGCTCAGTAAATCTTTAATCCAATTTTCCGCCAATGGGTGGAGCTGTGTTCCCTCCCTGCTATTTACCTGGGGCCAAACTAGGGTAGAGGTAATGAAGATAATGGTGACCTTCTTCAAAAGATCCCATGCATGTACTGCCATACTCAGTGCCCCCAACCCTGCAGCAGGCCACCACTGACCCACACTTCTATTGGAGACTCCTGGAAACCCCTAGGCAAGCCTGGGTCAGTCTCTTGTGGGGTCACTGCTCCTTTCTCCTGGGTCCTGGTGCATACAAGGTTCTGTTTGTGTCCTCCAAGAGTCTGTTTCCCAGACCTGTGTAAGTTCTGGCAGCTCTATGGTAGGGTTAATGGCAACCTCCTCCAAGAGGGTTCATGCCATGCCCAAGTATGCTGCACTCTGCCCCTGCAGCAGTCCACTGCCAACCCGTAGCTACACAGGAGACACTCAAACAGTTCTATCTCAGTCTCTGTGGGGTCTCTGGGTCCTGATGTGCACACAGTTTGTTTGAGCCCTCTGAGCATCTCTGGCGGGAATGGGGTTTGATTCTAAATGCAAATTTGCCCTTCTTGCCATCTTGCTGGGGCTTCTCCTTTGCCCTTGGACATGGGGTACCTCCTCACAGCCATTCCAGCGCCACACCAAAGCAAAACAACACTCAGCTGTGGATGTGACTGGTGATAGAAGCAAAGTCCGATGCTGTAAAGAGCACTAATTTAACTTATATGCAGAATACATCATGAGAAACTGGGCTGGATGAAGCACAAACTGGAATTAGGATCGTCAAGAGAAATATCAGTAACCTCAGATTTGCAGATGACACCACCCTTATGGCAGAAAGTGAAGAACTAAAGAACCTCTTGATAAAAGTGAAAGAGGAGAGTGAAAAAGTTGGCTTAAAACTCAACATGCAGAAAGCTAAGATCATGGCATCTGGGCCCATCACTTCATGGCAAAAAGATGGGAAAACAACGGAAAGAGTGAGAGATTTTATTTTGGGGGCCTCCAAAATCACTCTAGATGGTGATTACAGCCATGAAATTAAAAGACGCTTTCTCCTTGGAAGAAAAGTTATGGCCAACCTAGACAGCATATTAAAAAGCAGAGACATTACTTTGCCAGCAAAGGCCCATCTAGTCAAAGCTGTGGTTTTTCCAATAGTCATGTGTGGATATGAGAGTTGGACTATAAAGAAAGCTGAGCATCAAAGAAGAGATGCTCTTGAATTATGGTGTTGGAGAAGACTCTTGAGAAATCCCTTGGACTGCAAGGAGACCCAACTAAAGGAAATCAGGTCTTAATATTCATTGGAAGGACTGATGCTAAAGCTGTAACTCCAAAACTTTGGCCATCTGATGGGAAGAACTGACTCATTTGAAAATACTCCAATGTTGGGAAAGATTGAAGGCAGGCAGAGAAGGGGATGACAGAGGAGGAGATGGTTGGATGGCATCATTGACTCATCAGACACGAGTTTCAGTAAACTTTTGGAGTTTATGATAGACAGGGAGTCCTGGCATGCTGCAAGTTCATGGGGTCTCAAAGAGTCGGACCCTATTGAGCAACCGAACTGAACTAAATTGGACTGTAGCCCATCAGGCTCCTCTATCCTTGGGATTTCCTAGACAAGAATACTGATGGGTTGCCATTTCCTTTTCCAAGGGATCTCCCTGGACGAGGGATCAAACCTAAGTCTTCTGCTTTGGCAGGAGGTGAAAACAGGTGTGTAATAAAGGAGTATTTTATAAGAAGAGAACTCAGAGACTAGTAATGGGGAATATGTTAAGTTGGAAAGAAGGTTTTGAATTGGAAATCAGTTTTGAAATTTAGTTCATTCCTGACCACTTAGGATCCTTGGACAGTTGGAATCATTTGCCTCTTTTCTGATCTGAAAACACACTAACATTCTATAACATCTGTGATTTTCTTCAAGAGGCTCAGAGAAGGAAAGGGAAAAGCCAAGCAGTGGCAAAGAAATGGTAAAATACTGTGATAGATATATTGGGTGCACAAAATGGAGTGGCATTGAGCCACCAGAATTGTCAGAAGGCAGGTAGAGAATCAGTGAGGAGAATAAAACAGGTGGAATTTCACCTTTTAACCTGTGACCTAAACTGAATATTGATAATATTATGCAGGTTTTTGAAAAATGGCTAAAAAGTGTGATATTTCTATCTTCCAGATGATCTGCTGAGCTATTTGTTGGAGAAGTTTTGGTACTTACCTTTTTATTTCCCATGATGCTTGTCATGATTTTATTGTCAGGAAAAAAAAATGAAACTTTGTAAATTATCATATGTGACAGTAATGCTTGGTTTAATTTACTGAACACGATCTAAGCTAAGTATTGTGCTGTTGGAGTTTCTTGGGTGCATATATGCAATAATATTTGTAGATCCTTGTATTTGTATAGTTACTGTCCTATTTTTAATAACCTGAAGGGAATGAAATCCCCTACCATTTTCTCAGCTAAAAGTGTTCCATTAAATATATTTCTGAAATGCTTAAAATTATTGATTCATTTATTTTTACATGTGAGAAAACTGGTGATAGCAAACACATCAAAGGACGAAAGAGGATATGTATGCATTAAGAAAGGCTTCCCTGGTGAAAGGGAAAGTCACTCAGTCGTGTCCAGCTCTTTGCAACCCCATGGACTATTCAGTCCATGCAATTCTCCAGGCCAGAATACTGGAGTGGGTAGCCTGTCTCCTCTCCAGGGTCTCTTCCCAACCCAGGGATTGAACCCAGGTCTCCCACATTGTAGGTGGATTCTTTACCAGCTGAGCCACAAGGGAAGCCCAGGAATACTGGAGTGGGTAGCCTACCTATCCCTTCTCCAGGGGATCTTCCCAACCCAGGAATGAAACCAGAGTCTTCTACATTGCAGGCAAATTCTTGACCAACTTAGCTATCAGGGAAGCCCCATCGGTAAAGAATCTACCTGCCAATATAGGAGACAAAAGTTCTATCCCTGGGTCAGGAATATCCTCTGGAGTAGGAAATGGCAGTCCACCTCCTTTCAGATCTCAGTCAAAAAATTTGGAAATTTTCATCATTGCTTTACTTAATTATCCTTCCTTGTAGCCTTTTTTTTTTTTTCCTGCTTTCAAAAGCAGTGCCTTTCCTGCCAGTAAAGCCTTCTCCATGCCAAGAGAGTGTTAGTTGTGGAGATACTGCTCATAATAGCTAGTATTATTAAGCTGGTCTGCACTAGCTTCTTTGCTGACTGCATTAAGTATATTAGTTCTTTGATCCTTGTTATAAGCATATGCCTACATATAAACCTATATTGTTTTACCCATTTTATGATGGAGGCTCAGAGATGATCAACAGCTTGCTTCAGGATCACACAGCTAGGAAATGGTGAAACTAGGATTCAAACTTAGGTCTACTAATTCAGAGCCCAAGCACCTAACCACTGTACTATATGTACCTGGCTCTGTCACTCTAATACAAAGGTGATGTGTGCCTTTTGTTGCTTTTGAGCTGGATGTTTTACTTTGGATAGCCCCTTAAGAAATTTTGAATAACCTAAAATACTGAATGTAAGAGAGTTCAGCAACAGCCTGTCATACCAATATGATGAGGTCTTTCAGCATGAAAGAACTCTCAGATGCCTCACCCTTGCCTCACCCTAGGCTCTGTGAAGAGGGGTGGGCCCAAAAGAAGATAGGATAATACCCTGGGAAGCAGAGTACATTCTCAGGTGCCATCTTACCTCATGAAGGGTTTCATGAAGCAAAGATTGAGATCCAAGAGCCTAACCCTGAAACAGTGTCATCATTATGTGTTGGTAAGTGTACAAGCTTGGATAAGTAGCAGAGTTAGGATTAGAACCTGGGTTTCCTTATTCCTGGCATCATGTTCGTGATGTCTAATTCATAAGGACTGTGGAAAGGTCTGGAAAATCTTCAGTACCAGCATTCTTTTACATATTTGGGAAAAGAACACTATGCAGTAAGGTGAACTGTGGATTTTTAAAAAACTTTGATTGAACTCTCTTATTTAAGTAGATTGCCTTAACTCTAATGAAGACAGTGAAAGAGGATGATTCACTAGAAAGGTGGAAAAGTTATATGTTGAGAATGAAATCTTCCTTTCCGGTAGAAATGCAAGTGTTCATACTAAAGTCTTGGGGACGAAGGTTGCAGAAAGAATTAATACGCTGCTTATGAGATGAAAGTAAATAGCTAATGACTGAAAATTTTACTCACTTACTTACCTTAGTTAATTTGCAGAGTTTCACCCTCCAATGAAGAGCTATCCTTGCTTTTATAAACACTAAACTCGAAATGCACTAAGAGATATTGACCATTATGGGGATTCAGACTTTCCAGATGATTGTACTAGATACAGTGTTTTATTTTTCACAAGTGTATGACTAAGTCATCATCAGTTCATTCATTTTCTCTCATGTTTATAAATTATCCTAATTTTTTTAATCAGCTTGACATGGGCAGACTATTCATTTAAATGGTTTTTATTTCCTTTTGATAGCATTAGAGTGCTCATTCATTCATTTGGAAAATATTTATGGAACCCATACTGTATACGAAACACTGTCCTGTTCATTGGGAGTTTAGAAATGAACAAAATAACAAAATTCCCTGCTTTCAGCATGAGGAAGCAAACAAGGAACTTATTAATATGCAAAATAAATAACCTGTCAGAAAGTGATAAGGTTTGTGAAGAAAAACAAAGTAGGGAAAGAAAGCAAGGAGTGCTTAGGAGGAAAGGTTTCAGGTTTAAAGTCTTCCTGCCATATTTTATTGCTTTTAATCTTACATGTAATCTCAGATTTTCTCATTTCTACACAGAGCCTCAAGAATTACATTTTTAGCTGAGTTGTAGTCTGAAAGCATTACATTTTCACCTAGATTGTAGTCTGAAAGAGAATAGATCTCAGAATTAGTTACAGGGTAAAGGGTTTTTTAACCATGACTATGCAAATGATTGATCAACTGTTAGAATCTCATATGCTACTTACAAAACAGAAAGAAATAAGCAGTCTTTAGTATTTCAGCAAATTTACTCTTCTTTGGTAAAATTATATATAATAAATGAGGTTTAATAATGTAAAGAATAAATTATTTAACAAGACGAGGAATGTGTGTACTTTATAGTAATTTTTTTAAGCAGATGCCCATTTCCCTGTTTTGAAAATAAAATTAAACTCGGCATTTTGTCTCAAAGAGTGAGATGCTAGTTATATCCTGAAAGTTAATATTTATCCTTTTCTTTTGTGCTTTTCCAGTTTGCCTACCAGGAGAAATGTTCAGCCATGTGTATTTTGCTCCTTCCTTTATTCATTATATAGGTTCATTAGCTGGTGTTTATATTCCACCTTATATTTTTACTATTTGTTTAGTACCCTAATTTTTTAATCTGAGCAAATTTTACTATCATACATGACAGGGTTTTGTTTTTTTTGTTTGTTTGTTTGTTTTTGCTATAGGGCTGTTTCCAAGGCCTCCAGGTCTTTATATATTGTGTTACTTATATTTTACTCTTCCCCTTTATTTAGTACATAAATTCATCAGCTAGTATTTATATTTTGCTTCCAAGTTCTTAAAAAAAAATTGCATGACACTTGTTGAAGAGGGTACCTTTATTTAAGGTATAGAGACCTTCAGTGGAGAGGGAGATTAGAGGCTTCTCTGAATACTGCATGGACACATGGGAATTTATCACCAAGGAGCAGAGTGGAGATCAGTGAGTAGGAAGTTACCAAGAGGGAACATCAGGGGTAAAGGGGAATTCTGAGTGAGCTGACCTAATAGGATTCTTGCTGAAGATAGACCTTAGTGATTAGACATCACCGGGGGGATGGTGGAGAATTCAGAACTTGATCAGATGTCCAGAGGGAAAATGGTTTCTGCTAAGCTGACTTAGAAAGTTTCTTACTAAAACTGGATTTTACAAAGAAATGCACAGATAGGCTTAGGAGAAGGTCCAGGGTTCTGACTAAAGTTTGATCAAGCAGAGAATCTTTTTCAGTGTCTTGATATGCTTTTTTTTCTGAATCTTCCTTTTCAAATATCCTTTTTACAGTCTTACATTGATCTTTTGCTTTAGGGACATTTCCAAGGATTCTACTTCAAAGATCTGTCACTAGCTCTTTGCATTTTTTTCTCAATATATACCTATTCTTTAAAAAAAAAAAACCAAAAAATTATTTTAAGAGGGGCTACTTTACTTTGCTACCATTTTTGTCATAATTATTTGGTGTTCATCTAAATAGCAGACTGAAATGAGATGATTCATCAGTTTGAAACCAAAGACATGCATAAATTATTTAAAGAGCAACAAAAGAAGCAGCACTCTGATTTTAAGCTTTTTGTAAATTGAATACTATATTAATAATACATTTTAAGTCATCATTTGTCAGTCATGCAGTGTGACTTGCTGGTGGCAAAAGTATAAATTCACTTCTTGTATATAGCTCTGTGCTCTCAGGGATATATCAAGAGTAAATAGTTCTAGAATAGTGCAATGAATGCAGTTATGGGCATGATAAATCAAGAGCCAAGAAGTCGTTAAAAATAATTTGATATATGAAGAAAACATAGAACACTATTGGACCTAAATTGTAGCAGTATTTTTTTTGATCTATCTCCTAAAGGAAATAAAAGCAAAAATAAATAAATGAGACCTAATTAAACTTAAAATTTTTTGCATAGCAAGGAGAGCCATCAAGAAAACCAAAAGACAGCCTACTGAATGGAAGAAAATATTTACAAATGATATGACTGATAAGGTATTAATATCCAGCATAAATAAATGGCTCATCCAACTCAACATCAAAAAAACAAACAACCCATTTGAAAATGAGCAGAAAGTTTGGATAGAAAGTTTTGCAGAGAAGACATACACAAATGGCCAACAGGCACAGGAAAAGATGCTCAACATCATTAATCATCAGAGAAGTGTAAGTTAAAAGCACAGTGAAATAACACCTCATGCGTACATCACTCATTCGTGTCCAACTCTTGTGATCCCATGGACTGCAGCCCACCAGGCTCCTCTGTCCGTGGGGATTCTCCAGGCAAGAATACTGGAGTGGATTGCCATGCCTCCCTCCAGGGGTTCCTGCCAACCCAGGTCTCCTGCACTACAAGTGGATTCTTTACCATCTGAGCCAGCAGGGAAGCCCAAGAATACTGGAGTAGGTAGCCTATCCCTTCTCCAAGGTATCTTCCTGACGCAGGAATTGAACCAGGGTCTCCTGCCGGGGTCTCCTGCATTGCAGGTGGACTCTTTATGAGATGGGCTACCAGGGAAGCCCAAAATTATCACCTTGCACTTGTCAAAATGGCTATCATCAAGAAGACCACAAATAACAAATGTTGGTGAGTAAATGGAGAAAAGAACCCTTGTACACTGTTGGTAGGAATGTAAATCAGAAAGGTCTCTATGGAAAACAGTACTGTGTTTCTCTAAAAACTAAAAGCAATTTTATAGTTCTATTGCCATATTTTATAGTAGTTCTATTTCTGGGTATTTATCTGAAAAAAAAAACAGAACAGGGTAATTCAAAAAGATACATAGACCCCAGTGTTCATAGAAGCATTTTTTTAAATTTATAATTGTCAAGATATGGAAGCACCCACAGTGTCCTTCAATAGATGAATGGATAGAGAAGATGGGATATCTATACATATACACAATGGAGTAATACTCAGCCATAAAAAAAGAATGAAATTTTGCCATCTGCAACAACATGGATGGACTTGAAAAAAGTACAAGAAATACGTCAGAGAAAGACAAATACTTTATGATATCACTTATATGTGGGATCTATAAAGTAAGACAAATTAGTGAACATAAAACAGAAACAGATTCACAGATACAGAGAACAAACTAGTGATTACCAGTGGGGAGAGGGAAGGGGAGGGAGAGACAAAAAAAAGGGGTAGGAGATTAAGAAGTGCAAACTACTATGTATGAAATAAATATACTACAAGGATATAGAAGAATGTAGGGAGAACCACTCGGCCATTCAGGTATGACCTAAATCAAATCCCTTATAATTGTACAGTGGAAATGACAAATAGATTCAAGGGATTAGATCTGATAGAGTGCCTGAAGACCTATAGACAAAAATTCGTAACATTGTATAAGAGGCAGTGATCAAAACCATCCCCAGGAAAAACAAATGCAAAAAGGCAAAATGGTGTCTGAGGAGGCCTTACTTAGCTGAGAAAAGAAGAGAAGCAAAAGGCAAATGAGAAAAGGAAAGTTATACCCATCGGAATGCAGAGTTCCAGAGAATAGCAAGGAGAGGTAAGAAAGACTTTTTTAAGTGAACAATGCAAAGAAATAGAAGAAAACAACGAAATGGGAACAACTAGAAATCTCTCCAAGAAAATTAGAGATACCAAGAGAACATTTCATGCAAAGATAGGCACAATAAAGGACAGAAATGGCATGGACCTAACAGAAGGAGAAGATATTAAGAAGAGATGGCAAGAATACACAGAAGAACTGTACAAAAAAGATCTTCTTGACTCAGATAACCACAATGGTGTGATGGGTCACCTAGAGCCAGACATCCTGGAATGTGAAGTCAAGTGGGCCTTAGGAAGTATCACTATAAGCAAAGTTAGTGAAGGTAATGGAATTTCAGCTGAGTTTTTTGAAATCCTAAAAGATGATGCTGTGAAAGTGCTACTATCAGTATGCCATCAAATTTGGAAAACAGCAGTGGCCACAGGACTGGAAAAGGTCAGTTTTCATTTCAGTCCCAAAGACAGGCAATGCCAAAAAACCTTCAATTTACCACACAATTATACTCAAAATTGTACCACACAATTGAATTTAAAATTGTACCACACAATTTTACATGCTAACAAAGTAATGCTAAAAGTCCTTCAAGCTAGGCTTCAACAGTATGTAAACTTCCAGACGTAGAGCTGGATTTATAAAAGGCAGAGGAACCAGAGATCATATTGCCAACATCCATTGGATCATAGAAAAAGCTAGAAAATTTCAGAAAAATGCATGCTTCATTAAAGCCTTTGACTACGTAGATCAGAACAAACTGTGGAAAATTCTTCAAGATATGAGAATACCAGACCACCTTCAATGGACTGGTTCCAAACTGGAAAAGGAGTATGTCAAGGCTGTATATTGTCACCCTGCTTATTTAACTTATATGCAGAGTACATCATGTGAAATGCCAGACTGGATGAAGCACAAGCTGGAATCAAGATTTCCAGGAGAAATATCAATAACCTCATATATGCAGATGACACCACCCTTATGGCAGAAAGTGAAGAGGAACTAAAGAGCCCCTTGATGAAGGTGAAAGAGAGTAAAAAAGCTGGCTTAAAACTAAACATTCAAAAAAACAAAAAGATGATGGCATCCAGTTCCATCACTTCGCGGCAAATAGATGGGGAAACAGTGGAAACAGTGACAGATTTTATTTTCTTGGACTCCAAAATTACTGCAGATGATAACTGCAGCCATGAAATTAAAGGATACTTGCTTCTTGGAAGAAAAACAATGAGAAACCTAGACAGTATATTAAAAAGCAGAGACATTACTTTGCCTACAAAGGTCTGTATAGTCAACGCTGTGGTTTTCCCAGTAGTCATGTATGGATGTAAGAGTTGGACAGTAAAAAAGGTTGAGTGCTGAAGAATTGATGCCTTCAAATTGTGGAGGAAACTCTTGAAAGTCCCCTGGACAGCAGGGAGATCGAACCAGTCAATCCTAAGAGAAATCAACCCTGAATATTCATTGGAAGGACTGATGCTAAAGCTGAAGGTCCAGTACTCTGGCTTCCTCATGCAAAGAGCTGACTCATCAGAGGAGACCCTGATGCTAGGAAAGATTGAAGGTAGGAGGAGAAGGGGACAACAGAAGACAAGATGGTTGGATGGCACCACCAACTCAATGACATGAGTTTGAGCAAACTCCAGGAGATAGAGAAGGACAGGAAAGCCTGGCGGGCTACAGTCTGTGGAGTCGCAAAGAGTCAGACACTACTGAGCAACTGAACAACAATAACAACAAGGATATATCATACAGCACAAGAAATGCAGCCAGTACTTTATAATAACTATAAATGAGATATAACTAAAAAATTGTGAATACTTTGTTGTATACTGAAACTTACATTGTATATCAGCTATACTTTAATTAAAAATTAATTGAAAATTAAAAGAAAACCACCTATAATGCCATCACCATGAAATGTTAATTTTTGGTATTATGCCCTTCCATTGCATGGATCCTGATATGTGTGCAGTCCATACTTATTTTGTTCATTAGAAAATTACTTACACAGCATTGTATCCAGCTTTTTCATTCATTATTGTATCATGACCACTGTCCTGTATTATTGATATTCCTGAAAGTGAAAGTCTTAATCACTCAGTCGTTCGTGTCCAACTTTTTGTGACCCTATGGACAGTAGCCCACCAGGCTCCTCTGTCAGTGGCATTTTCCGGGCAAGAATACTGGAGTAGGTAGCCATTCCCTTCTCTAGGGAATCTTCCCTACCCAGAAATCAAACCTAGGTCTCCTTCGTTGGAGGTAAATTCTGCACCATCTGACCCACCCTGGAAGCATCACTGATATTCCTGGTCACTTATTTTTTTAAATAACTATATGGTCTTTCATTATGTCACCTCACCCCCTACTATTGAACATTTAGGTTGCATTGAGCCATGAAATTAAAAGACGCTTGCTCCTTGGAAGAAAAGCTATGACCAAGCTAGACAGCGTATTAAAAAGCAGACATCACTTTGCCAACAAAGACCCCGTCTAGTCAAAGCTGTGGTTTTTCCGGTAGTCATGTATAGATGTGAGAGAGTTGGACCATAAAGAAAGCTGAGCACCAAAGAATTGATGCTTTTGAACTGTGGTGTTGGAGAAGACTGTTGAGAGTCTCTTGGACTGCAAGGAGATCCAACCAGTCCATCCTAAAGGAAATGAGGCCTGAATATTCATTGGAAGGGCTGATGCTGAAGCTGAAACTCCCAATAGTTTGGCCACCTGATGCAAACAAAGAACTGACTCATTTGAAAAGACCCTGATGCTGGGAAGAACTGAAGGTGGGAGGAGAAGGGGACAACAGAGAATGAGATAATTGGATAGCATCACCGACTCAATGGACATGAGTTGAGAAAGCTCCAGGAGTCGTTGATGGACTGGGAAGCCTGGTGTGCTACAGTTCATTGGGTCGCAAAAAGAGTCATATATGACTGAGCAACTGAACTGAACTGAGCACGTTTACTTGATTCTGAGTAATTGTTGGTTGTAAGATTTGCTATTAATTCAAAAGCTTTTTGGAAAAATTATACTTTAAACTTGTATATGACATAGAAGATTCATCCTAGTTTCAGAAACATTTAAAAGCAAAAATGTGAGTCTTGTATGTATAGTCACTCAGTCATGTCCAAGTCTTTGCTGCCTTTTGGACCATAGCCTGCCAGGCTCCTTTGTCCATGGGATTCACCAGGCAAGAATATTGGAGTGGGTTTCCATTGCTTTCTCTAGGGTATCTTCCCAACCCAGGAATTAAACCCTCATCTCCTGTGATTCCTGCATTATAGGCAGATTCTTTATCCACTGAGCCATTGGGGAAGCCCCAAGTGTGAGTGACTGACTCACTCAAAACATGAGTCTTAGAATAAAGGAAACTCAGAATTCATTATTGCATGTATGCTGTGGTGAACATCTAAACCTAAATATTAGACTGTGTCTCTGATTACATTTATTTAGGGTGTATTTATAGAAGGAAAAGGTGATGTAGTTGACTCTGCAGATAAAATGGCTTACAGACATGACATCGACCCTTGAAGCATTTATAGCAGAGAGGATTGTATAGAAAATAGAATTATTATAAAACACTGTGATAAATGCTATAATTGGAGAGTATGAGAGGAATAGCTAATTTAAACTTGGAGGAATTATAGAACACTTTCTATGTAGCATCTAAAGCTGTTTGAGAGATGAATAGAAGTTGGAAGAAAATTCATCTTCCAAGGCTCAAAGGTGAGAGATCTTACCCCACTGGGATCAGTGAGGTATTTGAAGACAACTGGAGTTTTAAGGTAGAGAGAAGGATCAGCAGAAAGTTTAAATAAGCTAAGAATGGAATTACAGCCATTGGATTGGCAGTTAGGGCTATAAATGGCTTCATCAAGAGCATTTTCAGCGAAAGAAGCTGATTTGAGATGAACAAAAGATCCAAAGATAATTAAGCAGAGGCCTTTACATGTAAACTTTTCTTAAGAATGTTCACATGAAAGAGCAAAGAAACAGATTGAAATGTAGTGTCAGAGAGACCAGCTTACTTGTAATATGAAGGGCAGTACTCTCAGAGAAAAAATATTGAAGATATGGCACACGAGATTTCTAATAGAGAAGATTGGAGTAGGCACGAGAGGACTGGTCAGGGATCCTGGTGGAAGAAAGTTTCGAGCTGTGGCCAATATGTATTACACTTCGGGATTAGAAGAAAGATGAGTGGGATCTGGGTCTGTATGTGTGTATCAGTGAGGTAGAGAGCAGCAGGAGGGAGGCAGGGCTGGGTCATCAAGTTGAGTAGAGGCACTTGAGGATAAAGGGAAAGGTTTGGTAACAGTCTTGAAGAGAAATGGGGGAACTTGATAAAGGGCAGCAGGTTCAGTGATTCTTGGTAGCCATGAGGGAAATCAAGAACTAATCTATTAATACATAGATATGATAAAGGAAAGTGCTAGGGTGGTCTCTCTCCAGGCTTGGGGCTGTTGGGCAGGTAGGTGAAAGGAGAGGATCATTACAGACACTGTACATTTTTAAACCTCAGTTTGAAAGAAGCATTGATTGTGGTGAGGGTTGCACCTCTCTATGAATATGCTAAAAACCACTGAATTGGATACTTTAAATGGGTGAATTATATGGTATCTCCTAGAGAAGGAAATGGCAACCCACTTCAGTATTCTTGCTTTGAAAATTCCATCGACAGGGGAGCCTAATGGGCTATAGTCCATGGGGTTGCAAAGAGCTGGCCACAACTGAGCAACTGAGCCAGTATCTGGTATCTAAATTGCATCTCAATAAAGCTGGTATATACTTATTTTAAAAGAATCTATTGAAAAATATGTATTGCTGGTCTTTAGTTTTCAAACGTACATCCTTTCTATTTTAAAGACAGGTGAGATCACATTTTATTTTTTCATTTGATTGTTTGTTTTAACCTACCCCCTTCTATTCTTTCAGTCGCTGGGTGAGTCGGAGTGCCACTGCACAGCGCAGGAAAGACCGCCTTCGCCAGCATTCCGAGCACGTTGGGCTGGACAACGACTTAAGGGAGGTATGTGGGTTGCCTTCCTAGGATGCCATGATGCAGAAACTGTAAACGAGGCTTACTTAGTCCAACAGGTATCATTGTGTAGATTCTCTTGCATTCTAAAAAAAAAATAATTGTTTAATTTATATTTTAAAATAGTAGTTCTTTTATACTGACTGACATAGCTGAAACACCTTCTTTTTTCCATTTTGTAATTTTAATACATCTAAAATAAGGCTGTAAAACAAGTCTCCCTGTGGACCACATCAAGTAAAGGCTGAGCTTAGGATAAAGTTTTGGTCAGTATATCTCCTGCAGGGGAAAAAAGGTATAAGAAGCATAGACTTTCTAAGTTTCAAGCATAATTTAAACTTGGTAAATATATTTGCCTGTGATTTGTCCTTGGCTTGTTGACACCATTTTTAGGAGTGTTTTAAAATTACTTTAAATTAATATCCTTATGCTTTATTTGTACTATTTAAAAATAAAACAGTAATTATACATTTGAATAATGATAAGTAATTTTTAATTTTTTTCTTGGGATCAAAAAAATGTAGTCAATTATCTGTTAACTCTTTTCTAAACTCAAATGGGTAAAAACAAAAGCAGAAAGCATCATTCTGAATATATGTATTGCTTTTTGTTGATTTGTTCATACATACATGGTTTTAAACATTTTCTTAAGAACCAAAGCATACCCTGTCTACTGCTTTTCTTTGTGCTACTGTATTTCTCTCCCTTCCCTTCTGCTGTGACTTTATCATATGCATGTTTGTTTTGCTTGTCTTTCTCCCATCCTTTTCTTTTTTGCTTTTCTGTCATTTGCACTTCTCCATCCTCATAGCCTTCCGAACTTATGGTCTGTCAGAACTCCATGGCATTCTGGGAGTGGGATCAGGGTCCACCTCCTCCTGCACGACTTCCTAAAAAATCCTTCTCTGAGTGCTGCCTGGTATGTTCTCTGCCCGAAAGTCCTTTGCAGATGTTCCTGAATCTTGTCTGTGGTGTTCCTCGAATCATCCACGTGAATGAGTGCACATAGCTCTAGAGGCTTCACCTCACCTTGTGACGTGAAATCTTAGCTCTCCACTTCCTTCTGTAACTTATACCTCTTAATGATGGTGTGTGCACTAACAAGAATATTCTCTACATTTGGCAGAGAAAAGTGATTATTTGAATCCCAAATCAGTGGTATTTTTGAGGAAGAAGAAGGGGACTAGATTTAGCACATTGTTTTTCTTCCAAAAAGGGGAAATATATTAAGTATTCAAATTTTCTTTTACTTAAGCATTTTGCAGAAGTGATTCATTTTCAAAAAACTTTTCTTTTGCTGAGTTTATCTCTGCAGTGTTTTATTTTACCCTTCCTTGTTCCTGGTCTGTATTTTATATGGTCAGAAAATCAGATCACCAATATAGAATCCTGGTGCTAAGAGAAACAGGTGAGGCTTCTCTGTCTGTGGACTTTTTCAGGCAAGAATACTGGATTGGGTAGCCATTCCTTTCTCCAGAGGATCTTCCCAACTCAGGGTTCTAACCTGGGTCTCTCGCATTGCAGGCAGTCTTTATCATCTGAGCCACCAGGGAGGCAAGTCCGAAAGGCTTGGTCTAAAGTCAGATGGACACACAGGCAGGGCTAGGCCCACAGGCCAGGCTTCCTGACTCCAAGCCGGTACTCTTCCCAGGAACCCTGAACCCCGAACATTACTCACCTGAGGGCCGGAGTTACTTAGGACTTTTGGTTGTATTTTATCCCAATATGACATAGTAAGATAAATTTACTTAATTTTGCGTTGGTCTGCTCTTCACATGTTCCACATTGGTTAGAGAGACAGAGTATTTATTAGACAAAATACTGTACTGAAAAGCAATTATTTCAGTGTTTGTTGAATAACAGGATGTTTTTATAGGTAGTTCCTACTATTTGGGGCTTCCCTGATAGCTCAGTTGGTAAAGAATCTGCCTATAATGCAGGAGACTCCAGTTCGATTCCTGGGTCAGGAAGATCCACTGGAGAAGGGATAGGCTACCCACTCCAGTATTCTGGCCTGGTGAATTCCATGGACTATTAAGTCACATAAGAGTCACATAAGGGTCACAAAGAGTTGGACACGACTGAGCAACTTTCACTTTATTCACTCACTTTCCTACTATTTTTGGCTTAGACAGAAATGAAGAAGAGCATAGTAGAAATCTCAGAAGAAACCTGGGGTGACTTCCCTCTGTAGGAAAATGAACTCTATTATGAAACCACTCCCTATGAAAGATTTCTTGCTTCTCACTTTTTTATCTTAAAATATACCTTTTCCTCCAGTTACCCCAAAGAAAGCACGTCTTTATTGTCAGTTGCTAATTGTAAGGGCACTGCCTTGTTTTTGCAGTATGTAGAGGCAGCCTCACTTCTTGCTATGAGAAGGGGTCTTTAGCCACCCCTGTATTCATTCTGCACATGTCCATGGAATGTGGCTTGTTTTGTGGCTTCAACAAAGATGCTCAGAAGGAGAGTTTGCATGTGGCCCCATGGAATTCACTGTTTAATACTCTATCTGCCTCGTATGTGCTGGCTGATCAGTGAATATGGCCATTCAAAGGACAGTCCCATTCTAGCTTGCTGTCACTTATATTTTAAAATAGAACCTAAACTTTAAGCAGTACTTAATTTTTAATCCAATTATTGACTTTTAAAAATCTATTCATAAATTTCAGAGAAAAGGAAAAACGCCTGAGGCTTCTTCCTATCCTCTTGCTTTATCATGTACCTCACTTCTTTCATTGTAGCTAGTGTATTTCGTCCTAAGCCAAGTGTGATACTTCACTCTTCTTGAGAATTGGGTCTTGTAGTGGTTCTCTCTGCATTTGCACAGTCCAAAAGATGGAGGAATTGAGGCCTGGGGAGAAACAGAACCCTTTTAACATTAACAGTTAACATTTGTTTTTACCAACTATTTATCTCTAAGTTGTAATGTTCCAAATAACATTAGTACAACCTGAAATGATAGGAAATGCAAGTAATTATAGTCTCACATATGATCCATGCCTTATATCTCTGGCTTATTTTTCTGAAATTCTTCATTTCTTGCTTTTATTTATACTAACCTTCAGGATGTTTCACACAACTCTGTTACACTTAATTTCCCTGGTGGAGATTATTGCCTCTCATTGTCAATTTTCTCTCTTCCTTTTACCCTCTAAAAAGGATTTGAAGCAGGAAGAAATATACAGAACTAACTGTGTGCAGAGTCCATTTAATTTTTAAGTCCATCCTTAAAATAAGTACACTGGAAAAGAGATTATTTTGTAAATGCTGCCTTTTGTCAGAAGGGTCAGGAAGTAGAAGGTAAATGGCTTTGTTGAATCCCTAATTGGTGAGACTTTTAACAATTGTACTAAATTTGGCAGGTTTATTTTTCTTCCAAAGGGGAAATATGTTAAATGTGCAAAAACCCTCTATTTAAAGAATGCAAAAGATTTTACACACATTTTTCTTAAAATATCAAATCTCCCCTTAAGATAGTAAAGATAGATTTCACATATGTGTCTGTGGGAGGATGTGCTGGCTTGCAGTCTTTCTCACTCCAATAAACTGCTGGTTTTACTGTATAATTAGAGCAATTATTCTCTAAATACAGACCTAAGACACTTAGACTTCTTGGGGATTCTGCCCTGCGGTCCTGACACCAACATAAGGTATCTGGATGAGCTTTCGCAGGTGCCACAGAAAGAAGAGAGATAACAGCTGTCCTGAACTAATTACATGTAATGCTTCTCTTACTAGAAATTCACTAACCAAAGTTCAAGAGCAGTGGTCTGAGTTTCTGTGGTTCTCTCTGAGCTGTCGATGTCTCCTAAAATAATATGATATTTCTGATTTCTTTTGATCATGGAACAAGGCAATGTAGGGATGTCACAAAGTGTCTTGGAAATAAGAGGTCACCTCCTGCATTGGGAGTACATGATGCTTTTCAGAGTGGTCTTATAGCCTTTGTTATGAGGCAGGTGGGCTTGTTTTATGCCCATTTTATGAATAAGCATATATGCCTGAGGTCATAAAATTCATTGCAGCCATTTTCCAGAGCTGACTTAATTTACTGTTGTGACTTGATTAGAACAAAGGACAGCACTGCCGGAGAGGCTGGAAGCGCCTCATGGCTCTTGATCTGTGGGGAAATGGGTGGAGGAAACCAATGATATGAGAATCACTGGGTTCCTAGAAAACTTTGGGTTTGATATTCATTCAGACACCCCAATTTTTCCATCCCAGCCATGATCCCAACTAATCACACACTGGGTATTCCCAATAAAAAGACTGAATGAGTTTTTATTTGCTGTGGCTTCTGTCACTCTGACTTTCATGGGACTAACAGTAGAGGGAATGTGACTACCTTCTGCCTTTCAGTGTACTAAACCTTGATCTGCTATTGCACATATATACACATACGGCCTTTTTTTGCATTTTGTTCCTGCACTTATTTTTAAGGTTAGGTAGGTTACAAGAATATCTGATGTTTATGCATTAAAAATACTCTTTAATTTTTAGAAATACATGCAAGAGGCACGAAGTTTAGGAAAAAACCTGAGGCAACCCAAATTGTCAGACCTCTCTCCTGCAGTGATTGCACAAACCAACTGGAAATTTGTAGAAGGCTTATTAAAAGAATGTAGAATGAAGGTACGTATTACTCACGGGTGCAGGACAGTGCACATTCATGTTCACTCCGTGTGTGACGCTAAAGTGAGCTGAGCCAACTCCCACTTGAGTCTTTAGCTTCATTAGAAAGACACTTAATTTTGGGGCATAAACCTCGTGTGCTCTTTACTGAAGTCATGAACCTCTGTGGGTTCCGTCACCCACAAAATCAGTGACATGGAAGCCCTGCACAGTTTTTCTCACCTTTCAGCTATTGCTGTCTGCCTCTCCAACATGGACAGATATTAAGCCAATCAGAAGTTCTGTCAGGGATGTTGTCAATTTATGTGAAAGGCAGCACATATTTTGTATGTGTTTGTATGTATCTCTATGTGAACCTGTGTAGAGCCTCATCTGTGCCCACCTGTATGTGCATATACCCATAAGGAAGAAGATCTTAGCTATGTTGTAGGTTTGTGTGTTATACGTGAGTCTCCTCTCAGATATCTGTGTTTATCAGAGGTAGCACTGCCAGTTGACAAAACTAGAACATCATTTTAGCCAATTTCATTTGTTTGACAGTCATTTCTTGAGGCCCTTCTCTGTGTTCAGTAAATGCACTATGTCAGCATCAGCTTGCAATGCTGAATCACACAGACATGGTCCTTGCCTAAAGTAACTAGGTACTCTCTCACTTACATTTTATGAAGACAGTTAAGTCTGCTGTAAGTTACTGCATTTGAAACTGATTTCCATTTCCTTTCCATTCATTGCAAAGAAGAGATGAAAGGGAAAATGAAGAAGGAAAAAAGACGTCTGCTTCACTTACAAATTAGAGTTCTGAAAAAATTTAGAACTGCTTGTTTGTATTGTGATTTTTGCTTAAGTGCAATCAAAACTAAGTCTGAATATCTTTAGTGTGCTAAGATGGAGCATGAGTGGTGGTGGCAGGATGGAGTTTCAGATTCTATGATATATAGTAGATCTGGTGTAATTGCCCAATGTTATTCAAGTTAGTAATCTGAAAATTGTTGTACATAAGCATTTTCACGAGGATACTTTAAAATAGCATCAGAATCTCTCTTTAGTGGCTCTCTATTTCTCTGACAGAATACTTATACATGATATTATTCATTAGTTGACCACAGAGATGAAGACACTTTCCCCAAGGTGATTCAAAATCTGCAGTTAGAAATATAGTGAAGAGAACCCAGGTCTCATTCAGGAATTGACTTGATGGCTTTTGGCCTCATTGCTGGAATAACACTTGAGACCACATTTGATATTTTCAGACAAAACGCATGTTGGTGGAGAAGATGGGACATGAAGCAGTGGAACTGGGCCATGGGGAAGCAAACATAACTGGCTTGGAGGAGAACACCCTGATTGCCAGCCTCTGTGACCTGTTGGAAAGGATATGGAGCCACGGCTTGCAGGTCAAGCAGGTAACAGGTTCAAGAGGCCCTGCTGACAAGACCAGTTAGAAGTCCTGTTAAGAAAAGTAACTTTTTGTTACCATAAAAATGAAAGGATAAGTCCCTTTGTCACAGAATAATGAGAAACTTACCACAGACATTTTAGTTCCAGAAAAAGAAAATACAACTCATGATTAGCAAGCAGTTTGGGGCTCCTTTCCTGGTAAACAGGAAAAGATAAAAGAACACATTCACTGCAGGGACTGTATTCACTGTAGATTCTATTAAGTACCTACTTTCATTACTGTCTAAGAAAAAAATCTAAATATTAGCCAGAATTAACAGTTCTTTGCCATTTTAAGTTGGCTGGTAATTCAGGGTGGAAAAATTAAATGCTTTCTTTGCTTTTGTCCCTTTTATCTCCCTTTCTGTTTTTTTGGTTTTATTCCCCTGCTGTGTGCATCTTTCTTTCCTCCTCATCTTTTCTGTTTCTCCTCCTACCCCACTTTTCTTCCCTCATTGCTCCTGCATACATCCAAACATGTTTTGCATACACAAATACATTCTATGCTGCTAGACCCTTTAATTCCACGCTTACTAATATGGCCAGTGTAGACAGCCCTAGTTACATACAGTGAAGTAACAACCCAGCTAAAGTTGGGAATTTCCATGCCTGCACTTCTGGCCTTTGCTTAGCTGCCCTTCCCCAGGCTGCTGCCAGCCCTGTCAGTGAAGCAAAGGATGACCCTCACTACACATGGAGTGGGATGCTCAGGATGTCACACAGCTAGGAATGGATGAACTTCAGTTTCCCAGCTTCAGAATGGGCATTTCAATGTGAATGGTTTTGATGAGAAGTTATTTTTTAATGAATTGTTTCTTATAAAATGAAAAATTATATATGCCTTGTACTTTCAGGGGAAGTCAGCTTTGTGGTCACATTTAATTCAGTTTCAGGACAGAGAAGAGAAACAAGAGCACCTTGCAGAGTCGCCAGGTGAGGATTCATTGGCTTGGTTGTTTCTACAGCACTGGCAGCAGTGGACCATGTGAAAAATCAGTCCCTATGGCTTTGTCTTCACCTCTCTCTCTCTCAAACTGACACTCACCCCATCTTGCCAATAGTGGGTAGAGTAGGAGGAGGAATATTACTAGCTCTGAGACCTGGGAAAAGTCCCTTGACCTTTTTGATCTTCAGCTTCCTCATCCACAGATTGGGAAAATAATATTAGCCATGCCAAAGCTAGAATGTTGATCAAATCAGATAACATTTGAAAACCTCTAATAAAGTGTAAAAGAATCATATAAGTAGTCGTCCTGCTCTAACCAGTATTAGGGTATTACTGATTTTTTTTCTTGAATAAAAATTTTATCACATTGTTAATAATCTTTCAGGGGAGAAAACATGTATATACTATAATTTCAAAAATCTTCAGAAATCATATTCTTCAATTTATAATGAGACATCTTATGTTACACTGTCATGATTCATTAGCTCTTTAATTATATAAGATTCCTAGATGCTCTACTTATTGTATATTTTTCATAAAAAGGAGCTTGTTTTTCTTTAAGCAAAATGACCATCTATTTCATAAAAAGCAGAAGTGATAGTAGAGAGCTAGTAGAGATAAAATGTTTTATACTGAATCAGCTATTTGGTAACATTTTCTAAAATTATGAGTTACTTTAGACATCGAAAAAATATTTTTAAATGCTTATTTAAAAAAACAAACAAACTCAGACGCCAACCACTAACTTTAGAAATAAAGCACTGCAGAGACTTTGCTGTGGTCCAGTGGCCAGGACTCCATGCCCCGAATACAAGTGGCCTGGGTTCAGTCCCTGCTCAGGGAACTAGATCCCACATGCCACAACTACAGATTCCTCACACAGCAACAAGGATTGATGATCTCGTGTGCTACGCCAAAGGCCCAGCACAGCCAAAAAAATAAAAATTTTTTTAAAAAGAAGGAAAAGAAAGCATTGCAAGTATGATTGAAGCACCCTATTTTCATTCCCCTCACTGCCTCTAGAGGGCAATACTACTCTAAAAGTGGTGTTTATTATTGGAAACCTACTTTTTCAATGTATCCAATGAGACAGCTGGGAATAGGAATTGGATACTACATGGCCCTGGACCCCTTCTAAACAGAATGTCAAAGTTCTGATGTCCCATGATGTAACTATATTTATAATGATTGAGATCAAGTTTAAAAGCATTCTCTAGTGTCTATTTGTCCCCTTTCCAATTGAAAAAGTAGAAATGCATTAGCGTATTTGAAATTATCTCTAATATTTACCCAAGTTCATAGAAAATTGAGCAGTTCAGACATAAGACCATATTCAAGGTAGTTTACCCTAATTAGAATAAATCCCTAGGAAGAAATAACCATTTGTAGGATGAAATGTTGTAAAACCGAGCTTTGTTAGGCAGGGAGGGAGGTATTTGACTTCTACTAAAAAGGCATGTGAGAATGTCCGTCTGTTAGAGTGAGCAGCTACCAGGCAACACCAGGAAGTTTCATGGCTTTTAATAACCAAATCATGGGTGGTTGAGCTAGAGACCAGAGACTCAGCCATTTGCAGGGCGCTTCAGGCAGTCAGTAATGACACTAGTAAAACTCAAGTCAGGGCTCAGAAATACGGAATGTGTCAAAGCCCCATGCAGTCATTGTGCTGCACTGCCAAGTGTCAGTGAAGGGCTGGTGATCTAAGAATAAACATAAGCTAAATATTATACTGATCCTAAGTAGGATTAATGTAAGCTGTGTAGCTTTTGAAATCAAATTTACTGTCTGTTTGGAGGGGTGGATTTGATAAATATTGGTCTAACACTTGTGATGATTCAGCCTATGAAGTTAGGACTTAAAAATATGGCAGTGTGAAATGTATATAAAAACATCAGTTTAAAAATAAAATTCATTATTGAGAAACAGTGTGTTCTAGTTATACAGAAATTAGCAGTTCCCTGACTTTAATGATTTTAAATCTGGTATTTTATTTTTTTCCCAAAAAATAGTTTGTTTGCCAACTACTTAGCTTCCTATGGCAGTAAACAGTCTGCGTCTTCATATTATGCAAAGATCCTCCAAGTCCTTAAGAGATTCACGGTGGATTTGAACACAACTCTTACTAGCACTGAGCCAGGAAGCAGCCCTAAACAGGAATCAGACATTTTAAGGATTGTAGAAGAATGGAAAAAGACTGTCTTAGCAAGAGGACCACAGCAGGGTAGACAGTCTTAAAATTTTTTGATAGATTTTATTTTTAGATCTGTTTTAGGTTCATGGCAATATTGAGCAGATTGTTCAGAGATTTCCCCTAAACCCGCTGGTCCCGCACGTGTATAACCTCCCTCATTATCCTTCTTCTCCACCAGAGTAGTACCTTTCTTACAGTTGCTGAACCTTCGTTGACACATCAGCACCCTAAGCCCATAGTTTATTTACATTAGGATTCACTCTTGATGTGTCGTACATACTATAGGTTTAGACAGATACGTGTTAATGATATGGATCCACCATTATAGTGTAATATAGCGTAGCTTCACTGTCCTAATAATCATGTGTTCCACCTATTCATCAATCCCTCTCCTCTAACCCCTGGCAACCACTGATCTTTTTAATTGTCTCCATATCTTGCCTTACCTAGAATGTCATATACTTGACATGTGGTATGAGGCCTTTACAGATTGGCTTCTTTCACTTACTAATATGCACGTAAGTTCCCTCCATGTCTTTTAAAACTGTCTTAAATTTGACCTCATCAAATTTTGACCAAGTCACTGTACCTAGTATTAGAAGTCCTATTTTAGAGAGAGGATCTCAGAATGCAGTTGATTCTAGAAAGAGGACCATTCTTGATATATCACCCAAAAGTTTCTACCTTTAAAAATGTGGACCAGCTTAGACATGGGTGTTGTCTCCAAACCTTGCATCCTCAGAAAAGTTTCAACTAAACTTTAAATGCACTTTTAAAACAGTTGAGAAGGAGTGGGGTAGAATGCAGAAGGGAATAGAAATGGTAGTTTAAATGGTTATTCTAGATCTGGCCAAGAATTTAGAGTCACTCTTTAAAAGTCTTAATCTTCATCAAAAGTTTCTTTAATTACTTACCTGCCCATAGGTTTATTATGACTCTATAAAACAATACTTGCAGTCTCTGTGCTCTGTGTACTTGCTGTCTATGCGGTAGCATTCATGCAGGCAGAATTCAAAGGACATTTCTGTGGCTGAGTATTAAACCAGTGTTTGTATTGAAGGAGCCTATTGCATTTGAGTATAGTGAATTAAGAAATGCTAAGAAGTTCCCTGTTGAACTAGTGGTTAGGATTCCAGACTTTCACTGCTGTGACCCAGGTTCAATCCCTGGTGGGAACTGAGATCCTGCAAGCTGCACGGTGTAGCCAAAAAAAAGAAGAAGAAGAAATACTAATAGAAATATACATTTGAATAGTTTATAAATTTTTCTTCTGTCTAGAAGAGACTTCATGGAAACTTTCTTAGATTTTAGATCTCTAGATTAAAACTATGGCCTCATTCCTTAACTCCTAATCTGCATTTTTGTTCACAGGCTTCTAAACTTTCCTCCAAAGTCTACTAATAAAATACTGTATTAATTTCCTGCAGTTGCCATTATATAGGACCACAAACAGGCTTAAACAACAGACATTTATTGTAGAAGTACTGACATTTATTGTAGAAGTACTGGGGGGTTAGGACTTCAGCATCTTTTTGTTGACAGCTAATGCACTGTTATCATCATTTTATGCCATTAGCAGATTTTTCATAAATCTCTGTCTCCAGCCCTAGACATCCATAGCCCAGTGGGACCTCAAACGCAACTTATCCTGGAACAAACTCATTATCTTAGCACCTCTCCCTCCTGTCCCAATCATATTTTCTTCCTTCTTCTCAATGTCACTTAGTGACATCATAACACTTTTCTCAGTCAAACAAGCCAGAAAATCATCCTTAATGTAACAGTCCACTGGGCATGACAGCAGAATACTCTACCCCTTTTAATTAATGGAATTTGGGGGACAGGTTTCTTAACCTCTTTGAGCCTCAGTTTTTTCATTTGCAAAATCAAGATTAAATAAAGGAAAGTTATGATTATGGAATAGTATATGGTAAACAGTTTATCTTCATACTTAATATTGTTTTGACTCTTGAGTCTTGCTTACCCTTAATCTAGTTATTTAATTCCACTGCATATTTCTCCTCTTTGTTTTCACTGGCTACCACTGTCTTAGTTCATCTACAAGCTGGCCTCTGGAACAACTTCTAGCTCATCTCCCTTGTAAGCATTTGTACCATTACACTGGGCTCCCCTGGCTCAGATGGTAAAGAATATGCCTACAGTGCAGGAGACCCAGGTTTGATTCCTCAGTTAGGAAGATCCCCTGGAGAAGGAAATGGCTACCCACTCTAGTATTCTTGCCTGGAGAATCTCATGGGCAGAGGAGCCTGGCGGGCCCCAGTCCATGGGGTCGCAAAGAGTCAGAGGTGACTGAGGGATTAAGTGCACACACACATCATCACACTGTCATCTTACTTAACTGACTAAAAAGCAATAGGGAACTTCCCTGGAGGTTCAGTAATTGAGACTCTGCACTTCCACCGCAGGGGTGCGGGTTCTATCCTTGGTCAGGAAGTAAGATCCCACATGCCATAGCATGTGGCCAAAAAAAAAAGGACTGAGAAGCATATCATTTTTTTTCAAAATGTCTTTCTCCCCCCTAGGGTTTCTGTATGTTTCTAACTTGTTATTTAAGGTTCTGCCATCTGGCCCTAAATAATCTTATCTTCCTCAATGAGTATTTGCTTAGCATTTTGAGGGGCCCTCTGGATATTCTAAGAATAGGATATGACCAAGCCTCAAGAGGCATATAATTTAATAATAAGAGTAACAGAAGTGTTAAATTATGGTTGGTCTGTGATAGAGGTTCAGTATTACAAGTCCCATAAGAGAAAGGGAATAACTTACCTAACAGTGTGTCTAGGGGAGAAAGTATATTCAGGAATGATTTCACACAGAGGCAAAATTAAAGCTAAATTTCTTTTTTTTTCTTTTGAGAATTTACTTTGTGGCAGGCACTATCATAAGTGTTATACATCTGTTTGAATAAGGTAGGTATTGTCACTGTCCCCAATTTACAAGTGAGGAAACAGACTATAGAGGGGTTAAATGACCCACCCGAGGTCAGTGAGCTACTAGTTTCTCTGTAGGGTTTGAGAAAACCATCTTCTTAACCATTATGCTGTTCTGCTCTCAATCTGAGGTGATAAACAGGCCATAAACAAGGAGAAAAATACAGAAACACTGTAAAAGCAAAAGCCTTAAACAAATTGCATGAAGACATGAAAAAGTATATTGTGTGTTTAAGGATCATGGTACTGATAACATTTTTGCAAAGCAGGAATAGAGATGCAGACGTAGAAAATGGACTTGTGGACGCAGTGGGGGAAGAGGAAGGTGGTATTGACATACTTGCACTACCATGTATAAAACAGATAGCTAGTGGGAGGTTGCTGTATAGCCTGGTGCTCTGTGATGACCTAGAGGGATGGGGATGCAGGAATGGGAGGCAGGCTGAAGAGGGAGAGGATATATGTATACTTATGGCTGATTCACATCCTTATACAGCAGAAACCAATACAACATTGTAAAGCAATTACCTCTAATTAAAAATAATTTAAAAAAAAAAAGGAAGATTGATCAGTGAAGGGTGGCTTAGAAAGAGAATTCCAAAATAGGATTCCTGGAACATGCTTAGACCTGTGAATGTTCTTTTTGTGGATACTGCTACTTTTTTAAATGTCAGGCTCCTCTGTTATTTAGTATCTCACCTGTTCTTTGCCCCCTGAGGCATGATTCCTTCTACTGTCCTGTCTTCCTCTGGTCAGGTTGCCAGATGATGGTAACTCAGCCCCTTTCTCCTGCCTCATAGTCTTTTTCTTTTTCTCTTCTCAACCCATTTCTTACCACATGTGTGCCCATCTTACATGCTGTCTAATCATCTGGGGTGTAGAGGCATTCTCTGAAGCATTTCACTTTCTCTCCAATAAGAGGGATGTGCTTTCATTAATTAACACACTTAAGTGGTAATAGTCTCAAACAGGAAGACAAACAGCATATTGCCTGCAAATCTCTGAAACAGTGACCTACCTCAGTGTCTGTTACCTCTTGGGTATTGAGATCAACCAATATTTTCAGTGACCCATTGAAAACTCCCTCCCCAGCCTGCCAAGACAGATGCCCTATTTATTACCTACTTGGTAGGGAAAGCCCTCAAAAGAACTGCCTTTAGGTTGGTCTGGCTACATTCTTTTTGTCCTGGCAACTCCATCAATGTTCATTTATGTTATACCTGCCAAGTATGAGTTGAGCTTCTTGCATCAAGTGCCAAAAACTTGCAGATCCTTATCCACCAAAATGTTCCCTGTCTTCTTTCAGTGCCAGCTTCATATAAACTTATGTGTTCCAATATTGTATCCTAGCCCCCGAAAGTAGAATGGGTCTAGAAACTGAGAAAATGCAAGTTTAATGTACAGTGAAAACCTGCATCCTTAATTCTCATTTTATGATGTATTTGCCAAGTGTGATGTTGCAATTTAGTTTTCATTTACAGATGAGGAAATGGAAATAAAGGGCACTAAACTCCACGGAATCTCACTTAAAGTGAGATTGAGCACTCCAGCAATATTGTTATTGTTTAGTCCCTAAGTCATATCTGACTCTTTGTGACCCCATGGCCTGCAGCCCACCAGGCTCCTCTGTCCATGGGATTCCCCAGGCAAGAATACTGGAGTGGGCTGCCATTTCTTCTTCCAGGGGATCTTCCTGACCCAGGGAAGATTCTGAGTCTCCCACATTGGCATCACTGAGCCACCATGGAAGCCCAACTACAATATATTAGCCAATAATTGATTGTTTAGCCATTGTTATATAAAAGAATAATCTTTCCTTCTTACATAAATGTTAGCTCTTCAGGCTTCATAAGAGAATGACTCATAGACATTATACTTCTAACTGTCCATTTAGATTACTCACTTTGTATGATAAACATACTGGTATTTGGATTCTGAACTTGAAGTAGAAACTTATAAGACTAAAGAATCCAAACTCTTCTAAGTTTTTCTTTTTAAACATTTTTTCAAAAGGGAAATTTTATGATTGTAGCTAACGAGACCAGAGATGATTCACGTACTTAGTAGGTTAATTTATAGACACTGCTTTTCTATAATTATTCAGAGCTATTAGAATGATAACTTTAGAAACTGACTGGCCCTTCTGGCCAAAATGTACACACATTATCTTATTTGCTATGTGGTTCTTATGATTCATTTAAAATTTTCAGATAAAGCCCCATATTAACTAGGAAGAAAATAGCTAGTTTACTGTATTAATAAAGTAGGAATATTTGGGTAAACAAATTTGAGCTTTTCTGTTATCTTTAAAATTTGTTTATATCAAAGTAGCTTCAAAGTATTTATTTGTGGAATGTGAACCATGTAGATTTTTTTAAAGTCTCTACTGTTGTTTTTCTAATACTTTGCTGATATTTTTCTACATAGTTGCCCTTGGACCAGAAAGAAGAAAATCTGACTCAGGAGTTATGTTGCCAACCCTCAGGGTCTCTCTTATCCAAGACATGAGGTATTTGTTATATGTGCTAGCATATGGTGATAACTTTTGAAATATTCATGGTTTTCATATAAATTGCTCAAATAACTGTGACTATGGATCTTTTGTCTATATATTCTGAAGAAAACATTTTTTATAATCTCATTTATTTTAATTTTGTACTGTTGTGATTTTCCTGACATTAAAACCAAAGGCAAAATGCAAATGAGAAGAGTTTTTCAAATATCCCTTAATTATTTTACAATTTATTTTGTTCTGTTTTTTTCTGTTTTAGTATCCTTAAATTCTTACTATCCCCAGATACAAACCAAACCAAAAAATCTGCAAATAGTAGCAAGTTGTTTAACAGAAAAATCTCTGTCAGGTAGATTTCCTTTAAAGCAAATACAAATCTGAAAATTATCACATGCAGTTACTGGTTTTAAAAAATCATTAGACAGCATCAACATACCTAAAATAGATTTATTGAATGAGGAAGACTGAAGTTTTTTCTTTTAAATATTTTGGGTCTTTTTTAGTTAACTTTTAAAATATATGGGTTTAATGTTACAACATTTAATTATTGATGTTTATTTGATTTGTCAAAAGCTTACAACTGAAAAGCAGAAGTTTTATGAGTAGCATCATAATACAGTAGTGGCGCATCCTGACTTCACACAAGCTATGTGATCCCAGGCACTTCTTGTAACTTCTCTTTGTCTCAGTTTTTCTTTCTCTCGTTGTTGTTCAGTTGCCAAGTTGTGTCCAACTCTTTGTGACCCCATAGATTGCAGCACGCCAGGCTTCCCCCTGTCCCTCATCATCTCCTGGAGTTTGCCCATGTTCTTTCTCTCAAATAAAGACAAAAACAGTTGTCTAGCTCATGAGACTTAAATATGCCCATTATACTAAAAAGTTTCAAGAAGTTCTTGGCTCATCCTAAGAGTTCAGTAAATATTAGATTTTGTTTTCTGAATCTATTTCCATATTTATATCTTAAATGCTCTTATTGCTTGACAGAGGAAATGTAGTTGTCCTCATGTGGCTTATGATTCCTTTTGAGGTCAGCAAGAGATGAATAGTTCTAACTATGAGGGGAATGCACTCCCGCTCTCTTAATAGAAACATAAAACCACATGTGTAATGCGTTGATTTCACAGTAGCCATCATTTTTTTTTTCCCCCAGCCCCCCGCCCCCCCAGTAGCCATCATTTTAAGGTGATGATTGTTGAGAGCTTTGCGGCAGTGACCTCAAGGACCAAACTTCTGAAACCCAATTAGGAGATGATCATGTTACATAAGGCTACCCTACTCCTTCCAGTTTCCTGCATATTTACTGTTATCTCCTTTATGTTGTTGGTTTTGTGTGGGGAGGGGTGTCCAGCAATGATAAACTCCCTTCATTTGATAAAAGGAGTCTAGCCTACTGATTAAGATCTCAGACTGTGGAACCAGCCCACAAGGGTTGCTGTTTTAACTCTGCCACTTACTAGGCTTTGTGGCCAAGGGCAGTTGCTCATATTCCCAGTTTCCTCACCTATTAAATAATAGTGTTTCTCTTAAAATTTTTGGTATAAATATTCAATGAGTTAATAAATGTAAAGCACTCAAAATTGTCCTGGAAATAAATGTGTGTCTGTGCCCTCATGCATACATATACATCTATATTTATTTCTGTTTCTATATTTATTTATATGTGTGTATATGTATTTTTATACACACAGTTGTTAAGACCATAAATTCATAATGATACCTCTGATTCCAGTTCTGTACCACAGGGATCATTCTAGCCTTCTCCCTTACTTGTAATTTTTTTCTCAAACCGTAAGAAACCTGGGTCTCATTATCTGCAATATATTCACTTATTTGTGCAACCTATAAGGTAGTTTTGAAATTGCTGCCTCACACCCCTGTAAGAAACACTAAGCACAGTGTTTGCACAGCTCAGTTTTGTCATTAGCCTTTTAGTATCCTGTCAAAATACTGTTTTCCAAAATTTAGGTTCTTTTTTTTCTCCACTCCCTTCAGTATGGTCTTATTATTCATTTGTAACAGTGTTAGGCTTATTTGTTACCTTGTATTCCATTTGGGGTTCCCTTCACATCCTAGGGATGTTTGGGGCTTTGCTTAAATGTATATACAGTGAAATTCGCTCTTGGTGTGTAGTCGTATATGTTTTCATAAATACACATTTGTGATGCAGAACAGTTCCATCACCCCCTTGTGCTACTGCTTTTGCATAAGCCCCTCTCCCAGCTTCCTGCTGTTGGCAGTCACTGGTATATTTCCAGGCTCTTTCCATTGAGAGAGCCTAGAAGTAGTAATACCCAGCAATAGTGAGCACAGCTAGTGCCCACAGATTGGTCTCTGGATACCATTCTCCAATGAAAGGAACCACGGCTATCTAGAGAAGTGATTGAGTCCAGGAACTGAGGAAGGGAAGATATGGGACGAACCAAGTGCATCTTTGGTAAGGCCAAAAAGTAAGGGAGTGCCCAGAAAGTATAAGATCATGTAATAAAGACATAGGAGCCATCCTGAAAGAGCTCCAGATGGCCAAAGCTGAAACAATTTGAGCAAAAAAGGCAATTTACAGTAGTAATAAAATAAATTAATAAAATGAATATCCAAGAGCCTTTTCCAATATAAATAGTTAAATAAGTGAATACAGTGGAACAGCTCTTTTTTTACAGATGCACTCCACAATTAATAAATGTAGGAGAAAGAAGTAGAAAAATCAGTGGTTGAAGCATCTAACCTGAAACAAGAATATTTGCATAGTCTCAAAAGTATTTTCCTCAAGAATTTATTAATTACAAAGGAAAAATTATTAAGTTTACAATGGATTTCCCAGGCAAGAATACTGGAGTTGTTTGCCATTTCCTTCTCCAGGGCATCTTCCAGACCCAAGAATTGAACCCTCGTCTCCTGTATTAGCAGGCAGATTCTTCACCACTGAGCCACCAGGGAAGCCCCTTACTCATAATATATTTACTTATATTTCAGTGGATATGCTTATTTCTGTTTCCAAGTTCTTCGCAAGAATTTCATTGTAATCCCTAGTTGCAATCTAGATAGTTCATGTGGACCTTTTTCCTTAAAGAGAAATACCTAAGTAATATGCTAAACTTTGACAGATAAACAAAAAAACTTGTTTTCTAATGATTAGATTACATAGATCTCAGAGTTCACACTCTGTTGGCCTCGTGCCCTGTCAGTACCTCCTGTCTCCCAAATTTCTATCTTGAGGCAAAGACATGGGCAGTTTAGAGACTTTGAGTCCGTGCAGTTGTCAAGAGTATTAGTACCAGATTGCTCAGCAGCTGGCATGAGTCTAGGACAGATGTGTCTACAGGCTATATCCCCTTTAGCTTAATATCTCTGACAGTTCCCCAGGACTTTCATAGATACTAGGTATCATTGTACTGTCAATAATAGAATGCTTTATTTTCCTCCAAAGAGAAAGGCTTGGGATTATAAATAATTATACAGGTTATCTACATATAAAAGAGGAGTATTACCATGCCATTATCATTATTACTAATTTCTTTCCAGAGTAGCTATGCATATATCATCTACACATTCAAACCAACTTTTATTGTTAATGACAAAATGTAATTAATAATGAGGGGTATAGTAGAATATTACGTGATTGAGGAGATTGTTAATACTGTTATCTAAGTATAGATATTCTGAATATGTCAACAAATGAGCAGAATGTCTTAAGTATATCCTAGAAGTACTTGGTTTTCATATAAAGATGGGAATAAATTACTTGACAGTAAACTGGATGGTCCCTTTTATCTTTTTATAAATTATGTTTGCATATGTGCTTGTGAGCATCAGCTTTATTCTCCACTAAAGTTTAAATAAGCATGATTATATATGCATTAGTATACTGTATTTTTGTTTTTCCTTCTGGCTTACTTCACTCTGTATAATAGGCTCCAGTTCCATCCACCTGAGTAGAACTGATTCAAATGAATTTTTTTTAATGGCTGAGAAATATTCCATTGTGTATATGTACCACAGCTTTCTTATCTATTCGTCAGTTGATGGGCATCTAGTTGCTTCCATGTCCTGGCTATTGTAAACAATGCGGCGATGAACATTGGGGTACACGTGTCTCTTTCAATTCTGGTTTCCTCGGTGTGTATGCCCAGCAGTGGGATCGCTGGGTCATATGGCAGTTCTATTTGCAGTTTTTTAAGGAATCTCCACACTGTTCTCCATAGTGGCTGTACTAGTTTGCATTCCCACCAACAGTGTAAGAGGGTTCCCTTTTTCTCCACATCCTCTCCAGCATTTATTGCTTGTAGACTTTTGGATGGCAGCCATTCTGACTGGTGTAAAGTGGTACCTCATTGTGGTTTTGATTTGCATTTCTCTGATAATGAGTGATGTTGAGCATCTTTTCATGTGTTAGAAAGATGGTAACGAGAACCCTGCATGCGAGACAGCAAAAGAAACGCAGATGTATAGAACAGTCTCATGGACTCTGTGGAAGAGGGCAAGGGTGGGATGATATGGGAGAATGGCATTGAAACATGTTAATTACCATATGTGAAATCAATCGCCAGCCCAGGGTTGATGCTTGGAGCTGGTGCACCGAGATGTCCCAGGGGGAGGGAATCGGGAGGGAGGAGGGAGGGGGGTTCTGGAAGGGGAACATATGTATACCCATGGCAGATTCATGTCAATGTATGGCAAAACCAACACAATAAAGAAAATTTTTTTAAAAAATAATAAATAAATAAATAAGCATGATTAATTTTGTTACCCTAGGAAGGAATATTTGAGGAATTTTTATGACTACAGAGTGTGGGCTTAAACTAAAATGGCTAATTCCTTAATTTCTCTAATAAATATTACTGACTTTCACTGGTAATAACAGTGAAATAAGGACCAGTTTTGGATTCGGGAAATGTGGATTCAAACTTAGTTGCTTCTACTCTCAAGAATCATTCAGTTTTAGGCAACAGAAGCCTGTTCAAACTAGCTTCAGGAGAAAGGAGGATATATGGAAGGATTTATGGGAGATATGCAAGGGTATTTTCCAGAATCCAAGCCCAAGAACTGTTGCCAGATTGGAAACTGTTTTGTCCATCTCACTGGCAGTAAATTGTCCCTGCTTTTACCTCCACTTGTGCGGGCTTCTCCTCTCCTCTGCCCCTTGCCCTCCTTTTCAGCTTTACTGTGAACATCTCTCCCAAGCCCTGGCCTTGACACCCGTCTTATTTTAAGCATTCAGCAAAGACTGACTTGGTTTTTCATTGTACTAATTTCCAGTTTGTGAGAGAAAATCTGATTGACTCAACTTAGATCAGGTAGATGCTGCTTATCCATTCAGTTCTAGCTGACGGATAAGGAGCACCAGTCTGGTGGTACCTGGAGTTGTTTCTTCTGGTTCTTCTGGGTCTAGAGAAGGAGAACATCTCCAAAAATGTGAGTACCATGAAGAAATGCTTGGTAGAAAATGGGTGGCATCTATAGAATAATATGTATTACTTCTGTGGTCTTGAGTGGGTCACTTAGTCTCGACAAATCTTTTTTCTCATCTTTGAAGTGAAATAATGATGGTCTCCCTCTCACTAGATATTGTGACAGTCAGGTAAGACAATACATAAAAATTAGAAAGCTTTCTACCAGGGTTGGAAACAAATAAAGTAGATAAGGTATTTAAACCACATACCATGTATACTTTGCTATGAATTAATAGGATCTATTTTAGAAGTAATAACTTGTAGAATATTATGCTGAATGCCATTATAGTTACCTATAATAAAATTATTCCAATTAAAAACAGATTCAAATGGTATAACTATACAGAAAAAATTTTAATAGATTTAAAGTTTAATAACAGCATAAATTGTTTTAAAGCATAAAATTAGATATAGACTTTTACAAAGCAACAGTTTTCTGAACTTCTAGTATACATTAGGCTTTATAGGGAACAAACAGGGATGCACGGCTAGTAAGAAGTATTAGGCTCTTCGTTCTCAGGGAGCTTTTGTCAAAATGAGAAATATGTATACCAGGAAAAAATGATAAAATAGTAGAGAGTGCATGATAAATGCGAATTAGACTATAGAACTCAATAAATTAGATCATTGAAGGTTGTCAAGGTCAAGGAAAGCTTTCTAGAAGAAGCTGGGATTTCAAACATGAATCAAATAAGGAAGCTCGAAGAAAGTAAGTACTTCAGGTAATAAAATACAGAGTCTATGAGTTAACTGCTTGGAGTTGAATTTTTTTAATAGGGAAATATGTTGAGGCCAAGGTTTCAGGGCCTTGAATGCAAGCTTGAGCAATTCAGGTGATATCCTATGAGCTTTTGAAGATTCTACAGGAAAGCAATTAGGAAGCAGTCTTTTAGGCAAAGCAGTTTCCCTAGTGCCAGTAAACAAAGGGCTTGAGAAGAGTCTGGTGGCCTCATCTCTTGACGCCCATGCCTCCTGCCAAAAAAAAAAAAAGAAATAGTGCAAACATTTTTATGATGGAAGTGCTAATAGCCACCCAAAGAAAATAGGTTTCACTTTATGTATTCCAATTCTGTCCATTTTCCTTAACCATACATTGTTTTTCAAATTATTTTTTCCCATTTTGACATACTTGATCTATTATGTCTCCAGATACTTGTTTAAGGCCAGCATAAAACTAATTGCAGTAGATTTTACTATGTTAAAGCAGCAAGAATATTTAGGGAAAGATTATACAACATTAAGTACTTACCAAACTTCATGTAGATTCATTTTGGGTGGTTACACTTTGACAACTTGGTATTCCTGATCCTGTGAGCTCTTATCTGGCACTAAGCTCATGGGGGGACCTTATAAGGACTGTGGAACTTTAAGTGGTAAATACCTGAGCATTTCTCAGTGTTGCTTTTAGTCAGCTGTTTCATTTTATTGGCTGTGCCCACGTGGATTGTCCAGTGCCCACCACTGCTGCCATCACCATAATCAGGGTATAAGTGGGGCTTGCCTGACCCCTGTTTTCTTCATTTGTGACCACGAGTAATGGTCTCAGCCCTTTAAAGATAAATTAAGTCTGTCATAATTTCTGAAAAAAATTCTTGGAGGTGAGGTAAGGTTGGATAACACGAAAATGGCAACAGAATTTTTTTATCTCCTCATTCTGATGTGTTTTACAGCCACTTCTTTAAGCCTCTCGTGTGATGTGATAACACTTTATTTTACATTTTGTTTATCAAGAGTGTTTGGTCAGACGTGAGGGAGTCTGCCCCACACGGGAAGCTGGAGCTGCAAGCCTCCCTTGCCCTGCCCCTGATGGGGGAGTAGCCATGACGAGGCTGCCTAATAGGGCTGGTTTGACCTGAGCAGGTGACCTCAGCAAGGGATGGGGGGGGTGCACTAAAGAAGGCTGGCCTACAACTGGGATCGCGGGGGGCGACCACACTTCAGAAATGAAACCCTCCGCCCAGGGCACGCGAGAAAACCAAACCGCAGGAGGAAGGAGGGAGGGACACCTGTGAACACGTGAGGACTCACAAGGCATCCCAGACACGGAAGGGCAGTACTGGGGACCACAGATGACCCACAGCCAGGAACCCAGCACAGAGAGCATCATGGCAGAGCAGGTGGCTCTGAGCCGGACTCAGGTGTGTAGGATACTGCAGGAAGAGCTATACCAAAGCGATTCTTCCCATCAATCAGGGACAACATATCTTCATATGTACATATCCTCTTCAAGAGGAAGACCTACCCCACCATCTGGTGGCTGTTCTAGGATGACTTCTGCTGAAAGATGCCTTCATTGTGGGCTACACTCACTCCCACTTCACGGTGGCCAGAATCCGCAAGCAGAGCGAGCCATTCATCAAAGCTACCCTAGAGGAGCCCAAGCTGGAGGAGTTCTTTGCCCATAACTCCTACATGGTCAGCCGGTATGATGACGTGGCTTCCTAGGAACGCCTCAACACTGGCATGAACGCCCTCTACCAGGGTCCGCAGACCAATGCCTCTTCTGCCTGGCCTTGCCCCCCAGCAGCTACGAGACTGTCACCAAGAACATCTATGACACCTGCATGAGCCAGACAGAACCATATCATTATGGAGAAGTTCTTTGGGAGGGACCTGCAGATTTCCAACCAGCTGTCCCACCACGCAGCCTCCCTGTTTTGTGAGAACCAGATCTACCTCATCGACCACTACCTGGGCAAGGAAGTGGTCCAGAACCTCATGGTACTGAGGTTTTGTCAACAGGATCTTCAGGCCCCATCTGGAACTGTGACAACATTGCCTGCATGGAGCCTTCAAGGAGCCATTTGGCACTGAGGTTCGGTGGAGCTACTTCAGAGAATTTGGGATCATCTGGGAGGTGATGCATAATCCCCTCTTCCAGATCCTATATCTGATGGCCATGGAAGCCCACCTTCACCAACTCAGATGACATCCGTGATGACAAGGTCAAGATGTTGAAATGTATCTCAAAGGTGCATGTGAGCAATGTGGTCCTGAGCCAATACATGGAGAACCCCACTGAAGAAGATGAGGCCACCAGAGAGTACCCAGAGGACCCCAGGGTGCCCCCTGGGTCCACCACTGACACTTTTGCAGCTTTTTATGTTCTCCATGAGGAATGAGAGGTGAGACATGCTGCCCTTCATACTGTACTGCAGCAGAGCCCTCAGTTAGCACAAGACCAAGGTGTGTCTGCAGTTCCTAAATGTGGCTGGTGATGTCTTCTAGCAGCAATGCAAATGCAACGAACTGGTGATCCGTGTGCAGCCCAAAGAGGCCATGTATGCCAAGATGATGACCAAGAAGCCTGGCACTCTTTTCAACCCTGAGAAGTCAGAGCTGGACCTGTACACATACAAGAACGTGAAGCTCCCTGATGCATATGAGCACACTTCATCCTGGACGTCTTCAGTGGAAGCCACATGCACGTTGTGTGCAGTGACGAGCTCCAGCAGGCCAGGTGCATGCACCACTACTGCACCAGATCAATCGCGAGAATCCCCAGCCCATCCCCAGGCCCCACAGAGGCCGACGAGCTGATGAAGAGAGTGGGCTTCCAGTACATAGGGACCAACAAGTGGGTGAACACCACATGCTCAGCCCTGAGCACCTGGTCCACACCCCAACCCACCTTGGCCTATCTCTCTGTCCTTCCCACTGTCTGATCCCATTTCAGGAGGACTTTGGGACCTCAGCCTCACAATACTGGCTCCGGGCTCTGGCCATGCTGTGCCATGGCTGCCTTGGGCCCAGTTACATTCTACAACCATGAGCGCTGGAGAATCGCACTGTGACCATCCCCAGCCACCAATGAGCCAGCTTCTGTCCACAAAACTAAGCCCCAGTGGAAGGAAGAAGAGTGGCTCTTCATCTGTCCCAGCTCCTTCCAGATGACTAGACTTAGAGGACCATAGGGACGGGCAGTGGTAGGCCTCAGTGGGCCAGGGCTGTCAGCAGGCTCCTCAGAACTCAGGAGGAAGGCCCAGTTGCTTCTGCACCAACCTCAGTGCCATTCGATATTCCTGGTCACCCCTGGAAGGAACTTCCAGGCTGCCCAGCAGCCACCCCCCATGTCTTGGCTTCCTCAAATGTCCCCCTCGAATGTCCTCCCCACTGGAAACCAAGCAGCAGGTGGGATGGCCCACCTCAGTCCCCTGTCATTAAACCAGCAAATAGGAATTAAAAAAAAGTGTTTGATCATATATCAGTGCCCTAGATTGAGAGGCTAAATCTTTACATCCAGGGATTGAGAGAGAAAGAGGGAAGGAGAGAAGTAAGAATGTGTGTATTATAACATGGATGAACCTAGAGGGTATTATGCTAAATGAAGAGAAATCCTGCATGATGTCATTTATATGTAGAATCTAAAGAAAACGAATGAACAAACATAATCAGTCATAGATAGAGAAAACAGGTGGTTGCTAAGAGGGAAGGGGCTTGGGGAGAGGAGAGAAGTAAATGAGGGAGATTGAGGTACTAACTTTCAGTTAAGAAAATAGTCACAGGTATGAAATGTAGTGTGGGGAATATAGACAATAACTGTGTAATTCTATTGTATGGTGACAGATGACAGCTAGACTAATCATAGAGATCTTTTTGAAATGTATAGAAATCAAATTACTGTTGTGTAGCAGTTAACTAACATAGTGTTGTGGGCAATTATACTGCAAAAACAAACAAGTTCATAGAAAAAGAGATCACGTTTTGGATCAGCAAAGGCCAAGGTGGGGTAGAGGGAGATCGTCTGAAGGCAGTCAAAAAGTGTAAACTCTGAGTTTTAAATACTTAGTAGGGATATAATGTGTTGTGCAACATGACAACACTGCTATACAATGTAAATGAAAGTTGTTAAGAGTAAATCGTAAAAATTCTAATCAGAAGGAAAAAAACTGTCTTTAATGTGTCTATAAGAAATGGTAGTTGTTCACTAAACCTATTGTGATCATCATTTCATAATCTATATAAGTCAAATCATTATGTTGTGTACATTATATGTTATGTGTCAATTATATATCAGTAAAACTGGGCAGGGGGAGATGTGTGTGTTTTCAGTCAGTTCAGTTGCTCACTTATGTCCGACTCATTGTGACCCATGAACCGCAGCATGCCAGGCCTCTTTGTCCATCACCAACTCCCAGAGTCCACCCAAACCCATGGTCATCAAGTCGATGATCCCATCCAGCCGTCTCATCCTCTGTCATCCTCTTCTCCTCCTACCCTCAATCTTTCCCATCATCAGGGTCTTTTCCAGTGAGTCAGCTCTTCACTTCAGGTTGTCAAGTATTGGAGTTTCAGCTAAAACATCAGTCCTTCCAATGAACATCCAGGACTGATCTCCTTTAGGATGGACTGGTTGGATCTCCTTGCAGTCCCAGGGACTCTCAAGAGTTTTCTCCAACACCACAGTTCAAATGCATCAATTCTTTGGTGCTCAGCTTTCTTTATAGTCTAACTCTCACATCTCTACATGGCCACTGGAAAAACCATAGGCTTGACTAGATGGACCTTTGTTGGCAAAGTAATGTCTCTGCTTTTTTTTTTGTCTCTGCTTTTTAACATGCTCTCTAGGTTGGTCATAACTTGCCTTCCAAGAAGAAAGCACTTTTAATTTCATGGCTGAAATTGCCATCTGCAGTGATTTTGGAGCCCATAAAAATAGTCAGCCACTGTTTCCCGTGTTTCACCATCTATTTGCCATGAAGTGATGGGACCAGATGCCATGATCTTAGTTTTCTGAATGTTGAGCTTAAGCCAACTTTTTCACTCTCCTCTTTCACTTTCATCAAGAGGCTCTTTAGTTCTTCTTCACTTTCTGCCATAAGGGTGGTGTCATCTGCATATCTGAGGTTATTGATATTTCTCCCAGCAATCTTGATTCCAGCTTGTGCATCCTCCAACCCAGCGTTTTTCATGATGTATTCTGCATATAAGCAGGGTGACATTATATAGCCTCAACGTACTCCTTTTCCTATTTTGATCCAGTCTGCTGTTCCATGTCCAGTTCTAACTGTTGCTTCCTGACCTGCATACAGGTTTCTCAAGAGGCAGGTCAGGTGGTCTGGTATTACCATCTCTTTCAGAATTTTCCACAGTTTATTGTGATCCACACATGTCAAAGGCTTTGGCATAGTCAATAAAGCAGAAATAGATGTTTTTTGGAACTCTTTTGCTTTTTCGATGATCCCATGGATGTTGGCAATTTGATCTCTGGTTCCTCTGCCTTTTCTAAAACCAGCTCGAACATCTGGAAGTTCACGGTTCATATATTGCTGAAACCTGGCTTGGAGAATTTTAAGCATTACTTTACTAGTGTGTGAGATGAGTACAATTGTGTGGTAGTTTGAGCATTCATTGGCATTTCCTTTCTTAGGGATTGGAATGAAAACTGACCTTTTCCAGTCCTGTGGCCACTGCTGAGTTTTCCATATTTGCTGGCATATTGAGTGCAGCACTTTCACAGCATCATCTTTCAGGATTTGAAATAGCTCAACTGGAATTCCATCCCCTCCACTAGCTTTGTTCGTAGTGACGCTTCCTAAGGCCCACTTGACTTCACATTCCAGGATGTCTGGCTCTAGGTGAGGGATCACACCATCGTGATTATCTGGGTCATGAAGACCTTTTTTGTACAGTTCTTCTGTGTATTCTTGCACCTCTTCTTAATATCTTCTGCTTCTGTTAGGTCCCTACCATTTCTGTCCTTAATGGAGCCCATCTTTGCATGAAATGTTCCCTTGGTATCTCTAATTTTCTTGAAGTGATTTCTAGTCCTTGCCATTCTATTGTTTTCCTCTATTTCTTTGCATTGATCGCTGAGGAAGGCTTCCTTAACTCTCCTTGATGTTCTTTGGAACTCTGCATTCAGATGGGTTTATCTTTACTTTTCTCCTTTGCTTTTCGCTTCCTGTCTTTTCACAGCTATTTGTAAGGCCTCCTTAGACAGTCATTTTGCTTTTTTGCATTTCTTTTTCTTGGGGATGGTCTTGATTCCTGTCTCCTGTACAGTGTCACGAACCTCCATCCATAGTTCATCAGGCATTCTGTCTATAAGATCTAGTCCTTAAATCTATTTCTCACTTCCATTGTATAGTCATAAGGGATATGATTTAGGTCATACCTGAATGGTCTAGAGGTTTTCTCCACTTTCTTCAATTTCAGTCTGAATTTGGCAGTAAGGAGCTCATGATCCAAGCCACAGTCAGCTCCAGTCTTGTTTTTGCTGATAGTATAGAGCTTCTCCATCTTTGGCTGCAAATAATATAATCAGTCTGATCATCATCATCTGGTGATGTCCATGTGTAGAGTCTTCTCTTGTGTTGTTGGAAGAGGGTGTTTGCTATGACTAATGCGTTCTCTTGGCAGAACTCTATTAGCCTTTGCCCTGCTTCATTCTGTACTCCAAGGTCAAATTTGCCTGTTACTCCAGGTGTTTCTTGACTTCCTACTTTTGCATTCAGGTCCCCTATAATGAAAAGGACATCTTTTTTGGGTGTTAGTTCTAGAAAGTCTTGTAGGTCTTCATAGAACTGATCTTCTTCAACTTCTTCGGTGTTACTGGTCAGGGCATAGACTTGAATTACCATGATTATTGAATGGTTTGCCTTGGAAACGAGCAGAGATCATTCTGTCGTTTTTGAGATTGCATCCAAGTACTGCATTTCGGACTCTTTTGTTGACTATGATGGCTACTCCATTTCTTCTAAGGGATTCCTGCCCACAGTAGTTGATATAATGGTCATCTGAGTTAAATTCACTACTCTAGTCCATGTTAGTTCACTGATTCCTAGAATGTCGATGTTCACTCTTGTCATCTGTTTGACTACTTTCAAGTTGCCTTGATTCATGGACCTAACATCCAGGTTCCTATGCAATATTGCTCTTTACATCATTGAATCTTTCTTCTATCACCAGTCCCATTCACAACTGGGTATTGTTTTTGCTTTGGCGCCATCCCTTCATTCTTTCTGGAGTTACTTCTCCACTGATCTCCAGTAGTATATTGGGCACCTACTCACCTGGGGAGTTCATCTTTCAGTGTCCTACCTTTTTGCCTTTTCATCCTGTTCATGGGGTTCTCAAGGCAAGAACACTGAAGTGGTTTGCCATTCCCTTCTCCAGTGAACCACATTCTGTCAGACTTCTCCACCACCACCTGTCTGTTTTGGGTGGCCCCACAGGACATGGCTTAGTTTCACTGGGTTAGACAACGCTGTGGTCCATGTGATCAGATTGGCTAGTTGTCCATGACTGTAGTTTCAGCCTGTCTCCCCCCGATCCCCTCTCTCAGTGCCTACCATCTTACTTGGGTTTCTCTTATCTTGGACGTGGGGTGTCTCTTCACAGCTTCTCCAACAAAGCTCAGCTGCCGCCCCTTACCTCGGATGCAAGGTTGCTCCTCTCAGCCCCCACCCCTGACCTCCAGCCTGGGGTAGCAGCGCTCATGCACTGTCGCAGCCACCTCGATGTGTGTGTTTTTCAAGGAGGCTATTCCTTATTCTGAATGCTGGAATCATCAGAGTCTGTTGCAATATTTATTACAGCTGAGATAAGTCATTCTATACTTTAAAAAAAAAATCAAAGGAAAGGATGGTGGGTCACAATCACAAAGACTTTTCAGTGACTCATTGTACTATTTCTGTAATTACCGTGTTCCTTAGGTTTGTCCCTCCTGCTCAATCCTTCTTTTCCCCTTAGGAGGGGAATCATTTAGCAAGATTAATTAATTAATTAATTCAGTCCTGCTGGGCATACCGTCAACTTCAACACAGAATACTAATTTATACATATATGTAACATTCATTTGGAGGTTGATCACCCAATTTTTTTGTGGCCACACATTATCCTAAGTCTTTCAAATTTTTAAGAATTTTGAAATTATTAGTATAATACAGTTTTTCTTCTAATGCCATAGAAAATGGAATTTCATATTTTCCAGATGTTGTCAGGGCAATTTGAAAAATGATTCAGTGAATTAAAGTTGTAGTAGAGACTCAATTAAACTGTAGAACAATTATTTTGAGTAAGAGCATGAATATTCAGCCTGTTTTATTGCTTTTATTTTTCTGAGGGTCAGGGATAACCAATTGCCAGTTTATATGTATCTGCAAGCATGAAACAAGAACAGAATAAAACCTGAAAGAATGAGTGAGTGTTAAATGCTTTATCTTAGGATATTGTCTGTATGGTCATGTTGTAATGGGAATTCTGATGTGGGACTAATTTCATGATTCAGATGGGACACTTGAAGTTTAATCGGCATAAATGTTGTGTGGCCTATTGTTTCCTCTAAGTAGAAAATAACTTTTCTGTGCAAAGTGCTGTAATTTTCAGTTCTTTTTCAGTTCAAGGTTAGCCTTAGGATTTACATCTTTGCTGTTTTACTATTCTTTAGGCATATTCAGAACATGAGTGAAATCAAGACTGATGTCGGACGAGCTCGAGCATGGATAAGATTGTCTCTAGAAAAGAAGCTCTTGTCCCAGCATCTCAAGCAGTTGCTCTCTAACCAGCTGCTCACAAAGTAAGAGGTGGCCTCAAGGCATTTCTGTTTTTATGACCTGTGTGCTTTAAATAAATTGCATAGACTGACAGGCTGCCTTCCTCAGCATGAGTTTTTCACTCCTGTGCACATGCACTCTTCCTTTCTAATAGGCACATGTTTCAGAAAAGCTGTGTCATGACCTCCTATTTGATTATATATGGGAGGGCACAGATTTCACAGCCAAGAGGCAGATGGTGTTACCTTTTTCAGAAAAAAAAAAAAAAAGCTAAGTAGTCCCACAGGTTGATGGTAACATCCAAAAAGTGAAAGTCGCTCAGTCGTCTCCAACTCTTTGCGACCCCATGGACTATACAGTCCATGGAATTCTCCAGGCCAGAATACTGGAATGGGTAGCCTTTCCCTTCTCCAGTGGATCTTCCAAACCCAGGGACTGAACCGAGGTTTCGCACATTGCAGCCGGATTCTTTACCAGCTGAGCCACAAGGGAGATATCCAAAACATGGGTTGAATTTATGTAAACCTTGTATTATATTGTGAAGATCACAACAAAACCAGAAATAGCAAAAAAATGAAAAGATCCACAGTAAAGAGCTTCTCTGAGAGTCTTACCAATACTTACATTTAGTGGTGTAGAGCCAGTAAACCAGTCACGTGCATAGTAGTTAATTATTAACTGTTTTGATTGATTCCCTTTACTCCATCAGAAATCTTGGATGAAATGCATCATCCAGATAATACGTATAGTAGAATTAATTTGAAAATTAAGGGCTTTGGGGTTTTGTAGAGCAAAGGCATGCAAAGGATTCAGCAAAGACCTCAAATATAACAGTGTTGGAATCTCACCATAACCCAATTCTTTTTGTGATTTTAAATTTGTATGTATCACTGTAGAGTTAGTTATCCCTTGGAACATTTTAGGATAAGTCTTAAAATCCAAAGAATGGGTTAGATTAAGAGTACATGATGTAAAAAAAAAAAAAAAAAGAGTACATGATGTGAAGTACAGCCTGTGAACCTGACCTTCTCCTCTTAAAACTGACTAGGCTTCCCACCCCTTATCGCTGCTGCTAAGTCTTCTGCCCTTTGTTGCCAAAGTACAAAGCAGAAAATGATAATCATTTAAAAATCATATTACATAAAGGTAACTACTAAGTATCTTACATGTTTTCTGCTGTACTTTCTTCTATGCATGTTCTCTTAGTTAAGATTATACTGTATTTGCAATTCAGCTCACCCTTTTTTCAGGTTAATATTATACCATAGCATTTTATATGTCATACAGTCTCTGAAATCTGAATGCCTGTGTTCAAATACTGCCTTTACTATTCACTATTTGAATGGCCTTAGGCAAGATCCTTAACTTCATTTTATCACTTTTCCTCATCTATAAAAGGAGAATGCTAATAGACTTACCTCTCATGTGATTACAAGGATGAGATATATTAATAACTATGAAATACTTGGGAAATGCTTTAATGTAAGTGCTTAATAAATTCAGGGAGCAGTAGTTTTTTTCTTACTCAGTTAAAATGCAGTCCTTATTTGAAATGAAATATCTGAAACACAGAGTGGTTTAAATTTTCCATAAAGATATCTTCCAAACACTATAATATAGATGAATATAACTAGTCGATATTTTTAAAAATTTATCTTTAGTGAATATAATGTCCTTCAGCCATAGGATGAGAAAAAATAATCCACTGTAGGCTATTAATAGCAAATGTGGGGAGTAGTAGTTTTGTTATTGTTAAAACTCTTCTTAAACTTGATTTTTTTTTAACAAATTTTTAAAAATTTGTTTTTAGCTGCACTGAGTCTTCATTTTGAATGCTGGCTTTCTCTAGTTGCCATGAGCAGGACTACTCCCTAGTAGTGGTACCTGGGCTTCTCACTGCTGTTGCTTCTCTCATTACAGCTTGCAGGCTCTAGAGCTCGGGCTCAGTACTCGTGGCGCCTGGGCTTAGTTACACCGTGCCATGTGAAATCTTCTTAGACCCAGGGATTGAAGCTGTATTCCCTGTATTGGCAGGTGGATTCTTATCCATTGTATCACTAGGAAAGTCCTAAACTTTATTTTAAATTAGTATACTATGATGTATTGGGTTGGCCAAAAAGTTTGTTTGGTTTTTCTATACCATCCTTTGGAAAAACCTGAATGAATTTTTTGGCCAACTCAGTATTTTTATTTTTACAATAATATTCAAGTGGACATTTGTGAATAAATCTTTGCCATTTCATACTTTATCCTCAGGACTGAGTCCTTAAAATAAAATTAATAAGTCAAAGAATAATTATTTTTAATTACTTAAATATTACCAACAAATTGCTTTTCTGAAATTTTCAGAAGATTACACTTGCTGTTATTCACTGCCACCCCCACATACACCCCCATCAGCACTGATTATTAGTTTTAAATATTTATTACTTTGATAGACAAAATGAATTAACAGGAGGTTGTTTCTTTAATTACTAAGTAGATTAAAATATTAATGTATATATATTCATTTTTATGAATTGTCTGTTCTTTCTAGATAGAAGTTTCTACTCGTAGTTTGTCTAAGAAGTATTTTTTAGTGGAAGACATAAGGAAAAATACACTATTCTATTACTTTATGTTTGTCTTATCCTTTTCTAGGAAGCTTTATAAACGTTATGCTTTTCTCCGTTGTGAAGAAGAAAGAGAGCAGTTTCTTTACCATCTTCTTTCCCTCAATGCTGTGGACTATTTCTGCTTCACCAGTGTCTTCACCACTATCAGTAAGTCTGGAGAAGTGAATGTTAAGTGAAGTGCTGCTCAGATGACTAATGGAATAAGAGTTTATATTTTTAAAAGTGAGACATACCACAGTTCAGTGAGACAGACTCTGTAACATCCACCCCTCCCCCACCTTCCCTGCCCTACCCCATCTCCATTTAGCAATAAAGGTTATGCCGTAGCAGCCCCACTTCCTGAAGACAACCCTTGGCTGTTTGGGGAATGTCTCACCAAAGAAAACTACCTTCCCTGAGGCTGCCCGTCCTACTAGAGCCAGCCAGGATCCCTGCCTGATCCCTGGCTTGCCCCAGAATTCACTGTGGTATCAGCTGAGGACTCATAGTATCAGAGCTCAGTTTTTGCCTCAGCCCACCCTTTCTTCCTCATATGCTGAATGGAGAAGCAGCATTCTTCATGCTAACTTCTGACTCAGAGTCTGCTTACCAAAAAAACCCATCCTGCAGTAGGGAATGGGGTGGATGTGAAGAGGAATGTTTTCTTAAACAAACATCGCAGTGTCTTATCTGAAACACATAAATTCAAAGAATCAGTATATGATAATAATAAACATGTAACTGAACAGCCATGAAATTAAAAGACGCTTGCTCCTTAGAAGAAAAACTATGACCAACTTAGACAGCATATTAAAAAGCAGAGGTATTACTTTACCAACAAAGGTCTTCCATAGCTAGTTAAAGCTATGGTTTTTCCAGTAGTCATGTATGGATGTGAAAGTTGGACTATAAAGAAAGCTGAGCACCGAAGAATTGATGCTTTTGAACTGTGGTGTTGGAGAAGACTCTTGAGAGTCCCTTGGACTGAAAGGAGATCCAACCAGTCCATCTTAAAGGAAATCAGTCCTGAGTGTTCATTGGAAGGTCTGATGTTGAAGCTGAAACTCCAATACTTTGGCCACCTGATGTGAAGAACTGACTCATTGGAAAAGACCCTGATGCTGGGAAAGATTGAAGGCAGGAGAAGGGGACGACAGAGGATGAGATGGTTGGATGGTACCACCAACTTGATGGACATGAGTTTGAGCAAGCTCCAGAAGTTGGTGGTGGACAAGGAATGCCGGGGTCCAGCCTCGGCGGGGTCCGGGGGTCTTGAGGGATGAGTGGCATCGGCGGAAGAACTGAGCAGAGTCGATGTGTGGTGATGGAGCAGTCTCTCTTTATTGCTGTTAGTTTTGTGAGGTGATGGAGAAGTCTCTCCAAAAGGCGGTGGAGAAGTCTCTCGTTTATTGTTGTTGGTTTACAGTTTTTATAGCCAAAAGACATCCCCATTACATCATTACATCACCTATCATTCTATACAATTTTTTGTTTTCTACCTCCCATAGCAACCTTATCATTGAGTTTATTCCCCAAACTATCATGAAACATTCCCTTTGCAGAAGTCAGAATTCTATGTAATTAGATTTAACAATAGTATGATTACCATTTGAATGTCTTCAGTATACTTCATTCAATCAAGATAAGTACATCAACCTAAGTAGAAAAGTTACATTTCTCTTATCAGGTACAACTGTGTAGAAGCTAGAGGGAAGGGCTTAAGCTTGAGACTGTTTATTCTAGTAACCTACTCAAGTTCTTACAGAAGAGGAAAGAGGACAAAGAGACAGTTTAGAGAGAGGAAAGAGAACTAAGAGACAGTTTAGCAGCACCGCTTTAGCAATAAGACCCTATTAACCTTATAACTACTATAACGAATTCCTATGTCTACATTATTCTAAAGCAATCAATATCTCCAACTATGCTGGCCACAATTATGAGCATTCCTAAGTCTCTGTCAAGCCTGATTTCTTCAAGGAAGCGAGCCTCCTCTGTGGAGTGGTCAGGGGAGTGGGAGGTGGAAAGGTGACCCAAGTATGAGCCTTTCTGGTGGTGGCCTTGTCTTGACCCCCAGAGAACTCTTGGTAAACTCCCCAGTAATGAGTAGTAATCCATTTAAATGTCCCTTTCATTCCTCCATAGCCCCCGGGGAAGGTGATCCACCTTCCCGGATCCTCTGGTCGATAAGGTCTGGGGGGATTATTTCTGGACAAATTCTTTCCAACTGTGACTGACCTACTGAGATGAGCTAATGTTCCGAGCATGGACAGAACTTCCAAGAAAAATACCAGGGTGGGGCCTTGCCTAGGATGCCCCGATAAAGAAAGTCAGCTTTGCAAATACTTTCTTAGTCTCGTGACCTTGTCATCCAAGCAAGGGGGCATCCTGACGGCTCCCGGCAAAGGAAGCCTCGTGTGCTACAGTCCATGGGGTTGCAAAGAGTTGGACACGACTGAGCAACTGAACTGAACTGAACATCATTAAACTTTGATGATTCAGAAAAACTTCAGAATCTTACTGAATGTAGCAGATATTAATGACCCAGATAACCACGATGGTGTGGTCACTCACCTAGAGCCAGACATCCTGGAGTGTGAAATCAAGTGGGCCTTAGGAAATATGACTACAAACAAAGCTAGTGGAAGTGATGGAATTCTAGCTGAGCTATTTCAGATCCTAAAGGATGATGCTTTGAAAGTGCTGCATTCAATATGCCAGCAAATTCGAAAAATTCTGTAGCAGCCACAGGACTGGAAAAGGTCCATTTTCATTCCAACTCCAAAGAATGTTCAAACTACCATAGAATTGCACTCGTTTCGAATATGAGTAAGGTTATGCTCAAAATCCTTCAAGCTAGACTTCAGCAGTACATGAACTGTGGAATTCCGAATGTACAAGCTGGGTTTAGAAAAGGCAGAGGAACCAGAGATCAAATTGCCAACATCTGCTGGATCATAGAGAAAGTAAGGGAATTAAAAAAAAAAAAAATTGCTTCATTGACTACACTAAAGCCTTTGTGTGGATCACAACAAACTGGAAAATTCTTCAAGAGATGGGACTACCGGACCACCATACTTGTCTCCTGAGAAACCTGTATGTGGCTCAAGAAGCTACAATTAGGAATTTACATGGAACAACTGACTGGTTTAAAATTGGGTAAGAAGTAAGACAAGGTTGTAAACTGTCACCCTATTTATTTAACTTCTGTAACTTCTTGTATAGAAGTTAATGCCTGACTAGATGAATTACAAGCTTGAATCAAGATTGCCAGGAGAAATAACAACCTCAGATATGCAGATAATACCACTCTAATGGCACAAAGTAAAGTTAATCTAAAAAGCCACTTGATGAAGATGAAAGAGGAGAGTGAAAAAGCTGGCTTAAAACTCAACATTCAGAAAACTAAAATCATGGCATCTAGTCCCATCAGTTCATGGCAAATAGAAGGGGGGAAAGTGGAAGCAGTGACAGATTTTCTTGGGTTCCAAACTGACTGAGGATAGTGAATACAGCCTTGAAATTAAAGTGCTTGCTCCATGGAAGGAGAGCTATGACAAACCTAGACAGCGTATTCAAAAGCAGAGACATCACTGCTGACAAAGGTCCGTATACTCAAAGCTATGGTTTTTGCAGTAGTCAGGTATAGATTGAGAGTTGAACCGTAAAGGCTGAGCACCAAGGAACTGATGCTTTCGAATTGTGGTATTTAGAAAACTCTTGAGAGTCCCTTGAACTGCAAGGAGATCAAACCAGTCTATCCTAAAGGAAATCAACCTTGAATATTCACTGCAAGGACTAATGCTGAAATTGAAGCTCCAATACTTGGCCACTTGATGCAGAGTCAACTCATTGAAAATGACCCTGATGCTGGGAAAGATTGAAGTCAAAAGCAAAATGAGGATGTGGTGGTTAGTTTCACTGATTCTGAATGCTAATGGACATGAATTTGAGCAAACTCTGGGAGATAGTGAAGGACAGGGAAACCTGACATGCTACAGTCCATGGGGGTCAAAAAGAGTCAGACACAGCTTAGCAGCTGAACAACAAGATGGAGGAAATACTGATTGAAGATGTGTTTTTGATAAACTAAATTATAGCATTTATTCTGTTGCATTGGTCCCCTTCCTACTTTATCAGGAGTTATTTTCAGTTGCAAATATCAGAAAACAATGGTTTAAACAAATCAGTAGTTTTGTTTTTCTTACACAGTGAGAAGTCTTGAGTGCTATCTGGTAGCAGTCTGCAGTGCTATCACGGACTCAAGCTCTGTGACAGTTGTCAGAGTGTGCTAATCACTTCATGGTCACAAGATGGCTGTTCTCAGTTTACCCTCCAGCCTGGAGAAGGAAGCAGTGCCAAGGAAGAGGGGTCAGAATCTGTGCCGGAAAAACATAGTTTTCTAAGAAGTTTCAATAAATATAACCAGTATTTCACTGGGCAGAGCTATGTAGGTTTTGGTGTTCTAAGTCTCTGGTAGAGGCAGACAAGGAAAATGGAGTTAGAATGGTTATTAGGATAACCTGTAATATCTGTCAAAATACTGTTAGTTAATTAGAAGCTAAGGTGTTATATACAAGTTTGAAAGAGAAGAAATTGCAGAGGGAGTTAGGACTTCTAAGCTCCTCCCCATATCTGCAGAATTCTCTTTATCCATGTAACTCTTACAACTAGGGAATTGAACTACTTCACGAAATAAATATTCTGAGTTTAATAATACTACTCTTTTTCTGCTTTATGAAATCATTGTTGTGTATCTGTGAGCCCCTTGCAGCCAGCAGAACTGCTGACCCTAAACAAGCCTTTTTCTGCAGCCTTTCTAATCCTGTCAGCGAAAGAAATGAGTAGCCTCTGGCACCTAAAATAACGTCTTGCACTAACCTCTTCTGCTTTCAGTTTCAAAAATCATTTGATTCTCATGATTACTAAGCCATGAAAATATGGCCTTTTTCTCTGACATTCTCCTTTCCTTCAGCCAAAATAAAAGGACAGAAAGGGGGGTTATTCAGCCAACAGAAAGAAAGTCTTTTATGTAAAATTAGAGAAATGAACCATTTATCCCATTCATTTTGTTCCTCTAAGAGCACACTGAAACATGAGCCCCTATTGTGAGGCAGTATCTGAGCCCCTTGTCCAGTGACTGTTTTTAATCCTATGTGTAGTTTTTTCAAAAAGGACTTTTTAATAGTTCTCCTGTGACTGGATGAAGAGAATACTAACCAAAATATTGATTCTACCCTGCTTTTTTTTTAAAAAAAAAGTATGGCTCTGTGGGATAAAAATACGCTAATGTGTTTTCAGCCATCCTCATTTTTTAAAGGAAAGGGCGGTATGTGGAATGCCTAACTGTGGTTTCCACATTTGAGCAGAGGATGGTGTTTGGCCAGTGACATCTAGTGGCCTGCCTTTGAAGAGTCTTCAAAGGGAACGATTTCACACAGATTCCTTTCCGCATCCTGATTCTCTCCCTGAAGCACCTCTTGCCCTAGAGCCCCCTTTCCAAGTTGTAGCTAATAGACTTAATATTACAACCAGAATGGAGGTGCTGTTGTTTATTATTGGCTTTTTGCATGTTGGACTGTAACACTGGGAAGAGAAAGCTCTGAAGTGCAGTGTTGTCAAGCATTGCCCAAAAAAATCAGCAACAAGCCGATACTATGCACGTAGTCACCTGCCACCTTTATATGAAACCATGCCAGTAACCATGCTCATTTGTACTCCATTTTGGAACAAAATGAATAAAAATATCAAAGCAATGAAAATACTACACAGTCACTGTTCAAGTCCTCAGGTATTCTGGTGATAATGCTTGACATTGTTTATAAAATGTAGTGTTGATGATAAGCATGCCATGTTATGGGTGTGAGAGTTGGACCATAACAAGGCTAAGTGCTGAAGAATTAATACTTTCCAACTGTGGTGCTGGAAAAGACCCTTGAGGGTCCCTTGGACTACATGGAAATCAAATCAGTCAATCCTAAAGGGAATCAACCCTGAACATTTATTGTAAGGACTGTTGCTGCAGCTGAAGCTCCAGTACTTTGGCCACCTGATGCAAATAGCCAACTCATTGAAAAAGACCCTGATACTGAGAAAGATTGAAGGCAAAAGGATTAGAGGGTGACAGAGGTTGAGATGGTTAGATAGTTATCACCGACTCAAAGTATAAGAATTTGAGCAAACTCCAGGTAATAGTGAAGGAGAGGAGCCTGGTGTGCTGCAGTCCATGGGGGTTGCAAAGAGTCAGACAGAATTTAGCAACTGAACAACAATGCCATGTACACATAATGATGTATAAGTGTGGAAACCAGTACAAGTATTGGAACTTGTGGCTTATAAACCAGACCACATCTTTCTAGACTAGAGGAGGTTATGATCTCATCCTGTTGCTTAAGTATATCTTGATAGATCTTTAAAAAGCAAATTATCTGTGAAAGCCAACAGAATTCTGAATATATATTTGTTTTCTTCAGGAGAACTTCATTGTAATTTTGTATTAATTTCAGCATTTTTCTTTCAGTGATTCCATATAGGTCAGTGATCATTCCCATCAAAAAGCTGAGCAATGCGATCATCACGTCAAACCCTTGGATCTGTGTATCAGGAGAACTAGGAGACACGGGAGTAATGCAGATTCCCAAAAACCTCCTCGAAATGACTTTTGAAGTAAGTTCAGCTAATTGCTTTCTTAGCACAAAGTGTCATACATATTTCTACACAACAACACCAGTTTCAGTTTTTCATTTCTCCCTTAGTCAAATAATACAGGGAGAAGGAAATGGCACCCTACTCCAGTACTCTTGCCTGGAAAACCCCATGGACAGAGGAACCTGGTGGGCTGCAGTCCATGGGGTCGCTAAGAGTCAGACACAACTGAGCGACTTCACTTTCACTTTTCACTTTCATGCACTGGAGAAGGAAATGGCAGCCCACTCCAGTGTTCTTGCCTGGAGAATCCCAGGGATGGGGGAGCCTGGTGGGCTGCCGTATATGGGGTCACACAGAATCGGACACAACTGAAGCGACTTAGCAGCAGCAGCAGCAAATAATACAAAAGGTTAATTAAGCATGCAGGATCATTTAGGGGATTATATACTTAAAGTTGTCTTGAACACATGAATTTGTTTTGCATTTTTATTGTCATTTTAAGTGTTAAGCTGTGTATTTCTGCTTGTGGTGCACTCTGGGGCTTTCCCAGGTCCTTTTTTTTCCATAATTCCCAACGCGTGTTGTAGAACCTGGCACATAGAGAACATTCAGGTGAATGCTTTCCTCACAGTGGTTCTCTCCCAAACTGTAAATTCACCCTGCCTGAACCTGGACAAAGGGGACAGGAGCTGCTGTTCGTGCTTTGGCCTAATTTAGACCACATGGTGATATTTATAAAGTGATCTTGTGAAAATACCTCTCACTATAATAGTTATCGGGTCTTACCTGGTGAAATAGTTCCATACTTTTGAGCCCACATGGTGGTTGATCCTGGCATGCAGAAAAGAGACAAACACCTGTTCTCCTTTCAGAAGGGAAGTGGTACTAACTGAATGTTCTGTTCCTGGGGTCTAGGAATGGCAGTTTCCACTCAGAGTCATGACACTGCCCAAGAGCTTATTTTGACACTATCTATCTAGTGGGCTCACAGCTATCTGTATATAAAAAATTAAAATCCTTGGCTTTTCTTTGACTACCAAGTACGGAGCATAAAATGCATTATAAGTCCCATCATTGCTGTTTCCAGACTCTCACATCTGCCTGCTGCTTTCCATCTCTGCTGCCACAACTAATTCAAGATGCCCTCCTCCATCACCTAGATCGCTGTGATTCAAAGACATCTGGTGCTTTGAGGACTCATAGCTTTGAGGTTCCCAGCTATACATAGTCAGTTGGGGTCTGTGATCTTTCATCAGAATTTCTAAGTCAGAATTTTGTTGACATTTATTTTTTACCATTTCTATTATCATCACTTTCTTTTGTACTTATGCACAGAGAGTCAGGAAGGATGCTGATAACTATGCTTTTTTTTTTTTTAACAGTAGCTTCAGAGACTTCTAGATGATGTTTGAGGTCAGTTCTGCCTTAGTATTTATTAAAGCAGAAAAAGTTGGTGATTTTTTTATGTCTACAATTATTTTTCTGACCTCTCTATAACTAAACCTAAATAGCATCCTTTCCCATTTTTTGGAATTCTTCTCATCCTTCAAAGGCACAAATCCACTGACTCAATGATGTTTCTGGATTCTCCAGTTGGAAATCATTGTTCCTTCCCAAGTGTTCTTCAAGCAGCTGTTTACATATCTACTCTCAGACATTGTGTAGTCCCTCTCATTTAATAATGTTCCTATGTCTCCTGTCTCATTAGAAGGGATCTGTTTGGATATTTTTCTCTAGTGCACAGCAGAACACATTATGCAGAGTCCTCTGCACTTGTAAATTGTTTGGAACCACTACTAAAGCTGAGAGGTGGCAGGAAAAGATCAGGAACTGAGTACCCTATGGTCCTGTCCCTGTAGTGCCAGAACCTGGGGAAGCTGACGACTGTCCAGATTGGTCACGATAACTCAGGACTGTTAGCCAAATGGCTAGTGGATTGTGTCATGGTCAGAAATGAGATCACAGGACATACATATAGGTAAGTAAATGTCCCTGGCAGTTCAGATTTCTTTTAATACTTTTTAGACAAGAAAAGGTTTGAGAATTATTTTCATTCTAAAGCTTTCCCACTACCTTTTGAATTTTAGTTTAGTTTTTGGGGTTGTCTTGTTTATGGAATTACAAAGTTCTGTTATTTTGTTCCAAATTCAAAATTGCCCCCAAAATACTTCTCAAAAAGACTGATTGTGTTTGCTGCTAACATTTAGTCCACAAATGTTGAAAAATTTGGAACTCTGATAAGAAAGGGGAAAAATGCTTAAAATAATGTCAGCAAGAGAAAAGGCTCTTTTGGACACTCCTGATTGCAGCCAGCACTCCTCTTTAAGAACATTCTTCTCTATTTTCCTGGAACTTAACTCCCATATTAACATCTAGTTTGAAGATACTCTTGTTGAACCTTAACTACAGAATTTTAATATAGATGAGGTATGAGAAAATATTTTAAAGTTATTTTAATTTGATAATTTATGGCTATACAACAGAGAATTTCTTTATTTTTCAGAGATTCACTGAAGTAATTAGTAAAATGTCCTGATGTGTGTAATTTACTTTAAAATACTTCTAACAAAAAACAAAAATGAAGCATATGATATGAGAGAATGTTATGTCTAACATAAGAACATGGGTGTCTATTTTTTGTCTTCTTTTTTAAATATTTGCAATTTTTCATAATGAAAAAAATCACCCACAGGCTGATCACCCACTAAAATGATGGGTTTCACCCTTTGTGCCATTTAAAAATTCTGATTAAAGCTAGTAAAATATTGGAGATTTTGAAGTTTATTTCTATCCTGCCAGGTTCCCATGCGGACGGTGGCTGGGTAAAGGCATTGACGATGGAAGTCTGGAGAGAATTCTCATTGGAGAATTGATGACATCAGCAGCAGATGAGGATCTAATAAAGCAGTGTCGGACTCCACCCCAGCAGAAATCACCCACTGTGGCCAGGAGACTAAGCATCACATCACTGACAGGAAAAACTACAAGTAATTAGTTGTTTTTTATTTTCCAATGTGTCTTAGATGTTTTAGGCATCATGTGGCCATTTCATAGAACACTGTTGTGTTAAATGAATTATGGTAAGGAGATTAAAAAGAAAGCTGAGGAAAATTAATTTGGGAGAAAGACTTTAGAGTGGAGAGAGAAAAGGGGGGAAATAAGGCAGGATAATTACAAATAACTAAAATCCTGAAGAATTTAGACATTAATATCCAATAACAAAAAACCACCTGCTCTGTTTTAGTCATGCTCTGAAAGTATGAGTAAATAATATTTTGCCTGAAACTTCAAGGAAGAATAAGGACAGTTGTAGTACTCTCATATCTAGTTATCCAAAGCCCCTTTTTCTAAGAGGAATTCTAAAAATTTCACTCCCCAGCCCACCCCCAAACTTCCTGTAAAAGAGACAAAGTACATAAAAAAGTGACTTCTACAGATAGGATACTGTGTTCACATGCCACTTTTAGTAGCACAATAAACTTCTAGTTTATACTAATGTGATCTTTAGTTTCCCAAGGGTGTCAAATTTTAATCCCTGGGATATGTGTTACTTTATTTAGAAAAAGGATCTTTGCAAATATGAGTAAGTTAAGGATCCTGAGATAGGGAAATTATCTGGGTTATCCAGGTGAACCCTAAATGCAATTACATGTATTGTTATAAAAAGAGGCAAAAGGAAATTAGACACAGAGGAGAAGACATTAGACAGATGGAGGCAGAGATTGGAGTGATGTGGGCACAAGCCAAGGAATGCCACCTGGGCTTGAAGAGGCAAGGAGCAACTTCTTCCATTGAACCTCCTGAGGAAGCACAGCCCTGTCCACAACTTGATTTCTACCCATTGATACTGATTTCTGACTTCTCTCTCTGGAGTTGTGAGAGAATTTCTCCTTTTTTTTAAGTCACTAAATTTGTGGTCATCTATTACAGGAACCACAGAAAACTAATATAAAGAGACAGTTTATCAGTGAAGTGGTTTTATTTCAATTCATAGACAATAACCATGAGTTATTGGAGGTACCTTATTAATAAGAGGTACCTAAGAGGTCCTTAGTTAACAAAGCAATTTCCTTAGATATTATTATCCTATATCCATTTGTTAGCATGTAGTGATATATTAACTATTAGAATGATATAGTCTTTAACAATCTCCCTTATTCTTTAATAAATGATTCCCTTTATCAATAATTCTTTTCTGCCTCCAGAAGTAAAGTTAATACCACACATACAGTATAGCTAAAATGAGGATAGACAACAGTGAATACGCATATAGTACAATGCTAATGCAAAAGGAAAAACCATTTGGCAATTTCTTATAAAGATATATACATGTACTAACCATACACTTCACCCAGAACTCTCAATCTAGATGTATATATCCTAGAGAAATGAATGCATATATCTATACCAAGACTTGTACTCAAATTTTGCAAGCAGCTTTATTCATAATAGCCAGAATGGAAACACCCACAATATCCACCAGCTGGTAAGTGGCTAAGCAGATGTGATATATCTAGTCGGTGGGATACTATTCATCAATACTGTTGATATAGCTAACATCATGGATGAATCAAAAGTATTGTGCCAGGTGAGAGAAAGCAGACATTATACAATTCTATTTATTAAATTCTAGAAAAGGCAATATAATGATGGAAAGCAGATCAGTAGTTGACAGGGGTTACGAGGTTACGAGCTGGGGAAGGTAATTGACTGAAAAGGGGAACAGCAGAACTTTTGGGGTTGATGAAAATTTTCTGTGTTTTGATTATAGTGGTAGTTACATGTCTATACATCTGTCAAAACTCATCAAATTACATACTTAAAATTGGTGACTATAGTTACAGATTTTGAGTGGTAAGGCTGGGATTTGAGTCTTGGTGGGGGGGTCTCTTAGATTCTTTTCCATTGTGCCAATATGCCTCACTTGACCAAACTGCCAAGGCAGATTTCATGGAACCCTGACAAGGCAGCCTGCCCTGGTGAAGTGTTTCCTGCACAGGCAGGCACAGTTGATGTCCTGTAGTACTTGGTTTATTTTCCTTGCCTGATTTTCCACCATTATTCATTATTTTTTTAGAACCCAATGCAGGACAGATCCAAGAAGGAATTGGAGAAGCTGTGAACAACATTGTGAAACATTTTCACAAACCTGAAAAAGAGGTATGATGGGCTATAAAACTTACATGGTAGGATTTTAAAGCTTTATATGTGATACCTAAGGCAGTAAAAGGGTGCATTAATTTTCATTTGTAAGCTTTCTAATAGCTGCAAAAGCATGCTTCATAGCTACCCTCAGCACGTGTTCCTCTACTGTTTTTCTTAAACATCAACATAGGAGCTTATTCTCTGGTACTGTGTGTTGCTCTCCACAGAGAGGAAGCCTCACTGTGTTGCTGTGTGGAGAGAGTGGCTTAGTTGCAGCACTTGAGCAAGTTTTCCACCATGGCTTCAAATCAGCTCGCATCTTTCACAAGAATGTCTTCATCTGGGACTTCATAGGTAAATTAAAGCTGGTGTACATTGTTGTGAGGTCACTGAAATGTGTTTTAGAAAACTCAAAAACCCAGGAATTTGAGCGAATAAGGGTTAGTGATAAGGGTATATGTTTTTCAAAGTAAATATCAAATAAGCAGTGTCTGTGCTTTTCATTCAGTCAACAGATATATCTGTGTGTGTGTGTGTGTGTGTGTGTGTGTGTGTGTGTGTGCACGTGTTCACAATATTCTAAACTATTTTAGATGCTCAAGATATATACTTCAAGTTAAAAGTAAACAAGACACAGAAATTCCTGTGGCTGACAAACTTACAATCTGGTGGGGCCAGGAGGGCAAACAATACACAGAATCATAACAGATATGTAATTAATCTGATATGTTGGAAGGTCGTCATTGATGCAGACAAAAATGGAGCAAGGCAAAAGGAAACGGAGTGGGAGTACTCTTCTAATTAGGAAGGTTAGACCTTGTTGATAAGGTACTATTGAGCAAAGACTTTAAGGATGTGAGGAAGTGAGCCTTGTGAATACCAGGAGGAGAGCACCCCAGGCTGAGACAAGTGCCCTGGCAGAGCAGGGTGGGGCTGTGCTCGGCTTTCTGTAGAGCAGCAAGGAGGTGAGTGTGACTGGAGCAGAGTGAGGGAGAGAGGGTGGGTATTTGGAGAAAGGATTTTTATTTCCAGAGCCAGGTTGTGGAGGGCCTTCTAGGTCTTTGGAAGCAGTTGGTTTTATCCTGAATAGAATGGGAAGTCATTGGAAGACTTGGAGCTAAGGTGTGCTTAGTCACTCAGTCGTGTCCGACTCCTTTGTGACCCCATGGACTGTAGTCTGCCAGGCTTCTCTGTCCATGGGGATTGGATTCTCCAGGCAAGAATACTCGAGTGGGTTGCCATGCCCTTCTCCAGGGTATCTTCCCAACCCAGGGATCAAACCCAGGTCTCCCACATTGCAGGCAGATTCTTGACCATCTGAGCCACCAGGGAGCTGAGGAATATGATATAATTTGTTTTAAAAAGATTACTCTAGTTCTGTGCTGTCCAGTATGGTAACCACTAGCCATATGTGGCTATTTAGATGAACTTAATTTAAATTAAATTTTAAATTGACTCCCTTAGTCATACTGGCCCTACTAGGGGCTATAGAATTGGACCTTGCAAATATAGAATGTTTCCATCTTCAGGAAAGTTCTATTGGAATGTGGTTCTCTAGCTCCCTAAACTTTGTATTCTTTACTTTGCTATGCAGCTCTTGTACAATTCCCAGTCTCTTTAACAGGGTGATTAATCATTTCACATTTTGTAAATAAGACCTGGATGAAGTAGTTGGTTTTATCCAAATTTGAACTTTTAGACAAAGAAAGGAAAGTGGACAGAACTAGGCCCCTAGAGTGGGATATTTTTTTTTCTTTTGGCATGCACTGAATCTTACTAGTCCTGCTTCTGATATATGTAATAACTCTTCCTCAGATTTACTGAAGCAGTTCTGTTTCAAGGATTTTGCTGCAAAGTGTTAGCCAGCCATTCTATAACTGGAACAAAGGGCACCACCTCAGTGGCTACCATGTCTTTGCTACTTACTCCTAGAAGGATCCAGTCTTAACAGACAAGACCATGTTTATTTTTTTGCTATCAATTGCCATTTTTGAAGCTATTCTAAAGAGAGTAAGCTTTCCAACCATCTAGAGTGTAGTCTAGATTAGAAAATAAATTCCTGGGAGCATACTGTTCTACCAGGAAACATGGGCCTTTAGGATTTATTGTGAAACCAATGATAAAATATTGGTTTTGGTTTTAGGACTAGCTATAATGCAAAACATCGTTAGTATTTCCAGAATAATTTTTTTTTGGTATATGAAGTATTAATGTGTATTGTAATATGATTCTGATTTCCTTCCCCAGAGAGAGCAGTTGCTTATTTTGAAACTACTGACCAGATTCTAGATAATGAAGATGATGTCCTCATTCAGAAATCATCCTGCAAAACTTTCTGCCACTATGTAAATGCTATTAATACTGCACCCCGGAATATTGGGAAGGACGGCAAATTCCAGATCTTAGTTTGCCTTGGAACACGGTATTAAGCCAGTTCTCTTCCCTGTCTTTGTCATGTTGAACAAGAATTTAGAAAGGTTTATACCAAACCATGCCCCTTCCAAAGCTCTCCAGTTGGTTTCTTCCATTCCAAGTTTTATGAGACTCCTGTTTATTGGGTGCTTGCTGTGTGTTGGGCACTGTGCTTAGTACTTCACGTATATTATCTCATTTAACCCTCCTATCACTTCACCACCACCCTGCATGAAGTACAATATCCCCACTGTATAGGTGAGAAAATAGAAAGTAGAAGAGGCACAGATAAGCTAACAGACTTTCCCAAGTTCACACAGCTAGAAAGAGGCAGAGCCAAGATTTGCACCCAGTCTCACCCCAGAGCCCTACGCTCTGAACCGTGACACAGTACTGCACCAGACAGGTGGAGGTAATTAGACACAGCAGCACAGTCACACATACATATTTTCTGTACAGAGCTTGTATGGTATGTATACACTACCATATTGCTTTAAATTTGATGACATTGTAGAATTCTTACTATGGAAAGTCTCTTTAAGACAGTTTCCTACCCCTTTCTTTTTGTAAAATGATACATAGAAGCTATTCAATCCATTAATTTTAAAACAGCTCTCAGAATTGTAAGAAATGAACCACACAGACCCTTAGAAGATTTTTTTTTTTATCTCTGCAGTATTTTTCTTCTAAGCCCCAACACCTCTTGTAAGATGGCCTAGCTGCCTTGTCGTGAAGGTTTACTGAGAACTGCTCAGCAAGGATGTCTAAGCAACTTAGTTACAGATACTAATGTCAGTTTTATCGGGAAACGTTAAAGATTGAGATCCTGTCCTCCTGAAACAACTGGTTTATTGAGCTAAATTCTATATTCTTAATAAAAGCTGCCCAATTTCAGCTGTGCTTTTTAAGTTCCTTTTGAGCATGACCCTTATCTCCTTTTCTCTCTTTACTGTTGTGATTTATTAGATCAATGCAACACCTCTCTTGGTTTATAAGATCTACTTAATGTTTTTCTGCTTTGATTTTTATTCCTGACCTTTTTATGTTGTGTAAATTTTTTTTTAAGTGCTAGTCTCTACAATTTAACGGAGTCTTTCTTCCCAAAAGGTCCACTTTGGCATGGCTTGTCACAGATGTCTGGATAACATCTCTGTTAAACAATACAAAATGACATTCTGTTTCTTTTTAAAAGAGGTAGAATCAGAATAGAGAATATCTTTACCACAGCTAAGTCTTTATGGCCAACTTGTGCAGACTCACTCTTAGAATCTGATGGGTTTCCTGTCCCCCTTAGCGTACACTGTTGAATTACCTTATCTTTTTAACCAGTAATTATCCAACTACTTGACTTTGATTTTCTCTCTGGTGACCTCAGCCTGGCTAGATTTCGCCCCACTCAGCCTCGCACCTCCCGGTCCAGAGCTCCAGTGTGTGTGTAGTTCTGCAGCAGGGCAGCAGTGCTCAGGACTTGTTTCTGTTTGGGTCTGCAGAGATCGCCTGCTCCCACAGTGGATTCCTCTGTTAGCCGAGTGTCCTGCCATCACCCGAATGTATGAGGAGAGCGCCCTCCTGCGAGATCACATGACAGTCAACTCCCTCATCCGCATTCTGCAGACCATCCAGGACTTCACCATAGTCTTAGAAGGCTCACTCATCAAAGGAGTGGATGTGTAACCCAATTAGCTAGAAACTCAGTCCAGAACCCTTGTTCCTGAACCTTCCCCAGCAATGGGGACGGACTTGGACTTGTCTGACAAGGCAGTGAGTCACTGCAGGGCGGCACAGCGTGTCCCCCAGTGTGAACAGTCCTCACACTGCAGACAAGGCAAAACGCTGTATTGTAGTTCATTTGAACCTGGAATTTAGTATAAAATAGAGTATTTTCATGTGTTAGCTGTGTGTAAATATGTTCTCTTCTTTAAGAAATTCTATTACTCTAATAAGATACTTTTATTAGATTGAATACTCCAGTAACTTAAAATCAGTAGCTTAAAAGTATTGGGAGTTGGGTAGTGGGGAGAGTGGTGCTAGTCAGGAAGAAGCCAGTAAACATGTAAATACAGTACAACCCATTGGGGCTTTTTATTTTCCTCCAGGTACCACAAAGGAATCCAGAAAGCATTGTTATGTACTCTCCAGCCATCCCGGTGTCCGGTGTCCGTACCCTTTATATTGTGAATGTAAACAGTTTACCTACTGTAGGGGAGAGTAGCCCTCATTTACATCTTTTAAATTTCAGATGGTTTCATAATTTCAATTGAGCCACTCTTCCAGTCTTTTGGAAAAATTTTTCATCAGCACAAGATAGATATAATTCAAGTATTAAATACTGGACCCCAGGAGCTTGGCTGAACCGAAAAGAGAACACACAAAGCCCTGAGAAGTGTGTGAAATTGTGGAATTATATTAACTTCTTTACACTTTGGAAAGAACAGCCTAGACTAACTTCATCCCTGACATTTATTCTTGTTATTTGAGGTACTTTGGGGAGATGTGAATTTCAGAGTGTCAGCCTCACAGTCTTTAACTGCAAACAGCAATTTGATTCTGTACTTTTAATTTGGCCATCTTAACCCTGCAGTGGTCCCTTACCTCTCAAGAATAACCACAAACACTGTCTTTGTTTGGTTCCAATCACCCGCCTCCCCTCTTCTAGTGCCCATCCCCCCTCAGGAAATGGAAAGAATGTCTAAGAAGGAGGAGGACTCTGTGTGGCTTGGAATGTTTTTGTGAAAGTATTTGTTGACCATGATAATGCAAATACCAGAAGAAGAGTGAAAGAATGAACCCTTTCTGGGTGTTTGAGGGCCAGCTGTATGTTCCTTTGTAAGCAGGGGTGAAAATGTAATACTGCTGGCCCAGAAAGGTAAAAGCCTGTACTGCGCAGACTGGCAAAATGGAGGCAAAACACAGTTTGGACGACCAAACGTTGTGAGTAACTTTCCAATTTGGTGTTTTTTAAGGAAGTTAAATACAGTGTTAGCACATTACCTTAAGTCTTCATGTTACGGTTGGTCTTGTAAGTAATTTAGACGTTTGTACGTTGTTAGCTGAAATTGCCATAGCAGAGCTCCAGGTTTTATTCTAGTTGTGACTGAAAAGCAGAGTCATGGCCTCTCAGGACCCTTGTGTCATCGGCTTTAGCCAATAGTGTTGCTTCCCTTTTTCTCTTGAGGAAGAATCTAATGAAATAAGTGCCCCACTCCCGTTATCAAACACCGTATTCAGCCAAGGCACACTTCCTTTTAATACGTGACTGAGTCCTTAAGGAGGTAACGGAGAAGTGAAGGCAGCATTTAGAAACCCATGGAAAGGGTTTAAGATGGTTCTGGGTGACCTGGGTAGACCAGAAATTTTGTTTGCCTGCAGCTAAAGATTGTCCACAGTGGTGTGGCTACCCCTGGGACATGGAGAGTCTATTATGGAACATATCCAGAACCTGTTTCACACCAGGTGCTTACTGTTTCAATAATGAGAAACCATAGAATGATCCAGTCTAGGGTTTTGTTCTTGTTACCTTTTCCAAAGGCCTTGCTTCTGACACATTCTGGGCAAACAGAGAGGTGACTTAGGTTAGCATGCTACAATTGAGTCATCTCATCCAGCCTTCTCATTCTACAGATGGGACGACTTAAGGATCAGAGATTAAATACTTACCCACACACCTGGTCAGTGACAACACAGGGTGTAGAATTCATGTTTTTTTTTTTAATTATACCAGGCTACATGAGAGTGGCCTTCAAGGCATTCATATTAATAATAGTCTTTCTACCCTTGGATCTTAATTCATCCACCTGTACAGGTAGCATATAATGATTAATATTCATTTATAGTAATAATTTATAGGGATTAATATTCATTTTAACAAACTGTCCATAAGTTATAGAAAATTTCACCTGTTATAAAAAGTAGGAGCAGGAATTCCCTGGCAGTCCAGTGATTAGGATTCCACACTTTTACTGCTGAGGACCTGGGTTTGATCCCTGGTCAGGGAACTAAAATCTCACAAGCCTTATGGCATAGCCAAAAACAAAACTAGGAGCAAAACTGGATTTCAGACCTGTGATTAAAACCATTACTTTAGAAAGTAATAACCCCCCTCCCCCCAAGAGTTTAAACTAAAGTTTCATCCCATTTTCTATTATCTGACTATGGTAGTGAAATGACCAATTTCAGAAGAAGAAACCACACCAGAATGGACACATCCTCTAGAATGCTGTGCCCTTTAGAGTTATCACCTTGGGAGTCCATATACAGTCCAGTAATACAGCCAGTGCTCCAGACCCCTGGGGACCTCCTTATGAGCTGCCCAAATGCCATACAGCCCATTCTTTTGAAAATTTCTAGTGATAGGTAATGGTGGCTTTTCAGAAGAAATTTATTATTTGGAAACAACAAAAAGTTCTTAGAATCCAAGTTGATGAATGAAAAAGATACTTAAGCAGAGTTTGGTGTCATGTAAGAAATACAGTTCTATAGAAGTACGACAATTCTTACATGGCTTGTAACTGTCTTTGAGTATCAAAGTATTTTGAGCAGGACAGCAGCAGAATTCTTAGAATTAAATGTACATAGCCTTCCGACCTGACTTTGGAAAGTCATTCAGAGGTATACTTTTTGCTGTTAATAAATTAGTATATTGCTATAGCATCATACTTCAAAGTTAAAGTATACAAAAATCAAATTTGACTTTTTTCTTCAAAATAAATTAAAAGTTGTGCCTGGAGTCATGATTAGTATTTTCACAAAATAGCTTAAGAAGAAATTATTTTAAAATTAAATTGCCAAAAATGTTCCCTCTTGAGATATTTATATTCCAAGTGTTTTTCAAATATTCTGAAACTCCTAATAATAACCTTTTTGATATAGTGGCATTACACCAGTGTTGGTATTATGTATGAGACCCTGAAGCTGTGTTCTGTTTGGGGGCTCATCTGCACCTTAAAATGACTGAGGCTCAGTGTGGAGTAGTATAAAGTAGGGTTCTCAGTGGAGAAAATGGGGCTACTGAGAACAAAAGGAAGGCCTCCCAGTCTTCCCTTCCTCTTTCCCACTGTGGCAAGAATTTGATAGAAGAAACCAAAAGCTTGCAAAATTTATGATTTCCCTCTAAATTTTATTTTAAACATTTCATATATTTTGTACCTTTTATAACCCTGTGGTATTTACTTTAACATGGTTTTTTAAGAAATCATTTTAATGAACTTCTGTCACACTGTATGAATATACAAGGGAAATACTGAATTGCTCATATTTCCTTTTTTGGCAATAAAGCACTGTTGTATGTAAATGGAAGTAAAAGAGGGATGGAGACTATACATAACAGTTTGTGTATAGTAAATGCTGACCCCTCTAAGATACTTTGAAACATGAGGCAACAGACAGGGACCTCAGATTGCCCAGGGAAATATTTATTTGACAGCATTGGGAGTTTAGCTGTTAATTATAAAATAGCTTCTTTCTGCTAAGAATTATGATTTTTCAGTAGATTTTCATTTTGAGAACAGTTGACTATTTTCTCTGTGAGGTTTATAGAAACTAGTCTTATCTTTTTCACCATTTGGAAGGACAATCTGAACCGTAGCTATTTATATTTCAGTATTAATACACCTTCATTGATTGAGAATGGAGTCTTGAGATCTTCTCTACTTTTATAAAGTGAATTCTATTTCCACGTCATCCATGTCATCTGAAGTCCATGTTTCTTAATATAAGTATTTGTTGTATTACCTTTTAGTGTAAAAGGAGAAGCAAATAATAAACTACTAGGTCTCTTATTCCTATTAAAATCCATTTATAAAACTCTTGAGTCAAACTGATTTCCAAGCTTTTTGAAGAGGGTACCAATGGAGTGTGATCAGAATAATCCAAGGAGAACCTCATCCTTTCAGATCTTAGCAGACCTGATTGTCCTCTCAAGGACAAAATAGCAATTAATATCAGAATGAAAAAAAATAATCAAAAACATTCTCCTCATTTGAATGAATCCAGGGTATCCTTGGGTTATGTGGGAGGGAATTATGTTTGACACATTTACCTAAATGTATTTGTGTGTGGCCCAGTCTATTCCAAACACCAGACGGATCTTGTTAACAGTAGAGAGGTATGGTGAGAGTTCCTGTTGTCAATCAAATGAGCGTGTTAAACATACAGAAAGAATTCTGTTACACTTGAACCATGTATAAATGTATCCTGTGTATCTTTTTTTTAAATAAGCATTTCTGCATTTAAATTATATTTTTTTTCTTTGTATTGTTAGCAAAGTGCATCAGAACTGGATTTTTTTCTCATCTGAACATAATTAAAATTTTAAAAGTATTGTGATATCAAGCACTTTAACATATGTATCAGAGAAACTGATGTGGGTTTTTCAGGTTTTGGAGTACATTTAAATATGACTTTTCATGCTTTGTTCTTTACAAATAAAACTGTGGGGTTGATACTTTGTTTTGCTTCATTATTGTAGAACCTTAATCCTGAGTAGTGTGCAGGGCCAGTGACTCCAGAAAGGAGAGCAATAAAACCATTATGAGAGGTAAAGCTACATGACACCATTATGTAGTAGAAATGTGAGCTTCCCAGATGGCACAGTGGTAAAGAATCCCCCTGCCAGTGCCAGAGGCACAGGTGTAGATGTGGGTTCAATCCCTGGGTCGGGAAGATCTCCTAAAGTGGGAAATGGCAACCTGCTCTAGGATTCTTGCCTGAAGAATTCCACGGAGCACACACGCGCGCACACACACACATACACACACACACACACACACACTAGAAATACAATCTCCTGGGCAACTGGTTATCCAGAAGCAGTGAAAAGAAAAGAAAAGAAAAAAAAATGTGAACCCTATCTCACACCATACAGAAAAATCAATTCTTAGCTTAACAATCTAAACCTAAACAGCAAAACAATTTCTGAAAGAAAATGTAGAATGTATTTATGAATTTGGGAAAGGGTAGTATTTCTTAAACAAGACATTCAAAAATAACTAGCATTGTAGTCCTTAGTAAAAATGAAAGGCAGAAATACATTGATTATTCACCACATGTTAAGCATTACTTTAGGTTATGACCATACAGCAGTTTGTTTTTAAACAAACACACACATCAAATTCCTGCTTTTATGGAATTTATATTCTAATAGAGCAATTACCTAATAAACATGACAAGTAATACATATAGTTGTTGTTTAGTTGCTAAGTCATGTCCAACACTTGTGACCCCATGGACTGTAGCCCACCAGGCTCCTCTGTCCGTGGAATTTTCCAGGCAAGAATACTGGAGTGGGTTGCCATTTATTTCTCCAGGGAATCTTCCTGACCCAGGGACCAAACCCACATCTCCCACATTGGCAGGCAGATTCTTTACCGACTGAGCCACCTGGGAAGCCCAATACATACAGTAATTAGATAACAGTAATAACAAGCAAAGAAGAAGGATTCAAAGTATGGTTGGAGCTGCTTAAAGATGGACTGCAATTGTAAATTGGTTTAGCCAGGGAAAAGCCTCACTGAAAATGGAGTTGTCTTTAGCTGAGATTGGAAGAACGTAAGAGAAATAAGTTTGCAGGAGGAACATCAAGAGCTTACTTTCAGCTGTAAGTTTGGCGTGCCTGTCAGACATCCAAGATGTTGGATAGTTGCACATACAGATTCGGAGTTCAGGGGGAAATAATGGTTTGTTTGTCAGGATCCAAATCAAGAGACAGAAACCACACAGCAATCGGAAAAGAGGTAATTTAATGTTTAGAACTGTTAGAATTATCCAGAGAAACAGCTAAGGATGTGTACAGATGTGTGTGTGTGTGTGTGTGTGTGTGTGTGTGTGTGTGTGTGTGTGTGTGTACAGAGAGAGATTTATTTTAAAGAATCAACTGACACAGTTGTGGAGCCATGGTAAATCCAAAATCTGCAGGTTAGGCTGGTGGACTGGAAACCCAAGGAAAGAATTGTAGTTTAAGTTCAAAGATCACTGACTGGCAGAATTTCTTCTTGCTCAAACGAGGTCAATCTATGCTGAATTAAGGCCTTTGACAAATTGGATACATTATGGAGGGTAATCTGCTTTACTCAAAGTCCACCAATCTAAACGTTTGTCTCATCTGAAGAACACCAGAGTAATGTCTGATTAAATATCTGGGCACCATGGCCCAGCTAAGTTGATCCATAACATTAACCATCACAGACTACTATAAGAAGAAACTGGAATGATGAAGGATTTGCTACTAAGCAATAAAAAGAGCTCTAAAGAATACAAAACTAGCATATATAGGGAGCAGCTACTAACTCTAGGGCTGAGGTAAGGTAAATCTCAAAGAGCCCCCTCCCACTTAGGCTGAGAGTCGGGCTTTATTAGAGAGGGCACAGCCATGGCCCACTGGATGGCAGAGAAGTTTACTGAGATGCTGCACCAGTGCCACTTGTTTGGAATCTGCTGTCAGGTGCCAGGGAAACATCCTTGGAGAGCAGGCATAGCCCAAAACTTGCTGGGAAGCCACTGGAGAAGGGGGTGCCAGGGAAGCCCTCCAAGGAGAGGTGTGATACCAGTAAAGCTCACTACAGAGCCCCCCAAGCCTCCCTACCACGAGACGTGAGCCTCTGAGACCACAAGGGCTTCCCTTGTTCTGAGACCTTGCTCTGAGACCATAAGGGCTTCCCTGGGTTCGATCCCTGGGTTGGGAAGATCCCCTCGAGAAAGCAAAGGCTTCCCACTCCAGTATTCTGGCCTGGAGAATTCCATGGACCATATAGTCCATGGGGTTGCAAAGAGTCAGACACGACTGAGTGATTTTCACTTTCACTTTCCACAAGAGCCAGGAGCTGCACACTGGAGGAGCCCACAAGAGGGGAGCACAGCAGGACCTGGAGGAGAAGCTCCCTCCTCCAGTGCCTTTCCAGTGCATTCTATTAACGAAGATTAACACCGTGCCATCTGTCAAAGGAGAAACGTTTACAAGAAGTTCTAGCTCCACTGTTGCAGAGCAAGATTTTTATTGCTATGGGGCAATAAATTGATAACTGCTCCAGTTTAGTTCCTAATATTCAGTTAAGGAGGAAACGAAGGAGGGGAGTAGGAAAATGCAGGAGAAGATAAGAAGATAGCAAATGTCTCCAAACTTTATGAGGTAATGATTTAGAGCTGACACTGTCTGCCATGTCCATTTGAACTTAGTCCAGATGTATACAATTTTCATCACTGCTCTTTAAAATATTGACTAACTGCAGTTATTATAATAAGGTCAGGAAGCTTTTGCAATGTAAGGGAAAGAAGACTTCAGTGGTAGCAATGGTGAAAAGCATATGGGTATATTTTGAAGCTAAAGTCAGAAAGTTTGCTGATGGATTGGATATGGGGGATGAGGAAGAGTCAAAAATGACTCCAAGGGAAACCAGGAGAGCCACTAGAATCGTCACCTTCCTCAAGAATGTTAGGCTGGTGGCATCTTTCACCACCAGAGGCCTCACTCTAATTTTGCCCACACTCAGCTCACACACTAAGTACACCATCATCATCAATCAGGCCACACCCTACACCTACCTACCCAGTGCTCTTTTAAGACGATGGGAACATGCCCAACATGCCTAGCCACCCCCAGACCCTCAGAGCCTTGGAATGGCTGAAATGGCTGAAGAAATGTGAGCCCCTCTGTTGACAGGGACAGACCCCCCTCCCCAGTGGCCCCCAATAAAAATGTGAAAACTCAAAACAAAAATGACTCCAAAGATTTTGACCTGAACAAATGGCAAAAGAGAGGCTAGAATTTCTACTAACTGAGATGAGTAAGGATGTGGGGAGAACAGGATTTAAAGACAGAAGTTCAGTTTTGGATATGTTAAATTTCAGATATTGACTAGACATCCAAGTGAAAATGGTGAACAGGAAATTCAATGTCTGAGTCTTGATCTTCTGAGCTATTGGACTTCTGATATGCATTTGGGAGTTGCTGGCATGTATAGATGGAATTTAATGTTATAAAATAGGATGAGGACACAAAGGGAGTGAGTTATTAAATAATCTCTCAAAACTTTAATTTTAATTTTCCAGTATTGTGACATGATTTACTGTTTGACATTTAGATTACTCTCAGTGTTTCACTATTCTGAACAACACTATAATTCACAAACATCCTTGCTTTGTGAGAAATTACCATTTTTGTAGGTCAAAGACAAATGTCAACTCTGTATGATTCAACCTAATATTTTTGGTAATTCTTTTGGTTCTTTCTCCTGATATGTGCTTTACTTTGATTAAAATAGATACTGTAACCTAGATGGAGCAATTACTATCTGAGCAGAGTAATCTAAAAATAAATCACTCTAGTCAGAGCCAACATATGGGCCAGATGTTCCTTATACTCAAAATAACATAACCCAAAGGCCTTTTACCTAACCATACTACCTACCTACTACTCATACCACCTATCTACTTATGTTAAATGCCCCAAAACTCTTCCTTGATTTCCCACTTACATCCTGTTCAAAACCAGAACTTCAAAATGCCTGGACATAAAACAATGGACTCAATAAGAAATAGACAAAATCTCAGTTATAGTAAGATAAAGCTCTCCTTTCTCAATTGATAAAGAAATGGGAAATCAGTAGAATCACACACAGAGGACTTGCACAACAGTACCAACCAACTTGACCTAACTGATATTATTAGAATGTCCAACATCACCAGAATAAAAATTCTTTTCAAGTACACAAAGAACACTTACCAAGACTGACCATATTCAGGTCAATAAAACATGTCAAATTTAAAAAGATTTAAGTCATGCAAAGTATGTTCTTTGGCCACAAGGGTCTAAAAATATATCAAAACTGAAAGCAGAAAGTATTTTGAACTGAATGAAAATAAAGCATATCAATATTTGTGGGATTCATTGAAAGCAGCTCTTAAAAAGAAATTAATTGCATTGAACATGTCTGTTAGAAAAAAAAAGATCTCAAATCAATGAAATATACTTCAACCTTTAAAAACCTAAAAACAATAATAGTAAAAAAAAGATAAAGATCAGAGCAGAAATCAATGAAACAGAAAACAGAAAGAAAATCAGTGAAAACAGAAGGTGGTTCTTTGAGAAACCAATAAAATTGATAAACCTTTAGCCAAACTGATTATAGAAAAAAAAAAAAGTTACAAATTGCTATATAAGAATGAGAGAGGTGATGCAAATACAGACATTACATACATTAAAAGGATAATAAAAGAATATGAGTATCTTTTTGGCAAGAAATTCTATATCTTAGATGGTAGATAAGTTTCTTAAAGACATTAACTACAAAAGATCACTTAGGAAACAGATAATCTGAGTATCTTATATGTATTATAGAAATTGAATTTGTTATTCAACCTTTCTTTATCTTTGTCATCTAAGTTTGTTTCCAAGGCAAAACATTCAACATCACAGTAATCCAAGTCGATGCCCCAACCACTAATGCAGAAGAAGCTGAACGATTCTATGAAGACCTATAAGACCTAGAACTAACACCAAAAAAAGACGTGGTTTTCATCACTGGGGGCTGGAATGCAAAAGTAGGAAGATAAGAAAAACCTGGAATAAGAGGGAAGTTTGGCGTTGGAGTACAACATGAATCAAGGCAAAGGCTAACAGAGTTTTGCCAAGAGAACACACTGGTCATAGCAAATACCCTCTTCTACTAACACAAAAGAGGACTATACGTATGGACATCACCAGACGGTCAATACCAAAATCAGATTTACTATATTCTTTGCAGCTGAAGATGGAGAAGCTCTATACAGTCAACAAAAGAAGACCGGTAGCTGACAGTGGCTCAGATCATAAGCTCCTTATTGCAAAACTCAGACTTACATTGAAGAAAGTAGGGAAAACCACAAGGCCATTTAAGTATGACCTAAATCAAATCCCTTATGATTATACAGTAGAGGTGACAAATAGATTTAAGGGACTATATCTGTTAGACAGAATCCCTAAAGAAATATGGACAAAGGTTCATAACATTGTACAGAGGGTGGTGACCAAAACCATCCCCAAGAAAAAGAAATGCAAGAAGGCAAGGTGGTAGTCTGAGGAGGCCTTACAAGTAGTTGAGAAAAGAAGAGAAATGAAAGGAGAAAGGGAAAGATATGCCCAACTGAATGCAGATTTCCAAAGAATAGCACGGAAAGATAAAGCCTTCCTCAGTGATCACAGCAAAAAGATAGAGGAAAACAATGAGATGATGATGTGAAAGCACTGCACTCAATATGCCAGCAAAATTGGAAAATTCAGCAGTGGCCACAGGACTGGAAAAGTCAGTTTTCATTCCAATCTCAAAGAAGGGCAATGCCAAAGAATGTTCAAATTACTGTATAATTGCATTCTTTTCACATGCCAGCAAGATTATGCTCAAAATCCTTCAAACTAGGCTGCAGGATAGAGAACTTCCAGACGCACAAGCTGGATTTAGAAAAGACAGAGGAACCAGAGATCAAATTGCCAGCATATGCCGGATCATCAAAAAAGCAAGGGAATTAAAAACCATCCACTACTGCTTCATTGACTATGCTAATGTCTTTGACTGTGTGGATCACAACAAACTGTGGAAGATTCTTAATGAGATGGGAATACCACAACACATTACCTGTCTCCTGAAAAATGTGCATGCAGACAGGAAGCAACAGTTAGAACTGGATATGGAACGATGGACTGGTTAAAAATTGGGAAAGAAGTACGTCAAGGCTGTATATTGTCACCCTGCTTATTTAACTTATATGCAGAGTACATGCGAAATGCCAGGCTGGATGAAGCACAAGCTGGAATCAAGATTGCCAGGAGAAATATCAACAACCTCAGATATGTAGATGATAACCACTTTAATGGCAGAAAGTGAAGAGGATCTAAAGAGCCTCTTGATGAAGGTGAAATGGGAGAGTGAAAAAGCTGGCTTAAAACTCAATATTCAAAAAATGAAGATCATGCCATCCGGTCCTATCACTTCATGGCAAATAGATGGGGAAAGTGTGGAAACAGTATCATATTTCATTTTCTTGGGCTTCAAAATCACTGTGGATGGTGACTGCAGCCTTGAATTTAAAAGATGCTTGCTCCTTGGAAGAACAGCTATGACAAACCTAGACAGTGTATTAAAAAGGAGACATCACTTTGCCGACAAAGGTACATATATATAGTCAAAGCTAAGTATGTTAGCTTTTCTGGTAGTTGTGTATGGATGTGAGAGTTGGACTATAAAGAAGGTTGAGTGCCGAAGAACACGTCAAGAGACACATGTACCCCAGTGTTCATCGCAGCACTGTTTACAATAGCCAGGATATGGAAGCAACCTAGCTGTCCATCAGCAGATGAATGGATAAGAAAGCTGTGGTACATATACATAATGGAATATTACTTAGCTATTAAAAACAATGCATTTGAATTGGTTCTAATGAGGTGGATGAAACTGGAGCCTATTATACAGAGTGAAGTAAACCAGAAAGAAAAACACCAATACAGTATATTAACTCATATATATGGAATTTAGAAAGATGGTAACGATGACCCTCTATGTGAGACAGCAAAAGAGACACAGATGTAAAGAATAGACTTTTGGACTCTGTGGAGGAAGGTGAGGGTGGGATGATTTGAGAGAATAGCATTGAAATATGTATATTATCACATGTGAAATACATCGCCAGTCCAGGTTTGACGCATGGGACAGGGTGCTCAGGGCTGGTGCACTAGGATGATCCTGAGGGATGGGATGGGAAGGGAGGTAGGAGGGGGGTTCAGGATGGGGAACACATGTACACCCATGGCTAATTCATGTCAATGTATGGCAAAAACCACTAGTAATTAGCCTCCAATTAAAATAAATAAATTAATTTTAAAAAAGAAGAATTGATACTTTCAAACTGTGGTCCTGTAAAAGACTCTTGAGAGTCCCTTGGACAATGAGATCAAACAGTCAATCCTAAAAGAAATCAACCCTGAGTATTCATTGGAAGGACTGACGCTGAAGCTGAAACTCCAATACTTTGGCCACCTGATGCAAACAGCCGCCTCATTAGGAAAAACCTTGATTCTGGGAAAGATCGAGGGCCAAGAGGGGAAGGGAGTGACAGTCAGACAGACTTAGCACCTGAATAACAACAAATTAACCTTCTCCCAAAGAAAAACTCCAGGCCCAGATAACTTTACTAGTGAATTCTATCCAAAATTTAAGGAATAAGTAATGAAAATTCCATACAAAGTCTCCCAGAAAATGGATAAAGAAGTATGTGTTAGTTTTTTAGGGTTGCCATAACAAAGACTGGTTGGCTTAAGCAACAGAAATTTATTTTCTCAACATTCTGAAGGCTGGAATTCTGAGAGCAGGGTGTCAGCAGGACTGGTTTCTTGAGGCCTTTCTCTTTGATTTATAGATGGCCATCCTCCCTCTGTCTTCATATGGTCTTCTCTCAGTGGATGTTTGGGTCCTAATTTTCTCTTCCTCTAAGGTCACCAGTCATACTGGATTAGGGCCAACCCTAATGACTTCATTTTAACTTACCTCTTTAAAGATCTTATCTCCAAATACTGTCACAATCTGAGGTACTAGGGGTTAGGATTTCAACACATGAATTCTGAGAAGATACAATTCAGCCCACTGACAAGGTAATACTTCCCAACACATCCCATGAGTCAGCACTGCCCTGATACCAATACTAAACAAATTACAAGAAAAGAAAAATACAGACCAAGAAGTCATATGAAGGTAGATGTTAAAATTCTTAACAAAATATTAATTCAAATAATATAATGACAAATAATATGTCATGACTAATTGGGGTCTATCAGGGAAAGCAAGGTTGGGTTAACATTCAATCGAGCAATATAATTCACCATACTTACAGACTAAAAAAATATGAGCTATAGGGTCATCCCAACAGAGGCAAAAAAAAATTGACAAATTCTACTGTTCATTCAAGGTTTAGGAAAAAAACTCAGCAGGCTTTCTCACATCAGATATACTGGGTTCATGGGTTAGAAAATGCTGAAAGTCACTTGCAAAAATCTACAGCTAACATCATCCTTTATGGATAAATACTGAGTGCTTCCCCATAAGATCAAGAACAAGGCAAAGACATCCACTCTTAACACTTCTATTCAACACTGTACTGTAGTTTCTAATCAGTGCAATAAGAAAAACAAAAGGCATAAAGATCGGGAAAAAAAGAAGTAAAATTGTCTTTATTCACAGATGGTTAATGATTGTCCATTTATCAACAGACAATCCTTTGGGATTTACTAAAAAGTTACTGATGCTAGTGAGTGAGATTAGCAAGGTCAGAATATACATAGTCAAGTACAAAAATCAACTGCATTTCTATATGCAACAGTATTACAAATCTGAGATACTTGGGGACAAATTTGACAAAAAATGGGCAAGATTCACTCACTGAAAACTACTGAGGAAAGCTAAAGTCCTAAATATATGGAGAACTATAGTGTGGTTGTAGATTAGAAGATTCGGTATTATTAAGATGTCAATTCTTCCCAGATTGAGCTACAGAGTCAACTCAATCTAATTCAAACCCCCAGCAATCGTTTTCACAGAACTTAACAAACTGATTCTAAAATTTATGGAATGTGAAAGCCCTAGAAGAGCCTAAATAATATGGAAATAGATTTAAAAAAAAAAAACTTGGAAGACTTACACTACTTGATTTCAATACAACGAATCCCCTACATATGAATGAGTTCCATATTAAAAGCACATTCGTAAGTCCAATTTGTTTGTTAAGTTCAACAAAGTTAGCCATGGTGCCCAGCTAACACAATTGGCTATATAGTATTATACTGTAATAGGTTTATAATGCTTTTAACATAAATACACAAAAAATAAAACATTTTTAATCTTACAGTACAGTACTTTGAAAAGTGCAGTAGTACAGTACAACAGCTGGCATACAGAGGCTGGCATTAAGTGAATAAGCAAGAAGAGTTAGTGACTGTAGGAAGGAGAGAAGGTGGGAGATGGTAAAGCTGAAGGATCATCAGTAACAGGAGAGAAAGGGCAATTTCACTCATACCTAATGTTGACAGGACACATCTTCGAAAGTTTGTAACTTGAAGATTCGTATGTAGGGGACTTGTGTGTGTGTGTGCTCAGTCACTCAGTCATGTCCAACTCTTTGCGGCCCCATAAACTGTAAGCTGCCAGGCTCCTCTGCCCATGGAATTTTCCAGGGAAGAATACTGGAGTGGGGTGCAATTTCCTACTCCAGGGGATCTTCCAGATCCAGAGATTCATCTCCTGCATTGGTGGGTGGATTCTTTACCACTAGCACCACCTGGGAAGCCCTTTAGTGCTTATACTTTAAAGCTACAGTGATTAATACAGTGTGGAGAAATTAAGGTAAAGCTAGACAAATTTAGGGCAACTGAACAAAAAGTCTGGTAACAGACCCACACATATATGCTCAATTGCTTAACAAAGTTATAAGGATTGTTAAGTGTCAAAAGGATAGTCTTTTCAGTGAATGGTCCTGGAACAATTGAATAACTACACACAAAAGAAATGAAGTTTGATCCATACCTCACAGCATATATTTTAAATCAACTCAAAATGGATCACAGATATAAATGTAAATTTTAAAATTAAAAACTGATAGAATATAGAGTAAATGACCTTGGGTTAGGCAAAGATTTCTGATATGACAAATAAATACAGTCCTTACAAACTGATACATTTGACTAAACAAAAACTAAGAATGTATGTATGCTTTTTGTTCAAGTTTCAGAAATTTATTAATCAGTGTAAACCCCCGACACAATACACAATCATGATTTCCTGGTTTATTTAAAGGGGAAATATTTCTTGGTTAAATAGAAAATTTTACAAATAACTTCTGGAAGACCTTCATTCTAAGCACTTTATAGTCAAACATTTCATTGAGAAGTCTGGACCTTCTTTCTTCAGTTTACTATAATCCACATTCACTGAATAGAATTTACATTGATCACTAGGATTCAGTTTCTTCTGGCTCATTCTTTTTGTTCCAACTGATTGAACAATGCCAGATACAAGGCATGTGGCGCTGCTACAGTGACTCCAGCTCCAATAAATACAAAGAAAGAAACCAAGCTTGTATGTTTCTTGGCCTAACCAAGGATCTAGTAAAGCATATTTGTGGCAAAGGCCTTTGATCTGAAAGGAGATGAGAACAAATCTGCCAGGCCCCAGACTAAGTAGGCTCTGCCCAAATGTACACTTTTTGGAAGATACTTTTAGAAGAATGCAAAAATAAGCCACAGGTTAGGAGGACATTAGCAAATCACATATATGATAAAGGACTTTTATCCAATATACATAAAGAACTCTCAAAATGCAATAGAGTCCAACAACAACAAAAAGTGACAATTGATTTGAAAGGATATTTCACCAAAGAAAACATTTTTTGTTTGTGTTAATCGCTCAGTTGTGTCCAACTCTTTGTGACCCCATGGACTATAGCCCACCAGGCTTCTCTGTTCCTGGAATTCTCCAGGCAAAAATACTAGAGTGGGTTGCCATTCCCTTCTCCAGGGGATCATCCCGACCCAGGGATTGAACCCGGGTCTCCAGAATTGCAGACAGATTCTTTACCATCTGAGCCACCAGGAAGCCCTCCTGACATATCGATGGCAAAAAGCACACAAAAAGATGTTCAGTATCATTAATTACCTCAGAAATGCGAAATAAAATAAGATACCATTGCACGCCTCTGCTGCTGCTGCTGCTGCTAAGTCACTCAGTTGTGTCTGCCTGTGAAGATGGCTAAAATCTAAAGGACTGGCCAGACCAAATAATGGTAAAAGATGTATAGTAACTGGAATTTTCATACACTGCTGACGGCAATGTAAAATGGTACAACTACATTGGAAAACAGTTTGACAGTTTCTTAAAAACTTTGACATATACCAATAGTATGATCCAGCCATTCTATTAAGAAGTAATTACTGAAAGGAAATAAAATCATATGTCCACAAAAATACTTGCACATGAATGTTAATCACAGTTTCATTTGTAATAAGCCAAAAACTGGAATCAACCCTATAATCATCAACAGATGAGTATATAAATAATTTGTGGTATATCCATACAATGAAATACTATTCAGCAATAAAAAGCAGTAAACTACTAATATATGCAACAACACAGATGCAAACAATTTAAAAAAAAATCCATGCAAATAACCTGTAGTGACAAAAGACAAATCAGTTGCTGCTTGGAGAAGGGTCTGGGGGGACGGGTTGACAGAAGCCCAAGGAAACTTTGGAGGTAACATATTCATAATCTTAAGTGCAGTGATAAGTTTCATGAATACATACTCATGTCAAAATTACATACTTTTAAGTATATGAAACTTGCTGAATGTCAATGACACCTCAAGGTTTTTTAAAAAACATAACTGAAAAGTTGAGAATACACACATTATAATTAAAATGTAATTTTAAACAAAGGAGAAACACAATAACTTGATTTACCAATCATTCCCTTCTACCTCATTCTATAAGCTTCTTTGTTCCATCACCTGTTTATCCACAAGCACTGAAGGCTCTGATGCCAAAGGCTAGAAGCAGGTCAGGTAAATCTAGACAAACCCAACAAGCACTAGCATAAAGAACTGCAGGCACACAATTGCAGTCACAGTTATACACTCTTTCAAAGAAAGACAACCTGCACTTTTGCTTCTAGGTTTCTACTTGGCATCTTGTACTGACTCTTTAATCTTCTTTCCTTAAAACCCTTACAGGACTGTGTCCATTAATCCCAAATTATTGTTATCATGATCCTACCCAAACTTAACCAAGCCCCCTTCCCCATGGAAAGTTCTGCCTTAGACCAATCTCCAAAACTTCAGTAAATATCCAGACTCTACCCTTTGCCCTCTGATAGGTTACTAAGACTGTCAAGGTAAAGCTCTTTCTTACTGTGCAAGCAATAAACAGAAAGTTTTGATGGTAATTCAGGAAGCCAGTGTTCAACATTATTGATTGTGTATTTCCTCTTCTGAGTTATTTTAGTAATCTTTTCCCATTCATTTTTAATGTGAGGTTTTGACTTATAGTTTAAAAACATTTTGGAGCTATTCTTTGCTCTATATGATGTCAGTATTTTCTCACTTTCCTTTTAGTTTCAGGGATTTTCTGTTGCACAGAAAATTTAAGCTTTCAATTATTTAAAACTATTAGCCATTCCTTTAAAAAAATAAATAAATAAAGGGGTACAGCTTCTGGTGCCATACTGCCTGGTTTCAAATCTCTGCTGTTACTAGCTGAAGACCCTTGTTTATCACTTAAGTCTCTGGGAACTTGGTTTCCTCATCTGTCTCCCCACAGGAATGCAAGCTCCACAAAGGAAGCATTTTTTACTGTTCTGTTAATTGCTGTAGTTCTGGGAACAGTGCCTGACACACAGCGCTCAATAAATATTTATTAAATGAATGAATCTACAAAGCCAGAGCAATAATCTTATTTACCTCATAAAGTTGTTGTAAGAATGAACTAATCCTTGTAAATTTTGGTCTAGAACAATGCCTGGCACACAGTAAGAGTGCAAGAAATGTCAGCTCCCCACCCCCAATAACAGAATCCTGCCTCTGTGTGAAATCTTACCTGAATATCCCTCTCCTCCATCTTCCCTTCTCCCTTGTCCACTCCCACCGGATTTGCATCACTGTTCCCCTTTAGCAGCACCCACCTACCTCTAGGAGTGCTTAACTTTGGGCAGCTGAGAATCCTAGGAGAGCTATGAACACTCCCCTTAGAAAAATACACCTATGCACAAGCTTTTCGGGACAATTTCAAGGAGCTCATAGAATCTAGATTCCTGAATTAAGTAGACCTTAGTGTCAAAACTGCTTAGTGGCAACAAACCTTAACAGGCCACAGGAAATTTCTCAGAGCAGATCGTAAGGGTCAAAGTACAAACTGAGTGTTAAGAGCAGAGCTCCTCTGGGTTGCAAATTTCTTTCTCCTTTTGAAGAGACGAGGATTATTCCTTCCTGACTGGCCTTTCAGAGCTGACCCTTCACCCTAACCGGACAGGGAAAGGCACTGTGGGAGACGAGGGACCGTGAGGATGGGGGTTCTTAGTGGAAGCAGGGGGCTCCAGCAGATTCGGCCACCCAGTCTCCCGGTTGGTAGTCAACAAATTCTCACCAACATAATGACCCGAGTTCCAGTCTTCTCAAGCAGGAAAGAGGGGTAAAACGGAAGACCGTCTTACTGCCCTCTCGGGAAAAGAGCAAGACTGGGCAGTATGCAAGTGACGCGCCCTGGACCCTGCGACTACCCGCGTGTAACTTCTATCAATTTTGTAAACTTTCTAAGCCTCCGTTTTGCCCTAAGAATGGGAATGGCAGAATGAACCTCGTACGCTGGTTGTGAGGTAACTAAACCATCTACACACAGTTTTGCACCTGGAAGCACCCACTAACTATGAGCTGTTCTTTATTAATATTAAATAACAACTGCAAGGAAGGACGTTGCTGCTTACCTACCTTGCGGGCCTGGAGTCGGCTCCGCGGAAGCGGAGCGGCGCGCGGAGAGCTGGCCGGGGCGGGGCCTGGGTGCGGCCTGCGCCCCCGCCCGGCCTGCCCCGGCCTCCCCCGGCCTCCCCCGGCCGCAGGCCCGGCTACTTCTAGACGTTGGCCCTCCTCCCAGGGAGGCGGCCCTTGCCTTGCCTGTGTTCTGGAACTCCCCAGACAGAAACGCGCAGATCCTCAAGGGCTTCCCTGCCTCCCCCTCCCTTTAGCCACGGGCTGAGACTTCCTCGTCTACGGATGGTTCTGTCATAGAGTCAAAAATTTCTGGACTCAGAGAAAGATGAAGGCCGGCCTTTTATTTTGATTAGAAACAATCCCGGAGGGGAGAATGGATACATGTATCTGTCCCGGAGGGGAGAATGGATACATGTATCTGTAAGGCTGAGTTCCTTCGCTGTTCACCTGAAACTATCACAACACTGTTAACCAGCTTATACCCCAATACAAAATAAAAGGTTAAAAAGAAAGAAAGAAACAGTCCCAGAGGTGACGTGATTTGCCCAAAGTCGGCAACTTCCTGAAATCAGAAACCAATCGGAAGACTTCCATGTGGGTGTTCTTTCCGCTGTTATCAGGTTACCTCAGAGTCTTAGGCTCTGCTTTTGAAAAGGAATGAAGAGGTCGGTTAGGGGGAGCCACTGAAGGAAAAAATATTAGGATTTGGTAACTGATTATGGCAGGGGTTGAGAGAGTGGGGGGTGATACAGTGTGTAATCGGCTTCCCCACCCCCCCAAAAAAAAATAACACAATGTAAACAATTTTAGAATTGTTTTAGATCGTGAATTTTAGTTGAGTGCATCTTCGGGCACAGGGGTCGGGGAACTTAACCTGTTTTGTTTACCCAGCCAGGTGCCTAATGCAGAGTACCTAGTAGACGTTTGCCCCCTGAATGACCGCGTGGCTGGGCACGCCCCATCCACCATGGAGGTGCCGGAGGGTTTGTGTAGCCAAGCCCCACCTGGGAGGCACGTTCTGTCTTTTCCAGTTCTTCTCAGTTATGGCTTTGCGCTGAATATTCTTTGTTCATAAATCCTTGACTGCATCTCTTGATTATTTCCTTAGGGTATTTTCCTAGATGTGGGATTACTGTGAAGGGTATGCACACATTTAAGGTACAAGATTCAGAACCCCTCCAGCGGTGCAAGAATGAGTCAGCTTCCCAGCGAGCTGGCTCTTACTAGGTATTAACAGGCTTCATTTTATTTATTTATTTATTTATTGCCATCTTGATAAAACAAAAGTATTTTATTTGCCTTTCTTTGTGGGCTAATAAGATTGCGATTAAAGTAGTTTTAAAGAAATATTATAAGGAGCTGGGAGAAATCCTTGTGTGGGGTAGGAGACCAGGGGTAGGAGACTAGTGAAATTAGGCACCTTCTGCCCTGAGAGGGGAAACCTAAGGGCAACCATTGTTTGGAGCAATTTGACCTGAAGATGTAAACATCTGAGCCTTTCTAGAGAGGCTCCCCCTGGGCAAGGGAGGGGAGCTGTGATTTACGCCTTTCCCTCTGCTACTTTCATTTCCTGATGAGGAGTTAATATTTTAAAACTAATGAAAACTATTACGTGTCATTAAGGACAGCAAGAGAAAGTAGAATTGGGAAAACCATTTCAAGTTAAAGTCCTGGAGAAAGGGGAGGGGTGATTGGTGAACTGTGAAACATGTTTCCAGAAGATGGGAGGTAAGTCTGCCAGTCTGGAGGGGCCCAAGGTGGGGTCTAGAGACTTTGTATGTGAAAGGCTGCTCTTTGGTTGTAGAACTTACGAGGACAGGGGTCCCCGAAGGGCCTGAAAGGGGCTTTTAATGCACTTTGGAGGCTCACGGTTAAATCTCCAGGGACAAAGGAAAGCGGTGAGGAAGTGGAGGGAGCCATGCAGCCCAGGCTGCTCTCAGAGTGCTGAGAAGGGAGCTTGTGGTTTTCCCAGAGAAGAGGCAACCACGAGCTGGGGAGCTTTTCTTGGTTTATGAAACAATGAGAACTTACCACCCTGCCAGAGCTCTTCAGGAACCAGCCCCAGCTCTTCAGAGGTCCACTGGGTTCTTTTACAAACCATAAAGAGGAAGATAACTATTTTACTAATGTTTACAGGCAGTTTTATTTACTAAACTAGCTCTCATTTACTCTCAACTAAATTTATAGTCCTAATTGCCATCATTAGCATTTTTCTTGATAATAAACATACAAGATGTGTTTTATAGTTGGTGGGTTTTTTTTAAAATTAGCTTTGTGGGGGAGTTTATCTTCTTGATTGCTTTAAATTTCCTATTAAAGTCTTAAGTTTAACAATCAGCTTCTCACAGCTCAGCAATCTACAAATTTTTCTGTCACTTTAATTCTACTGAAAGAGCTTAAGCCAAATATGAACCAGTAGTTCTTAGAGGTTTAAATGAGTGATTTCAAAATCTTGTCACACTTCAAATTCACTTGGTTACTTTTAGAAAAAAATTACAGTTGCCCCTGCCTCCTTTTTGAGAGACTAATTTTATAGGGTTGGGACATCCCCTGGAACTGGTTGTGTTTTGTTTTTTTCTTCTAAAGCCTCTTTGGTGATCTTTTAGGGAACTGATACCTAAATGTTTATCTATTTTGTTTGTCTTTTAAAATGGAATTTTGAAATGGCAGCTTTAACTTCTAAAATATTAAATAACACTTTGCATTTCTGGAGAACATTCCTTTTCACCTCCCTCGCCACTTGGCCCAGGCTTCAGCTCTCCAGGCTTTGCAGTCCTCGCTTGACACGCACTGCCCTGTGTTCTCTCTGGTTCCTATGACTCCTGGTTTTCCTTCCTGGCAGCATATTTGGGGTTTTCTGTTGTTCACTGGCCTCTCTTCTTATACTGTCTTTCAAAGCACTGTTGCTGCTCAAGATGTCCTGGAAACTCTGGTGGGCATATTATCCACTCCCACGATCAGTCATTGATCGGCATTTGGGTGCTTACTCTTCTCTAATCTGCATCTCTCTCTCTTTCCGTGGGAAGCCCTCCAGATGCCCATGTCAGCTGCCTAGAGAGCACCTACTCTCAGATGTCCCAGAAAGCACCTCACACTCCCTGTTTCTCTAATATTGAGCTCCTCACCATGTTTGTCTCTGTGTTTCATATCTCAGAGAAAGGCTCTCCCAAGTTATTCAAGGAGAAACCTGGGATACCAGAGACTCTGCTGAACTTGCATTCTACAAAGTGGCGACAGTCTCTCAGCCTCACGGATTCCAGCTCCTTCGTATCTCTAGACTCCATTTTGTCCCTTCAGTCACTCCTTAGATCATAATTCCCCAATGGCCTGCCTCATTCTCTCCACAACAGTGTAATCAATTTTAGTCTCCAGCTTTAAGTTCTCCATCCTCCCAGGATAAAGTTCACCTTCACAAATCTGCGTTAAAAGGTTATACACCCTCTGGGTCTCTCTACCACACCTCTCTTCCCATGGAAGGCACTTTCCCCACAGTCTCACTGAGTTACAGCTGCAGCCCACCCTACCGGCCACTCCCCACCCCCTCCGCTTCTACCCCGTCAATTACTCTTCACTCTTCAGTCCCAGCTTGGATGGACACTGACAGAGATTCCTTTGAGATGGCCTCCTGCTATTCATGCCCTTGAGTGTGAGCTGGACTTCCTAATGTGATTCTGGAGAAGAGAAGATGGCTGAAGTGACAGGCTGCTCCTTTCAGGCACCCTCCCCAACCTTACCTCCTCTGTAGGAAGTTAGTTGCCCTGTTGAAATGCCCTGACAGAGGGGAGGGCTCCAACCAACAACCTGTGAGGAACTGAATCCTATCAGTAACTGCAAGAGTAAGCTCAGAAATGGGTCCTCCACCAGTTGAGCCTTCAGATGAGAGGACGGCCTTGGCCAATGGCAGTAGTGCCCCCCCCCACCATAAAAGGCCTTCAGCCTGGGGGCACCTGGCTAAGCCACACCTGAATTCCTGACCCCAAGAAACTGTGAGATAATAAACGTTTGTTGGTGAAGCAGCTCTGCTTTTGTTAATTTATTACACAGAAATAGATAACCAGTATTACCTCTGGACCCCTGCCCTTCCTCCACACCAACTTCAGGGTCCTTCTGAGTTCCAGGTTCCACCTGTCATGATCAGAACTTAGCCTCAGTAATAGAATTAGGATTTGTCCTGATCTCTGCCTCCAAACTGTAGACTGTGGGGAAAAGTAGGATAGGAGGGAAGAAGGTCCCATTTCCTTCCAGAGACCCTGAATCCCACCCTGCTCCTACCACACATTTGCACACCACAGTATCATACACAGCAAGTGCCCCAAGGAAGAGGCTCAGGCAGCAGAGCCACGCCTGCAATCCCCAACTCCTGGCCAGTACACACCGGGCCCACAGGCCTTTGTGGGCGCACTGCCCTCTCTGAGGAGAAGGGTGGAGAATGGAGTCCCTCTTTGCTCCTTCGCACACAGCCTCAGGCCATGCTTTTGTGAGGGCTCAGAGTGGGGGAGCTGAATGGCAGGTGGGTAAGGAGGGCCGCCCAGTGCCTCCAGCCAACTCAACTGTCATGCTGTTTCAGGTTTGGAGGGGAGGCCCTGCAAAAAGTGAAACAAAACAAAAAGCCCAGGGTGCTTCCTGCTGCTTTCATTTTCTGGTGACTCAAGGCACAGGTTGCTCGCTATATCAGACCTATACCTGAGCTCTGAATACAGTTCCTGGTTCCTAGCACCCGCCTCAGGGCAGGTGTCAGCACTTCCGGCCCTATGCCTGCTGTACCAGGAAGGTGGCATCTCCCGAGGCCCCACCCCCCACCCCTGCTGCCAACCAGCCAACATCTCTATTGTGCCCAAGCTGGATGAATGAATGTTTGAGAGACATGTCTGGGTATGAATACTTCTCTATTTCAGAAGAAAAGATTCTAAATAACACTGCACGCACCCGTGGCATGGGCTTCTGCCCTGCCCCATTCCCAGCAGTTTTCCTCTGGGCCCTTCCTCCCGCATTCGCTTTCTGCTAGCTGCTGTCTGTGGCTAAAAAGGTTCTGCTTTAGAATATGGTAGTGTGGTCATGGGAAGCACACAAGTTTGAGGGCACAGGTCTGCTTTCAAAGCTGGATTCTGTCATATAGGATATCTGACCCTGATTGTGTTACCGGCTAGCTAGGCCTCATCCTCTGGATGAGGTCAGCTAAAAAGCTGTTTGCCCTGGTACTGTGATTAGATGAAATAAACCATGAACATGACTATGCAAGGCATCTGTAGTAGTTAAGTGTTCAATAATTGCTTCTTGTGTGTTTTAAAAAGACTTTAACCATCCTTGTAATTTTTCCTTGGAAATTAAGCTAAAGAAGATTGTTGATGTCTAGTTGACAAAGTGCACGTTTAGGTTTTTTGTTTGGTTTTTGGCAGGAGATGGAGTAGGAAAAGATTGAAGGGTTAGGGGACCACTGTTTTACTGGTTTCTAATCTGACTCTCCCATCTTCTGTTTCGGGGCAATACAGTAGAAACAGCTGCTCAAATGCACAAGGAATGGATGTGCCTGAACCTGCCTCCGACTCCCAGGTGGTAAGGTGTTTTTCGTGTTTGTATTCAGGCCTCTGTGCCTCTGCTTTGGCCCTGTGAAAGGGATTGCTCATGTCACTGAGAGCATACAAACGCAGTGGCTCACATGAGGTCTACACTCAGCCATTAGTAGTAGGTATACAGACTCAATTTCCAGATCAATAAACAGCTTGACTTCAAAAATTAAGTGCATTCGACTTTCTTTTCATTGCCTAGAGTACACACAGGGGGTCGAATAACAAGTCAGTAGTCTTTCAAATCAGTCCAGTTTAGGTCCAGAACATGCCAGTGCCTACGTGATAAGAAGAATCAGACACACTTCGGTGAGACTTTTAGATATTTAAATCTACTGTAGAAGCGTCTACACCCACAGAAAATTCATTGTAACTGTTCATCTTTTTCTCAACAATGTGAAAAGTTACTATAGTGTGGTAAACCTAGGTTTAATCAAAACCAGATCAAAATTTGAGTTCTGAAGTCAACATACGTACTTCCTTGATACCATAAAGAGGAAGGGGAAGTCCAACAGCTTATTTTAACAGTGGGAAAGGTAATCTGGCATTTTTGTATAAAGTCAGCACTTCAAATAATACTCCAAAGGGGCATCTACTCTCACCTAGTCTCTAGCAACTGTGTCTGAACTTGCTCTCCACCGGAGCCACTTAGAGTTGTTTGCCATTTAAAATGATAAATACCAGTCATCACATATAATCATTGGTAAGACACTTAAAGAAAGCAAAATAAAGATGTCAGGGAAGGAGGCTGACAGGATTTGACTGGTTGCTCAGACAGGACCGCATGACTTTATTTAAGTCATAATGCCCAGATCCTCAGCTTTGAAGATTCCCCAAACTCCCTATTTTGCTATTTTGGAAGTAATCACTAGGGCTCACAGTGGGAGCTAACAGTGACCAAACTCCTAAGAAACTGATGTGTAAAACCAGCTGCCAATTTATAGTTTCATAGTAAGAAACTATAATACCAAGAGGACCAAATAGTCAGCCCAGTCTCCCTTACGGGAACAGACATGAGCAGTGAGCAGCCACGTGTTAGTCTAGGATAATAGAAATCAGAGACCAGGAGCTCACAATCAGGAACTATCGTGATAAATGAAAACCTATGTTATAAAACAGGATGTCCAGTGTAACCCCCATTTTGATTATTTGTTTATTTTTCTTTTTTGGGTGTGCTGTGTGGCTTGTGGGATCTTAGTTCCCCAATCAGAAATTGAAACCAGGTGAAAGTATGGCATACTTACCCCCGGACCACCAGGGAATTCCCCCACCTTTGTTTAAAAATAAAAACAAACCTGAAAAACATACATCATGATGTTTTAATAGCAGTTATAATCTCTCTGTAATGGCATTATGAGCAATTTTTATTTTTCTTATCTCCACTTTAAATTTTTTCCACAAAGTAATTATGAGTTCCTTTTGAAGAAAGAAACTAAAGGATAAGTTAAAAGTTCAACTTTAGAGTCTTTGTTAAGTAAATCATGAAAACCTACATGGAAAGCTATGCTGTCATTAAATATCATGTTGTGGAAGAGTTTTTAATGCTTGAGGAAGTATTAATAGCAGTTAATATTTGTGAGGCACTTACCATGTGTTAGGCACATGTGTTTATGTATCTGAACTCACTTAATTCTGTACCAAACTTGCAAGGTAGATGAGGAAGCTGAGGCCGAGAAACGTGAAGAAACTTGCCAGTGTCACACAGCTGATCCCAAGGCCAATTTTCTCTTCCATAAAATGAGTTCTCTTCCTGACATTAGCTCATCAGATTGATATTTGAATTCAAGAAGGTAACAAATATAAAGAAAAGAATCCAGCATCCATAACGGGTGTCAGCAAACTTCAGCCACAGTCCGAATCCAGCCCTGTCACCTGGTTTTGTATTTTGTATGAAGCATGAGCTAAGAATTATTTTCACAGTTTTAAATAGTTGGAAAAAATCTAATCAGAAAGCGAATAGTACTTTGTGACACATGAAAATTACATGAAATTCAAATTTAAGTGTCCAAAATTAAACTTTTACTAGAACACTATCAAGCTTATTCTTATTTGTCTGTGGATACTTTTCTGCTCTGCTGGGATGAGTAGAACCTGACCACAAAGCTTAAAATATTTACTATCTGACCCTTTACAGAGAAAGTTTGCCAAAAGCCCTGGGTGAGGTCTAGCACTGATTATAATAGTTACATGAAGAAGCCTACTATTAATCAGTTAAAGCAGTGGTCTCTGACTTTGGCTACACTTCAGACTCTCCTTGCATGCTCCACTGGTCACCCTACCCTGCTCCCCTGCACAATTGCAGCTTATCCTGTAGCAAGGTAGTTGGGAAGTTTGTATTTTCAAGTGCATATTGTGTCTCATATGTTTGCGTTTATATATATAGCCTATTTAATTTTGACAATAAGCCAGTAACCCCAGTTTTACAGATGAGGAAACTGAGGCTCACAAAATGAAGGTAGTTTGCTGAAAAAGTAAATAGTTTAGCAAATGGCAGTAATACCAGTTTTCTAGAGCTGGTTTAGTGAGTGTTCTTACTACACATGCTGCCTCTCTGCACCTCTCTTGCTGTTTCACATGCTTTGTTTACTCTACTCTCTACAACCCTTGATCACTTCCTATTTGGGGTTAGCACTCCGATCCCACATAAAAATCAAACATCAGTCCACTAAGAGGAGTAGCTAATCCTCTGGCCAACCACAATTTACTAATGGGCAAAAACTAACCTCCTTTCAGCCCCAGGTAGCATTTAAATCTCAGTGTATTTGAACCCAGTTTTTTCTGAAACTGACCTTGCTGTCTTATTGAAGGACACTGTTAGTGGATATTCTCAGTGGAGGTGAGCACAATGGCAGGTTGATGGGGATTTCTGTTTGGACAGGTGTGACTCCATTAAAAACCACACTATGCAGACTTTCACCATTCCACAGGGCACTTGTGTAATCTTGTATGCACTCATTTTTACAAAGTGAAAATGGCTTTTCCTTTGTACTTTCGCATTTGAGTACCTCATGCTTGCTGGTAACACCAACTCATAGCAAATGAAAGATCCATAAATAATGTTAAATCCAGTGGCAGAGTGTTTATTAATGACAAGTGTATTAGTAAACTTTGATTCTATTTTTTCTCTTCTTCATGCAGAAGATGTACTTATTTTTTCATTATTTTCATGGTTCTTTATAGATTGTTACTTCGATTCAGTCTTTTTCCTTCTGGCGTATTTAATTTCTCCCTCATTGAGTCCATACTCTTGTGGCCACTCAGTAGGGCAGGGCAGGCCAAGGGGGAGAGAGTGTTGGGTTCTTTGCCAGCACTATCTTGGAAGCAGTGTTGTCCAGTGACTCTGCTTGCCGAAAGCGTGAGCAATACCTCTGGGGCCCAGAATCAGTAGAAGGTGTCATGCAAAGTTGCTGCTCTCCTGGAAGAGCAAGTCTTAAATAGTTAATGATTGTAAAGAAACTCATTAAGACAGACATATTTTACCTCCTTTTCTGTCATCGTTGTAACAGAGGATTCAATCAACTTTAATTTATTCAGCCAGGTGCCTGTGGAAGCTGCCTCGTTTGTTTGGCTTTGTTTTCATGAAATCCCTTGTCAACTGTGTTCCAAGCATCAGTGAGCTAATCCTGCCCCTCTGTCAGATTCACAGTAGACAAAGGCCACTAGCACAGAGTCTCCACAATGAGAACGGCAGAGGATCTATTAATGTGTCAGTTGCCTGTGAATTACAGCCAAGATATTTGCCTAACATATGGCATAAGGTTATCATGTTGTAAAGCATCCCATTGGAAGTCAAGTATCCATGCCTGCTTATAGACACTCATAACTACTTAGTTGTATAAAAAATTATGCCCAAGGACAAATATCCTTGGGAATTTGATGCAACCACTAAATTATAGTAATCTATTGGGAGCATTTTACTTTTTATAGGCTAAAAATAAATCAGAGATGAAATCAGAGCAGCTTTTAGGGATAAAGTGGAAAAACTGCCACATTTAATTCTAATCCTCAATTAGGACAGAGAGGCGGGGCCCATGGGCAGTAAAGAGTGTTATGAGCAGAGTCCATTTTATCCACGAGGACATTCAAATGGAAAGGAATAAGGTAATGTCATGGAGACAGGTATCACCTGGTTTTCTGATTGCCCCTCCATATAGGCCCAAGAAGTTTGGCTTTCACTTTTGCTGATTAGGAATCTTTAATCAGTAGCCCCAAGTTAGAAGGATTCAGATACTAACTCACTAACAAAGCTCAAAAACAGGAATGTATAAAAGAAAATGCCAAATTATTCATTTCCAATGAGAAACAGAATGGCCCAACTTAACAGTTACTGAGTCAACCTAATCAAAGATCTCTTCTGGCTAGTAAGAGAGGCTGCCTGTTCCTCTTATTAATTTTCCATCCACTGATCACCGCCCACACTGATTTCTTGCTATAAATTTCCACTTTTCCTTGTTGTGTTCAAAATTGAGCCCAAGCTCTCTTCCATACTTGCAAAAACCCCCTACTGTGATGGTACCTGAATAAAATCTCCCTCATCATTTTTTAATGATGTTGAGAATAATTCTTATAAGGACACAAGTTATATTAGGTAATGACTCACAGTGTGACACCATCTTAACTACAGCTGAACCTTAAACAACAGGGGTTCAAACTGCATGGATCCACAGTACTACCTGATCTACAGTCGACTGAGTCCACGGATGGAACCAAGGATATGGACCGCAAACTGTAAAGTTACAAGCAGATTCTCAACCGAGTCATTGTCCCTATTCCTCCACCTCATCACAATGCCTTTGTTTGAAGACCATCTGTAACACAACTGTAATGACCTTATTTCCGGTCACATCTGAGGTCCTGGGGTGTAGGACTTCAGCGTGTCTTTTGGGAAACACAATTCAGCCCATCACAGGCAACTTCTCCAGAATGCATGGTGGGCATTCTGATGTTGCCTCCTACACTCTTCTTCTTTCTTCTGGTAGTACACCACCTTCCTTCTGTCCCCCCATTCCAAACCTGAGATTTCATACCTCTGGCCATGAAGGACTCAAGCAGGGCCTGTGGCCGGTCAGCTAACACCCTCCCTTCAGATTTCTCTAAATAGAGTTGGGGTGGGGGAAGCCCTCCCCCACTGGGATGTGGTACTTGGGCATGAAACCTTAGACCTGCTGTGCTATGTCCCCAAATAAGTGGAAAGAACTTATTTACAGGATGAGCCAATGAAGCCACCAGAGGAAAGAAGCTGAGACGAGAGGCAGAGAGCCAGAGCTTGGAGTTCCAGCTCCCAGCTTTCCCCAGGCTCAGCCTCTGCTCTTCCAGGGTCATGAGAACTAATCAGGCCTTCTTTGTGCTCAAACAAGTTTGAGTTGGGACCTATGATTGGGAAGGAAGAGTCCCAGGAGAAGACAAAAGATAAAGGGCATTAAGTAGATCCTTGAGGGCTGTGTCATTTGGGAAAGCCCTGGAGAGAGCCCCTTGGGAAGGATAACATCTCCCAGAGAAGCAGAGGGGCTGAAACTCTTCTCTTCAGAAGAGAAGGGAACCCTGAGACATACTTGGGGACACTCCGTGGGCCGAGGCAGGTGGCTCACTACAGGAGAGCCACCGAATCAGAAAACTTGGTGTTAAAACTCAGGTGGACTCAATTATGACCCTGTGGGACCTGAAGATACTTGAATTAGAAATGAGAATGCAAGTTATCAAAAGGCTGGTTGACAAGCCTAGAATCCTAGCAAGGGGTATTGACATGAGTTGAATGACTTAACTGTTTACTGGCACCAGGCTCCGATATGTTTTCAAAACAGAACATGCCTGTCAGAAGAATATTAATCTATTCATTATTCAACAAATATTTATTAAGAGCCTTTGATGTCCCAGGCACTTCAGTAAGAAGTATATACTGATATGCAAAAGATGTAAACTCCCCTCCTATGGGGTTTTTAGTTTATAGAGGAAAAAATGTATTTAACAAATAAATGTACGACTAAATGTACAAATTGGAGTAAATGTGAAGGAAAAGTTATGGGAATTGAGAATTGTAGATCAGAAGGTCAAGAAAGTCCTCTCTGAGACTATTGAGACTTGAAGTTAAGTAGAAGTTAGCCACGTATGGGGAGGGGTGGTAAGGCAGGAAATAAAAGGAGAATCCACATGAAGGAAACAGTGTATGCAAAACCCCTGTGTCCAGAAAGAGCTTGACAAGAAATGAGAGAGAAGCATGGCTGAAGAATAACTAACGTGGACATAGAGTGGCTTAAGAAGAGCCTCGAGAGATGGGCAAAGGCCTGATATAAAGATCCTAGAGTCTATCCCAACTAATTAATGTTCCAAGGCACCTTTTAAGAAAGAGAAGTGATTGAAGGACATAGAGAAAAGAGAGACTAATTAGGAGGTTGTTTGCAATAGTTCAGATGAGAGAAGATAATGGGTGACGGCAGAGACCAGAGACGTCTGCATTTGAGACACTTGTTGAAGGTAGAATTTATGGCTCTGGGCCTGGTGTACCTCTCACAGGTGACATGAGGGAGGCCTTGAGAATGACTTTCAGGTTACTGGCTTGAACTTTTGGTGGTTAGTAGTGCCTAATTGAAGTGAGAGATAATAAAGAAGGATGTTGCAAAGAGATAGGCAAGCAGAATCAAAGAGTGATTTCAGGTTTAACATGTCCAGTCTAAGATTCTTGGAGGACTTTCAGGTGGAGATAGGAAATACTAGTTGGGTAGTCCGTCTCATGATATAGGGAAGATCTGGACTGCTGGTAGAAATCTGTGAATTACTGGAAAAAAACCAATTGGGATAGGATAGTTGAGACAGCCCAAGAGCAGAGTATAGAGCAAGAAGAGAACCTAAGGACTGAAGGAACTCTTTGCAATGAGTTGTTGGGTATAAGCCAGTGTGTTAACAAAGGGAACTGAAAAGGCACAACCAGACAGGTGGCAGAAGAACCAAGAGAAGGTAGTATCACAGATTCCACAAGGAGAGTGTTATGAGGAGGCACTCCTTGTGAAGTCCAGTAGGATGAGGATGCAAAGATATTTATTGAATTTGGTGGCCTCATCAAGAGCTTCCTCAATGGAGTAGTAGGAGGGTAAGGTAGACTAGAAAGGGTAGAAGGGTCAATGGGAAGTGGGCAATGGAGTTAGGAAGAAATGTAGATAGTGCTTTCAAAACCTCTATTTAGGGAATTCCCTGATAGTCCAGTGGTTAGGACTGTGTGTTTCCACTGCCGGAAGACCTGAATTCAATTTTTCATCAGGGAACTAAGATCCCACAAACTGCATGGAATAGCCAAACAACAATAACAATAAAACCCTCTAGGGCTTCCCTGCTGGCTCGGACGGTAGGATGGAAAAGAATCTGCCCGCAATGACAGAGACCCAGGTTTGATCCCTGGGTCAGGAAGATCCCCTGGAGAAGGGAATGGCTAACAACTAACACTTGCACTTCACTTTCACCATGGAAGGCAGAGAAATGGTACTGTGACCAAAGAGAGAATATGGGGCCAAGAGGGGCAGGATTTAAATATGAAAGATAATAGAGCATATGTGTTAGTGGCTTAGTCATGTCCAACTCTATGGGACCCCATGGACTGTAGCCCACCAGGCTCCTCTATCCATGGGATTTTCCAGGCAAGAATATTCGAGTGAGTTGCCATTTCCTCCTCCATAATGAAGCATATTTGAATGCAAATGAGTATTCCCGCTGAGCAGGAGATAAAGAGCAGGGGATGTACTAGGCAGGATCCAGGAAGTAGCCTGAGAGAAGGCTCCCTCCTCTGGGCAGGGTAACACCTGACTTCAGCTGTGTGCTGCTTTTGTTGATGACCTTTCCTCCTCATCCTACTCCTTCTGGTTGACCGAAGAATGCTTCATTTTCGTGAATCATTTAACTGTGAGTCAGAGTCTACGTCTGTCTTTGTGTTGTGTTTTGGTTTTATAGTTTTGTTCTTTGGGAAGAACTTCCATTTTCCTTAGATACTATACTAATGAGAAATATTCTGTCCTAAGGTAGCCTGAGTGGTGTGATTGGAATACCTAGTAAAATTTATCCTTGCCCCAAAGTATCATTTAGTAAGAACTAATAATAATTAACTTAAGTACAGGAGTTACCTTTAATGAGCATCTAAATTTCACAGATATTACCTCCTTTCATCTTTGTTTTTGTTTTTTTTTTCCCCAGCCATGCTTCACAGCTTGTGGGATCTTAGTTTCCCAACCAGGGATGGAATTCTGGCCCTTGGCAATGAAAGTTCAGAGCCCTAACCACTGGACCATCAGGGAATTCCCTCCTTTCATCTTTTATTGTTTACACTTAAAAAAAATTTATTGGAGTATAGTTGATTTACAATGTTGTGTTACTTTCAGGTGGACAGCGAAGTGAATCAGTTATACAGATACATATATTCATGCTTTTTTTTAGATTCTTTTCCCATATAGGTCATTACAGAGTATTGAGTAGAGTTCCCTGTGCTCTAATAAGATAGCAGGTCCTTATTACTTACCTATTTATAAGAAACTCCGATATAGTTTTTATTATTATTATCTCCACTAGGAAAATAAGAAATTGAGACCAGGAAAAGTTAAGTAATTCATAAGTTTTTAGAGCCAAGAAATGGCAGATTCTTGGTAGTTTAAACCGAAAATTCCAAGAAAAGCTCTAACTGTATCTTTATAGATGTAGTTTCATTGTCCTTGAGACTGATGTAGATGATGAAACAATCACAGATATTCTGACAACACCCCTCAGCTGTCAGCCTCTAAGAACAGGGACAGAGAGTGGGGGTAAAAACAAAAAGCCCACATTTGAAGTTCAGCGCTGAAAGCCCCTTGCAAGTGCCTTGAACCCCATCACCTGGGAATCTTTCACAGATAGTCATCATTCCACAGAATTCAGCTCATGTCCTCACAAGCAAAACTGAGATTGAGAAATAATCTGGTTCCTGTGGACAATCAGACTGGAACCAGGCATAAATTAACTGCAATTAGCCAGAGGGAGGCTTACATTGTTAACTTTCTTATACCAGCACACAAAGTGGAGGGTAGAATACAGGTTTCTCACAACGTAATTTTCTGAGAATAGTGTTTGCAGTTGGGATGAGATAATGGATATGAAATCCTCTTGAAAACAGTGCATTCACATTGCTGTGTGATGGTGGTGGGGGAAGGGAACTGGCAGCTCACTAGAGTTCAGGGTCTGTGAGCCAATGACCCTTCCTCCTCCCGGGGAGTGTGGAGCCTACAGAGCTTCCCTGAGCCCCCCAACTGTGGTGCTCCATTTACTGACGGGCCCCTAGCTCTTCCATTGCATGGGAAGCCCAAGAATACTGGAGTGGGAAGCCTACCCCTTCTCCAGCAGATCTTCCCCACTGAGGAATAGACCGGGGTCTCCTGCATTGCAGGCGGATTCTTTACCAACTGAGCTATGAGGGAAGCCCCTCCATCACACCAAAGAGATTCAAAATGGAAGATGGATAGTGTCCTTCAGAAGCCTTGAGGACAGTTCAGAAGCCTAAATTGACTCTTTGTTTAGGTGAAGTAAACAAAGGTTTTGGAAAATGTCCACTATGTTAGTTAAGCTGTAGAACTTCTCCACACACACTTATTGATAGGCAAACTGAGAAAAGCCATCCCTTTTTCAGAAAATGATCCTATATAAACTAAGAAGGTAAAATGATAGTGCAATATTTGGATTCAAAAGGACCAGGGGTGGGATTGGGTGGGAGGTGGGAGGGAGGTTCAAGAGGGAGGAGACATACATATACCTATGGCTGATTTATGTATGGCAGAAACCGGTACAATATTGTAAAGCAATTATCCTCCAATTAAAAATAAATTTAAAAAAAAGGACTGGGGTACAATCTCATTTCTATCACTTATAAGATGTGAGGTCTTACTTTATTTCTTTCAAGCTCACTTTGCTCAGTGATACAAGGAGTATGATAACAATAATAATGCTTAGTTCACAGCAGTGTAAAGTAAAGAGATAAAGTGACAGACCAGATGAAGTAGGCAAAGTGCTTGGTGTTTTGTGTTACAGCTATTGGTCTATAGCTGACAGGCTAGTCTATGGGGTCACAGAGTCGGACATGACTGCGCGACTTTCACACTATAGCTGAAATGGAGGAAAGTGGTCTTGTAGACATCTTGAGGAAAGTACAAGGAACCAAGTGAGGTTTTGAGAACAGCTGCTACAGAGTGAAGACGTGCTGGTCTGGAGAAGTGGGTGGTGGCTGTGCCAGAGGCTTGGTGTCCTGGGGGCTGTAGAAAGTGGTCTGCGGGCTTAGTCAGATTTGGACTGGAGGCTGTAAAGCTTGTGTCATTTCTGACACATTAAATAAAGTCCATCATATTGGCTTCTAAGTTAAAGGTTTCCTAGTTCACCTTGGAGGGTAAAAAGCATTTTGCTGCTGGCTTCACTGCTGCGTGTGTGCTCATTCTCCAGCGCAGGTGCTTTGCATTTCTCAGAACCAGTTTGTCAGGACTAAAGACTGATGCCTATGCTGTAGGCTTGTCTGGAGAAAAGAAAGCCATTAGTGACAGTTAACATATTAATTGCAGAAAGCGCTTCTTTAGGTTTCTGTTGGCAAACAGTTACCAGTCTAACAGAGTAAGTGAAGTGCATCCAGACTCAATTTAAAACCTGGCCAGGCAGGGCTTTTAATCTCCATGCTTCAGGTTTTCGTTATTACCGTTGCCAAAACGCCAAGCTTATAATTTACAAGCATTACCCGTGTGTCACTTAGAAAGAAACCCAAACCTAAAAATAGAAATGAAACTCTGGAAAACACCAACCCAGATAAATGAATCTCATGTTAAATGCAGAAAGCTTGTAAACTGTGTTCAAGGTTGCACTAATTGTTAACTTTCTTTCTTTTTTTTTTTTTTTGACGCAAAAGCATGAGGGTGTTAACTTTCAATTGATTAAAGTAAGTGCATTAACCAGTCAGTATGTCACTGCCCAGAAGAAAGGGACAATTCAAGAGAATTACCTCAGAAAATTTTCTCACAATCATTTCTTGCTCTTTTTTTCCCTCCTGTCCGATTATTCAGTTCTTAGGTAACAGACTGCTCTTTCTGTAACAGCCGTGGTAATACTTCCATTGTGGTTACTTTTTATTTATAATATTTTTATTTATTTGTCTGTGCCAGACTTTAGTTGCAGCATGTAGAATCTTTAGTTGCAGCATATGGGATCTAGTTCCCTCACCAGGGATTGAACCCTGGGCCCCCTGCATTGGGAGTGTGGAGTCTTAACCACCAGACCACCAGGGAAGTCCCCATCACAATTATTTTTATCTAAAGCATTACTTCTATAGGGCCACAGTCATTGATTATCCCTGTGCAGAACTTTGTTAACATTGCCACACACTGTGTCCTTAACCCCAATCCTTGTTAGAAACGTGTGTGCCATTGTCCAGGGTAGGAAAAGAGATGGAAGTTAAGAGTACAAACAGAGTATTCATTGTTAAGGGCAGGCCAGAAGAGAGGACAGTCGCAAACTGTATCCAAGCCTAAAACCTTGGACCACCTTTGTCTTTGGCCCCCAACCCCCACATTTCAGCCAATCACCAAATCCTCCTAATGTTTTCTCAATTTTCTTTTAACATTAGCTATCCTTTTTTTCCCCTTGTATGATAGTTTGTTTTATATGTCAACTCAGCTGGGCTATCAGTTCAGTTCAGTTCAGTTGCTCAGTTGTGTCCAACTCTTTGCGACCCCATGAATCACAGCATGCCAGGGCTCCCTGTCCATCACCAACTCCTGGAGTCCACCCAAACCCATGTCCATCGAGTCGGTGATGCCATCCAGCCATCTCATCCTCTGTTGTCCCCTTCTCCTCCTGCCCCCAATCCTTCCCAGCATTAGGGTCTTTTCCAATGAGTCAACTCTTTGCATGAGATTGTTAGGGGAAGCACACTGATTGAAACCGCCCACCCTGGCCAGGCACCATGGTAACAATTTGCATGAGTTGTTTTATAACAGGAGATCCTGATAAGGAATACGGAACTAATATGCCACCACCAACCAGATGAGTTCGAGAAAGGTCTACAGGAGACAGGAAGTGTGTCCGTCCACTTCCCAGAATTCCTCTCACTAGCATCCATCTTGGCTGAGCTATGCTGTGTGCCACCAGGAAAGAATGATTGGCCAAAGACCACCCAGAAACTAATCCCATCACCATAAAACCCAAGACTTCGAGCCGGGCAGAGCAGTTCTCCTGGGTTCCCTTACCCTACTGCTCTCCACCTGGGTGCCCTTCCCAATAAAATCTCTTGCTTTGTCAGCACATGTGTCTCCTCGGACAATTCATTTCCAAGTGTTAGACAAGAGCCCAGCTTCGGGCCCTGGAAGGGGTCCCCCTTCCTGCAACAAGATGGCCAAAGTATTGCAGTTTCAGTTCTGGAGTTTCAGTATGGCTGGGCTATACTACCCAATTATTTAATCATATGCTAATCTAAGTTTGAGTTACAGTGAAGGTATTTTATAGATGTGTTAACATCTTCGATCAAGTGTTAATGGAGGTGGGCCTCATACAATCAACTGAAATTGTAGGGGAAGGAAAACTTTTTATCTGCTCTCTTAGGTTGAGTGAATGGGAGCTGGAAATTAAACTGATAAAGACCAATTAACAGGAAGAGAAAATGGAGTTTATCTATGCAATGTTCATAGAGCAGGAGAACTCTGTGAGAACTCAAAGGAGTGGTTAGAATTTGGGATTTACATACCATCTTAATATTAGGTGAAGGGAAGATGGAGAAAGGCATTTATGGAAAAACATTTATCTTTATAAAGATAATGGATTTTCAAGAGAACAAACAGGAGATAAGAAAGGTTGTGATGATGTTTGTCTATACAGGTATGAGTAGTCTTTCCTGCTCCTTCAGGACCATAAGGAAACCTCCTTTGTAGAAGGGGTAGCTTTTTTTCACATTCTCCCTTCTGGGAATAGATCTACCTTGAAGAAGAATTTATGGTAGCCTAATTTCCCAGAAGCTGCTGCTTTTAGTCAGATAAGATGAGCTCTGAGAACAATTTTTCTCCATCTGTTGAATTTCAAATATCTTCAGCTTAAGATAATCTTTATACCAATGTTTGGTTCTGAGTGGACAAAAAGTGAGGTTTCCCAGAGAGGAAGTGATTTTGTCTCAACTTCTGCCTGAATTCTAAGTCTTCAGCCTGCGGGCCTGCCCTACACATTTCAGACTTATCAACCCCCACAAATGATTAAACCAATTCCTTAAAATCAGTCTCTTTGTATATACATATGTACATTGGCTCTGTTTCTCTGGAGAACTCTGAGAGCTACATAGTGCCACTACCACTAATGAAGGATCTTATCATCTAATATTTATACTAATGGAAACTTATGTAGTCTTCCTATTTGAAGTATTTCTCTGCTCTAAAGTCTTATGCATCAACTTTATCTTTCTTTGGTTACTCTCCTACGCCTGCAGAACACAGCACAACTCATTAAGGAGGCAATCTAGGTCCTCAGCATTTGATGGACCCCACCAATTCAGCCTTCTTTTCCAGCACACTTTTTCTTCTAGTCTCCTAGTTCCTGAGTATGCTTTGGGCATTGTCAGCTTCTTACTATCTGCATTTTTTGTCACCCACTTCCCCATTCCCTTGTCTTCGTTTATAGATGTCCTACCATCCCTCCGATGTCTAGCTTTTCTGACAAGTCTTTTACCACTTGTATTAGTTTCCTATTTCTACTGTAACAAATTGTTACAACTTTAGTAGCTTAAAACAACAACATAAATTTGTTCTGTTACAGTTCTGGAAGTCAGAGGTCAAAAATCAGTTTCATTAGGCTAAGGTCAAGATGTCAGAAAATTTGGTTTCTTCTGAAGGTGGGAATATATTAACTTGCTTTTAGCAAGTCAATATAGCAGTCACCTATATTCTTTGGCTTGTGGCCCCTTCATCCCTCTTCAAAGCACATCACTTTAATCTCTGCATCTGTCATTGTCAAATGGCTTTCTCTCTCATAGTAAAATCTCCCTCTGCCACCTTCTAAAGATACTTGTGATGAAAGCACTCTCTCCCACTCTAGTCAGCCCATGGTTCTCTCACAATTCTTCTCAGTTCACTCAAGCACTTTTTCTCTTAAGCTGGCTAACTTGCTTCCATTTCATTAACAAAATCAGAGTCATCAAACAACAGATATCTAAACTTCACCCATTCCTAGAAATGCGGCTTCATTTCCCACCATGGCCACATCCTTCCCATGGGTCTCAAAGGATGAGCTATCCTTCTATTGCTCCAGGCCAACTCATCTACCTCTGCCCTTGGGTTTTCTATGTCTTGTTTTCCCAGGACCTTGCTTTATCAGATATGCTCTCTCTTTATCTTTGTCTTCCTCTCAAACCATTCTTTTCATTCTTTCAACAAATAATTTATTGAGTGCTATGCAGCATAAGATGCAATGCTGGGTCTCTTAGCCTGCGAGCATGATCAAGTTATTCACACTAAAACATAACAAAATGTATAAACAAAAAACTGTCTTTGAATTTTCATTCCTTTCTAGCTCTTCTACTTTCTCCTTCCCTTGCTCGAATTAGATCTGTTCATCTATTCCTCTAAACCTGTTGATTTCCCACTTTTCTCAAACTCAGTTCATGTGACCATTATCTAAATTAAAAACAACAACAACCCACTTATTCCAGACTCTATGCTCTCCTCCATATACATCCAATAAATAACCAAGTACTTCTTATTTTTCCTCCTTGAAATCTCCCAATCTGTCCTCTTTGGATAGTTCATTTATATCCAATTATGGCCCTTAATGATATTTTGCCTAAACTACAGTACTATAATCTTAAGCAATCAGCCTGCCTGCAGCCTTATTTCCTTTAATCTGTCCTCCATGCTGCACTTAGATATTTAAAAACATGAATCTAATTATGTCATCCCCCTGCTTAAATGCTTTTAATGGCTCCCACTGCTTAGAGCCTAAGTTCAAGCTCTTCATTAGCATGGCTCACAGGCCCTTCATGACCTGACCAAACTTATCCCCCATAAATCCTAATCATGCACTTGACACTGTAATAATTCTGCATGTTCCTTCAACATGGCATGCTTTTTCCCACTTAAGAGCTTTTGTTTATGCAGTTACTGTAACTTTGAAAGGCCTGCCTCTGTTTGCTCATCTGTCAATCTCACATTCATCCTTCCAGATCTGCTCAAGCAGCATTTTCTCCAAATCTTCTCTGAACAACAAGCTATGCTAAACATTCCAGCCTTGTGTTTCCCTAGTACCTTGTGCATACTTTATCATGTTATGTTGAAATTATCTATTTACCTATCCAGGATCTTTACAAGCTCCTTAAGGACACAGACCATGTGAACTCATAAAGTAGTATGGTGAGTATATTTCACTTAAAACAGAACTTATATTACTTTGTGTATTTGGGTAATTACTTTTTATGTAACTGTTATGTCTCCCTTGTGAGGCTGGAAGCCCATTAAGGGTAGGAATTATATTTTATAATACTGTGTATCCTTATCAAATAGCTAATGTTCTAAAGATATTAATTAATGATTATTGTGAATATTATGAAAAACACCTCAAGGATATACTCTACTGTTTGTTCAGTTGCCAAGTTGTGTCCAACTCTTTGCGACCCCATGGACTGTGGCATGCCAGGCTTCCCTGTCCTTCACTATCTCCCAGAGTTTGCTCAATTTCAAGTCCACTGAGTTGGTGATACAATCTAACCATATCATCCTCTGTCATCTCCTCTCCTTTTGCCTTCAATCTTTCCCAGCATCAGGGTCTTTTCCAGTGTGTCTGCTCTTTGCATCAGGTGGCCAAAGTATTAGACCTTTAGCTTCAGCATCAGTCCTTCCAAAGAATATTCAGGGTTGATTTCCTTTAGGATTGACTGGTTTGATCTCATTACTGTCACAGGAACTCTCAAGAGTCTTCTCCAGCATCATCACAGATCAAAAGCATCAGTTCTTTGGCATTCAGTTTTCTTATGATCCAGCTCTCACGTCCATAAATGACTACTGGGAAAACCTTAGATTTGACTATCTGGAACTTTGTTGGCAAAGTTATGTCTTTGCTTTTAAATACGTTGTCTAGGCTTGTCATAGCTTTTCTTCCAAGGAGCAAGCATCTTTTAATTTCATGGCTGCAGTCATCGTTCACAGTGTTTTGGAGCCCAAATCTGTCACTGTTTCCACTTTTCCCCCTTCTGTTTAAAATGAAATGATGGGACCAAATACCATGATCTTAGGTTTGTTTTATGTTGAATTTTAAGCCAGTTTTTTCACTCTCATCAAGAGGTTCTTTAGTTCCTCTTCCCTTTCTGCCATTAGAGTAGTATCATCTGAATATCTGAGGTTGCTGATATTTTGCCTGACAATCTTAACCCTATCATGTAAAGAAAGTAGCCCATTTCAGGGAAAATCTAATTACAGCAGATTCTAACAAGACTTCTAAATTCTTATACTGATTGTTAATATAAAAGATTAACTGAGAAAAGTGAAGCATCAGTTAGTATGTATTACACATACACACAAAAACTTTTTTGTTATTATAAAAGTATCCAACTGACAGGCAGAGATATCAACAAAATTGTGCTGCTTTAATAGATAACTCCTTAGGTAAGGAACACCATACTTTATGAGGCATTTGTAGTCAGTCCTGTTCAACCACATTCTTGCTGTGGTCCCCTTAACTCCCCTTCTCCTCCTAGATAAATTCATCCATTTTCAAAGCACTGCCAGCATGTTCTAGTCTTCTTTTGCTTTCTTACAAGTTTAAGGGAATTTGGGAGAGTCAAGGCAAGCTTTTTTTTTTCCATAGAAATATTATTTCCACTTGGTCCACTACTTGTGAGTAGCTCCATGGTGGTTAAAAAAGCTATCTAGTACACATAAAAAGATACTAAACATTGCTAATTATTAGAGAAATGCAAATTAAAACTACCTCACACGGGTCAGAATAGCCATCATTAAAAACTCTACAAAATGGAGGCTTCCTTAGTAGCTCAAAGGTAAAGAATCTGCCTGCCAAGACATTGATTCTATCCAGATTCAGGATGATTTTGAGAAAAAATATTCTACAAATGACAAATGCTAGAAGGGTATGGAGAAAAGGGAACCTTCCTGCACTGTTGGTGGGAATGTAAATTGGTGCAGACACTATGGAAAATGGTATGGAAGTTGCTCAAAAATAGTAAAAATAGAGTTGCCATAAGATACAGTAATCCCACTCCTGGGCATATAGCCAGACAAAACTATAATTTGAAAGATAATGCACCCCAATATTCATAGCAGCACTATTTATAATAGTCAAGACATGGAAACAACCTAAATGTCCATCAACCGATGAATGTATAAAGATGTGGTACATATATTCAGCAGAATATTACTCAGCCATATAAAGAATAAAATAATGCCATTTGCAGCAACATGAATGGACTTAGATATTATCATACTAAGTGAAGTACGTCAGGAAGAGATAGATACCATATGATGTCACTTACATATGGAATCTAAAATATGACACAAATCAACATACCTATAAAACAGAAACAGACTCATAGACATATAAAACAGACTTACTGTTGCCCATGGGGAGGGAAGGTGGCAGAGGCATGGACTGGAAATTTGGGATTAGCAGATGCAAACTATTATATGTAGAATGGATGAACCTACTGCATAGAACACAGAACTATATTCAATATCCTGTGATAAACATACTGGAAACGAATATGAAAAAGAATTTTTATATATGTATAACTGAATCACTTTTCCAAACAACAGAAATTAACACAACATTGTAAATCAACTATCCTTCGATAAAATAAATTTTTAAAAAGTTGTTTAGTGGCAGCAGGGAATCTTCAGGCCAATGCCCTAAAAGCAGGGGGGTGCCAGGACTCCTTAAATGACACAGCTCCATTCTAGAGGCTCCTTGGCATACTTGAAGGTGAGCTCTTTTCAAGAGATACCCACTTAGCCCAGTCTGGGGGCCTCCAGCCTGTTGAGTTTAGTTAGATAGTGGCCGACTTATTGATAAAACCAGTCCATCATAAAGGATATCAATCCTGAATATTCATTGAAGGACTGATGCTGAAGCTGAAGCTCCAGTACTTTGCCCACCTGATGCGAAGAACTGACTTATTGGAAAAGACCCTGATGCTGGGAAAGATTGAAAGCAGGAGGAGAAGGAGGAAACAGAGGATGAGATGGTTAGATGGCATCTCGACTTGAGAGATATGAGTTTGAGCAAGCTCTGGGAGTTGGTGAAGGACAGGGAAGCCTGGCGTGCTGCAGTCCACTGCGTCGAAAAGACTTACATGTGACTGAGTGACTGAACTGAACTGAACTGATGATTCAACAATTCTACTTCTGGATATATATTCAAAATAACTGAAAAGAAGTACTTGAAGAGATATTTGTATGTCCATGTTCATGGCGGGATCATTTACAGTTGCTAAAACAAGGAAGCAATCCAAGTGTCCCTTGATAGATGAATGGGTAAGCAAAATGTGGTAATATACATATAATAGAATATTATTTATTCTTAAAAAGGAAGAATATTCTGACATATGCTGCAATGTGAGTGAACGTGGGGACATTATCCTAAGGGAAACAAACCAGTCTTGAAAAGATAAATATGGAATGACTCCAAAATCATAGACAGGAAGTAGAATGGCCGTTGTCAGGATCTGTGGGGAAGGAAGAATGGAGAGTTATATTTAAGGAGTATAGAGTTTCAGTTTTACAAGATGAAAATAGTTATGGAGATGGATGGTAGTATGGTTGCACATGATGAACATATTTAGTACCATTGAACTGTATACATAAAATGGTTACGATAAATTTTATTGTTATGTATATTTTAGCACAATAAAAAAACTGAAAAAATAATCTTTGGTGACTTTCACATACTGCAAGGTTAACCTGTTGGAAAATACCACTTGCTGTTTGAGGAATCAGGATGAAGTCCATGAAGAAGTACAGTGGAATGAATCCAGAATTTGGATCTAAGAGACCTGGTTCCTCTTTCACCTTTGCCTGTTACTATGACATATGAGACACTTAGTAAGCCTCATAACTGCTAAGCCTAGTTTTTTTTTAATTAATAATTAATTTATTTATTTTCTCTACATTATCGTGTTGGTTTTGCTATACATTGACATGAATCTGCTATGGATATACATGTGTTCTCCTTAAGCCTAGTTTTTATATGCAAATAGAGATGTGACAAAGAGTCACATCTGTCACAGAATTTTTACGAAGATTTTAAACAATGAAGAGAGATAAAACATGTGGAAGCACATAGAGTAATGCCAAATCTAGAGCTGGCAATTAGTAAATGATAATTATGTCTGAACCTGAGCTGGCATTTGAGTCAGGCCTTGAAGGTTGGATAAGATTTAAATATTCAGACCTGAGAGGGGAAATGTTTCCAGTAGAAAAAAGAAGAGTTTTTATGGACTGCATGGTTTTATGGCTGTTTATGTGTATGTACCATATGAAACACTTGGAAGCTTTGTAGTCAAATCAGATATGGATATTTAGTTCAAGAAGCTAACAGTCACCTTAGAAACTCATTAAACTGATACACTTTTTCTTTTGTAATGTTGCTTGTATTCCTAATGTGTCATATATGTTTTAATAGGTGTTTTCTACCTTAAAATATTTTACAAGTATCTATAATAGATGCTCATAAAGGTTCAAAGAGGAAAAATTATATAAAATAAAAATTACTACCCCAACTTTCTCAATTCTATCTTCCCCAGACCTAATATGTGGTATGTCTACTTAAAATCACTTTTTGTACATGTACAAATACATTATATATACATATTTCTTTATGCCTCACAAATGAAATCATACCTTACCTGCTGTTCTGAAAACTGCTTTTTATCCACTTTAAATAGAGTGCCAGTATCTTATTATGTCAGTATATATAAAGCAACATCATTCTTTAAAATAACACTATAGAATTCCATTTTATGTACATTTCACCATTTCTTCAATCAGTTACCTACTGACAAGCATTTTGGCTATTTCCATTATGAATAATGCTGGAATGAATATCCTTAGACATATCTGTGTGCTCTGTATAAATACATCTTAGGGGAAATTCCCAGAAATGGAACCAAACAAAATTTCCACATTTCAATAGATAATGTTAAATTGGTATAATAATGTATATTACCAATAAAAGAATATGAGAGTTACTGTTTCCCTACATGTTCATCAACCCTGGATACTATCAAAAAATTTTATTTATAATCAAATCTAGATTAAAAAGTGGTTGATTTTCTTTATACTAAAATTATTAATAAAGTTACTATAAAATTTTAAAATAAACAATCAGTATAAAGTATGACTAAAGTTCAGCATTTTTCTATGTGTTTATTTCTATTTATATACTGTTGGGTGAATTGTCTTTTTATATTCTTACTCATATTAAGGAATTATCTTTATTTTGCAAGATTTTTTCAGTTTGACTTTTTTTCGTTGGCACTATCATATCTTTCCCCATGGACAAATGTTTACATTTTATGTAGTTAAATTTATTAATCTTTCAAGTCTTTTAAATTCCTTCATTCCAGGATTTTAAAAAAAAATGATATACATTTTAGATTCCAGGGCTTCCCTGGTGGCTCAGCTGGTAAAGAATCTGCCTGCAATGCGGAAGACCCAGGTTTTATCCCTGGGTTGGGAAGATTCCCTGGAGAAGCAAATGACAACCCACTCTAGTATTCTTGCCTGGAGAATTCCATGGACAGAGAAGCCTGGCAGGCTACACCCTATGGGGTCACAAACAATGGACATGACTGAATAAGAAACACTTTCACTTTAAATGCCCGTCTTTAATTGCAACATTTGAGAAACCTGTATGCAGGTCAGAAAGCAACAGTTAGAACTGGACATGGAACAACAGTCTGGTTCCAAATAGGAAAAGGAGTACGTCAAGGCTGTATATTGTCACCCTGCTTATTTAACTTCTCTGCAGAGTACATCATGAGAAACGCTGGGCTGGAAGAAGCACAAGCTGGAATCAAGATTGCTGGGAGAAATATCAATAACCTCAGATATGCAGACAGCACCACCCTTATGGCAGAAAGTGAAGAGGAACTAAAGAGCCTCCTGATGAAAGTGAAAGAGGAGAGTGAAAAGGTTGGCTTAAAGCTCAACATTCAGAAAACTAAGATCATGGCATCTGGTCCTATCACTTCATGGGCAATAAATGGAGAAACAGTGGAAAAAGTGTCAGACTTTATTTTTTTGGGCTCCAAAATCACTGCAGATGGTGACTGCAGCCATGAAATTAAAAGACACTTACTCCTTGGAAGGAAAGTTATGGCCAACCTGGATAGCATATTGAAAACAGAGACATTACTTTGCCAACAAAGGTTCATCTAGTCAAGGCTATGGTTTTTCAGGTAGTCATGTATGGATGTGAGAGTTGGACAGTGAAAAAGGCTGAGCGCCGAAGAATTGATGCTTTTGAACTGTGGTGTTGGAGAAGACTCTTGAGAGTCCCTTGGACTGCAAGGAGATCCAACAAGTCCCTCCTAAAGGAGATCAGTCCTGGGTGTTCATTGGAAGGACTGATGTTGAAACTGAAACTCCAATACTTTGGCCATCTCATGCGAAGAGCTGACTCATTGGAAAAGACCCTGATGCTGGGAAGGACTGGGAGCAGGAGGAGAAGGGGACGACAGAAAATGAGATGGCTGGATGGCATCACCGACTCTATGGACATGGGTTTGGGTGGACTCTGGGAGTTGGTGATGGACAGGGAAGCCTGGCGTGCTGCGGTTCATGGGTTCATGCAAAGAGTCGGACACGACTGAGAGACTGAACTGAATTGATTAAAATAATATTCGTGATATGATAAAAAGAGGGAAAAGTTTATAAATTTTATTTTTTGATTATACTTTATCAATTATGGTAAAAGTTATTTATATTCAGTTTTCCAAATCAAGAATTTGGACAAAATTAGTTAATTATTCAAAACATGTTTATTCTAGCCCCACTGACAACTGTTCTGATTTGAAGAAATGACAGGTAAAATTTTAAAGAATGCATCTTTTCAGAAATAGTTTTAAAGATCTGGAAGTCCTGTATTCTGTTCCACAAAGTATTGTTTTGTAAATTATTAGTCTAAGTATAGATAACATTGCTGGCATTATAGTAGTGTTTTAGTTGTCAACAGTTGAGTACTAACACACCCCCTATTTTCAACAAGCTTGAGGGTATGTTTTAATTTTATTACTGTAAAGAAATTTAAATAACGTTCATAGTCTAAACCTCGCCTGCTAGCAAAACAGTATGTAATGTTTTATTCTCTGCTGATACCATCATCTCTAACCATTGCCACAGATGCAGTATGGTACATTGATTACCTCTGTTTCATCTGCTCTGCTTTGTATTTCCATTTCTGGAACACTAAAGCACTACCAAATTAGCAATATATCTAGACAGACTACTAATGCTTGCATCATCTGAAACCTTGATATCAGTATCTCTTATTTGCTGAGCTAAGCTAGGAAGTTGCATTCGTTTGTTTTAAATTCATGCACAAAAATCCAAATTCTTTAAAATACATATTTAAATGTTTAAAAAAATTAACTGTCAGCAAAATATTAAAATTTTCTAGGTTCCTAGATAGTTTATTCCCAAAACTTTTAGAAATGGCATCCCAGCATGCATCTTTTACTTTTCTGTATTATATAACTGCTTGTTCACCTGTTCATCTGTTGTAGCATCTGTTGTTCATCTGATGTAGCATATTTGCCTTTAGTAGTGATCTGAATAATTAGAACAAGGATTCTTTCAGGAAGTGGATTCTATGGCTGGGTATTTAGAAAAAAAATTTGCAGAAGAAATGTATATTGATTATACCAATTTTAATCTAATCACAGGGGTTTGTCTCTGGAGTCTCTGCACTTGCATGGTGCAGCTACTTCCAACTCACTGTAGGTACTTCCAAATCCATAGGGCTTACATTGAGATTTCTACTAGATTCCAACAGTTGACATCATCTTTTCCCTCAAACAAGATTCATGTGTGATTTTTATTCAAAGTTTTGATTCTTCTGGCCATGTCTTTTCTCACCACCCCAAGTATCTCTCTTTAAGAACTTGTTCCTAAAATTGCCATTGGTTCAACACTCTTTCCATCCTCCAGCCCTCCATCTAATCCTGCTTATAATTCAACTTTACCTCTTCAAAGACTCTATCTTTTTCCTCCAGATTATATCAGATCTCCTTGCTATACATGATTAGGTTCACAGTAATTTTTTCCTTTTATTTCTCATAGTCTGTCATCATATTTGTGCTGTTATTTGGAATGCCTGCCACATTCCATGAGAGACTGTTTCTGCATTGTTCACCATTTTACTGTCAAAGCCTGGCAATTAGTATCTACTAATTCACTATGTATTTGTTGAATGAATCAATGAATTCATGTCCAAATTCAAATCTCATACTCTCCAAAATGACATTCTTTACCTCTCCAGCCACAGTGACAGACAAATTCCTTTCCTGAACTTAGACTCCTCTTGTTGATGCCATTCACTTATCCTAAGGAATCACTGATTCACAGAATTCAGTAGGAATAGATGGCAAGCTTTCTACTGTAAATAATGTAACTCACTGAAATAAAAGTCTCGGTTTTATTTTTGTAAACACCATCATTAATGATGGGGACTTGACTTCTGAAGTATTGTGAACCATCCTTGAACTATTCAAATGTTTAAAAATATTTCTTATATTTAGCAAGACATTCTTGTGTTTTTCAAGATGAATTTGGCTCCTAAGCATAAAAGAATAAGCCCATTTGCTCTTCTAATGATGATCCTTTCAGGTAGTCAAAGATTGCTCTCTTGCTCAATCAAAACATAGCCCCTCTTTCAATTACTGCTTTTATGCTGTGGTTTCTGGTCTCTCTCATCATCCTGATTTTCTCTCCTGTGAATTCACTCCAGTTTGTCAATGTCTTTCTTGAAATAAAATCACTTTTGGTACCAGTAATTTTATTTTAAATTTAAAAAATTTTATTTTTTGAAAATTAAAGTCACTCAGTCATGTCTGACTCATAAGATTTTCCAGGCCAGAATACTTAAGTGTTTAGCCTTTCCCTTCTCCAGGGGATCTTCCCAACTCAGGGATTGAACTCAGGTCTCACTCACCACATTGCCGGCAGATTCTTTACAAGCTGAGCCACAAAGGAAACCTAAGAATGTTGGAGTGGGTAGCCTATCCCTTCTCCAGCAGATCTTCCCAACCCAGGAATCAAAGTGGGGTCTCTTGCACTGCAGGCAGATTCTTTACTAACTGAGTTCTCAGAGAAGCCTAAATTTTTAAATTATTATTATTGTTTTAAAAATTTAAGTATGCTAATATGATAATATTTAAAATGTCTATAAATTCAGTTATTTAATCATTAAAATTATTAATTAAATATTACAACATTTAATTAAATATTAAAATAATTATTAAAAATATCCTAAGAATAAATTTGTGACAGTTCTTTAAGTCTAAGTTCAGAAATTTAAAGTTAATTTTGATTAAGTAATAGATACCTTTCCTGGAAGCTGTGAACAGTTTCTGGAGGATTGCCTAGATTACATAACCAATTCTATACTTACAGTTTAAAATTATCTGACTCGCTCTGTCCATTTGCTAATTGAACTTCAAAAGGACTTAAACAAATGAGTAACAAAACACTGTGCTTATTTAGGTGTGAGGAAAAGGTTTAGTCTTATAGCTATTACCTGTTAAGGATCCAAACCCAATGGTTAATAATAATAATCAGCTCTTTCCTGGGCTCAACAAAAATGTTTTGATGTGGTTCCTACCAGTTTCTGATGAGGGGATCAGCCTTCATTTAAAAAATCATCATTAGTTTGAGTGGTCATTACAAACCTCACTAAATTGCTGATGATATCCTTCCATTGCCAAGCACGAATTGTCCTTTTCAGTCCTTTATATAGAATTTATCCTCCATTTCAAGATCATAATAAATTGTAAAGTTGCTGATAACAGTTAATCCTCAAGACAACAAATGCTACGGAAGAGAAAGTAGCAAGTAAAATGGAATAAATTAGAAGAGGTTAAGAAGGGCTTGAGTCTCTCTACTTCTTTAATGGTGTTACTGTCTGGCACACAGTTATGATCATTAAATGTCTGCTAAATGATAGAAAACATTTGGGCAACAGGCATAATTCTACAATGTGGACAACACATAAGCAAGGTAGTTGGCTTATCTGGTAACGTATTTTCAATTTCAATTTTTACTACATTTTCAATTTCAATATTTTTGATAACTCAGTATGAGTTCAAAATAGCACTATAGGGATTTCCCTGGTCGTCCAGTGGTTAACGTTCCATGCTTCCAATGCAGGGGGCACGAGTCCCATTCCTGGTCTGGAAACAAAATCCCACATACCACAACTAGCCAAATAAATAAATAAAAATATTCAAAATAGCACTACAGTCATTAAAAATACTCAAATAATTCCCTAACATGGTATAAGTCAATCTCTTATCATCCACATATAATCTAAACTTATACACTTTAAGTTTCTTCCCTCCTACCTTCTTTCCTTATGAAAAATTCACTTAGGCTATTTAAGGAAGTTATTTTAAAAGTAGCTCATAAATGAAGCTATTAGTTGGCCCTGGATAGAGCCAGCTATAACAACGTGTTCAAGCAATGAAAGGAACAAAGAACCTTTGGAATGCACCAGCTTGTTAAAAAATAGCAGTTTTTTTTTTTTTTTAACTCTAAGGAAATTTCTCTTTAAGGATTTTGTTGCTACCTTTCCTACAGAAATTACCTAGATTGCTTCTTGACCTCTACTTTGAGAGTAGAGGAAGTCTTGCTGTATAGTGTTAGTTCCATAGTACGAAAACTCCAAAATACTGTAGTTCCTGCACTCCTTGCACATTTGGAACTATTTCATCCCTGTATTAAAATATATATCCTTTTTTTTTATTGAGTTAGGGCTGATTTACAATATATTAATGTCAGGTGTACAACATAGCAATTCAATATTTTGTATATTATACTGCTTCAAGTTATTACAAACCAGTGGCTTACAATATATATTCTTTACATAAATTTTCAAGAGAAAAGGCATTGAAAGTACATATTTATATTTCACACGAATATACATCTTATATATATAAATATATATGTATATTAAAATATATTGATATATCCTACATGCAATAACTGAAGTTTAAAAAATATTACTGTATTTGCAAGTTCCATACTTTCAGAAGCATACACTAGTGCAAAATAATTTTTTCACTATCTGTCATAAACCAAATAAGTACTTGAGACAACCTGGGCCACATTTAAAAAATCCTCTTTAAAAAGAAAATAGAAGTTTATGCTTAAGAGTCGAATTTGCCATCAAAGTCCAGAAATGGTTATGGATCTTATTTTGCTTTACTTATTATGATTTAAGGATAGCCATCATATCAATCGAGGTGATCACCATAACTTTGAAAATCATTTTAGATACAAAAATTCTAAACTAAAACTGTTTTCATGTGAGATAAATCTGTAATAAATTTGAAAACGTCCACTGATTTATTATTTACAAGCAGTTTGTCAGAGTTCATTACATACCGTGCACTGTTTAGGCACTAGGGTACAAAACAGAATATAACAAAATTCTTGCCCTTAGGGAGCTGACATTTTAGTGACAGGTGTCAGCTTTTTTCTCCTTTGCAGGTATTTAGCATATAGTTTTTACAAACAGTTACAGAAATAGTATGCTACAGAACCTAAAGAAAATGAAGAAGCATTAGTTGAAGACTTCAGAAGTGGGTTTGTCTTGTTTGTACCAGGAACTGACTATTGCATTAAATTAGCATTTCAGAAGTAGCTATTTAAATCCATATTGTTGACACTACAGTGAAAGCAGTGAAACTAGTCAGCAGATGATTAAGTTTTATGGTTGATGTCCACACTTCTGTATCTTGGGACCAATATCAAGATGCTGGGAAAAACATCCCTGCTCTCTCCCCATGTTCCTCTATCATTAAGTCAGGGTCTCAGCCTGTTGGTGTTAAATGTGTTCTGGGAATAAAGATGTATCTCAATCATTCATTCTGCATTTTTCACTTATCAATCTGAGAAGATTTACTTCAGCTTTTCCAGGTTTTTTCCTCTCCTGAGGCAAGAAGCATTTAGATTGTTTGTTATATATTCCACAAGGGAAAGTCTGCATTTAACTGGCTACTTTTTCAATTCCCAAGACCATCAGTTAGTAGAATCAGTATTATTTCTGGGTGAGTGGAACAACCTTTACTAGCAGCTGGAGGTGGTATGCACATTTCTAGCTAGATTACTGACTTTCCACCAACTAGTCTATTAGGAAAGCGACACTGTTCCCACGGAATTAACAACCATTCAATTCAGGCTTGAAATGTTAAAGTCGAAGTGGAGAAAAAGTTGGATTGTCATGGGTTGTGTTACTGTTTGAGGAAGGCAGACAGGACTTAGTGAATGGATAGTGTCAAAACGGGACTTTACTAAATGACTCATTAAAACTGCAAGAAAGACAAATCTCTACTGGCCCCAGAAGATTAACACAGAAAAAAGATTCAAAAACCTGTTTTCAAACAAAATTTAGCAAATGTGGGAAACATTCAGTCTGAATGCTTGCAAGCCCACCTCCCCATCACTCAGGCCAGAGACCGGGCACAGGTATGGAGAACTTAGCAAAAACAGCTTTCAAAACTATTTTCCAACGCGCAACGGTGTGCCTGAAGAGCTTCAAAGTGGAAAGCTCTTCACGCAGTCTAGTACTCCCTCCCGGGGCGGCTAACCTCTCCGCATCGCCCCTCCCGCCACTCCGACTTGGCCGCCGCCGCCAGGCAGAGGGCGTTTGTTTACGTGACGTCAGCCGTAGTAAGCAGCCCCCGCCCCCGTCTCCCTCCGGCCGCCGCGTTTCCCGCGCCACGGCGCTTCTCCCCTTAAAAGGACAATAGAGGCCTCGGGAGCGCGCTCGGCCGCCGGGCCTTTGCCCCTCCCAGCCCTCGACGCGCGCGCGCCCGTATGCAAATAAGTTCGATTCAGGAGAATTTTGTACCGGGAGTCGCGCGTGCGCAGAGGGAAAGCGGAATCTACACCTTCCCCGCCAGCGGTAGCAACTGCAGAACTGCAGGAGACAATCTTTCTAGACAAGGCAGTTGAGGAGGGAGCGATTGAACGGGGGGTTGACTTGGCGTGCACTGCGCCCCTCGGGAACGTTATTGCGCGTGGAACGGCTGCTTTTGGAAGGTGAGTAACTCGAACCATGACTGTGGTGCAAAACTGTCTCACGAGGCTTTGATTTCAGAGTGGTTTCTTTTCTCTTTTCACCTCACCTCACTACCTCCCCCAGTCCTTCCACAGACACACGCACGCGTTTATACACACAGGAAGTTTTGTCTTGGAGATGGCATTTCGGGGAGCGCTGTTTTCGTGATCTTTGGACCCCAGATGCTTTTGTATCTGCAATGTTTAGTGTGCCCTTTTTAATTGAGGGTATTTGAGGAAAAGCGAAAGTCTTGGGGTGGGGGAAGTGAGCGGAGCCTGGAAAGGGGTGAGGAGTCGCCGGAGTTGAGGGATCCACGTTGAAGGTGACAATGACTTTTCGCAGCCGCAGTGTTCGCTGGCGAAAGGAAGCCCGGTGGCTTAAAGGCCCCAGAGAAAAGGGCTTGCTGGCGATTGCAGAGGGGCCCCGGGTCTGTGCACCCGCGTGGGCGCGCGCCCGGGAGTGGCCGGGGGCCGTTGTTGGCCCTCGTGGTTTAGTTTCTTGCGGCCCCCCGCGCGTGTTGTCAGGAGGGTGGACAATGAACGCCCCTCGCTCGGAAACTAAGTTGCCACCTACTTGCGAGCTGGAGGGCGGAGGGGGTTTAAATCGGCCTTTCGGGTCGGTGCCGGCGTGGCCATAGTGCACGCGGGTGGCGTTGTCCGCCCAACTCCGGAGGGATGCGGATGCGACAATGAGCAGCACGCGGCCGCTCGGAAGCGGCCCCGGCTCGCAAACGCCTCTCCCCGGGCCGCGCCCAGACAGCGCGGGCGTCCGGGGTGTCGGTAGAGCCTCAAGTTTGGTTCGCAAATTTATTCACCTGTAGCGTATAAAGTGGGCGCCGCGGCGCTCTCTGGGGCGACGGTGTGCGGCTTAAGATGGCCAGTCGGAGCCGAGCGGACTCCGGGATGGAGGCGGCGGCGTTGTCTGCGCCAGAGGAGTGCGGGAACTCCGGAGGGCACTGCTTTTTGTGCGGAGCGTGACAGACCACGTGCTGGGGCTGCGACCCGGGTTTGGTCCGGCAGGGGTCCGACTGAGCATCCGGCTCGCGGCCAGCGGGGAGATGCGGGCGACGTCTGGGCGGGCCGGCCGGCAGGACAATGTGACTTGCTGATGATGGCGTCTTGCCAGTTTAAAAAGCAGAGTGAAAGTCGTCAACTCTCGGTCGGTGCGGGGCGGGGGGAATCCGGGCGTTTCTCATCAAGGACGTTGCAAAACTTTGATTAAATGGGCCTACTGCTTGGGGAGGGCGGCGGGGCCGGCCCCGGACTCCCGGGGCGCAGGGTCCGGACCCTGCCCCCTGGGCGATCGTCAAGTGTCTCCCCCTGGGAAACAGTCCCACGCCCCTGATGCTGCACGTAGGCAGCGCCCGGCTGGACAGAAAACAAAGAGCTGCATGTGCCGATGCGGGCCCGGCTGGCGCTGGAGGCGGCCGCCTGGCAGGCCTGGCCCTCCTAAGTTCGGGCGAGTTTCGGGAGGGGCTTTTGTCCCTCTGCCCCTCGCGGGGAAACTTTGGCGACGCGACTTGTGCGCGGTGCGGTGCCGGAGCGCGGGGATGGGGAGGCGGCGGGCGGCCGAGGGGCAGCGGTCGGGGCTCGGCGCTGGAGCCGGGGCTCAGGGTGCCGCGACGCCCGAGGGCCGGGGAGAGCGCGGCCGCGAGGGCTCGGCCCGCTCCCCGGGGCCGGAGCCTGCGTCTGGGAGGTCTGTGGATCCGCCTTTGAAGTCGCACTGTTGCCATGTTTGAATTACGTCAGGGCAAAGCCATGAGGAGGAACAAGCCCCGGCAGCGCGGCGTGCGGGAGGCGCGGCCTGCGGGAGGCGCCGGGCCGGCCGGGTGGGCGGGCGCGGGGCCCGTTGTTCCGGCGCAGGTGAGGGAGGCGGCGGCGCGGGACGCGCTCCCCTCCCGCCGCCGCCCCCTCCCCTGCGGGCGGCTCAGCCCTGGAACTTTCCTCCCGACCCCAGCTGCTGCATTTACCCACGGGTCAGCCGGGGAGCGGTCCTGTTCGCCGCCCGGGTGTCTCTCGCTCTCGGCCGTCGCCGCGTGCCAGGGGGGAAGCGCAGCCTGGGGCCACAGCGGAGGACTGGGGCGGGACGGGGAGGCGTTCTGCTGCTTTCGGGGAAACCGGCGAGCACTCTTCCCCCCCCAGCCGAGCCGCGGCCCGCCCGTTCGGGGGACCCAGCCCCGACGACACCCAAAAAGCAACCGCGGGGAACTTCGGGGCTCCCGTTGTCCTACAAAGGGAAGTGAGGACTGTGGGCGAACCGTGCGTGCAGCTCCGGTCTTTGTGTGTTAACGCGTGGGAGGGGGGCCGGCTGTGGCCCGGGCCGCTTGGGTTGGGGAGGTGCTCCTTGGGGTGGTCGGGCGGTGCAGAGTTTGTTCTGTTAACTCTGACCCTTACTAGATTTCTTTGTTTTTATTTTCTCGCTCTAATCTTCGATTACTCCGGGCACCCGGAAGACCAGGAATTACTGTTGAGCCAAACATGAACCCAGTGCTAGACAGTTTCTCCCCATCCGTCCTTCCCCCCACCCCCGCACTCCTCACATTATCCTAAGAAAGCTTAAGGAAAGTCCCCCCACCGCGCCTTTCTCCTAATAATTATTTAAAAAAAAAGAAAAAAAAAAGGAATTTGACCTTGTCAGTGAAAGTACTCAAAGCACCTGTTTTTAAACTGGAGTTTGTCACTCTTGAAGAGCGTTTTCATAATTTATGTTACAAAACCGAACACGTTTATTAGTTGCTCAGTCTAAATAAACTTCTGAGACTTTGTTTCTGGTGGTCTACGGCATTTAAAGTATTTACGTAATGGTTTGGGCAAGGAGGAGTCTTTTGGCCTAAAGGTGTGCTCTGCTCAGTGTTCTGCGTTATCTTTGGACGACCTTGAAGAAGCTAGCACGTAGGAGTTAGGCCTTTCTTGGAGATTTTCTGTGGGGGCTGGGGAGGAAGCTGCTCACGGGGATGACACAAGGTAATGGCTAGCTGTCCTTGCTAGCTCTTCCTAGTTCCTGTGAACTGGGATTGACCTGCTGGTTACCCCTCTTAGATTTTCTTTTCAAGCTAACTTTTTTTTTTTTTTTGTATGTGGCCCCAGGCATAGCTCAGAAATTATGCTGGTTTGACACATCGATGCTTCTTTGGTATTTGGGGTTTGCTTGCAGTCTAGACATCCGATAAGCAGCACCGTGTCTGTTGTTTCTTTCCTTATTTCTCCTGTATTTTGATCATGTTTAAGGGTTAGAATCTAAAAGTGGCCTTTACTGAAAAATAGAAATATCCTTTGAGGGCCACACCCACAGATACCAGAATATCCATACAAATTGAAACCAGTTTTGTGCTTTCATTGTTTTGCTATTCAGTATATTCTTCCCCCAAGTTTTGGTTGACCGAATGACCAACAGCTAAAAGCTGCTGATATTAGTACATTTCTGAAATGAATAGAAAGATCTTGTTAAGAGAATGAGAAACTTCAGATTTAATAACCTTATGGCTTTCCTTTGGGGAGTTATTTCTCTGGGTCAGGTATTTATTAATAAAACGCATATGGGGAGCTTTGCCAATACCCTGTGAGATTCTTTAATTTGTCTTCTTAATTAGTATTTTATAGCCGAGTTACAGCTAGATATCAATATTTTGAGAAATTTCAAATATATCTAGAGTTTAAGGCTTTTGTTTTAAATATCAGATGCTATGTGCAGCAGAGATTTGGTTTATCAAGGTAAATGAGTTGAGAGTGGGAAGGGCACAGGTCTCTGCCGCCTTCCCTTTTTGCGTTACTTTTGCAAGAGATTGGAGATAAAAAGTTAAATACATAGTATATTCTAGAATCTTGGGTGGGCCTCAAGGCTGCTATTGCACAGTATTATTCTGTATATTTGGAACCTGAATGATCAGTTTTTTCTCCAGAGTTGGCAATCAGACCCTGGGAAAACCTGGCTCATAAGCCCACAGTCAGGCAGATTTATGTCACAAAAGCACTGTGAGAATGATTTTCCATGTAAAATAAGTTTTTCACTGGGGAAAAACTTAAGCTACTTTGAATTGTAGACCAACCTCATAAGCTGTTGCAAAGACAAATTAATTTACTGGGCTAGGCACATAGTAGGTTGCTTTAAAAGTATTACATTTTCTTTTTTTCCCTAAACAGTACTATAATTGGCTAAGAACAAGGGGAGTGTATTTGTTGAGGCACTAGGTTAGTGTTCAGAAGTCTATAGGGTTGAAATGCTTGGTTTCCAAAGACGTGATCATCTTTTTTTTTTTTTTTTTTTAGACGTGATCGTCTTAAGCAAGTCACTTTGTAGTCAGATTTTGTCATCTGCAAAATAGCAATAATCATACCTGGTTCTCGGATGTAAATAAGTAAATCATGTGCTTGGTAATACAACCTGTTGTTCTCACAACTTTGGAAAGTAGACATTTTGCAGAAGCAAAACAGGTTTGGATCAGTTTCCTTGCTGGAATGTATAATTTAGTAAATGAGAAGTGGAAAGAATAATTGTTTCTGGCCCCATCCCCCATCTTCAGAAACTGTTTCTGGGAAGACACTGGCTTAAACTCTGGTTGCCAATTTAATTCTGATTCAACCAAGTAACATCAAAAAGTCCGGTGGAAATCTAGAAAATCCCATTTTCTTTCTGATTTGTCCACAAGAGTGTCCTGTTATAAATTGAAAATGTTTTGTTATCTTTTGGTTCTCCAGTTTTGCTTTTTCAGTTTCTCTTTTAATTGAATCTGCAACTGAGAGGTTTTCTGTATTATGGAGATACATAATCCAAAAGAAGGGAGTTTATTTTCTAGGGAGAGTTTTCTTTTTGTACTAGAAATATAGGAGTCACAGACACATTTGCTATTACATGTTCAAGTACAAAAGTTGCAGTTTAACTGAAATAGTTTTTTCTAGCTTCATATTTAGTTGTTTCCACCTACTATAAGTTTAATTTGATTTAATGTTATTTTAATTTGGTTGATGTTAATGTATGCCGAGTTTAAATAGCTCTCCTTTTGAGATTCATTTCTACACACATTGTTCTCCTAATCCTCCCTTCCTGTACACATGCCTGCTTGAAATCAGCAAGAAATATTTTTTCTACCAATTGTTATGAAAACATTGACTTGTCTATTAGTCTTTTCTGATTAAAGTCATTCATTTTGTTTACATTTGAAAACTCACATCTTTAAAACTCACTTACATCTTTAAAACTCACTTTAAAACTTACATCTTTAAAACTCACTTTTTTTGAGGGGGGTGCAAAAGTCTAGAAACTAAATGTTAAAGAAAAATGACACTGTTCAAAACATCAGGTTTTTTTTTTTTTAATGCCCGTCTTTATTGTGGACACCATTCCTATTTCATACCCTTAAAAACACTGTTCAACTCCATTTTGTCTACCCCACACTTCTTAGCAAGTGCCGTATACAATGCACAGTTAGCACCTGGTTGTAACATAAGACTTATTAATAGTTTCTGTCCTGTAACAGTTTATCATTGAGTAGAGGGAGCAATCCCCGGGAGGAAGGCATGGCAACCCACTCCAGTATTCTTGCCTGGAGAATCTCCATGGACAGAGGAGCCTGGTGGGCTACAGTCCATGGGGTTGCAGAGTCAGACACCAAGAGTGACTAAGCAGAGAGGGAACAGTACCTTAAACGAGTACGTGAAATCCAGTGTGTTTGTTAGGAGTGGAAAGGTTTTGTAAAAAGATGTAATTCTCAAATAATTTCTTAGGTTAAGAGGATGAAGGAGAAACCATTTGGACAGAAATAGCAGCCTTAAGTATCGATGTGGCTAGTTATTAAGGTTGATTTGACACTCCTGGAATATCATAATTCTATGTTGGGAGTAGCTGGTAGACAGGACTAGATCCTGAAAAGCTTTGAATTTCTTGCCAAGGAGTTTGGATATTATCCTGATATCCAAGTGTTGGTGCCTTGGAAGGGATATTAATATTTGAACTTGAGGACGATACCACATATTTGAAGGGTGCAGCTGTATAAGTCATTTATGAGGCTCTGACAGAAGTTCAAACAACATAATGAGGGACAAACAGGCAATGGGAATGGAAGGAACATGAACCAGAGAAGTGAAAGAAGCAGCAGATTCTCTAAGGACTTCATCATGGAGATGGTAGAGATCTTGCAGAGAATGAGAAGGGAGAACCTGGTTGACTTTCAAATTTTTTTTGTGATTGTATGAATTAAAGCCAGGTTAGGTGAACACAGAAAGAATGTGTTTGGAAGAGAAGACTATATAATCAGGAGGGCATTTAAAGGTTAGGACTGCCAGTCCTTGTATTTATAGGTGTTTCAGAGAGTTTAGGAACTTTCCTGAGATTTGGGTTAGACCAGGTATGTGCTCTCTTAACATTTTTGTTAAGTTTGGAAATGGAGAACAACCTTCGTGGAAAGAAATATGGTCTATAGTTTCATAAAATCTCTGGAAATTTTAAGTTCCTCCTTCCCCACAAACCTGTTCTTAAACCTTCAGAAATCAGGATTCTACCTTCATTTTAATTAGTTGGGTGTGTCTTGGGACAGGTAAGAGTTTATATTTCTATAATGTGCAAGTCATAAACTCAAGGAAATAAATGGTATACATACACTGATGTTTTCATATTCTTGCTCCACAGCATCCCTGGAAAGTGGAAGTAAGATTTTATCCTAATATTACAGAGGACAAATAAAATTTGAGGTGACTTCCTATTCAGTTGTAAAGACTCCAGCTTGACTTCTTCACCACACTCACGATAGTCACATTTCCTAACTAATAATCATCCTTTAAAAGCAGATAAATACTAGCCTCCCAACCTTTAACTTTCTCATTCACTGGAATTGCTCTTAATCTGGTATTGGAATACCCAGTTTTGTTTTGCTTTTACAGTATCAAAATGGGAAGACCTAGTATTTATTTTTACACTGTCTAAAATGCAGAGACCTGGGTTTGTGATTTTTATTTTTAACCTGTGCTATGTCAGCTGAAGACTTAATTTCTGAGTTTGACCCTTTTCCTGTAGGAGGAGTTCTAGGGTCTTCTATTGAGTGTGGATTCCATAGGCAGCACTGGGTAAATATATTATCATATAATTTCTCAGACTGGGTACATGTTTGGAGAAGCTATTGGCAGACAAGTGGGCATCCACCACCTCTTTCTGTTTTTCTCCAAGCAAGTTTAAATTCTTCAATTTCACTTTAAAAAGTGAATTCATAAATTCAGAAACTTTGGTATTGGGAAGTGAGTAGGTATCTACTAGAAGCAGATAAAAGGAAATAGTAGTGTTTGGTTGCCCCATGGTTTTCCTTAAGCACTACTGAAACGTATCTTTTTGCAGGGGAATACTGCAACTAAGTGGCCTAGCAGTGGGAGAACACAAAATAATCCTATTTGACCCTTTGTGAAGAGGGTTGCTACAGTTACACTGTTAGTGTTTACTGGATTCGGTACTTACATGTGATTAAAGATAGCATACTCTTGACTAAAGTGGTGTCGAAGGTGGCATTACCAGTTTCAGGCACTCAAGATGGCACTTAACTTTGGATCATACGTGCTTTTTTGTATTTATTTCTTTTCCTTTCCCATAATCATGCAGTTTAAAGTTCAGCTCTAAAAAATGCACCTCCTTCACTTCAGAGTTGTCTTTGGTTGCTTGGTTCCTTTCGTCTTTGTTCACTGCTGCTTCCTTCCCACTTTACAAATCTTTTGCTTGTCTCTGTCTCTGCAGTTTCCTTCCCATTCTATTCTGTCTGTTCTGATTTTACTAGTCTATTCTGTATGCTCTCTTGTGGAATATATTTCCTAATGTGTATCTCTTCATCTGTATGTCTTTGAAGAAGTTTATTTAAGTTCTTTGGGCTTTTTCAGATTCCTCTTTAGTTAAGATATGTGATGATGACTAAAGTTTTGGGATGTGGTGCTCCTGATTAAAAAAAGATAGTATAGAAGGGAGTAAAGTGAAAGTAAACCTCCTTCATTCTTGCACCCCTCGGATAAAATTGCTAGTTATTGGTTCTTAAAAGTCTATTTTAAAAAGCCAGTTTGTGTATTTAAGATCTCATTAAAAACATACTATATAACAAGATATCTTGAAAAAAAGTTCTCTCCCTGCACATGTTGTAGATCTACTGCTTTCTTTTAAGGGCTGAGAGGGTATCCTGTAGTATGAAGACACCATAACCAGGCTGAGAATCCATGGACATTTACCTTGTGGCGCAGTGGTGAAGAATCCGCCCGACAATGCAGGAGATACAGGAGATCTGGGGTCTCCTGGGTCCGGAAGATTCCCTGGAGGAGGAAATGGCAACTCACTCTAGTATTTTTTCCCAGAAAATTCCATGGACACAGAAGACTGGCGGACTGCAGTCCTAGGGGTCACAGTCGGCCACAATGCCTGAGCATGCATGCACACACGCTATCGTATGTGTGCTTTTAAAAAAAGAAGTCTAGGTCATTTGGTTTTTTAGAAAAAAATGATTAGAAGCTGTAGGGTTTGGTCTCTTGAAAATGAAGAACAATTTAGAAATGTTTTAATTTGGGAGGTTGCAACCCTAATTTGTGCATTAGAATTTCATTTCTCAAGATGGTATGGACAGGTTACGAAATTAACTACAAAAGCTGGTTTATCATCATCTTTGGCATATTTACTTCTGTTTTCTTCTACCTAGTCCATCCAGTGCATTTTGAGTTTTGAAAAAGAATTTTTTAAACATTTGTTTATTTTGTTTCTTGGATGTGTTGAGTCTTCCTTGCTGTGCTGGAACTTTCTTGAGTTGCAGCAAGGTGGGACTGCCCTCTAGTTGTGGTGTGCGGGCTTCATCACTGCAGTGGCCTCTCTCGTGGAGCATGGAGCCTAGGTAGGGCACGCAGCCTCGGTAGTTGTGGCACAGGGCATGTGGAATCTTCCTGGACGAGGGACGGAACTCATGTCCTCTGCATTGGCAGGCGAATTTTTAACCACTGGACCACGAGGTAAGCCCCTGAAAGGTATTTTTGGATATAAGAAAAACAGCTACCCAGAAGGAATCTAGAAAATGGAATTGGGGGAGTTATTACATTGGAGGAACTGTTGGTATCCTTCAAAGCATACCAACTAAGGTGAACCTAATAGATGTTACATACATCATAAGAAGAACCTTCTCCATTTCCTTAAGTGTTAATTAAAACCACACCCTTAAAAGATTTGAAAGATAAGAAAATACTCTTGGAGAATTAAGATCTTCACCTCACTGTCTCCTAATTCCATGTTAACAAGGGTACTAAAAGCTCTAAAATTTGCATTTTTCATGCTTCTTCATACTGTTCCTTAGTTGACACCAAATCAAGTATTTGGTATTACTAAAAATTATAAGAGATCATCTTTAAGCTTGGAACTATTAGAAAACTTCTTATACATCCTTTTACTATTGGTTGTGAAGATTACTTTCCCATCATATTATATTGTACTCAGTAAACTTACATTATATGTGCTGTATTAAGTGTACTAAGACATCATCTTGCTCTTTGGCTTCATAGTCTCATTAAATGAGATTAGAATTGGCTCTTTTGCATCTTGATAAACAGTGGTTACTTCACATTTTCCTTGCTTCAACACTAAAGATGCATTCCCCATCCTTTCATTAACTTGATCATTGAATTTTTATGAAATGTATAGTTTTAAAGTAGATGAATCCCCAATAAATCAATCAAAAGAAATGTTCAAAATTGATTGTGCATTTTAAAAATTCACATTGATGTCTCTGTATTCTGTTTGTTCATGTAATTACAGTTATTTCTCTTATGGCTATTGCTGACTTAGCTATTAACTTTAATCTTTTCAGTTTTGGGAGATTGAATTAAATTGGAAAGAACAGTAATTTCAGCATGGTTGGTTTGTCTTTAACTGCTGTAATATTTTTAAAAAATCGTGGCTTTTTGCCTGACAGTAGGTAAAGAAATGTCAGTGAAAGTGCTGTATAAAACATGAAATACTGTACAAATGACAGTTTTTTAAAAAAAGTTTAATCCACACATTTATTGAGTACATATTACATGATTGACAGTATTCTAGGTGCTGAAGTTACAAAGATGAATAAAGTCAAGAGAATTCCAAACCCAGTCTTCTTATTTTTAGAAACAAGCTTATTGTAATAATTTATGTATCATAAAATTCACTCTAAAAGTATACAATTCAGTAGCTTTTAGTATATTTAGAGTTTATAAACATCGCTACTGTCTGTTTTTAGAAGACAAATGACAGTTTTTAAATCAGCATTTTAAGTCTTTTTTATTTTTGCCTTTATTTCAAAGGTAAATTTTCTTCTGCTTACATGCTTAAGGGTGATCTTATATGGAGTCTACTCTCATCTGTAACTATTCATCAATTAGGAAGCAGATGGCATTGGCTTCCTTCTATTAAAACACTGCCGAGTGATGTGACATCTGTAAGAATACATGCAAAAATCACTAATAATTTGAACAAATAAAATAGGTTTTCTGGAGGAGTCATTTAATACTGCAGAAATGTGAGCTTAGCAAAGAAATACTTTTTTTAAAACTGAAGTTGATTCATTTTTATTATGTTATGTATTTTTATTATGTTAATTTCAGGTATACAAAGCAACATAGTGATTCAGTATTTCTATAGGGAAGAAGTATTCTAAAGACCACTTAGTTGTTGAGATAATAGAAATCTCAAGTTTAAAATCAAATTGTGTCATGTTCACTCACCACCTTCTCAAATATATAAAGTAACTTGGTTTCAGAGCCATTTTGTGTCTTAGTTTTTTCCCAGAGATAAGATTTTTTTATTTTTTAAAAATTAGTGGGTCTGTAGGTTTTGTGAAAATACTTTCAGTTAATCTCTGGCCTCCCCAAAGCTCAAAATGGTTAAACACCAATCACTGCTTAAAGTGAGTTGCTTGTAAACAAAGCCCAAAATGAAACCCCTGTGTATTTACTGCAGATTCCCAGGTGCCTCTCAAGTGCAGGAATAAGCTCAGAAAAGGTTTAATAGGTTTATTAAGTAATCATCCATTACAAGGCTCATGTGCTACTTATGTGTTGCATCAGGACAGGTGCCTGCCTCCTTACTGCACTTACCACTAAAAAAGGGTGAACCCTAGAATTTAGACTCTCCATTCAGCTGTTTAGGCAGAATTTTGTCAGGAAAAACAAGCTTGCAGAGCTACATAAAAGATATCAGTTAGAAGACATCAGGCTATTAGATTTTCTCTGATGTCTAAGAAGAACACTTCTCAGGCTGAAAAGTGGATTGTTTCACTTACTGTTGGCTAAGTTTTGTGGTGATTCCTACCACCAACAAAAGTTGATTCACAATCGCTGCTGATGAAAAGGAAAGTAATATTTAGCTATAGCCTTAATATTCCTTAGCAGTTTGACAGTATGATAACTGACACAAACTATGACTTCTTGGGCAAATCCAGCCTCAGTGAAGGTTACTATCTTGGATATGATGTGAATTTTTTATAGTTTTGATAGTATGTTTAGTATTTGTGGAAGGAAGGGGATTGTGAGGGTAGAAATAGTCTGTCCTGTAATGGGATTTGGCCTGTGTATTAATGTAATGAACTGACCTTTCTTGCTGTACTTCCTCTGTCCTTGCTGAGAAGGGAGAAGGGAGGTTGAAGTTTCTTAGAGCTATTGATGAAGCTGGCGACTGCAAGAGGAACTGTGGACTTTTGACCTTGATGATAATGGAAGGTATTAGGGGAATTTGGAGAGGCCGCAGGTTGGTGTAAGGACTAGAAAGAGTTGCGTTACATTTTGCCTCAAAACAGGAATATATAAATTAAAGCAGTAGCTTCTGCTTTCTTAGTACTTCTCCTTTTAAAGTTTGTATAAACCTGTGTCGTTTGACGTTGTTTTTTCCAAAGCAGTGCATGGCCATTTTCTTCAGGAGGCAATTTTCTTTTCATTTATCATGTGAATTTTTGATAGACTGAAAAAAAAATCTATCTCATGTCACAGGTCTATGCCTTTTCGTACTGTATATCGAACACCTTCCTCATTTTTTTCCTTTCAAAAAAGATCTCACTTAATGAGAACAATTACCTTAATCAACTAGAAATAGTATGTTCTTGTTTGTTTTAACAATTCTTAAACTAACTTTTAGTTTAGACTTAATTATTGAAATGCATCAGTGGCCTTCTGATCCATCACATCTTTCTTTCACTTGCCTCTCAAAAACATCAAAGAATACTAGTCCCTGTTTAAAAGGAAAACTTAAGTGTTTGGCTGATTATTTGCTGATAAATTATTTTCTTAAAAGCAAATTTTAAATCCTTTGTATTTCAGAATCCCTTCATCTCAAACACACACACGCACACACACAGAGTCTGATTATTAGGTTATTTTTCTGAATCGCTTTCATATATACTTACTCTGGTATGGCTAACCAGAATTGGAGTGGAATGAGGTTAAGGAAGAGGTCATTCAATGGCAAACACCAAGGCTTTTGTTTTACTCACATATTTGAGTGTATTTCTAAAAGAACTTTAAAAAGGATGGCATTCCTTTTAAAACATGGTTATAACTCCTAAAACTGGGTACAAATCTAGTTAATAATTTTCTCTTACGCTTTATGTGATTGTGTGTGTACACACACAAACACACATGCCCTGCTCTGGATTTGTCCCTTTGGGGTTTAGTTTCTGTTCATTACATTTTCATCACTTCTTAGTCCAGATGTTTTGTGAAATTGGTCCTTGGTTTGGATATTCTAAATTATTTATAACGTATATGTTTACTACCAGCTACTTTTTTGTTGCAACCAGCCCTGGAGTTTTTTCTTCCTTCCTTGATGGATTTTGAGGGTTTTTTTGATCATGGAAATCACAGTTTATCTCACTCTACATTTTTGAACATCTGCCTCCCACTATTACAGCTCTCAGGCACCGCACCTCATTGAAGAACTTCAAAAACCTCTGTAACAACTGAGGGGCAGACCACTGGTCAGGCAACATGAGCCCACTCTTAATCTGTCTTAATGATTTATGAAATTACCATTCTTAAACTATAACCCTGGTTTTTTTGTATATTTTACATCCTCCTTTCCGTAGTTTCAATTCAAGGATAACTTGCCTGCTTAGAACTTCCCATTGATCACAGAAGAAATCCCCTCTGATTTCCCATAGGGCAAAGTAGTGTGGGTTGATGCATATTGAGCTACTTCTGTGCTTAGCATCAAATTGTAGTCCTGTGGTAAATGCTCAGAACTTTCCAAGAGGGGAATCACAGTAATGCAAACGTGCAGAGTAAAAAGGGGTACCTTTAATTTTAGGATGTGTCCTCCACTATGTATGATTCCGGAGTTTCACAGGATAGTGGAGAGAATTTGTTGTATTCTCTACTTTGTTGTTGGGCAGCCGCTCAGTTGTGTTTGCCTCTTTGCAACCCCATGGACTGCATTACGCCAAGCTTCTCTGTCCTTCTCTACTTAGAATCTTGAATTTTAGAAAATGCCTGCCTCCTGCAGTTTCAGAGTGAGTTTTTGCCAGGAGAGTAGAAGGAGGTAGGAGAAACCTTGTTATATATCTGAACTATTCTGTTTTAGACACTTGGCATGCTCGTGTGCCAAGAATTGAGGTAGATCCAAGAGGTCTTCACCAGAGCCCTCCTGTCTGGCTTGGTCATGTAATACCATGTTGCAGGGGGTGGGGTAGAGCAGAGAGCTTGCTTTTAATGGTTTCTTGTTATAGCCCTCAACAAAGCTGTGTCAATTCCCTTGGCTTTACAGGCTATTGCCCAGAAGAAAAGATGTTTGGTTTTCACAAGCCAAAGATGTACCGAAGTATAGAGGGCTGCTGTATTTGCAGAGCTAAATCCTCCAGTTCTCGATTCACTGACAGTAAACGCTATGAAAAGGATTTCCAGAGCTGTTTTGGGTAAGATCATGTGATGTTTGTACCATTTTTAGAGTGAAAAAGATCACAGTATAAGAAAGTATTTCTAAGCAAAGTGATTGGAACAGTGCAATAATAATTAAAATCACTCATATTCTAATATAGGTTGTTTCAAGGCACTTGCTCTTAAATCCAAATAATACTGACAGCATACCCTTTTTTTTCTAGATTATGAGGAACTGCCAAGTTTATTGTGAAGCCCTTAATCATGGGGGAGTTGAGAGGGAGGCTCAAAAGGGAGGAGATACATGTATACTGATAGCTGATTCATGTTGTAGAAACCAAAACAACATTGTAAAGCAGTTACACTTTTTACACCAATTAAAAATATATTTTAAAAAAGTTATAATAGAACCTTTCATTCTTAACTTCAAGATGTATAAAGAGATTAAAAAAATAACCCTTTTTCTCTCTTAGAGTAATTGTCCTCCACTAGTTTTCTGTACTTGGTATTGTTTTTCTAAGTTACACAAATAAATTTTAACCCAATCTGCTGAGGATACTACCAGGGTTTAATGTTCTGCCATGAAACCTGTCAGGGTATGTTAGTTTTATTTTATAATTTTGTTCTTTATTTATCTTTTGACAGTAAACCTCTGCTTAGCAAAATGGAATTTACTTTCCAAAAAATACTTTGATGAAACATAATACTTAGTGTTGAGCCATTTTTGATGTTAGAAATTAATTTCACCTCAGTATTTTCTTGTCAAAACATTCTGTTGATTAGTTATTGTTAAACCTTGATTATTTATTTTGAAGGTTGTCAAAGAGTCTACACCAACCAACCTTGCCATTTGAAGTCACATTTTTCTCTTAATGTCTTTATTTCCAACTGTATATATAATAAATGCTATTAGTATTTTTCTGTATATATTTGTAATATAGGAATATGTGTAGTACATGAAAAATTCCTCAGAGAGACAATTAAAAAATAACTTGGGAACTATGCATTTATTTCTCCTTATACAGATACATTCATTAAAATAATATTACAGTGCCTCTCTGGTTTTGTTTGTTGTGAAACTAGAATATCATGGCACATTATTTTACTTAAAGGGTAGCGTTTTATTGCTTATGTATCTATACATTTCAAGAAAGATTAATTGGAGATCATTGTTTAAAACCATGGTGGCACAAAAAAAACAAAACAAAAAACCAAGGTGGCCAGGATCTTCCCTTGGTCTTAAATTTTACCATTGTTTAATTAAAAAAATTATTTTAAAATGATCAGACTGTAGCACATAGAAGTTAACTAGACTTCTGAAATATTCTACAGAAACAGTAGAACTAGAACTGGATCACCCCAGACAATTGGAAATAACATCTATAAACTATAAATAGTGTTTTTTTCTAAAAGAAATGTACTTGCATGAATCCTTTTATGTAAAAGACTAAAGGTTTGATTGTTCTCTTATCAGGTTACATGAGACTCGTTCAGGAGATATCTGTAATGCCTGTGTCCTGCTTGTGAAAAGATGGAAGAAATTGCCAGCAGGATCAAAAAAAAACTGGAATCATGTGAGTTTATCTTTTCTTCTTTTACACTAGTAACACTAGTTTTTTCCCTAATTTAGGAAATATTGTGTTCCTGGGGTAAAAAGTCTGAAAAAAATAAAGAAAAATACTAGTTGCTGCTTAGATATAATCATATAACATTTTGGCATGTTTGGGAGCAATATATTAATAGCTTGGCATGACATTTCCCTGAGGTTGTATTGAATATACCCATTTTGGAGATTCACAGTATACAATTAACATATTTTTAGATTCAACCCAGAAATTCCTCCAGTTAATTAGACATAAATCCTTTTTTTCATCTCTTAGGACAACATATTTCCTAACTCATGCTGGTACTAATGAGCACATGGGTTTACATTCAGAACTGGATTTAAACCCTCCTTTTCTACCACTTATTACTTGTGAACTTTGGACAGGCGACATTTATTTATTAAGTGCAAAAAAGGATAATAGCCATGTCACAGAACTGTTGTAAGAACTGAATGAGATGATATATATAAAGAATAATTAGTAATCACTCAGTTAAATAGAAGCTGTTTTTATTCTCTATGTTAAATTGAGATTTGCATTTCACTTTATAATGTCACTGGAATTCTTCAGAAAATATTTTCAGTGACCACAACAATGCTGTTAAGTGTTATTTATTTTTCTATGCTAGCTTTCAGAAGATTTATGACAGTTATACAAGATACTTGTTTTTAAGCAGGCAGGCATTTATTTATTCCTTACATTTTTTCTTACACTAGCCTTACGCTGTTCTTTGGGGACAATGTTACATTATTATAATAGGTTTCTGTGTGTCCGTTAACTTATAAAATTGTGAGTTTTTCTTTAATTAATAGCTTATATGGGGAAGATCCAAATTTTGATTTTGAAGGTGATGTCAACCTTTTTACATCAGGATGCATGCATGCTAAATCGCTTCAGTTGTGTCTGACTCTTTGTGACCCCATGGACTGTAACCCATGAGGCTCCTCTGTCCATTACATAAGGATAGAAATCTGCAAATAGTAAATGTGAATGAAGACATGAGAAATGAGACCGTATGGGGCTAGGCCAGTAGCCTCACCAGGCTGTGGGAGAGCATGCCATTGTCCGCACGTGGCTGACCTCAGGCTTAAGGGTGTGTAGTAAAAAGAGCATAAAGCATAAGTCTGAAAACCCTGATTTGAGTCTGGGCGCCTTCCCTACCTACCTTTGCCTATTTAATAGTTTAGTGAAACAAGGCAAAATACATAGTTTAATATCTCTTGGTTTTCTTTACCGTAAAGTTGGAGTAACAAATTACTGCTTACTGCTTTGTGGTGACGTTAGAATTTAAAGTATATGAAAATGTTTTGTAAACTGCAGACATCATCCAGTAGCAATGTTAATTGTTGTAAGGTCTGGTTTTTCTGAACCTACTTGGCTCATTTTCACCATATATAAAATCTATATAAATTTTTTGTCCAGCGACTCCTGTTGTTACTACTTCAAAGTAAAAAAAAACCCTAGATAAACTGTTTTTAATACCATGTGATGATTCAAAGTGCACATGAGCTCTTAAACACTGAGTAGAAAACTATGGTTCTCAAATTTGGCTCCTTCAAATAAGCACTCTTCTGAACTAAGGGAATACAGAGGTGTCCTTTTTAAAATGGTATTAAATATTCAGTATTTTCTTCCAGGTGGTAGATGCAAGGGCAGGACCCAGTCTAAAGACTACACTGAAACCAAAGAAAGTGAAAACTCTATCTGGAAACAGGATAAAAAGTAACCAGATCAGTAAACTGCAGAAGGAATTTAAACGCCACAGTAAGTTGGATATTGAGACATGAGGATTTAAGAATGGATGTTTTGTTTTTGTCTGCAGGTGGCACATGGCATATGTAGACCATTTTTTCTTTTGTTGCTGTTTTAAAAAAGAGTGGGAGGCAATGTTGAATTGGTAGAGATATTTTATTTCTAGGAAATCTTGGAACTTTATCTTTGATTTTGATGTCTTAAAAGTACTTTGATTAGCCACTTCTTCAAACTGTACTCAGAACACTTGAACCATTCTCATCTCTTTATTGACATCTTTTCTAGAAGAGTCGTGTTTCAAGTTTGTTTACTTGATTTTTATCCTTAAGGAGATTGAGGCCTGAAGATATGCAGAAAGGTATATAAATAATTAGTGGGCAACCTGAGACTAAAATCCAGGTTTTCTGGAGAGTAATTTTGGAAATCATAACTCACATATTGCGGCCTCAAGATTTTTAGGTTTAAAGGGGCTTGGTGTGTTGGATGAGAGGATGGGAAAGAAATGATAAATTAATAATAACTTCATCTACTTTTATGGGAAGTCATTGGGGGCAGGGGGCCTGTTGTAGTACTTCTGTATTTAGGAATTTAAATTTTGAAAGGGAAACTCACTGTTTATAATGTTATTACCCCCAAGGGGTTTGAGGCAGCACTATTGATTCAAGCACAATAGTGTTTCTGCAGGAGAAATATAGACATATTTTATCAGTGGAATAAACTAACTGTAAATAAACTAGTCATGTTTGCCCACCTGATTATGGTCCGGATCAGGCCATATTTTTGTGGCCAAATGGGTTAGAAATAAAATTTGTTTTGAGAACCTTTTCAGAATTGTAGGTGGACCTTATTGGAGTTTTCAGGATTAAAAAAGATCAGGGACTTCCCTGGTGGTCTAATGGTTAGGATGCCACTACATGGGGCATGCTGCTGCTGCTAAGTCACTTCAGTTGTGTCTGACTCTGTGCGACCCTGTAGACAGCAGCCCACCAGGCTCCGCCGTCCCTGGGATTCTCCAGGTAAGAACACTGGAATGGGCTGCCATTTCCTTCTCCAATGCATGAAAGTGAAAAGTGAAAGTAAAGTCATTGGGCTCAGTCATGCCCAATTCTTCACAACCCCATGGACTGCAGCCTACCAGGCTCCTCCATCCATGGGATTTTCCAGGCAAGAGTACTAGCGTGGGTTGCCATTGCTTTCTCTGCATGGGGCATGAGGTGTGGCTAAAAAAAAAGGATCTGAAGGCTCTTGTTAAACAAAATATTATCAATCAATGTTTGTTTTAGAATAATGGAGAAAGACAGTTAAATTTACTGATCAGACAGAAGGAAAGGAAGGAAGGAGAACTCTCATCTCTTGAGCATTTTGGTATATACCAAGCACTTTACAATTATCCCAGTGATTTCAGTTTTAGAGATTCGGATAGGAAGTACAAGGTAGTGATTTCACCTTGATCTGGGGTCACTTAATAATAAGTAGTAAAGATGAAGTTGACCTGGGGGTTGTCTAATCTCAAAACCCTGTGCTCTTTCTACATAATCATCCTGCTCTTTTGGATAACATAGCTTAAGCCCCAGGACCCCCAAAGTCTTTCCAGATCTGCTACTTTAACTCCATGCTCTAAGTTGGTGTTACTAGTAAGTTGTTGGTGTTACTAGTCCACAGTTATTTTGATAATGTATTTAATATGTATTTAATCTTTGGCTAAACTGTTATAATACATTGATAGTAAAATATTTAGCCAACATCAAATACATGTATATTTTAATTAGATGTTTCTTTCTTAACTAGCTATCAACAAGGGGCAAATAAAAACTGATTCTACCCTTCATTCTAAATAAATGTTTTAGTGAACGTTTAGAAAACAGTAATTTTCTTATCATTTGAGGAGTAGAGAAATTGAAAGTTTGTATGTATATTCTTAGCATCTTCCTTTAATTATAGGGAAGGTGACACCTAACTTTTGCCTTACCTAAGGGAATATGTCCAGTATAATTTTAGATTTTTGTGATAAAGCTATGTTGTGGAGGGGTTGGAGATTGAAAATTAATGGGTTTGGAGACTCAGTGAAACAAGATTTCCTAGGTGCATTGTGAATTGCTAGCAGCTGTGTGCAATGTAATAGTTTTGAGATACCTGAATTTTTATACATTACCCACTAAATGGTTTCTCTGCCTCTAGTTATATATTTACTTCCGTGCATCTTGCATGTACCTGACATGTATTCCTCTTCTTGGGATGTTCTTTCCTTTGTGATGTACTGGAAAGGCATTGGATCTAAGGCTTGAAGATCTGGATTTGAGTTAGTTCTTGAACAAATATGTGACCCTGGTGTTATTTAACATTTAACCACAATTTCCTAATCAAGAGAAGTGAGGATAAGCAAGTAAAAAGGGCTTTTGTAAAACAAAACAAAGAAAAATAAATTCCTCTAGAAATGTTAGCTTTTTTTTTTTGGTCATTTTTCCTAAAATCTGCCATGATTCTGGTTGCTGTAGAATAAAATTGAAATTCCTAGTAAGTCTTTGGATGCCTCCTTTAGGGAAAGGGTCAGTTCCCTTAATGTGCATGGTGTATTCTGTTTCCATCACTTTGCTCATCATCCCCATCTACCCCATGTGGGGGATGGGATTTCCAAATCCTACCTTTGAAGAATTTCCAGATTTACGTTCTAGAAGAGTTTCTATGTATGGTTAATTGTATCCTGTTGTCCCAGGTATTATTAGATTAAGCCATATAAAAAATTTGCCACTTGTATAGTTAGAAATGGATGAATATAACTGCAATTTCAAATGATTTGTAGATATTAAGCACTTACTAGGATAGTGCATTTTCTTCAAAGCATAGCACTGCTATTGCTGTTAATTATTAGGGAAGTCTTCTAAGTATTCCCATAGCCTTACTCCTTTAAAGCCTGCTACTCTTTTTTTTTTTTTAAACATTAAAAAAAATATTCTTTTACCATTATGGTTTACCGTAGTATATTGAATATATTTCTCTGTGCTACACAGTAGGACCTTGTTGCTTATCCATTCTAAATGTAAAAGCTTCCATCTGCTAAGCTCACCCTCCCACTTCATCCCACTCCAACCTCCCCGCCTTGGCAACCACAAGTCTCTTCTCTGTGTCCATAGAGAAGTAAATGAACATATTAAAAACACTAATGGTGCTTTCTTTATTTTACATACTTAATTTTATGCTATTTTATGTAAAATTTTGTTAATAGAAAACACTTGTGAGCGCTGTTCAAAAAAGCTTTCTTTAGTCCTGTTTCTCCCCATGCAGGATGTGACGCAGGGTTTGTTGTCTAGTGGATACTTCATGCATATTTGATTGGCTCTCTAAATTGGAGGATTGTTCTGTCCACCTGTCCTGGAAGGGGGGAGTCTTTAGATAAAGGTGAGGTGTAGTAGACTCAGCCCCTGTCTGATATTTCTGTTACTGAGGATAGCAGTAGGATGGCATTTATAGCTCAGTGACTGTTAACCAAAAGATTTATATTCTGGTTTGTAAATGTATGTGATATCTTCTGAGGGCAAAAATACTAAATCATACGTAGCTTGTATCTGATTAACTGCCTTTATTCCTTACTAAGTTAGAATCTATTGTTTTTGCTCTATAGGTAAGGTTTCATTTTTCTTTGGATGCTTTCAATTTTTCTCTTTTTCTTCAGTTTTTGGGAGTTTAATTATAGTGTGTTTTGTGGCAAAGACGGTAAAGAACCTGCCTGCAGTTCAGGAAACCCAGGTTTGATCCCTGGTTTGGGAAGATCCCTGGAGAAGGAAATGGCTACCCACTCCAGTATTCTTGCCTAGAGAATTCCATGGACAGAGGAGCCTGAGTGACTAGCACTTTCACTTTGGGATTGGTTTCTTTGGGTATATCCTGTGTGACATTTGCTCAGCGTAAATCTGTAGGTTTGTCTCTTGCCAAGTTAGGCACATTTTCAGCCATTATATTTGAGTACTTTTTTACCTGCTCCCTCTTTGTCCTCTTCCTTCAGGACTGCAGTCACATGGCTGTAGATTTTTTGTCATAGTTCTGCAGGTCTCTTAGGCTCTTCATTAGTTTTCTTAGTGTTGTACAGGTTGGGTGATTTCTGTTCTTTCTTCCAGTTGACTGATTGTTTCCTCTGTCCCCTCCATTCTGCTGTTGAGCCTGTCCAATGTCCTGTCTTTATTGTATTTTTTTCAGTTTGGATTTTAGTTTCTTAGTCCTTTATAGTTTTTTTTTATTTTTCTTAAACTGAGATCTGCTTATTGAGTTTATGTTTCCATTTATTTTAAGCTTGTTTATAAAGGCTCACTGAAGCATTTTTGTCATGGCTGCTTTAAAATCTGTCAGATAATTCTAACATCTCTGTCATCTTGGCATTAATTTATACTTTTCATTCAATTTGAGATCTCCCTGGTTCTGGATATGATGTGATTTTTTTTTTTTTAATTGAAACCTAGACTTTCAGAAATTGTGTGATGAGACCCTGAGTTTTACTTACACTTTCTGTTTTAACTGGTTTTTTTTTGGTCAGAGGGGGAAATGGGAGCGGTGCACAGCCTTGTTACTGCCAGGTGGTGTTAAAGTCAGGGTCTCCACCCAGCCTCTATAGATATCTGAAGTGGGAGTGGCTCCACTGCCATCACTGCGGTGAAGGTGTTGGGGAGACCTCCTGACATTCTTGATAGGATGGAAATCTAGCCTTTCCAGTTGGCCTTTGCTAGGATGGGTGGGGGTAGGGACCTGTTTTTTCTGTTTGGCTAAATTGGTTATTTGTGTTTCTTGCTAGACTGCCCCTTTCTTGGTCCTCTGGCTAGAGAGAGCAGACTTCTGTTGGGGGGCGGGGTGTGTGTGTGTATCTGTGTGCGCCCACTGGCTTTTCTGAATTGCTGGCTTCTTCAGCTTCAAGACTGGGCTATATAAGGTAAAAATAAAACCCATAAAAGCTAGGGTGCTCACCTCCACATCCTTAAGTCTTAAGCCCTCTAGCTGTTGCCAACTTTTGGAGTCTTTAGTTTTGTTTTATATGTTATATCCTTATGTGTTTTTAGTTGTACTTACAAGCAGAAGAGAGAAAAGTTATGTCTACTTTTAGTCTTACTAGAAGCTCAGTTTCTTTTAGATACACTTTAGTACAAATACAGTAGAACAGAAAATAATTTTTTTTTTTCTGTTTTCAGCTATCTCATTCACTGTGTTTTATGCTAAGGCTTAGTTGCAATGGCATATAATGAAATTATCACTTTTTGTTTTCTCTTTACTTCAGATTCTGATGCTCACAGTACAACCTCAAGTGCCTCTCCAGCTCAGTCTCCCTGTTACAGTAACCAGTCAGATGATGGCTCAGATACAGAGATGGCTTCTGGCTCCAACAGAACGCCAGTGTTTTCCTTTTTAGATCTCACATACTGGAAGAGGTAAAAGCAACAGAAAATATCTCTAACCAGCAAACCGTTCTTAATTACAGGCAACCGTTTCCCACTTCCTTAGCAATTATATGGCATTTGGCAAACAGCTGGTAGCATGTGTGTTTGGAAGTGGATTAGGCAAGAATGGAGCTGAGAGTTTGGATTTTGTGTGTTTTTCCTATTAAAATTGATTTAAAATAAAAACCATGTTAAGGAATCTAAGTTTGCTATAATGGAGTATACTTAGGTATGCAAGGTGACCAACTCTCCCCCTGAAAAAAAGTAAAAAGACTAGAAATATATATATATTTATGTCTTTAAAATGGCATTAATAAGTGGACAAGTTAATAAGGAATATGTATGTGTGCTCAGTCACTCAGTCGTGTCTGACTCTCTGGCCCCCATGGCTCCTCTGTCCATGGAATTACCCTGGCAAGAATATTGGAGTGGGTTGTCATTTCCTCCTCTAGGGGATCTTCTCGACCCAGGTATCAAACTTGTGACTCCTGCGTCCCCTGCATTGGCAGGCAGATTCTTTACCCCTTAGCAGCCTGGGAAGCCCCTAATAAGGAATAATCAGTGGCCAAATGCCATGTGAATGAGAAACCCCAAAGTCAAAAAAGAGATAATAGACTAGGAAAGAGAGAGTATTGAAAGAGAAAGTGGTTAAGGATTTTCTAGTTCACAGATTTGGGAAGCCTTTTAACAAGTTAAAAGCAAGGTAGTAAGCAGTTATTGTATGGGTGAGGAAAATTCATCCATATGACACATCATAAGAAAACTATGCAACATGGGAGGCAAAACAGTGAGAAAATAAAGACTTTATTTTCAGAGGAACAACAAACACACAAGCTGAGTTCTCAGCATGAACAAAGGATGCCATAAAGCCATAGATTTAACACCTTCAGTGGCCCCAGAGAATATCTGGGAGATAATTCTCCCAGGCAAGAATACTGGAGTGGGTTGCCGTGCCCTTCTCCAGGGGATCTTCCTGACCTAGGGGTCAAACTCATGTCTCTTAGGTATCCTGCATTGGCAGGCAGGTTCTTTACCACTAGCACCACCTGGGAAGCCCTTACATGAGAAAAATAGCATGTAAATCAAAGTAGTAGAAGTAATGGGAGTTAAAATGTCCTAATATCTTTGTATTGTTGAGAATAAATATATTGAATAACTTTGAAGCTTGATTAATGAACTGTATAACCACTAAAAGAATGAAAATAAGAATGTAAAACCTCTAGAGAAGAAGAGGAAGACCAAGAATTTAAAAATATACCTAGCAAGATAAAATGATGAAAACGTTTATGTATTTGTAAATTGAGAAACCTTGGGTCAAGAAGACAGTGTAAGTTAGAACATCCTTATAACTAAAAAATAACTGAAAAATACCACAAATCAAAATGTGTGGTATGAAGATAAAGAGGTAAATAGAAGAAAAGTTGCTTTTAATGCTTTCTTTTAACACAAAGATTTAAAATAAATGAAGTTATATATATCCAGTTTATAGATTAATGAAGCTCAATGTAAAGAAAAATAAAAGGAAGGAAGTCCTAAAGATAGAAGTAGAAATAAATGGAGTAGAAAACCAATGAATGAATAGTATCAGTAAAGCCAAGAGTTGGTTCTTGAAAAAGATGACCTAAGAAATTATTGGAGATAAAGCAGATCAAGAGAAAGAGATGGTACCCTTCTTTCTTCTCTTTTCTTGGATAAGAAAGTGATATTCAACTCTATAGACAAACAAGAAGTTTAGAAGACAAAGGATATTATAAACAACTTTATGCCAATAAATTTGAACATATGGGTGAAGTGGATACATGAGTAGAAAAAGACAGTTTATCAAAACTGTGCCAAGAAACAGAAAACTTCAAGAGTCGCATAATAAAATTGATTCAGTGGTCAGAAGTCTTCCCACAAAAAACCCCAGGCTGAGATAGACAAGTCCTACTGAATGCTCCAGAAACAAATGAATCTGATCTTGCACTGGCTTTTCCAGATTATGGATCAAACAAGGCCTAGGCTCCAAGCATTCCATGAGGCTCACATAACTTTGATATGTTATAAACAGTTTATCATAAGCATATTAGATTTATTCTAGGGATGTAAGATTGTTTTAAGCATTAGCCAACTAACATAATTTGACAGTTCGTAAAGGAGAGGGGGAAATGCCTGTCATATTAGTGGTGTGTTGAAGATATTTGATAAATTTGAACTTTGCTTCAAGGTTTAAAATAAAACCTTTAGCAAAATAGGAATAGAAGGGAACCACACTGATAAATGCTTTGCAATTTCAGGTAAAATTGAACATGTTCCCATTCCTATATTTCAGCAGCATAACCTAGAAAAAACCTTCAGACATGTGCACTGATATGTACAGCATGTTGTAATAGCAGAACTTGTCCCATCAGAAGAGTGGATAGCCCTTTCACCGTTCACCTAAAACTGTCACAACAGTGTTAATCAGCTGTACCCTAATGCAAAATAAAAAATTTTAAAAAGGAGAGTGTGCAAACTATGGTGTATTCACACAGTGGAATACCGTACGTAAGTTAACATGAGAAAAAGCTCTAACAGTATAGTATGTATGAACCTCAGTTATTGTTGAGGGGAAAAAATTGCAGCATGCAATATGATCCCATATATGTACATTTCTGTATGTATTTTTATTTTGTATATTACATATATGAGATAACAAGCAATTATGTTTAGAGATGAAAACATGTATACAAAGAAAAAGGGGAGTGATAAACCTAAAACTTTAAGAAGAGAGTGAGATGGAGTGGAGTGGGATTGAGAAAGGCATACAGGGGGATTTCATAGGAAATAATCGTTGTTTTCCTTAGAGTGTGTGACCCATGGGTGATTTGCTGTGTTGTCATTTTTGTATGCCTTGATGTGTATTTGATAGTATGTGTATATATTTTTTGTGTGATCAGTATTAAAATAAAACCACCAGCTGTATCAGCCTGTTCATGGTGGCTGTTTTTCTTTAAGATCTGGTGACTTTTGGAGGAAACAGTTAATAACTTTAGGAGCAGCCTCTGAAACTGAGGAATGCCTTCTCCCCCTTAATATTTAATAAGATTCAGTGTGGGATTTGGGCTACCCTTGTGGCTCAGCTGGTAAAGAATCCACCTGCAATGTGGGAGACCTGGCTTCGATCCCTGGGTTGGAGAAGGGAAAGGCTATCCACTCCAGTATTCCGGCCTAGAGAATTCCATGGACTGTATAGTCCATGGGATCACAAAGAGTCAGACATGACTGAGTGACCTTCCCTCGCTAACTCAGTGTGGGATTTAAGGGGCTTGGGTAATTCCCATTACCTGGCAAATTGAGGTCACTCTAGGAGACTATTCATTAGAAATGTGATGAGATTGTGGAAGTAGAACCTTTCTTTAGTCATGTTTCTGCTAGTTATAATGATTGGTATGTATGTGTGTATGTTAGTCGCTCAGTCGTGTCCAACTCTTTGCTACCCCCATGGACTGTAGCCCATCAGGCTCCTCTGTCCATGGGATTCTCCAGGCCAAGAATACTGGAGTGGGTTGCCAGTTCCTTCTCCAGAGGATCTTCCTGACTCATGGATTGAACCCAAGTCTCCCACAGCACAGGCAGGTTCTTAACCATCTGAGCCACCATTAAACCAATGTAATGATTGGTGGATTGTTCTTTTTTTTGTATTCTTATTCTGCCTTATTGATATATTTTGTTCTCTCTCCATTTTTTCTTTCAGACAGAAAATATGCTGTGGCATTATCTACAAAGGCCGTTTTGGGGAAGTCCTCATCGACACACATCTATTCAAGCCTTGCTGCAGCAATAAGAAAGCGGCTGCTGAGAAGCCGGAGGAGCAGGCGCCGGAGCCTCTGCCCATCTCCACTCAGGAGTGGTGACTAAGCTTTATGTAGAAGGGGAGCAAAAATGATTTAAATTTTGGAAAACAAAGCAACAAAATGACCCTTCTATTTTTAATTTGGATACCTGCTATTCTGCCAAAAGATGAATTTGTAGAATAGTTTTGAATGGGTTATTTTTCCTCCAGTTCCACAAACTCTGAAGCCAGTGATGCTTATTAAGAGATAAAAAAGAACTGTACATAATATTTAAGATGCTGAGTATTTCATAGGAAAGCTGAATGCTGCTGTAAAGTGCTCTTTAAGTCTTTTTTAAAAATCCCCTTCTAATGAATGAAATTAGGGGAATTTTCAGGGGACAGAGATGGGATTTGTTGTATGATAAACGTATGTAGTTTTAGTCTTTCTATTTTGAGAAGCAGTGGTTGGGGCATTTTTTAAGATGGCTGGCTACACTTGTTTTCCTTCGTTATAATAAATTTGTCATAACTCAGTAAACCTGGACTCGCCCCTAGAGGTAGTTGTTAATAACTGAAATACTAAGGTCTTGCCAAGGTTCTGGTGATTCAAACCTGTACTACTGAATATTAAGCAGGACAGACAGCTCTCTGGTGCGAATATCTTGAATGAGTAATTTCTAAATATGCAGAGGTAACTTGACTGTATATGTTGCATCCTGTGTCACCTCCCTCCATATTGATATTTGATACAGATTTTAATTTATATGAAACTTAAAAAGCAGAATCAAAACTTAAAGCAGAATCAAAGTTCCTCTTGGGGAAATGTCAAGTCTTTAGGATAAACAACCCTGTATGAATATTACCAAAGCATTACCACTTGGTAGAGAACATTCTCTACTAAAAATGTTAGATTATCTGAAAAATAACAATGTGCAAGTCTTTAGGATGGCACACGATAAAAACAAAGGTTAATGCTTCTTGGGGCACGTTTCTTAGAGGGCTTGCAAGTGTGTAAATAATTTGTTTATGTTACGTGACTGGTGACTTCACTGAAAATCTGCACAATTCAGTTTTAGCTCTGGATTACTTCAGTTGACCTTTGTGAAGGTTTTATCTGTAGAATGGTTGTTTGACTTGTTTTAACCTGTTAGGGTTTGGGGTTTTTTTTTTTTTTTTCATTCTATATTAAAGTAAAATTCTACTAAAAGAAAAGAGGTGTGTGTTAATGATGAGTGGGTTGATTTTGGTTTGGTTTCTTTTAGTCAGGCTTTCTGAAGATTGAGGTGTTAGATGATACATCCTAAATGTGGAGCTCTTCCATTCTAAAACCTTCATTAAAAGCCTTTTACTTGAACCCAAACCAAAGTACTATGTATTGCCTCTTTTCTAAAAGTACAGGAGAAATATATCACCCATTTTCATAATGAGGGAGGATCATTTGCCTGCCTGGTAAAACATGACTCAGTGCTTATTTTTTAAACTGGATTTTAAAGATTGGATAGTATACATAATAAGAGAGTGAGCCACTTTTTACGGGCACCCTATAGTTTTATAGTTCTTAATCGAAACTTAAAATTTTATATTTCTTCCTTTGGAAAAAACTACAAGCCACCCTATGCACAGACTACACAGTGAGTTGGGTCAGTGCTCCCACAGACTTTGAGGTGTATTACAAGAACCCCAGCCATTATCATCTTCCTTCTGAGTTATTTTGAAAATTTTTTTTTGTACATTTTGGCTGCAGTATTGGTGGTAGAATATACTATAATATGGATCATCTCTACTTCTGTATTTATTTATTTATTACTAGACCTCAACCACAGTCTTCTTTCCCCCTTCCACCTCTCTTTGCCTGTAGGATGTACTGTATGTAGTCATGCACTTTGTATTAATATATTAGAAATCTACAAATCTGTTTTGTACTTTTTATACTGTTGGATACTTATAATCAAAACTTTTACTAGGGTATTGAATAAATTTAGTCTTATTAGAAAATAAAAGAGGCTGTTTTGTGGCTTTGTTTGAAAGGTGTTCTTAAGTAAGAATAACTAATACTTTTGGCCCTCACACGTGTTACTCAGTATAAGCCCTAAATTAGTATTGTAAGAAGCCATGAAGGAAAAAAGTCCTCTTTACCAAGACTTTAAAATACAGATCTTCTCTAGTTACCTTACGGTTATACCCCAATAAACACAAGTTGAAATCATTGTAAGTGAAAAATGCTTTTAAGTGACTTCCCTCCCTGTGGTCCAGTGGTTAGGAATCTGCCTTGCAGTAGGGGGAGAGGAGAGGGAGGGAGTGAGGAACACACAGGTTGGGAACTAAGACCTCACACGCTGCAGCCCTGTGCAACAAGCAACTAGAGTCAGCTGCAAGGAAAGATCCTGCATGCTAAGTGAAATAAGTATTTAAAAAATGCATTTAATACATTATGGCTCAGCCTAGCCTACCCTAAACGTAACTCAGAACATTTACATCAGCTTACAGTTAGTGAAATCATCTAACACAAAGCCTATTTTTAATTAGATATTGAATGTCTTATGTAATTTATTGAATGCTGCACTGCAAGTGAAAGCCAGAATGGCTAAGCATACTGGTAGTTTACTTCAGGGTCATGTGGCTGACTGGGAGCTGGGGTTTGCTATGGCTCCCTGCTGCCAGCGCATCACAACAGTATCCGACTATGTATTGTTAGCCCTTAGCCCGGGAAGAGATCAAAATTCCAAGTCTGATTTCTACTGAAAGCATGTCTCTTGCACCATCTTAAAGTCAAAAAATTAAGTTAAACCATCATTAAGCCAGAGACTGACTATAAAAGACATTTTAATTGATGTGCACAATGAGGTGATTTTAACAATAAAGGACAAAAGTTCTCCAGTGATTCAGTGACTACAGTGTTTTTATTTTACTGTTGTCTATGTACATATGGGAAGCACCATTGAGACTTTAGAGAAATTAAAAATTGTTTGGAGACAAATTTTGGCATTGCGATCAGACCTGGGTTCTCTAATTTCTGGTCCTACATTAGCTATGTGAGTCACTTGACTTTGTGAGTCTCCAAACTTTCTGTTAAGGACTTCCCTGGTAGTTCAGATGGTAAAGAATCTGCCTGCAGTGCAGGAGACCTGGATTCAGTCCCTGGGTCAGGAAGATCCCTTGGAGAATGGAATGGTAACTCACTCCAGTATTCTCACCTGGAGAATTCCATGGACCGAGGAGCCTGGCGGGCTATAGTCCATGGAGTTGCAAAGAGATGGACACGACTGAGTGACTAACACTTATATAAACTTACGTTACTTTACTTCACAGAATTGTTTATAGATTAATGATGAAACCAAGAGGTAAAATTCATAACAAAGGTTTTGGTTTTTTCTGTACCACTCTGCTTGTGGGATTTCAGTTCCCCGACCTAGGGCTGTAGCAGTGAAAGCTCAGAATATTAGCCACTAGGCCACCAGGGAACTCCCATATATCAAAGTTTTAAAAACAGATTGTTACTCAGGCAAGGTATATTCTGTGAGTCTAACCTTTTATACTACAGTTATATTTGCTTTAGGGATAGTCCAGGTGATTTTGCCAGCACCTAACCTAGTTACTATGAAGCTACTAAATTAGGTAGTGAATGATGATAGCACCTACATTAATATCTATTACTGTTTTATGAAATTACCACAAAGTTAATGGCTTACAAGAAATTGATTTCAGTTTCCATCTAGGTGCAGTGTGTCTGGGTCCTTTGTTCAGGGTCTCAAGGCTGCAACAGGTGTCAACTTGGTTGCATTCTCATCAGATGACTTGAGAATAAATCACTCCAAACTTGCTTGGGTTGTTGACAGAATTCTTCCCCTGTGGCTGTGGGATGGCAGGGCCCCCTAGATCCTTACCAGTTGTTCAGTCGATCAGTTGTGCCCAACTCTGCGACCCCAAGGACTGCAGCATGCCTGGCTTCCCTGTTCTTTACTATCTTCCAAAGTTTGCCCAAACTCATGTCCATTGAGTCGGTGATGCTATCTAGCCATCTCATGCTCTGTTACCCCCTTTCCTCCTGCCCTCAATCTTGCCCCAAATTAGGATCTGTTGGGGTTTGCCAACACGGCACTCACTGCACCAAGCCGGCAGGTCTCCAGAGCCAGTCAGTTGGCAAGAGTGGTCTGGTCCACGCTCAGGTCACTGTAAGCACAAGTGGTGCAGTGTGGGAACCACAGGGTTTGGTCTGCCACGGCACCGCTTTCATAAATGAACCACCTGAAAGCGTCCTATAATACAAGCATTTGATGTAGCAAGAAAAAAGAAAAAGAAGCTCCTCCTGTTAGGAAACACGCTGTGGTGGGCCTGGCACCTTTAAACTTTGTTCAAACAACCTCACAAGTGAAAGAGAGAAACAACAAAAAACGTGTTTACAGGTAGTTGGTGAAGGGCTACAAGGGGGCCATATAATATCAGCTTTCCTGATTGCAAAGCCTTTGCTCTTCAGACTGGCCCATGTCCCTGCTCTAGCAGCAGTGCCTTCTTAAGTCTCTTCTAAAGGCTGCAGATGAGGCAAGTTTCAGCCTTGCAAAGAGGCTGACCTTTGTCTAAATCAGTTCCTCGAATTCTGATAATTTTGATGTTGAAAATGCATAGTATATACTGTCTTTTTATGGAGAAGATAGTCTCCAGGAGGTTTAGTAAAACACAGAATCATCTAAATAAAGGAGCCAGAACTAACTGCTTAATCTGTACTAAAGAATGGAAGATCCCGAGGGAGCCTCTTGATGCGCCGTCCCTAGAGCAGTTTCCCAGTCACCCAGATTTAGCATTGTGCTGCCCTGGCAATCATTGTTGTGTGATGTTCAGTGAACTGGGAAGGAGGAGAAAGCCAAACTGGATCAAAGTTAGATATTTCACAGGCTCATGTTCTCAAAGAAAGGGATCTGAAGGTTCTAACAATTTCTCAAGCTATGGAGTTTGGTTACTCATTGTGATCATGAGAATGCTTCAGGTTTCAAATATCTTGCCCCTGGTTAGAAGCTGCTTGTTATTTTATCTCGAGTAGGGGGGTCTTGGTCATGCTTAGTTACAGGCTTCAGTGTAAAAGAGCTTAATCTTTCAGTTTGTTTGTTGTTGTTTAGCCGCTCAGTCGTGTCCGACTCTTTTCGACCTCATGGACTGTAGCACTCCAGGCTCCTCTGTCCATGGGATTTCACAGGCAAGAATGCTGGAGTGGGTTGAAAAGACTTTGGCAAAGCTTGCCTTTTGTCTCAGCGTTTGAAAGAGGGGGAAGTAATTTACTCTGTTTTAGAGCTTTGATTCTCTACACTTCCGTAGCTTACATTAGCTTCAGTATTATCCAGGTATTGTTTTGTGTGTGTGTGTAACTGCAAGGAAGAGTGGCTGTGTTATGTTTATACTTAAACCTCAAAAATTAAGACAAAAATCTCGAGATTCTTCAGAAAGTCCCTGGAAGAGTTAAAAAGTTAAAATAGGAAACTGAACAATTGTGTCTTTTTCTGACCTTAACAAGTGTGTTCTTTGCCTCCAACCACCATTACAGTCCACTCAAGTTAATTTTGCCCCCACCACCCCAAGGATGGCTTTCTCATGGGGAATTCCAAGGCCCTCATTTTACTCATCCATCCTCTCAACAGCACTTACTACAATTGTAGTTTCTCTTTTGAAACATTCTTGGCCAATAAGGCTGCTGTTTACAGGTTTCCTGCTTCACATGTTCACTGGCCCAGGGTGCATCTTCAGCCCTCTTCTCAGCCCATCTCCATTACCACAGTTCCATACAACATCTAAACCATGCAGGCATCTCCCAAGTCTATCTCATCAGGGTGCCAGTGGGAAACAGATGGCTTTTTGAAATTGGATAATTTGAGGAGAGTCTAATAAAGGGACTTTACAAAGCTGTGCACATGGTATAGGGAAACTCCAAAGGAGGATGCAGTTCTCAGGACTGGTAACATTGTCGCTAGTAACCTAAGGTTGCCATTAACTACCCCTGGGTCTGAAGGGTTGGAAGTAGGGCATTATTGATGTAAAAAAGGGTGGGGGACATGGTGAAGCCATAGAAATAAAATATTTTTGTCACTCTCCACATTAACCTACACCATCATTGGTTTACACATACTGTTTGTTCTCTCTGACCCATTTCCCCACCATACTATAGCTAGGTGAAACCTACTTATCATCAGATTTCAGCTTAGGCACCACTTGAGGAAGGCTTCCAGAACAACCACTACCCTTCCCAACACACACACACACACACACACACACACACACACACACACAGAACTGTATGCTAAGTGGGTTCCATGAAAGCAGAAACCATGTTTATTTTTTACCACAATAGTCCCCAGAATCTAGTATAGTTGTTATTAGTATATGAGTAGGAGCACAATAAATATTTATTAATTGACTCATTGGTTACAACTTTGTGTTTTCATAAGTCATGATCATAAAAGAGTTGAATTTATGCTAATGGTCTTGATGAATTTCAAGAATTTAAAAAATATTTTGACTTTGGAAAATGTTAAATATTCAAAAAGTTGACCCACCAACTTTAAAATTTTACAAGTACTTTATCTGCTTTGCTGAATCATTTGAAATTAAGTTATGACAATTGACACTTCATCCCCGAATACGTAAGCACTCATCTCCTAGGAATTCTACATCCTTAGGTGTACCATTGTCACACCTGAGACAAATAGCTCAGTAATAGCAAATATGATAAATCTGTATGGAATAATTGCCCCAGTCATCCCAATGTGTCTTTTAAAACTTTTTTCCTCATCCAGAATCTAGTCAAAGTTTCTTTATTTGGTTATGTCTCTCCTCTTTTCATTTGATCAAGAATAGTCCTTTCTGCTTTTTTTTTCTTCTTCATGACACTGAACTTTTTCACATATCCAAATCAGTGTATGATATCCTAAATCTTGAATTTTTTTCTAGTTGTTTTCTTCGTAGATTTTGATGGCTCATTCTGTGTTGTTCATCTCTTAGCACATCAACAGAGGTGCTGGTGATGCTAACATGATCACTTGTTTAAGGTAGTGACAGCCAGATCTTTTCAATGTACATTTTTGCCTTTTGTAAATGAATAATCAGTGGGATGATACTGTAAACCTTTTAAAACACCTTTTCATTCAAGTGTTCGTTGAGCTCATATGTCCAGAACTCTACTAAGTGTCCTAAACAGTCCTCTGATGCTTGAGAAATCATGTAATCCTTAATTCCTTTGAGAATCCTTTCTTGCTAAGGTTCCTTTGCTTATTCTTGCCATTTGACTTTTATTTTCTTGATTTCCCTGTGGTTCCCATTCAGAAGTAAAGGTGTGTGATGGATGGGAGTAGGGCTTATGTTTGGCGTGTGAGCTTATTAACATCACTGGGGCATAGGTGAATAAACAATTGAGTTAAAGTTAGGAGACTTGGAGTCAAATTCAGATCTTGATTTTGGTGCTTAATGACGTTATGATCTCTGGTAAATTTTCTCTGAGATCATTTCCTTCTCTGTGAAGTAAAGTAAATAATAGCAACCCGAGTTGTAATACGAAATGAGTAGTGCACAGTGAAGCTTTGTGCCATCAGTTGTTCTTTTTAGCACTGAGGTCTATTTGGATATGAAGAAATGAAAACTTTTTTTCTTATCTGTAGTTACAGTGAACACAGGAAATGTCATCAAGAGTTCACATCAAGACACCTACCTCCTCCAAACCACCCCCTCGAAAAAAACTGCAACCCTAAAGCTTTCTTAAGTTTGAGTGCTTTAAGGAGAAAATGTATTCACTGCAGGATAATTACCCTTTGGCAGCACATGAATTCCAGGATTGGGAAATTGTATAGAGGACATGAAGTGATGCCAAATATAACTACATTATCCAAAAGTGTGCCGAGATCCAGGGAGTGGCCAAGATAGGCTTGCAGGATGGTTTTTGAGCGGTTAAATTTGGCTGTGCTGTAACAGTACTGTGGAACCAATTCACAAACATGCCGAAATAGTAGAACATACCTCTTAGCCTCAAGGCCTAAATCTTCAGTTAGTTTAAGCCAGACCGGTTGCCTGCTTCGGGGAGCCTAATCTGGAGCAACTCCAAGGGTGAACCGTTCATATCCTGCAGAAATGCTGTCCCTCCTCCTCCCCGCCCTGCTCCGCCGCAGCCCCTGTTAAGCTAGCACTGAAGGTAATGTCAGTGGAGTGCATGATTTCCGGAATGCTTGTGGTTCCGACAGCTTGAAATTCTACCTAAACTCCGTCGGACGGAGATCGGTTCTCTTCGTAATGTTTTTTTTCTTTCCCAAATAAACCAGTGATGAGGGGTATCTTTGGCCGTTCCTAGACCATCCTGGGGATAAAAGTTTGTCAATGGTTAAAGAAATCTGACATCATTAAAAATTCGCATTTTCATTTTCTCCTGAAGTACTTAAACCATTATTGAGGAGGAGGCTGACATTGGGCCACCAAGCTTCTCTCATCATGTTATTACATGAATATCCACAAGGTGGTGCTAGTCATACACAATAATTTTAGGGCCATCCAGTTTAGCGCCTTCATTAACAGAGGAAGAAACTTAACCAAATGATCACCTAGCTCATTAGTTGAAGAGTTAAAACTGGAGCTGATCCATTGTTGAATCCACAGTCAGCTAAACAGTTGTTTTAGCTTAAATGTAAGTCTTAGAAACATATTTAAAATGTCTGGAGAATCTATTTGTATTTCCTTTGACAGGATAATTTTTAAGGACTGAAAGCCAACCCTTAGCGTTTCTGCAGTTAATTTTAAATTATGAAAGAGAAATAAAACATGCTTGTGTTTTCCTTCTTCTAATTTCCAATCCCAGAAGACTGCCGTTGTGGATAAACATATGCTATTGGAGGAGTCACTTCTTGAATATCACAGATACTGAGGCCATAGTCCTAAAGGTAGGACAGCTGGGATGTCTGCCCCGTGTACATTTGGAGATGAAGCTGGTGCCATACAACAGGGACTAGAAGTTATCAAGCCCACCAACAGCATGTTCCTGCTGTCTATACAGGTGTGGTTTCCAAGCAGTCTGCAAGGCTGGTCCTTTGAGGTATGCAAAGTAATTTCTGTTTATTTTTTCTCATTTTTGTCTCCAATTTTTTAATTGAAGTATAGTTGACATATAGCATTATATTAGTTTCAGGTATTCAACATCATGATTTAATATATGTGTTTTGTGAAATGATCATCACAGTAACTCTAGTTAACATCCATCACTGACATAGAGTTACAGAGTTTTTTCCTTAGGATGAGAACTTTTAAGATCTATTTTTCTTCTGTTTTTAAAAATTTTTTAATGTACATAATATTAGCACAGTGCTACTGATGAGCTATGGACAGATGTTCGTGACATTGTACAGGAGACAGGGATTAAGACCATCCCCATGGAAAAGAAATGCAAAAAAGCAAAATGGCTGTCTGAGGAGGCCTTACAAATAGCTGTGAAAAGAAGAGAAGTGCAAAGCAAAGGAGAAAAGGAAAGATATACCCATCTGAATGCAGAGTTCCAAAGAACATCAAGGAGAGGTAAGAAAGCCTTCCTCAGTGATCAATGCAAAGAAATAGAAGAAAACAAAAAAATGGGAAAGACTAGAGATCTCTTCAGGAAAATTAAAGATACCAAGGGAACATTTCATGCAAAGATGGGCTAAACAAAGGACAGAAATGGTATAAACCTAACAGAAGCAGCAGATATTAAGAAGAGGTGGCAAGAATACACAGAACTGTACAAAAATTATCTTCATGACCCAGATAATCACAATGGTGTGATCCCTCACCTAGAGCCAGACATCCTGGAATGTGAAGTCAAGTGGGCCTTAGGAAGCATCACTATGAACAAAGCTAGTGGAGGTGATGGAATTCCAGTTGAGCTATTTCAAATCCTGAAAGATGATGCTGTGAAAGTGCTGCACTCAATATGCCAGCAAATTTGGAAAACTCAGCAATGGCCACCGGACTGGAAAAGGTCATTTTTCATTCCAATCCCAAAGAAAGGCAATGCCAAAGAATGCTCGAACTACTGCACAATTGCACTCATCTCACACGCTAGAAAAGTAATGCTTAAAATTCTCCAAGCCAGCCTTCAGCAATATGTGAACTGTGAACTTCCAGATATTCAAGCTGGTTTTCAAAAAGGCAGAGGAACCAGAGATCAAATTGCCAACATCCGCTGGATCATCAAAGAAGCAGGAGAGTTCCAGAAAAACATCTATTTCTGCTTTATTGACTATGCCAAAGCCTTTGACTGTGTGGATCACAATAATCTGTGGAAAATTCTGAAAGAGATGGGAATACCAGACCACCTGATCTATCTCTTGAGAAACTTGTATGCAGGTCAGGAAGCAACAGTTAGAACTGGACATGGAACAACAGACTGGTTCCAAATAGGAAAAGGAGTACATCAAAGCTGTATATTGTCACCCTGCTTATTTAACTTACATGCAGAGTACATCATGAGAAATGCTGGGCTGGAAGAAGCATAAGCTGGAATCAATCTTGCCGGGAGAAATATCAATAACCTTAGATATGCAGACGACACCACCCTTATGGCAGAAAGTGAAGAGGAACTAAAGAACCTCTTGATGAAAGTGGAAGAGGAGAGTGAAAGAGAGTTGACTTAAAGCTAAACATTCAGAAAACTAAGATCATGGCATCTGGTCCCATCACTTCGTGGCAAATAGATGGGGAAACAGTGGCTGCTTTATTTTTGTGGGCTCCAAAATCACTGCAGATGGTGACTGCAGCCATGAAATTAAAAGACACTTACTCCTTGGAAGGAAAGTTATGACCAACCTAGACAGTATATTGAAAAGCAGAGACATTACTTTGCCAACAAAGGTCTGTCTCATCAAGGCTATGGTTTTTCCAGTGGTCATGTATGGATGTGAGAGTTGGACGGTGAAGAACGCTGAGCACCGAAGAATTGATGCTTTTCAACTGTGGTGTTGGAGAAGACTCTTGAGAGTCCCTTGCACTGCAATAGACCCAACCAGTCCATCCTAAAGGAGATCAGTCCTGGGTGTTCATTGGAAGGACTGATGTTGAAGCTGAAACTCCAATACTTTGGCCACCTCATGTGAAGAGCTGACTCATTGGAAAAGACCCTAATGCTGGGAAGGATTGGGGGCAGGAGGAGAAGGGGACGACAGAGGATGAGATGGCTCGATGGCATCACCGACTCTATGGACATGGGTTTGGGTGGACTCTGGGAGTTGTTGATGGACAGGGAAGCCTTGCATGCTGTGATTCACGGGGTCGCAAAGAGTCAGACATGACTGAGCTACTGAACCGAACTGAACATACATATGGAAAAAACATATATGGAGTATATACTCAGTTTTTTTCTTACTAGTTGGAGAGGGATCAGAGAGGTTTGGAGAGAATTGTATTCTTCTCTGCATGTGTATTACATATCAATAAGAAGTTTACTTTTAATATATTTGAAGGTCACTGCTGTAGATACGATACAGTGATGGAGGTTTAGGAGTAGAAACTATTTATTTTCCAGTCCAAGAGATTCTTTAGTGTGAAATATTAGAGAAAGTAAGTAGTTTATGGACCTTTCCTAAATAGGGTGGGGAAGGAGGAATGACAGTTGCCAGAGCTGGTTTATATTACATGCTTTTCAAACGGGTTGTTTCCTCTCCCATGGTGTAATGTTTCCTCCTTCCTGCCTTTATCACCTAGAGTGGAGTGTTTTTCAGAATGGGATATCCTCCCTTGGGAGTAAAGTTTTTAAATGTACCTTGTCGTTGGTGGAAAGGAAAAAAAAAACACACACAACTAGCTTTACCTGGGGATTTCTAGTTTTTTCCCTTTACCTCCCATTCAACTGGATCCTTACAATTTCTAACTCCCAATTATTTTTTTGTAATCGTATTGAAACTCCATTGAAAATGGTAAAAATGACCATACTGCTTTATTAGTCAAGAATAAATCTCTACCTTTGCCAAATTCTTGAAGCCACTGAAATGGATCAAGAAAGATAAAATGATATGCAAGCCTTTTTAAGGGAGTTGAGAATGGAGGGTAGAAAATCAGTTACTTAGATTTTTAGTTGTAAAATAAAGCTCCACAGCTACCCAACAGGACAGGTAATTATTCATTATGAAGAAATAGAAGAAAGAGTTTCTTCTGGAAGAGAATCAAGTTGGAACTTTTGGGAAGAAATTATTTGTGGATGGTGTGTATGCGTGTTAGTTGCTCAGTTGTGTCCGACTTTTTGCGACCCCATGGACTATATAGCCTATGAGGCTCCTCTGTCCATGGAATTCACCAGGCAAGAATACTAGAGTGGGTAGTCATTCCCTTCTCCAGAGGATCTTCCTAACCCAGGGATCAAACCTGAGTCTCCTTCATCGCAGGCAGATTCTTTACCAGACATCTGAGCCACCAGTATGGTAGAAACCAAGAAAACCTGTTTTCAGGGAAAATTAATGTGATTCTGTAATTTAGCAGTAAAATAATAGATGCTGCAAAGTGTCAGAAATTTATTTACTCAATCATCTATGTAATTAATTTAAGTTCTTATTCCACACCAGCTACTGAACTCGGTGCTGAGAAAATTATGATGGACTACACACTATCCCTGCTCTCAAGTGCCTCATAGCCTTGGAAAATAGACAGTAAGAAATGCTTAGACAAGGGTAAGCATGGATGCTATGTTAGCACATGGAATGGTCCACTGGTTTAGGGGAAGGTATTAAGTGACCATTTATTGAGCATTTTGTGCTAGGCACTGTGCTAATAAACACTTTAAAAATCACACTGGCTTTTAAAAGCTACTCTACTTCAAAACTAGAGTTTTAAATAAACTCTACTGGTGTCATTTTTCATATGAGAAAACAGAGGCTCAGAAAGATAAATAGTAAGAAAAAATTTCATTGTCAATATCCAAAATTCTAAGTTAAGTAGAAATACAAGAAACTAAAAAATAATTTGAAAAGTATTTATAGATAAATGAAACAATTCAAGTACTAAAATGTGAGTTTCCCTAGGTACTTTTATTGTGATACTTTTCGTTGAAGTGTAATGCATAAAGAGAAGGGACTGTGTGCAGCTGGATGAGTTTCAGTGACTGAGCACATCCATGTAACTTCACCCAGTGTCAGAAACATGACATCACCAGTTTCCTAGGAGACCCTCCTATGCCTACCTTTCATTCACTACTTCCCCCAACTTCTGACAATATAGATTAATTTATGTAAATAGAACTGTATAGCATGTACTATTTTCCATCTGGCTTCTTTTTTTGTTGACTAGCTGTGAGATTCATCTATACTGCTGCATATAGTTTTAGATCATTCAGTCTCCTTACTATATAATATTTCACCATGTGAATGTACCATACATTTTCATAGATATTTGGGTAGCTTCAGTGAACATTTTAGTATGTGTCTTCTGGTGAACCTATGAATGCGTTTCTGTTGGGTGTATCCTAGGAGTGAAATTACTGTCTCATAGGAGATGCATGTATTCAGTTGTAGGAGGTGTTGGCCAATCATTTTCCCAAGTGTCCGTACCAATTTGTGCTTGACTAGATTTGTGTGAGAACTCCAGTTGTTCATAGCCTTTCTAACACTTGCTGTTTTGCATCTTTTCACTTCAGCCATCTGGTCTCATTTTAGTTTTGATCCACATATCCATGATAATGAATCAATCAGTTGAGTACATTATTTCCCATGTTTATCAGATGTACAGTTCCATATACTCTTATGAAATGTCTGCAGTGTCTTTTGTCTCTTTCTATTGTGTTATATTTTGTTCTTACTGATCTGTAAGAGTTTTATATATATTTGGGATATGAGTCTGGGAGGGATATGTGTGTCTGTGAATATCTCCTCTCACTCTTAAGTTGCCTTTTAGATCTCTTAGTAATATCTTTTCGGAGAAGGCAGTGGCAACCCACTCCAGTACTCTTGCCTGGAAAATCCCATGGACGGAGGAGCCTGGTAGGCTGCAGTCCATGGGGTCGCTAGGAGTCGGACACGACTGAGCGACTTCACTTTCACTTTTCACTTGCATGCGTTGGAGAAGGAAATGGCAATCACTCCAGTGTTCCTGCCTGGAGAATCCCGGGGATCGGGGAGGCTGGTGGGCTGCTGTCTATGGGGTCGCCCAGAGTCGGACACGACTGAAGCGACTTAGCAGCAGCAGCGGCAGCGGTAGTATCTTTTGAACACATCTTAATTTTTATTTTGGATGGTATATGGGGAAATGTGTCTGACTGAGTCAACTTCTAAGGCGCTGAGACCTGAGAATTGTTGAATCTCATAGCAGTTTTGAACACTTTCATACATAACTGGGGAGGGAATGGTTTTTCCCAGCTTTGTTGAGGTATAATTGTAAAATATTTAAAGTGTACAACGTGATGATTTGATATGTATATGTATTGTGAAAGGATTTCCCCAGTCGAGTTAGTTAGCACAGATGTTCTTAATTTTAATATAGACTAACATCAACTTTTTCCTTTTTTGGTTAATTTTTTTTTGGGGGGGTCCACTTTAAGAAATCTTTGCTACAAGATATCCTTTTAAATGGATTTTAAATGTAATGGATGGAGAAGGAAATGGCAACCCACTCCAGTACTCTTGCCTGGAAAATCCCATGGATGGACAGAGGAGCCTGGCGTACTGCAGTTCATGGGGTCGCAAAGAATCGGACACGACTGAGCGACTTCACTTTCACTTTCACTTTATATAAAAAACTTGTGCGTTCACGGACCCTGAAACCAATCTCCTATGTATGAACACAGGGGGACTGACTGAGAAACTGTGGGTAATCCATTTCACCTGTAACCTGCCTTCGCTAATCAAGATCGTTTCAATTGTTGCTGCAAAAAGCCTGCTTGTCCTCTAAGCAGCATGGAGGCTTAATAACAAGATGTTCTCCAGGAACCCGGATCAGCTGTGTCTAGCTGGAGCTGAGCTGGTTAAGACTGGGAAGGACTACCTACCCTCCGCCTGGGTTTGTGTGTCACTCAGTGACCTTTTGACGGAAGGCTGAAAACTCCACCCTCAGACCTTGCCAAGTGCTTCTTCTTTTAAACTTTCAGAGGCTGCGGCTGAGCTGCGCATGTGCAGAGCAAAGAGGTCGCACCTCTTTCTTATCACCTTTCCCCTAGAGCCCCACGTACCCGTGCCTGGGGACACCAGCTCATCCCATAAATACCTCAACCCCTTCCTTACAGGAGGTGTATCTGAGACTTTGTCCTCTCATTTCCACCTTAGGCTGCCTTGCACACAAACCTCGTCTCTGCTGCAGAGCTTGGGGTGTCAGCATTTGGCTCGCTGGGCACTGGGGAAAAGAAACCTAGTTTGGTAACAACTTTACGACTGAAGCTGCCGCCTGGCACAGAAAGAAAAGCGTTGAGCTGTTCTTTAGAAGAACTAAGAATGATACTAGGCCAGCATGACACCAACTTTCCATGATGGTTTTCTCGCCAGTAAAGCTAAAAGGTTGGGCTAGATGATTTTTCTCTTCATCTTGGAAAGCTCTAACTTTCTAAGGACATGAGTACTGATACATACAGATCTGATAACAGTGTAGGTTGCTTGAAAGTCCCCCCAAATACAAGTCAGAATATCGGAAATAAAAGCACGAATAAACAAATGGGACCTAATTAAAATTAAAAGCTTCTGCACAACAAAGGAAACCATAAGCAAGGTGAAAAGGCAGCCTTCAGAATGGGAGAAAATAATAGCAAACGAAGCAACTGACAAACAATCTCAAAAATATACAAGCAACTCCTGCAGCTCCATTCCAGAAAAATAAAGGACCCAATCAAAAAGTGGGCCAAAGAACTAAAGACATTTCTCCAAAGAAGACATAAAAATGGCTAACAGACACATGAAGAGATACTCAACATCACTCATTATCAGAGAAATGCAAATCAAAACCACAATGAGGTACCACTTTACACCAGTCAGAATGGCTGCCATCCAAAAGTCTACAAGCAATAAATGCTGGAGAGGATGTGGAAAAAAGGGAACCCTCTTACACTGTTGGTGGGAATGCAAACTAGTACAGCCACTATGGAGAACAGTGTGGAGATTCCTTAAAAAACTGAAAATAGAACTGCCATATGACCCAGAAATCCCAGTGCTGGGCATATACACCGAGGAAACCAGAATTGAAAGAGCCACGTGTACCCCAATGTTCATCGCCGCATTGTTTACAATAGCCAGGACATGGAAGCAACCTAGATGCCCATCAACTGACGAATGGATAAGAAAGCTGTGGTACATATACACAATGGAATATTTCTCAGCCATTAAAAAGAATTAATTTGAATCAGTTCTACTCAGGTAGACGGAACTGGAGCCTATTATACAGAGTGAAGTAAGCCAGAAGGAAAAACAAAAATACAGTATACTAACGCATATATATGGAATTTAGAAAGATGGTAAGGAGAACCCTGCATGCGAGACAGCAAAAGAAACACAGACGTATAGAACAGTCTCGTGGACTCTGTGGAAGAGGGCAAGGGTGGGATGATATGGGAGAATGGCATTGAAACATGTTAATTATCATATGTGAAATCAATCGCCAGCCCAGGTTTGATGCTCAGGGCTGGTGCACCGGGATGACCCAGAGAGAGGGAATCAGGAGGGAGGAGGGAGGGGGGTTCTGGAGGGGGAGCATATGTATGCCTATGGCGGATTCATGTCAATGTATGGCAAAACCAACACAATATAGTAAAGAAAATTAAAAAAAAATAAATGTAATGGAAAAGGAGGCTTATCATTGATCCGAAGTAGCAGAGAAATAGTATCATGTGGAATGTTCTTTTTCCAATCAGAGGAGCTCAGAAAATCATCATTACTTGATATTTATAGAATATAAAGTGAAACTGCAAAGTATACTCTGTACAGAAGGTACTGACCACTTGACTCTTGGAGTGCATACTCCCAGTGTTAACTGTGCCAGGCAGCTTGTAGAACCAAGCTGCTTAATTTTTGACTCAGCTGAGGGAGAGAGCTTTTAGACCTCAAATATGTTCAAAGCCCACATTATATTTATTTTCACATTGAGAGAGAATTCAGTTACTACTTGGTTAGATACAGGCTTCTTCTTTTATTGATTAAAAATATATACATATTAGAACATGATTTTCCTTGACAGTGGCTATTATCCTCATGTTATGTAGGATGCAATAGGCACATTAAACATGACCCTCTTTACACCCAAACAAAAAACCATAGCTAAGAAACTAATCTTTAATACTAAAAAAACATATATTCTTGGGACTTTCCTGATGGCAGTGGTTAAAACTCCATGCTTCCAATGCAGGGAGCCTAGGTTCAATCCCTGATCAGAGAACTAGGTCCTGCATGCTGCAACCAGGAGCCCACAGACCACAGCTGAAGATCCTGCACGCTGCAATGAAGACTCCATGTGCTGCAACTAGGCCAAATTAAATACATACATACACACGTATGTTTATTTTTCTTGTGAAGATAATGGGAAGTTTTTTTAAAAACGAACTAAAAAATCACTAATAAATTCATCTCTACATTCCCAGCCCCCAGTACAATAATAACCTTTGTCTTTTGTCTTCCACTTCAGATCTTAGTATCTAGGTCCTCTTGGGAACACTTGTGGTTTATGGTCGACTGCTGTAAACACAGTTTTCCAAGTCACTAGATGGTGGAAGACTCAAGGAGGTTTTTTCCCTACAGCTTTATCAGCCCTGATGAAATACTGCCAGGGAGAAGAGATGGAAACCTCAGCTGTTCCTATTTTGTAGATCCAAGGAAAGAAAATTTAGGGAAAGAGGAGGTAATTCACATTTAGAAAATTAGAGGATAAAAGAAAGTCTATTTTCTTAGATGAACAAGTCATAAATGGTTTCTGTAGGTTCTCATGTTTGTGAAGAGCCTCCATGTCATCTCTTCATGTAGAGTCTTTAAAAAGAGATGAAACTTGCCCACAGTGACTCAGAAGTTCCCAAATGAATTCTCAACAGTGATGGTTCTGACAAGCATCAAACAAAAGCAACTGAGATAGTAGAGGTAGCAGACAGAAATAGCCATGGCAAATGAGATAGGCAGTGATCCAATAATTTCTTGCTGTTGATTTTAGTCCTTTACTCTTAAAGAAAACGAAAGGTTTGTTAGAGAGGCATTCTTGTCTCCTTCATCATCACTGGTGATGGAACTGTGACTGGAATTAGAAATCCAACTTCTGTGTTTAGAACTAAAGCATTGTGTGTTTAGGAATCTATCCAAGGTAAGTAATGAGAATTATGTATAAGATTTAGCTACACGAATGAATAAATTTCAACCCTTACTTCATACCACTTACAAAAATTAACTCACAATAGATCAGAGGCCTAAATGTAAGAGCTAAAACTGTAAAACTCTTAGAAGGAAATATAGGTATAAATCCTATGATCTTGGGTTTGGCAACAGTTTCTTAAATATGATACCAAAAGCACAAGCAACAAAAGAATTGCTTTTGATAGTCCAATTGCTTTTGAAGTCCAATAGGTAAATTGGACTTCATCAAAGTGAAAAACTTTCATGCATTAAAGACACTATCAAGAAAGTGAAAAGACAAAATGGAATGGGAGAAAACATTCACAAGTAACATCAGGTAATGGCATAGTATACAGAATATATAAAGAACCCTTAAAACCAACAATAAAAAGACAAACAACGTGATTAAAAAGTGGGTAAAAGATTTGAACAGACCTTCTTAAAAGATGATATACAAACAACCAGTAAACATGTGAAAAATGTTCAGATTCAATAGTCATTAGGGAAATGTGAATCAAAACCACAATGAAATACCATGCACACATACTAAGATAGTGATACTAATAATTTTTAAAAAGAAAATAACAAATATTGGTGAGCATATGCAGGAATTCGAATCTATACTCATTGCTGGAGGAGTGTAAAATGGCATAGCCACTGTGGAAAATAGTTTGTTTTTGTTGTTAAGTCTCTAAGTTGTGTCCAATTCTTTGAGACCCCATGAACTGAAGCATATCAGGTTTCACTGTCCTTCACTATCTTTGGAGTTTGCGCAAACTCATGTCCATCAAGTAGGTGATGCCATCCAACCATATCATCCTCTGTAGCCCCCTTCTCTGCCATCAATCTTCCCCAGCATCAGGGTCTTTTCCAGTGGGTTGGCTCTTCTCATCAGGTGGCCAAAGTATTGGAGCTTTAACTTCAGCATCAGTCCTTCCACTGAATATTTAGGGTTAATTTCCTTTAGGATTGACAGGTTTGATCTTGCAGTCCAAGGGACTCTCAAAGAGTCTTCTCCAGCACCACAATTCAAAAACATCAATTCTTTGGTGCTCAGCTTTCTTTATGGTCCAACTCTCACATTCATACAAGACTACTGGAAAAAACATAGCGTTGATTAAATGGACCTTTGTCAGCAAAGTGATATCTCTGCTTTTAAATATGCTGTCTAGGTTTGTCATACCTTTCCTTCCAAAGGAGCAAGTGTCTTTTAATTTCATGGCTGCAGTCATTGACTGCAGTGATTTTGGAGCCCAAGAAAATAAAATCTGCCATTGTTTCCACTCCTCCTCATCTGTTTGCAATGAAGTGATGGGACTGGATGCCATGATCTTTCATCTTCATTATTTGAATGTTAAGTGTTAAGCCAGATTTTCACTCTTGTCTTTCACCCTTATCAAGAGGTTCTTTAGTTCCTCTTTGCTTTCTGCCATTAGAGTGGTATCATCTGCATATCTGAGATTGTTGATATTTCTTCTGGCAATCTTGATTCCAGCTTGTGATTCATCCAGCCTGGCATTTCACTTGATGTACTCTGTATAGAAGTTAAATAATAATAAGGGTGAAAATATACAGCCTTGACATACTCCTTTCCCAGTTTTGAAGCAGCCTATTGTTTCATGTCTGGTTCTGCTGCTTCTTGACCTGCATACAAGTTCCTCAAGAAACAGTAAGGTGGTCTGGTATTCCCATCTCTTGAAGAATTTTCCACAATTTGTTGTGATCCACACAGTCAAACGCTTTAGTGTAGTCAATGAAGCAGACTGGAGATCAGTGGAGAAATAACTCCAGAAAGAATGAAGAGGTGGAGCCAAAGCAAAAACAACACCCAGTTGTGGATGTGACTGGTGATGGAAGCAAGGTCCAGTGCTGTAAAGAACAATATTGCACAGGAACCTGGAATGTTAGGTCCATGAATCAAGGCACATTGAAGTGGTCAAACAGAAGATGGCAAGAGTGAATGTCGACATTTTAGGAATCAGTGAACTAAAAGGGACTGGAATGGTGAATTTAAGTCAGATAACCATCATATCTACTACTATGGGCAAGACTCCTTTAGAAGAAATGGAATAGCCATCATAGTCAAAAAAGAGTCCAAAATGCAGTACTTGGATGTGATCTCAAAAAGAACAGAGCAATCTCTGTTCATTTCCAAGGCAAACCATTCAATATTGTGGTAATCCAAGCCTATGCTCTGACCAGTAATGCTGAAGAAGCTGAAGTTGAATGGTTCTGTGAAGACCTGCAAGACCTTTTAGAGCTAACACCCAAAAAAGATGTCCTTTTCATTACAGGGGACTGGAATGCAAAAGTAGGAAGTCAAGAAACACCTGGAGTAACAGGCAAATTTGGCCTTGGAGTACAGAATGAAGCAGGGCAAAGCCTCATAGAGTTTTGCCAAGAGAATGCGCTGGTCATAGCAAACACCCTATTCCAACAACACAAGAGAAGACTCTACACATGGACATCACCAGATGGTCAATATTGAAATCATATTGATTATATTCTTTGCAGCCAAAGATGGAGAAGCTCTATACAATCAGCAAAAACAAGACCAGGAGCTGACTGTGGCTCAGATCATGAACTCCTTGTTGCCAAATTCAGACTTAAATTGAAGAAAGTAGGGAAAATCACTAGATCATTCAGGTATGACCTAAATCAAATCCCTTATGATTATATAGTGTAAATGGGAAATAGATTTAATGGACTAGATATGATAGAGTGCCTGATAAACTATGGACGGAGGTTTGTGACATTGTATAGGAAACAGGGATCAAGACCATCCCCAAGAAAAAGAAATGCAAAAAAGCAAAATGGCTGTCTGAGGAGGCCTTACAAATAGCTGTGAAAAGAAGAGAAGTGCAAAGCAAAGGAGAAAAGGAGAGAGATACCCTTTTGAATGCAGAGTTCCAAAGAATAGCAAGGAGAGGTAAGAGCTTTTCTCAGTGATCAATGCAAAGAAATAGAGGAAAACAAAAGAATGGGAAAGACTAGAGATCTCTTCAGGAAAATTAGAGATACCAAGGGAACATTTCATACAAAGATGGGCTCAATAAAGGACAGAAATGTTAGGGACCTAACAGAAGCGGAAGATGTTGAGAAGAGGTGGCAAGAAGACACAGAAGAACTATACAAAAAAGATCTTCATGACCCAGATGATCATGGTAGTATGATCACTCACCTAGAGCCACGCATCCTGAATGTGAAGTCAAGTGGGCCTTAGGAAGCATCACTACAAACAAAGCTAGTGGAGGTGATGGAATTCCAGTTGAGCTATTTCAAATTCTGAAAGATGATGCTGTGAAAGTGCTGCACTCAATATGCCAGCAAATTTGGAAAACTCAGCAATGGCTACAGGACTGGAAAAAGTCAGTTTTCATTCCAATCCCAAAGAAAGGCAATGCCAAAGAATGCTCCAATTACCGCACAATTGCACTCATCTCACATGCTAGTAAAGTAATGCTCAAAATTTTCCAAGCCAGGCTTCAACAATACTTGAACCTTGAACTTCCAGATGTTCCAGCTGTTTTTCAAACAGGCAGAGGAACCAGAGATCAAATTACCAGCACCCGTGGGATCATTGAAAAAGCAAGAGAGTACTAGAAAAACATCTATTTCTGCTTTATTGACTATGCCAAAGCCTTTGACTGTGTGGACCACAATAAACTGTGGAAAATTCAAAAGAAACAGGCATACCAGACCACCTGACCTGCCTCTTGAGAAATCTGTACGCAGGTCAAGAAACTACAGTTAGAACTGGACATGGAAAAACAGACTGGTTCCAAATTGGAAAAGGAGTATGTCAAGGCTGGATATTGTCACCCTGCTTGTTTAACTTATACGCAGAGTACATCATCAGAAACACTGGGCTGGATGAAGCACAAGCTGGAATCAAGATTGGGAGAAATATCAGTAACCTGAGATATACAGATGACACCACCCTTATGGCAGAAAGTGAAGAAGAACTAAAGAGCCTTTTGATGAAAGTGAAAGAAGAGAGTGAAAAAGTTGGCTTAAAGCTCAACATTCAGAAAACTAAGATCATGGCTTCTGGTCCCATCACTTCATGGGAAATAGAAGGGGAAACAGTGGAAACAGCGTCAGACTTTATTTGTTTGGGCTCCAAAATCACTGCAGATGGTGACTGCAGCCATGAAATTAAAAAATGCTTTCTCCTTGGAAGGAAAGTTATGACCAACTAGACAGCATATTAAGAAGCAGAGACATTACTTTGCCAATAAAGGTCTGTCTAGTCAAGGCCATGTTTTATTCAGTAGTCATGTATGGATGTGAGAGTTGGATTATAAACAAAGCTGAGCACTGAAGAATTGATGCTTTTTAACTGTGGTGTTGGAGAAGACTCTTGAGAGTCCCTTGGAGACTCTCAAGGCAATCCAACCAGTCCATCCTAAAGGAGATCAGTCCTGAGTGTTCATTGGAAGGATTGATATTGAAGCTTAAACTCCAATATTTTGGCCACCTGATGGGAAGAGCTGACTCATTTGAAAAGACCCTGATGCTGGGAAAGATTGAAGGCAGGAGGAGAAGGGAATGACAGAGGATGAGATGGTTGGATAGTATCACTGACACAATGGACATGAGTTTGAGTAAACTCCGGGAGTTGGTCAGGGACAGGGAGGCCTGGTATGCTGCAGCCCATGAGGTCCAAAGAGTCAGACACAACTGAGTGACTGAACTGAACTGAATGATGCATAAAATAGATTTTTTTTTTTAAATTCCCTTCCTTTTTCTATGATCCAACAGATGTTGGTGATTCCTCAAAAAAGTGAAATAAAGAGTTGCCACCTAACCCAGCAATTCCACTTCTAGGTAACCCAAGAGAACTGAAAACATATGCCCGCACTAAAACTGTACAGTAATATTCATAGCATCACTATTCACAACATGTCAAAATGTAGAAACAACCTAAATGTCCATTATCTGATGAATGGATAAATAAAATGTGGTGTATTCATGTGATTCAATATTATTTAATCATAAAAAGGAATGAAGTATAGACACCTGCTATAATGTGGATGAATCTTGAAAACATTTTGCTAAGTAAAAGAAGTCAGACCAAAAAGGTCATCTACAGTGTAATACCATTTATATAAAATGTCCAGGATAGGTAAATACATAGTAACAGAAAATCGACTGGTAATTGTCATGGGGTTTGGGGTGGCAGTTGGGAGTGCTTGCTAATAGTATGGGGTTTCTTTTTGGGGTGATAGAAATGTTTAGAATTAGATAGTGGTACAACCTTGTGACTATACTAAAAACTTCTGAATTGTACACTTTAAAATTGTACACAAGTTTTGTTTTGTGAATTTTATCTCAAAAAATTACAAAAAGCTTTGACTACAAGGGTATTCACTAAATTGTGATCCTTCACATAAAAATAAAAGGAAGGAAAAAATAAAAGAAAGATGTTAAATATTCAATTATGGGGTGTTCTTTGAATGAATTGGACTAGAGCCATATGTTCAAATTTGTAGAATTTATTAATGTGAAAAAATGTTCATGATATTGAGTAAAGAAAAAAGTTACAGAATAATATTTAAGGAATATATTTTGAAAAAATAATGAAAACAAAACCAATATACACTAGGGAATGAGAGACTGGAAGGGTACACACATAGTTTTCTTCTTCTTTTTGCCTCCTAGTGTTCTTGGATTTTTCCACAAATCCCTTCGCTCCCGTAACAGATTACGGTGAAATAATTGGCTAAGATGGAGCAGTTTAGGAATTCTGAAAGCTGGGGCCACCTTGACTCTCTGACTTGCCCAAAGCTGTGCTTTGCTCACAGTCAGAAAAACATGACAATTGAAGGGGAAGGAAGGTCCCTAGATAATAAAGAAACAGTTTTAGAAAATGTCATTAGGCAAATGATACCTATAACTGCTAGACTGCCTGCTGCTTGACAATTTCCTCTTACCCTTCACACTCTCCTAGTGAAGGAGGTAAAAAGACCAGTGTGTTGGCAATAAAATCGTTAAGGCAGCACTGGGGAGTGCCACCATAATTATGGGGCTCTGAGCACTTTCCTGCAATTCCAGCTTTCAGATGTTTAAAACTGTGTTGTAAATTCTTTATCCACATTGAAACTTAGCACATTTGACTACTAGCTGCCCAGAGATTTCATTGTTAGAATCAACATTGCCTTTTAACTGGAGAGAAAAGAAAAATAAGCTAAATATTTCTGGAACTTGGAAGGTATTCTCCCACATCATTTTATTTTTTAAAATGAAAACGTTTATATGACAGTCTTTTTGTATATTTAGGAGGTTTAAAAACAATATGAACATTTTAATATTTAAAAAAGCATTTTGAGATGCATTGATGGAAGTTAAACATTTCTAAAAACTCTAATAAATCACAAAATAATGTTTACTTATCAACCAAAAGGAAAATAGAGGAATATTTACCAGCTGTTTACTAGCTGTGCAACTTTGGGAAATTGATATAACCTCTGAGCTTTGTTTTTCTTTCTGAAAAATGGGGATGTCTATAAAATCTGCCTCTTTGTGAGAGCCATAATGTACAGCACTCAGATCTCGCTTCAAGAAAGGACTTGCTTCTGAGTTCTAAGGAATGTTAGCACCTTCAGGATCAACCTCAAATTCTGGGGTGAGATCACAATGCTCTGGAGTAGCCCCTAGCCAATGGCTGAGCTCAGTGGGGTACAGCGTAATCATTTCAACCCAAGATGAGACTCCTCTAAAGGGAAACATTGCTCCAGAGTTCCTGATGGCCAAGACTTTGTCAGACTACCATGTGGTCAGAGGCTGGCCCAGCCCGGCCTGCTCACTGTTTAACACATCAGATCTGCAGTGTAGTCTGAAGACTCCCTGCCAATCTTGCTTTTCTTTCCTTTTATCAGTATCTTTCCTAGCTCTATCTGCTTCTTAGAAAACCCAGCTGACATGTTTGAATTTGTTGTAAGACTTAAGGGTGATAGTACATGATGAATCCTAGTCGATGCCTGGACACAGTGAGCCCTCAATAAGTGTTTGACATTATGTAATTGATTTTAAAATTAGTTTGTATTTTTGATCACCACTATTTTCTCAGTTATTCTTGATTCAGTTTCCACCAGCCTTTTCTGTTGACATATAAATACAAGATTGCATATGTACTAATTTTTTTAAATGAAAGTTTTATCATTTGATGTCCTATGAAGAGAAAAATTGAAACAAACACTGACCAGTATTGGGCAAAAAACTTAAAGAAATTAAAGAGAAGAAAATAAGATGTGCATGAAGTGAAGATAACAGATTTTGAGGACATATTTTTATTTAATATTTAAACAATGTTATGTGTCATATTCTTCAACCACTCACCTGCTCCACCTCTGCCTCATAAGAATTCTTTGTTGGCATTTAAAAGTTCTGTTTTTAAGAAAATTATTTTTAAAAAATTTATATTGAAAAATAAATAAATAAATAAAAATTTATATTGGATTACAGTTGATTAACAATATTGTGTTAGTTTCAAGTGTACAGCAAAGTGATTCAGTTACATATATACATGTATCTATTCTTTTTCAAATTCTTTCCCAATTTAGGTATTACAGAGTATTGAGAAAAGTTCCCTGTGCTATAAGTAGGTCTTTGTTGGTTATCTGTTTTAAATATGCTAGTATGTACATGTCAGTCCCAAATTTCCAATCTATCCCTCCCCACTATGCTTCTCCCATAGTAACCATAAATTCATTCTCCAAGTCTGTGAGTCTGTTTCTGTTTTGTAACTTCATTTGTATCATTTTTTAAGATTCTGCATATAGTAACATCATATGATATTTATCTCTGTCTGTCTGACTTACTTAGAATGATAATCTCCAGGTTCATTCATGGTGCTGCAAAAAGCATTGTTTCATTCTTTTTAATGGCTGAGTACTATTCCTTTGTATGTATGTACTATATCTTCTTTATCCATTCATCTGTCAGTGGACATTTAGGTTGCTTCTGTGTCTTGGCTATTGTAAACAGCACTTCAGTGAACATTGGGTGCATGTATTTTTTTGGACCATGTTTTTCTGTAGATATATGCCCAGTACTGGGATTGCTAGATCATATGGTTGTTCTAGTTTTAGGTTTTGATTTTTTTAAATTAATTAATTAATTATTTAAAAATTTTCTTTACATTATTGTGTTGGTTTTGCCATACATTGACATGAATCTGCCATGGGTATACATGTGTTCCCCTTCCAGAACCCCCCTCCCTCCTCCCTCCTGATTCCCTCTCTCTGGGTCATCCCGGTGCACCAGCCCTGAGCATCAAACCTGGGCTGGCGATTGATTTCACATATGATAATTAACATGTTTCAATGCCATTCTCCCATATCATCCCACCCTTGCCCTCTCCCATAGAGTCCAAAAGACTGTTCTATACATCTGCGTTTCTTTTGCTGTCTCACATACAGAGTTCTCGTTACCATCTTTCTAAATTCCATATATATGCGTTAGTATACTGTATTTTTGTTTTTCTTTCTGGCTTACTTCACTCTGTATAATAGGCTCCAGTTCCATCCACCTGAGTAGAACTGATTCAAATGAATTCTTTTTAATGGCTGAGTAATATTCCATTGTATATATGTACCACAGCTTTCTTATCCATTTGTCTGTTGATGGACATCTAGGTTGCTTCCATGTCCTGGCTATTGTAAACAATGTGGCGATGAACATTGGGGTACATGTGATTTTTGTTGCCACTTGTTTTTCATAGTGTACCAATTTATATTCCCACGAACAGTATAGGAGGGTCCCCATTTCTCCATATCCTCTCCAGCATTTACTGCTTGTAGACCTTTTGGTGATAGCCATTCTGATTAGTGTGAGGTGATACCTCATTGTAGCTTTGATTTGCATTTCTCTAATAATTAGTGATGTTGAGCATCTTTGCTTGTGTCTACTGGCCATCACTGTGTCTTCTTTGGAGAAATGCCTACTTAGATCTTCTGCCTAAGTCATCTGCCTTTTGTTTTTGTTTTTTGATATTGAGTTGTATAAGCTGTTTATATATTTTGGAAATTAATCCCCTGTTGGTCACATTGTTTGCAAATATTTTCTCCCATACTTTGGGCTTGTCTTTTTGTTTTGACGATGGTTCCTTTTACTTGCACAAGCTTTTAAATTTAATTAGGTTCCATTTATTTACTTCACTTCTATTTCTTTTGCCTTGGGAGACTTATCTAAGAAAATATTGCTACAGTTTATGTCTGAGAATATTTTGGCTATATTATCTATCTTCTAGGAGTTTTATGGTGTCATGTCTTATAATTAAATCTGTCAGCCATTATGAGTTTGCTGCTGTATATGATGTAAGAGTGTTCCTATATCACTGGTTTACATGTAGCTGTTCGGGTTTTCCAATGCCACTTACTAGCCTGTGTTATCTCCATTGTATGTTCTTGCCTCCTTTGTTGTAAATTGTCTGTAGGTGTGTGGGCTTATTTCTGGGCTCTCTATTCTGTTCCCTTGATCTATATGTCTCTTTTTGTGCCAATACCATGCTATTTTGATTATTTTAGCTTTGCAGTATAGTAAGAAGTCAGGAAGAGTTATGCCTCCAGCTTCGTTCTTTTACCTCATGCTTGTTTTGGAAATCTGGGTCTCTTCTGGTTTTATATAAATTTGAGGATAATTTGTTCTGGTGGTGGTGGTGGTTTAGTCACTCAGTTGTGTCCAACTCTTGGAATCCCATAGACTGTAGCCTGCCAGGCTCCTCTGTCCATGGGATTCTCCAGGCAAGAATACTGGAGTGGGTTGCCATTTCCTTCTCCAGGGGATCTCCCTGACCCAGGGATTGAGCCTGGGTCTCCTGCATTGCAGACAGATTTTTTACCAACTGAGCTACAAGGGAATTTTGTGAAAAATGTCACAGGTACTTTGACAAGGATCTATTAAATTAATCTTAAAACTTAGACTAAATTTGTAGATTGCTTTTGGTAGTATGGTCATTTTAATGGTCCTAATTCTTCCAATTGAAGGAGCATGGTATATCTTTCCATTTCTTTGTGTGTGTACTTAGTAAAAAGGGAGGAAATTATAAAGATCAGAGAGGAAATAAATAAAATAGAGATAAAAAACAATAGAAAAGATCAAGAAAACCAACAGCTGGTTTTTGAAAGGAAAAAGAAAATTGAGAAACCTCTAGCTAGACTCACCAAGAAAAAGAGAGAGAGGACCCAAATAAACAATGAGAAATGAAAGAGGAGAATTACAACTTATGCAACAGAAATAAAAAAAAGAGAGAGAGAATACTATAAACAGTTGTTATTGTTGTTCAGTTGCTCAGTTGTGTCCGACTCTTTGTGACCTCAACCCTTTGTGACCCCCATAGACTGCAGCACATCAGGTCTCCCTGTCCTTCACCACATCCCAGAGTTTGCCCAAGTTCATGTCCATTGAATCAGTGATGCCATCTAACCATCTCAACCTCTGCTGCCCTCTTCTCCTTTTGCCTTCGGTCTTTCCCAGCATCAGGGTCTTTTCCAATGAGTCTGCTCTTTGCATCAGGTGGCCAAAGTATTGGTGCTTCAATTTCAGCATCAGTCATTCCAATGAGTAGTCAGGATTGATTTTCCTTAGGATTGACTGGTTTGATCTCCTTGCAGTCAAAGGGAATCTCAACAGTCTTCTCCAGCACCACAATTCGAAAAGATCAATTCTTCAGCGTTCAGCCTCTTTTATGGTCCAGGTCTCATGTCTATACATGACTACTGGAAAAACAATAGCTCTGACTATACAGAACTTTGTTGGCAAAGTGATGTCTTTGCTTTTCAATACACTGTCTAGGTCTGTCATAGTCTTCCTTCTAAGAAGCAAGAGTCTTCTAATTTCATGGCTGCAGTCAAAATCATCCATAGTGATTTTGGAGCCCAAGAAAATAAAATCTGTCACTGCTGCCACTTTTTCCCCTTCTATTTGCCATGAGTGTTGGGACTAGATGCCCTGATCTTAGTTTACTTAATATTGAGTTTTAAGCCTGCTTTTTCACTCTCATCCTTCACCCTCAGCAAGAGACTCTTTAGGTCCTCTTCACTTTCTGCCATTAGAGTGGTATCATCTGCATATCTGAGGTTGTTGGTATTTCTCCTGGCAATCTTGATTCCAGCTTATAACTCATGCAGCATTTTTTCATGATGTATTCTGCCTGGAGAATTCCCATAAACAGAGGATCCTGGTGGGCTGCAGTCCATGGGGTTGCAAAGAGTTGGACATGACTGAGTGACTAAGCATAGCACAGCAGTCTACATATAAGTTAAATAAACAGGGTGACAATATATAGCCTTGCCATACTCCGTTCCCAATTTTGAACCAGTCCATTGTTCCATGCCCAATTCTAACTGTTGCTTCTTGACCCACATACAGGTTACTTGGCAGACAGGTAAGATGGTCTGGTATTCCCATCTCTTGAAGAATTTTCCACAGTATGTTGTGATTCACACAGTCAAAGGCTTTCGCATAGTCAGTGAAACAGAGTAGATGTTTTTCTCAAATTCCCTTGCTTTCTCTATGATCCAATGAACATTGTTGATCTCTGCTTCCTCTGCCTTTTCTAAATCCTGCTTGTACATCTGGAAGATCTCAATTCAAGTACTCCTGAAGTCTAGCTTAAAGGATATTGAGCATAACCTTATTAGCATGGGAACTGAGCACAATTGTCTGATAGTCTGAACATTCTTTAGCACTGTCCTTCTTTGGAATTGGGGTGAAAACTGACCCTTTCCAGTCCTGTGGCCACTGCTGAATTTCCCAAATTTGCTGACATATTGAGTGCAGCACTTTAACAGCATCATATTTTAGGATTTGAAATAGCTCAGCTGGAATTCCATCACTTCTACTGAGATGGTAATGCCTCCTAAGGCCCACTTGACTTCACACTCCAGGATGTCTGGCTTTAAGTGAGTGACCACACCATCGTGGTTATCTGGGTCATCAAGACCTTTTTTATACAGTTCTTCTGTGTATTCTTGCTACCTCATCTTAATCAGTTGTATGCCAATAAATTGGACAAACAATAAGAAATGGACAAGTTTCTAGAAATATACATCCTGCCAAAATTAAATCAAGAGGAAAGAGATAATTTGAACAAACCAATCAGTAGAAGTGAAATAGAATCCATAATTTAAAAAACTCTCGGCAAACTAAAGTCCAGGACCAGACAGCTTCACTGGGGAATTCTACCAAACATACAAAGAACTTTTCCTTCTCAAACCATACCAAAATATTGCAGAGGAGGGAACACTTACAAATTCATTCTATGAAGCCACTATCACCATGATACCAAAACCAGAAAGACACGAACCAAAAAAAAAAAAGAAAGAAAGAAAGAAAGAAAGAAAGAAAATTACAGGGCAATATATTTTAAATCTTAACTATTTTCTGTGTCATGATTCCCAACATTATCCAGATTGGAAGCACCTGCTGGATACTGATGCATGGAGTTGGCTATAAGATATTTTAGAAACCTTTTGTGGTTTTAGGTAAATCTAACAGAAAACGAGCAAGGTAAAGTCCACTGTTTGCCATGAATGTAGGCATTGAAGTCTGTTCCTTTTTATGGTAAGATCCAGCAGAGAACATGGTTAGGCAGGTTTTTGCCCTGAACATCTTTGGTACTTAGTTGGATGAAATTTTGTCAAAAATCTCTTTCCAAAAATATAACCTTAGAGACTATCAGGTACAGTTTTGGCTTCTTGAGTCTTGTGACAAATATCAAACATTGCTGGGATTTTCCCATCATGTCAGTCTAAACAGTGTCATCTGTTTTATTCTTGCCCCTTTTTTTCTTTTGAATGCTTTTCTGTAAGATGCTTTTTCTAGTTCTTCCTTGCCATGATTGTTATTGATCAGAAAAGCAAAGTCAGTTTTATTTCTTGGTCAAAGAGCAATGGGAGAGTAAAAGTTACCATGAATCTACAGAAAAGGCATAGCACTCTAAGCTTCTTAAGGGCAGTTATTGTTGTATATCTAATTGTATTTTCTACAATTCTTACCCTTATTGATATGTATGTTATAGTTTCTGAAAATAAATTTAGGGAGTGTGTTAAAATATATGTGCATGTGTAAATTGTGGAGTGAGCCATAGCAGTTTATAGATTTTTATGTGGTTATTATAAGGTTAACTGAAATACACATACACACAAAACATGAATTTGATTATTTTAAACACAGTACATTCCTGGCTCTTTCAATATTATCTGGTTTATAACTCTTAGGAAATCTTCAGCTGTGTTAATCAAGGTCATTTAGAATGTTGCTGAAATTTTGCCAGTAGTGCAATCAAAGATGCACAGTTTGCTTTGCAGAGAGATGAGCCTCTATTCTCTGGGGTACTAGAGAGGCTGGTCAAGGACAGGACAATGGGAACTGGTGGCCTCTCAATAAACTCTGTTATAAGGAGTGCATTCCCCATCCCTTGCAACATTCAAGCCAAAATTAATTGACCACTTCTTAGGATCCTGAAGAGGTGATCTGTATATGAGAGTAGCACAGGAGGAGAAGACTGCTAAGATTTCTTCCTGCATGAAAAAATACTATCTTTGAGAATTAGATTTATAAACTTCACAATGTTTAATGCTTCATCAAGGACATTCTTAAATGGAACTTTTTTTGTGTGTGTGTGTGAGCACCTGTCAGTGAAGAGAACAATAGTTATTAGTACAGGTTAGTGTTACTGCCTTGACTTGGGCCTACGGTTCCAGCTGATTTCCCCACCATTGCTTTTTCCACCACAGTGCAAATGTCAACAGAGACATTTTCTGGTAAATGTCATACTTTCACACAGAATCATTTTAAAATCCAGTCTGACAACCATTCTCTTTTAGTTTCTTTACATTTACTATTAGTACTATATATTTGGATTTAGATCTATCATTTTACCCTTTACTTTCTTATTTTATTCCATGTACGCTATCCTCCTTATTCCCTCACTTTCTATGCTTTCTTTTGGAGTAATTATTTTTTACTATTCCATTACTGTCCCCACTTGCCCTGTTAGGTTGTTACTTGCTTGCATTAGCTTGTTAGTTATTCTTTTACTACTCTTTTTTGTTAAAGAACTCACCTGCCAAGATCCCTGGATTGGGAAGGCTCCTTGGAGATGCAAATAGCAACCCATTCCAGTATTCTTGCCTGGAAAAATAACATGGACAAAGGAACATGGCAGGCTACAGTCTGTGTGGTCACATAAGAATGAGACATGACTAAACTATTGAACAACAACAACTCTTTTAGTGGTTATTTAAGAGATTAAACATGAATCCTTGATCACACTTTTAACATAAATAAGTACTTTTGCTACTTCCCAGACAATATGAGAACTTTGACCATTTTTACTCCATTTAGCTTCCTTCAGCCTTTAAACAATCTTTTCTTGAAAAAATTTTTACACCTTCAAAAAGTTGCAGTAATTGTATAATAACCTTCTATGTACACAAATATATATATATATATATTCTTATAGATTCACCAGTTGTGGATTTCTGTGTCTTTCCACCTTAGTTTTGCTCATAAGGCCTTTCTATTGATTAGATGAGGCCCACCCAGATGATCAAGGATAATCTCCAGTATTTAAAGTCAACTAATTGTAAATGTTACTTATCTAAACAATGCTTTCACTTCAGTTCAGTTCAGTTCAGTCGCTCAGTCGTGTCCGACTCTTTGTGACCCTATGAGCTGCAGCACGCCAAGCCTCCCTGTCCAACACCAACTCCTGGAGCCCACCCAAACTCACGTCCATTGAGTCAGTGATACCATCCAACAATCTCATCCTCTTTCATCCCCTTCTCCTCCTGCCCTCAATCGTTCCCAGCATCAGGGTCTTATCTAATGAGTCAGCTCTTCACATCAGGTGCCCAAAGTATTGGAGCTTCAGCTTCAACATCAGACCTTCCAATGAACACCCAGGACTGATCTCCTTTAAGATGGACTGGTTGGATCTCCTTGCAGTCCAAGGGATTCTCAAGAGTCTTCTCCAACACCACAGTTGAAAAGCATCAATTCTTTGGTGCTCAGCTTTCTTCACTGTCCAACTCTCACATCCATACATGAACACTGGAAAAACCATAGCCTTGACGAGAGAGGCCTTTGCCTGCAAAGTAATGTCTCTGCTTTTTAATATACTGTCTAGGTTGGTCATAACCTTCCTTTCAAGGATTAAGCATCTTTTAATTTCATGGCTGCAATCACCATCTGCAGTGATTTTGAAACCCCCCAAAATAAAGTCTCTCACTGTTTCCACTGTTTCCCCATCTATTTGCCATGAAGTGATGGAACCAGATGCCATGATCTTAGTTTTCGGAATGTTGAGCTTTAAGCTTTTTCACTCTCCTCAAGAGGCTCTTTAGTTCCTCTTCACTTTCTGCCATAAGGGTGTTGTCATCTGTGTATCTGAGGTTATTGATATTTCTTTCGGCAATCTTGATTCCAGCTTGTGCTTCTTCCAGCTCAGCGTTTCTGATGATGTACTCTGCATATAAGTTAAATAAGCAGGGTGACAATATACAGCCTTGACGTACTCCTTTTCCTATTTGGAACCAGTCTGTTTTTCCATGTCCAGTTCTAACTGTTGCTTCCTGACTTGCATACAGGTTTTTCAAGAGGCAGGTCAGTGTTCACTTAGATCAGTGTTTAATTGAATAAATGGGTACAATGGCTTAGCCAATTTGCACATAAAATGAACCATCACAAAGCACATCAAGTTTCTTTCTTGTTCCAAGTCAGAGGATATAATAGCCATTTTACACTTACCATTTGTACATTCATGTCTTCATTCATTCATTTATTCAAGAACTATTTCTCGAGCACCAGCCATGTTCCAAACACTGTGATAGATACATGCATACATTTTCTAAGATCCAGACAACTGACAACAGTTATAAATAACTGTTACAATACAACCTAATTTTTGTTAAGCTAGAACACTGCTGTGCATTTTTAAGGCTATTGTCTTATTAATTTTCCTAAGGACATAAACAAGAATATATTCATTTTCATGACTTTCATAAATCTCCTTGCATAATTGCTTGTCAGGTTATATATATAAATACTTCCTATCAAAAAATACATTTTAATTAAATCAGTAGTTTTACTAGAAAGATTGAACTCAATGGTTATTAAAATGAAGGGGAAATCTCAGCTCTATTTAGCAGCTTATTTCCAAAAGCTACAATAGAGGATTAGCCCCAGTGCATAATTGCTTTTCAAACTTCTGCTTGCACCTCATTTGTTTATGTCTCATGTTACAAGGCAAGTCACAAGACCAGTCAAGCTTCAGGATATGGGGAAATAGACTCTTTATCTTGATGGACATTGCTGCAAAGAATTCATGGCCATTTTTCCCCTCTATGTACTACCATGGTTTGAAGGTAAGGTGAAGCACATGACAATTTCTTTTGTGCAGAGGGTCACAATAGTGTAGCCCAACTGAACATATTCTGGGGTACGTGGTGTCTTCCCTGCTATACTGTCATACCTGGTCACTTTTAAAGTTGAAATATAAACGAAATGACTTATAATGTTATATTAGTTTCAGGTGTACAACCTAGTGAATTTTATATGTCACCAAATGAACACTATGATGTGTCTAGCTACTATGTATCACCACATGAAGTTATTACATTATTGATTGTATTCACTGTGCTATACATTATATCTCTGAGGCTCAATTATTTTGTAATTGGAAGTCTGTATATCTTAATCTCTTTCACTTATTTGCCCACCTCAACCCTCCCCTCTGGCAATCATCTGTTTGTTCCCTATATCTACAAATCTGTTTCTGTTTATTATGTTTGCTAATTTAAAAAAATTCACATATAAATGAATTTGTCTTTGTCTGAATAAATATATGCTAAATACATAATACCCCCTAGGTCCATCCATGTTGTGGCAAGAGGCAAGATTTTATTCATATTTTATGGTTGAATAACAGTCTATATATAATGGAATAATATGCTGCAATGCAGCAGAAGAGATGGCAACCCACTCCAATACTCTTGCCTTGAAAATCCCATGGACGGAGGAGCCTGGTAGGTTACAGTCCATGGGGTCGCAAAGAGTTGGAGATGATTGAGTGACTTCATTTTCACTTTCACTTTCAGGAAACCCGGGTTCGATCCCTAGGTCAGGAAGATCCCCTGGAGAAGGAAATGGCCACCCACTCCAGTATTCTTGCCTGGAGAATCCCATGGACAGAGGAGTCTGGCAGGCTACAGTCCATGGGGTCACAAGAGTCAGACATGACTTAGTGACTAAACCCAAATATTCCATTGTGTATATACCACGATTTCTTTGTCTGTTAATCTGTTGATGGACATTGAGTTTGCATCCATATCTTGGCTATTATGATTAATGCTGCTATGACCATAGGAGTGCATATATTTTTCAAATTAATATGTTGAAAAAAAACATTGTTTTTGTTTTCTTCAGTAAAAATACTGCTAAGTGGAATTGCTGGATCATAGGACATCACCGACACAATGGACATGAATTTGAGCAAACTCTGGAATTTGGTGATGGACAGAGAAGCCTGGCATGCTGCAGCCCACGGTGTCACAGAGTCAGACACGACTGAGCAACTGAACTGAACTGATGGTAGTTTTGGGCTTCCCTGCTGGCTTAGGCGGTAAAGAATCTGCCTGCAGTGTGGGAGACCTGGGTTCTATCCCTGAGTCAGGAAGATCCCCCTGGAGAAGAAAATGGCTAAACACTCCAGTATTTCTACCTGGAAAACCCCACGGACAGAGGAGCCTGGAGGGCATTAGTCTATGGGGTCACTGAGCAAATAACACTTTCACTTTCACTTCATAGCAGTTCTATTTTTATTTTTTTGAGGAAACTTTATGCTGTTTTCATTGTGGCTGGACCAATTTATATTCCTACCAACAGTGCATGAGAGTTTCCCCTTTTCCACATCTTCACCAACATTTACTATTCCTTGTCTTTTTGATAATAGCCATTCTGTCAGGTGTGAGGTGATATCCCACGGCTGTTTGATTTGCATTTCCCTGATAATTAGTGCTGTATACCTTTTCATGTACCTGTTAGCCATCTGTATGTCTTCCTTGGAAAAATATCAATTCGGATCCTCTGCCCATTTTTCAGTCAGATTGTTTGTTTTTTTTGCTATTAAATTGTGAGTTCTTTATATTTGATTATTAACTCCTTACCATTTGCAAATATTTTCTCTCCACCCACAGACTGATTTTTAAAAATTTTCTTGATCGTTTCCTTCGCTGTGCAAAAGTCTGATGTAATCAATCCTATTTTAAAATTTTTGCTTTTGTTTTCCTTACCTGAGAAGACATGTTTACCTGGTCACTTTTTAACATAAAGGGTAAAGGCTGGTGATTATGTAGTTAAATAAGACAAACTAGACAGTTCAAGCATAAAAACAAAAATCTCCTTTGAAACCTGAACTACTGGTTTTTCCATTACATCAACCAGGCTCCTTGTCAGCTGTTCCCTTTGTTTTGAAGACATTAGATCTGCAATCTAAATCACTGCCTCTTTCCTTTATTCCTATGCACATAACCATTCCTTCAACCCTTGGGAAAATGCCAAAATTTCCTTTTTCCCTTGATTAGACACTTTCTTTTTTTTAAATTAATTTATTTTTTCTTTATATTATCGTGTTGGTTTTGCCATACGTTGACATGAATCCGCCATGGGTATACATGTGGTCCCCTTCTAGAACCCCCCTCCCACCTCCCTCCCGATTCCGTCCCTCTGGGTCATGCTGGTGCACCAGCCCTGAGCACCCTGGGATGATACACTTCCTAAATGTTGCTTGGTCATTTAGATTCAAAATAAAACATTTTACTTACCTGGAAATACCTTTTAATGTGTATGTTTTTTTTTTTAAATAAGTAGAGTGGAAGATATGTAATAGATGTTATGGTAGTTGTTTTCCTCTCATGGGAAAATTATTTAGCTTTTGCAATAACATGCTATGCTTTAAAATTTGGCAAGAAATAATGAAAGTATATATCCTTCAACAAAGTTCCAGTGAGGACAACTGAGTAGCTAAGATGCTTAGCGAGGCAAATTCAACCATAATCTGTCTAATTCAACTGAGCACGAAAGCTCGGAATCTTGCAGCCTGACCCTACTGACTTGAAAGTATGTGCGCACCTTTCAAGATTGAGCAGATTACTTGCTTCCCATCAGCAAGTTTAAACTTGGTATTTTGATGGTTGTGTAATAAAGCTTTAAAAACAACACAGTTAAAATGATAACCACTAGTTGGAAAAGGAAAAGATTAAAATTCAAACATATTTCAGTTCTCTTAAACAAATTCTGCCTGGGGTGTGCACATATACAATTGGTTGCTTTCCTCAGTGAATGTTGTACAATCACACACCCTAGAAGAATTTGGCTGTGTTCAGTTCCAATGAACAAAGAGCCTTTTTTTCAAACATCTCAAGAGTGATATAAATAGCTGGGAAGGGTGTTAATTGCAGAAGTACAATGATTTATCAAATGAATAGCTATGTGAATGAGCTCTGTAAACTCTACAAAACACTCTAAAACTTTGTTGTCATTCTTTTTATACTTGTGTACATAATACAAGAACACAGTCTAACATTTCACCTTCCACAAATTGGCTTTGCAGTGTGTTGGACTGAAAATGAAATAACTTTGGTAACGCTCTTCCTAGATGAATGAATTTTTAAATTTTGCTTTCTTGACACTAGAATCTAGACACAGTTCCCAACAGTATGTGTAGTTTCTTAAAAGGATTATTTCTGATGATCTGCATAATATGTATCCATTTTAGAAAAATTTGAAAATGGAGGAAAGTATGAAAAATAAAGTGACCAATCCTTCACAATTTCATAATCTAGAGGTGCCCTCTGTGCTCAGTCACTCAGTTGTGTTCAACTCTTAGCAACCCTTTGGAATGTAGCCTGCCAGGCTCCTCTGTCCATGGGGTTTCCCAGGCAAGAATACTGGAGTGAGTTGCCATTTCCTCCTCTAAGGGATCTTTTCCAACCTAGGAACTGAACTTGGGTCTCCTGTGACTCTTGCTTTGCAGGTGAATTCTTTACCACTGAGCCACTGGGGAGGCAGTAGTCATTAATATTTTAGCATTTTCTTCTCATTTTTTCTATACATATAATGTACACAGAAATATGAAAATTATATATATTTATTATAACATATGGGGCTTCCCCAGTAGCTTAGCCGTAAAGAATCTGCCTTCAATGCAGGAGCCGCAGGAGACATGGGTTCAGTCCCTGGGTGGGGAAGATCCCCTGGAGGAGAGCATGGCAACCCACTCCAGTAATATTTCCTGGAGAATCCCATGGACAGAGGAGCCTGGCGGGCTACAGTCCATAGGGTCGCAAAGAGTCAAACATGACTGAAGCAACTTAGCATGCACGCATGCACTATAATGCTATGATACGATATATGAGGCAATATAGTATAGTGGTTAACACTGTCAGAATATTAGGTTTGAATTCTGGATCCTCTACTTTCTAATTGGGTAATCTGGGCAATTTATTTTCACTGTAGCTCACTGTGTGTGTTAATTACTCAGTTGTGTCTGACTCTTTGCAACCCTATGGACTATAGCCCACCAGGCTTTTCTGTCCATGGAATTCTCCAGGCAAGAATACTGGAGCGGTTTGCCATTTCCTCCTTCAGGGTATCTTCCCTACCCAGGGACGGATCCCTGTTCTCCTGTACTGCAGCCAGATTCTTTACTGTCTGAGCCACCTGGGAAGCCGTTTTCTTAGCTATAATATGGAATAATATTAGTGACCTATTTTGTAGGGGCATTTTGAGGATTAAGTGAATTGATACACTCAAAGCACTTAGAACAGTGTCTAGTACATTATAAATGCTCTTTAAAAAAATTTTTTTTTTATTTTTGCGACGCCACTTGGCTTGTGGGATCTTAGTTCTCAGACCAGGGATCAAAAGCCAGGCCCATAGCAGTGAAAGTGCCAAGTAAGTCCTAATCACTGGACCACTAGGGATTTCCCTAAGTGCTGAATGCTGTAAACTGTTTTTATCATATAACACCAGGGCGTACGCACTTTCCAAAATAAGTTAAAGATGTAAAGAGCGTGCTTGTGTGCTGTTGCTGCAGTCATGTTCAATTGTTTGCGACCCTATGCACTGTGGCCCACCAGGCTCCTCTGTTCGTGGTTATTCTCCAGGCAACAATACTGGAGTGGGTTGCCATGCCCTCCTCCAGGGGATCTTTCCGACCCAGGGACTGAACCCAGGTCTCATTTCTCCTGCACTGGCACGCAGGCTCTTTACCACTAGCACCACCTGGGAAGTCCATTTAATGAGCATATGATTGAATATATTCCACTGGATAGATATACCATAGTATACTTACCCAGTTTCATTGTTGAATTTTGTTTCCAAATTGTTACGATTATAAATATCATTTCAATGAATATATTAATACATACAGTTTTGTTGCATTTCAGATGATTTGATTAAACTAGATTCCTACAAGTAGACTCTGGTGACCAGCCCCCATTATAGCCCCCAGTGATCCCCCCTCTTCTGGTATTCTGGCCCTTGTCTAAGACCTCCCCATTCCCAGCCTCACACTAAATACATAGAGCTTTTTGGTTTAACCAGCAAAATATTGCAAACATGATGAAGTGTGACTTCTGAGGTTAGGTCACAAAAATCATCATGGGTTCTTCCCTGTCTCTCTCTGTTTGATCACTCTCTCTGGCAAAGGACAACTCACACTGTAAAGACACTTCAGCATCTCCATGAAGAAGAGCATTATGAAGAAGTCTGTGTGTTGAGGAACCAATGCCTCAAGCCAACTGCTATGTTATGTGAATGTGTTGTTGTGGAAGCAGATCATGCAGCCCCAAATGACTAAAGCTGTGGCCAACAGCTTGAAAAACCTTGACCCAAAACCATCTAGCCCAAGCTGTTCCCAGACCCTGACCAGCAGAAACTATGTGAGATGATAAATGTATTGTCTATAGTGAATATAGACAACATTAGTTTATTATAACTATCAAACTTGCTAAAAGGCTAGAACCTGATTATTCAGAGCACTAAAAAAATGATAATTATGTCATGTGATGGACATGTTTATTGCTTCAGTAGCAGTCACAGTACAATATGTAAATGCATGAAATTAATATGTTGTACACCTTAAATTTGGGGCTTCCCAGGTGGCGCTAGTGGTAAAGAACACCCCTGCCAATGCAGGAGCTGTAAGAGATATGGGTTTGATACCTGGGTGGGGAAGATCCCTGGGTGGAAGGCATGGCAACCCACTCCAGTATCTTGCTGGAGAATCCCATGGACAGAGGAACCTGGAGGGTTAATGTCCATGGGGTCGCACAGAGTTGAAGTAACTTAGCACACACACACACACACACATCTTAAATTTACACAATATTGTATGTCAGATACATTTCAATGAAGAAAAGTTATTGTCCTATAAGTATTAAATTTGGGGGTACTTTGTCATGTAGCAGTAGATTAACAATATATAGACAAACTGGATTAAAAGGTAGAATATTTAAACATATTTGATAGTGTTAAATGGCTTTCTAGAAATGTTATATTGATCAACTCCCATCAGAAGTATGTGAGAGTAATTACATAATGGTACCCTTATCACCACTGAATGTTCAACTTTGTAATCACTGAGTAATCAATCTTTTTAATTTCATAGAAAAAGCAGGTATTTTTCCACTGAAAAATTTTGCTTTCATTTACTCTCTAGTGAGGTTAATATTTTTTCTTACAGTCTTCTTTTTAAGGCAGTTTTTTTTGAGCAGTTTTAGGTTCACAGCAAAACGAGAAAAAGGTAGAGATTTCTCATATATCCTCTGCTCCCCCACACATATAACATGTCTTTATCAACAAATCTCACCAGAGTGGTACAGTTTTTACAACTGATAAACCTATATTGATACTCATAACCACCCAAGTTCATAGCTCACTTGGTTGAAGCGTGCAGGATTTTCACTGAGTCACGCAGGAACTTTTGTGGCATCGCTTGGACCCCCTCCTGTAGTGGGAGGGCTCAGTCATTGTGGCGTGTGGGCTTAGTGGCTTGGCACATGGGATCTTAGTTCCCTGACCAGGGATTGAACCTGCTTCCCCTGCATTGCGGGGTGGATTCTTAGCCAGTGGACCACCAGGGAAGTCCCCTGTGTTTCTTTTCTATTTGTATTTCCTCTTCTTGGAAACCTCTTTATATATAATTTGATCAATTTCCTATTGAGGTCTTAGTGTTTTTCTTACAATTTGTATGAACTCTATAAAGGATATTAACCAGTTTATGCTCGTCACATTTTCAGCTGGTTATTCTCTTTATGGTTTTATGTTTAATGATATGTAGATGTTTTAAATGTTTATACAGTCATTGGACTGTGATATTTTCTTTAGTGTTTAAGCCTAGAAAGTCCTATTCTATTCCAAGAGAAGACAAACATTTATGTTACAGTTTTTTAAAATCTGCAATTCCCAACTTTTTTGGCACCAGGGACCAGTTTCATGGAAGACAATTTTTTCCAAGGACCAGAAGGAGGGGAAATGTTTCAGGATAATTCAAGCGAGTTACACTTATTGTGTACTTTATTTCTGCTATTATTACATCAGCTCCATCTCAGATCATAAGGAATTAGATCCCAGATGTTGGGGACCACTGCCTCACATCGCTCCTGCCCCCACTATGTGCAACAGCCTCCTCTATGTTATAGTTTTTGATTTTGTTTTATATTTGGGTCTTCAGTTCATTTGGAATTTATAGTGTTTTTTTTGTATCACTAAATAGCTAATTTTAAAACAATTTATGAAATAAAAAGAACAATTTCCCTCTTTTCTATCAATCAATGATTATGATAAATTAAGTTTTTTAAAGATCTTGTGTCTGTTTCTATGTTCTCTATTTCACTGAAAAGCTCTTCCTGTGTCACTATCACTCTGTTTTAATTAATGTGGTCTCTAATGTTTTAATAACTGGAAGGACTAATTGGTAGAATGACTTTAGTAGCAAGACCTCATGGTCTATCAAAGCCACAGAACTTTCCAGAATGCAATCAGATACCATTCAAAACTGTTTAAAAGTTGGGGGACATTTCACAGAACAATATGGAAGAAGGCAAAATTTCATCAAGGTCAGAAGTCTGTGGACCTGGGCAGAAAAAACATTTTAACTTTCTAAGAATCAAAGAAATAAAAGGTCCAATTAGGAGTTTTAGCAGTCTGGTGAGAGTTGTATACTTCCAGGAGTCAGCAAAGAAAGAGGGCAGATGGATTCACACACAGGAATGTGAACGAATTCTGCTGTGCAAACTAAGTTTGGCCAATAAATTCGTTTTCATATTTTTGTGTATCTTTGTCAAACTCTGGAAAGTTTGAAATAATTCAACTGCAAAACTGAGCTTGAAAAAAAGACTGACCTTGGAAAGTTTCTTGAGACATTTAGCTTTGATAACTGAATTTTTTCTTCAGTTTTCTATTATTTTGAAAATAGTTTGATGTTGTATTTATTTTCTTCTTTGACTCAACATTGTTTTACTTAAAAAATGAAGCCCTGGGTAAGCAAACCACAGTTCTCTTTCTCCATTTACATTTTCAAAAGTGGAGCAACTCTTTTTTGTTCTCTTCCTCTCTGAAAATAATTTTTCAAAATTATGCCATAGAAGAATTTTAGGAAAACTAATAGAAATCATTTATTTTGAGACATTCATTTCCCTTACTTGATACTTCTCCCCCTTGACTCACATTAAATCAAACTGGTGTTGGCCGCAAAGAGTCGGACACGACTGAGTGACTGAACTGAACTTTGAGAATATAAGTTCTAAGCCATTATGGCTGAATAAAATGTGTAAAGTGAAAGCCTCAGGTAAATAGATATTTTTTGGCATCAGCTAATTTGTGCTACAGCTAATATCTTGGATCCATGAGTCAAAGCAGAAATGTAACTGAAACAGCTGTTTAATTTACCTGCAGCACAAAGTAAGCAGTGTAGCTGATGGCAGGAGAAAGGTACAGGTGAAGGTCATAGAATCTTTGCGAAGGAGGCGCCAGGTGATGGTCGTTGTCTGAGAGAAAAGAGGCATGACCCCATTTGTTGAGCCCTTCAGCGGTAGTGCCTGGGGGTGAACGTCACTTACCGCTGCCAGGGATTCACTGTAGCCAGTTACTGCGGTGGCCTGTACATGCCTCCCACCATCTCTAGGAACTCTGGGCCCACTTAGATGGGGGCACAGCCCAGAGCATTACTACGTGCTCTGCTGCCTTTCCTGTATGGCTGCACCATGGCATGTGGACTCTCCTAAGTTGTGGTTTGGGGATCATGCGGGATCTTTAGCTGTGGCATAAGGGATCTACTTCCCTGCCCAGGGATGGAACCCAGGCACCCATCACTGGGAGCATGGAGTCTTAGCCACCGGACCACTAAGGGGAGGGAAGTCCCTTCACTTTAGAATTTTAAGGTCTAATCTTCTATTTTCAATTGAAATTATCTGAGCTTTCAAAACATACCCATCTTGACCAGAAAGATTTAGATACACAATAAAGTGTGCGTGTGTGCTAAGCCATGTCTGACTGACTCTTTGCGACCCTATGGACTGTAGCCCACCAGGCTTCTCAGTCCACGGGATTCTCCAGGCAAGAATATTAGAGTGGGTTGCCATGCCCTCCGCCCAGGAATCTTCCCCACCCAGGGATAGAACTCACGTCTCTCACAGCTCCTGCATTGGCGGGGGTGTTCTTTACCGGTAGCACCACCTCGGAAGCCTTTCACAAGGAAGTATTGTTGTTCGATCGCCAAATTGTGTCCAACTCTGTGACTCCATGAACTGCAGCACACCAGGCTTCCCTGTCCTTCACTACCTTCCAGAGTTTGCTCAAACTTATGTCAGTTGAGGCAGTGATGCTATCTAATCATCTCATCCTCTGCTGCCCTCTTCTCCTCTTGATCGTATTGGACACCTATCAATCTAGCGAACTCATCTTCTGGTGTCATATCTTTTTGCCTTTTCATGCTGTTTATGGGGTTCTGGAGACAAGAATACTGCAGTGATTCGCCTTTTCCTTCTCCAGTTAAGTACACGTCTGAAACATTATTTAAACTCAGAAATTGAAGCTGTGTAAAAGCATTTATTTGTAACTAGCTCCCCCTAGTGATAATTATTTTAAATAGCATAGTTGATTTCGGAATTTTTCTTGAAGTAAAATTTTTTGAGTGGTTTCAAATTTTTAAATTTTATTCTCTATTGAGTCCCAGATTGTAAACTAATAGATTTTTATTATTACAGGGTCTATTTTAGAAATTTATGATGGAAAATAATCCAAAGACACACATAATTAATTATCCATGTCTCAACACCATAATTGCAAGTTTTCAGATAAACATTAAAATTGACTTTCAAAGATAAAAATCTCGGTAGAAAAGTATAATACTGACTGCCCTTGAGATAATAAAAAGTGAGTGTGGGATACAGCAGAAAGATGGTGATGAGATTGCTACGGAATTCAGACTAGAAATAATAACCATGCTAACAGTTCCAAATTGCTTGTATTAATACTTGTTTTTTTCATTTGCTCTTTTGGGTATCCTGTAAGGCAAGTATCATTCCTCTATTTTGCATATCAGAAAACAGCCTCAACAAGTGAAGTGCTGTGCCGAAGCTTGCAAAGTACTGTGGATGCCGTGCGTGCGCTCAGATTCCCAGACTCCCCTTCAGGGCAGGGGTACTTCTTATTTCTCCAGTTGCTGGGAGGGTTTTGGCTAATGCCTCTCAGCTAGAACCTTTTCTCAACCAAAGAAAGACACTTTGCCCAAGGTTATGCTATCTTCCCGGGGACAGTACACATCTAATGACTGGTTCATGTGGGGGACAAAGACTTGCTCACTTTGCCTCAGTCGGGGCTATCACAGAAGGGCCATCCCAGCCTCAGAACTCCCCATGGGATCTTCTGTGGCCCCAACTGCAACCACACTGCAGCTCGACTTTTCTTCTCTGCCTGGTCTTTCTGCCCTCACCACTCACAGGTGCTGCTTCCGACAGCGTTCTCCATTCACCTCTGCTCAGAAACATCAGTTTCTCAGTCTGTTTCCTGGGAAACCCAACCGATGACAGTTGGTTCTGGATGTGCTCCTGAAGTGGGATTTTGTTGCTGGCCCTGGCTGGCTGTGATGAAGACCCCATTGCTGTTAGTGAGAGGAACCATTAATAGCCCCAGGCAGGCAGTTCCGGTGCTACTGCTAACATTTTACAAGCGGTAAACAGAAGTAGATACTGATGGGAAGCAATCCACCGGCAGGTGCAATACTCAGGGGTTTGAGAGTTTCAGGGGAAATTAAGTAAATATAAGAATTTTGAAAATTAGCTGGCTTGTTTGGGAGTAGATGGCCATGGATGTTTTAGAGAGAGCCAATGAAAGACTAAGGATGATTCCTCACAGTACATGGTGCGATGTGAAGCTGGAGTGCTTCCTTTCTGTTTATAAATGGATTCCCATTTCCTGCAGCCTGGGAGGAGTAAACTGAAGACTTCTACATTTTAAGAGTAGCAGAATTCCAGAGACTGTTAAATTCTCAGCTCGAGCTGGTCTGCTGTTGCTAGGTTAGGGCCCTGATTTGGAAGGAGTGATGGCCCGAGGCTTTGGGTGGGGACATCTGAGCTGTGCACTAAAAACTCCATGCTTCCTGTGGACCCTCTGGACCTGCAGAAATGATTCACTCCTCCCTACTTAAGGCTGGTGCCTCTTATTTATTTGCAGATGATGCAAGCTGTAAACCGGGGCTCTAGAGGGGTGGGATGGGGAGAGAGATGGGAGGGAGGTTCAAAAGGGAGGGGATATATGTATACCTATGGAGGATTCATGTTGAGGTTTGACAGAAAACAGCAAAATTCTGTAAAGCAATTATCCTTCAATTACAAAATAAATTAATTAAAAAAAATAACCTCTTGCCCTGCTCAGGATGAATCTCTACCTCCTCTTGTGGCCATCAGACCCATAACTAGGGTCAACTTAATCATAACTCAGCCAGAGAAGTGCTGGGCCTGCTAAGGGAGAAAGGGACTGTCCCCTGGAGTGAAGTGACTACAGGAGCTGGTCAGCATGTATTCTCAGAAATTGGGAGCTGTATGTGTGGGGCTGGATTCTGAGGGTACTGAATCAAGTGGCACAGAATATAATACTGGACAAGGGAGTTTGTTTTGTGTGAGTGTTCTCTCATGGTACAGGACTTACACCTTGGCAAGGATGCCAGGAGATGGCGCTAACACATTGCAAGTTTGCCTCAGACACTTGGTGGAGGGGCGGGAGAAGTATGCATTCGCTTACATGAAGGAAAGTATTAGAACTGGAAGCACTGCTATGGAAAATAGTGAAAGAAGAAATCAAAATGTCCAGAGATGTGGGCGAGCTAGACTGGATACACCACATAGGCCTGAAACCTCACCAGGCACTGCTTTCTGGGGGAACCCAGAGGACACTCCGTTTACCTTAGAAAATAAAGCAGGTCTTTGGGGAGAGGCTCTGGGCTGCTGGTAGGAGATGCTGTTACAGAATGGGCTCACTGATTGTAATGGGGAGCTGAAATAATGGAGGCCAGGTGGCTGCTGTAAGCCAGTTGGAGGCAGCTGAGAGCCTGTTGGCTGTGAAAAAACAAAGACAGGCAGTCAGCCAGGACAGGGTCCCAGCCCCCACCCCGATTCTCCACCCAGGACTCCTAACACTTGGGTGAGTAAAGTTTGAAACTCCACTTTTTGTTCTAAATGTTAGCTCCAATTCTTGTTTTTTGCTATTGTTAGTTGTTTTTTTTTTTTCCTTTCCCCGAATGCTTCTCTTTACCAGAGGCCTTTGTTGACTAGGTCCAAGAGCAATTCAGCCGCAGCGCTGCTGGCATCTGTTGCAGGGCGGCATCTCAGGCTTACAAGCCCAAGCTGGAGGGGAAATCCTGACTCTAACTTTTTACATGTTCTTGCCCTGTCTTTCTGGCGGCTCAAGATAAACACCTATGAGCCATCCTCAGTGCCTCTGATTTCTTCATCCAATAGTTCAGTAAATTCTTTGGTTCAGCCTCCAAAGTGCATTCCTGTCCATCCAATTTTTTCACATAATCAGTGCTTTCACACCGTAGTCTAAAGTTTTGTGTTTATTATTAGCTTACATTTATCGAGTGCTTGAGTATTCTATTAGTTATCCATTGAGGCATAACAAATTACCCCGAAACATAGGGCCTAAAACACTGTTTTCTTGCAGGATCTGTGGGCCAGGAATCTGGAGTGGCTTAGCTGGATTTTCTGGCTCTGGGACCCGCTTAGTTACAGGTGTCTCAGGACCCATTTGGGAAGGATCTTCTTCCCTGGGCCCTGGTTGTTGCTGGCAGAGTTCATTTTCTTGCAAGTTGTTGGACTGAGCCTTTATTTTCTTACCAACTCCTAGCTAGAGGCCTCTTTCAGTTCCCTGCTGCCTGGCCTCTCCACAGAGCATCTCACAAGACGACATCTGAGTTTAACAGTGAGAGTGTCAGAAGAGGGAGTGCTAGCAATACAGAAGTCAATCTTTTGTAACTTAATCACAGAAGTGATAGTTCATCATTGTGGTCATATTCTGTTTGGTTTTATTTTTTTTATTTTTTATTTTTTTCCCTTTTATTGTTTTTGCCATACAATGCCATGATCCGTTTGGTTTTAGAAGCAAGTCATTAGGTCCAACCCATTCAACAGGAAGGAATTACCACAAGGTTGAATACCAAGAGTTGGGGCCATTGGGAGCGATGTCTAGAGCTGCTTACCACAGGCATGTAGGGACTCTTCTAAATGCTTTGCACATCTTAATTCATTTAGCCTTCATAAGAGACCTTAAGATAAATATGCTATTACTGTATTCATTTCACAGGCAAGTAAGTGCCAAGCAGTCAAGTAACTTTTCCAGGGTCAGATAGCTAAAATCAGTAGGATACAGAAATTTGAACCTAGGCTGTCTGGCTTTAGCATGTGTATTCTTTTCTTTCATGCTGCTTTTTAAAAAGTTGAGATATAATTAACATGTAAAATTATATGTGTGTCTTGTGGAATGATCACCACAGTAAGCCTAGTTAATATCCTTCACTATATATATTTGCCCCTGGAGAAAGAAATGACAACCCACTCCATTATCCTTGCCTGAAAGATTCCATGGACAGAGGAGCCTGGCAAGCTATAGTCCATGGAGTTGCAAACAGTTGGACATGACTGAGCAACTAACACACACATTCATAGTTGCAAGTTTTTTTCTTAGGGTGAAAATTTTGAAGCTCTCAATCAACAACTTCCAAATATACGATACAGTATTGTTAACTATAGTCATCATGCTGTACATTACATCCCCAAAACTTTATGGAAGTTTGTAACTTTTGATCACTTTTGCCCATTTGATGCCCCCTGTCCCCACTCCTCAGCTCTGGCAAAAGAAACCTGCTGTTTTTTAATTTTTATTTTTAGATTTCACATATAAATGAGATTTATTTTTCTCTGACTTATTTCACTTAGCATAATGTCCTCAAGGTCCATCCATGTTGTCACAAATGGCAAGATTTCCTTCTTTGTTATTATTGAATAATATTCCACTTTGTGTATGTATGTATATACATATATGTATATGTATACACACATACACACACACATATAGCACACCAATGTCAGTATTCAAGTGACAGGTGGCATCTGGACTTCTTGGAAGAGGATTGGCCTGGTGAAAGATATTTAGAAGATGAAATTGACTAACTTGAGAATAAGAATCACAACTTATTCCCAGTTTGTTTCTGTATAGTACCCAGACACCTCCAGTGCCAAGGAGTTAAGGAAAAATAGATTTAAAGCTTTTCTTCTGTATTTTTCCTTTCCTTTCTCCCCCCACTCCTTCCTTCCTTCCTTCCACAAATACTCACTGCCAACTATGTGCTGGGGAAAATACTAGATCCTGGGGAATGTATTTTTTTAGCTCTCCAGATACAAAAGATATATTATTTTGAGCAGTTTATTAGCAACCTGTAGTCTTTCCTGAATCATCTACTTAACTGTCACGTATTTCAACTTAAACGGTCTTCCTATTAAATGTACCAATATTAAGTGTTGTGACAGTACTAGAAAATAAGCAATTTGTAAGCATATGCACAAATTCTAACCAGGCTAACTACTCTGGCTTTCTCTATTAATTTTAGCAATTCTGTAATTTAACATATGATGATGAAAATAATTTTACAATATTTCCAATTAACTTAATCTTCACATTGCTTTTGTGTTCTTTGTCATAACACATAGAATGATAAAATTCTGTTTTGCCTGTTATTAATGAATATGGGGCATGTTTTTCCATCTGGGTCATTAATAGCTCGCTTTTATCTAATTTCAGAAATGAGTTCAGTACTCAGTCTACAGATTATACAGTAACCAACTTCTCCCAATGAACCACAGTTCTGTTAAGCTCCCAACCCACTTTTTTCTACACTTGTGCCAATCTGTAACCAGCCAAATCCTGATGTTCTGCTTTGGCTAAGTTGGTTGGACAAAATTTAGAAGTCATTAGCAAGAAATCTGACCCAGAACCAATATAGGCCCTCACACACATGAAGAAAAGATAAAAATAACAAGGTCCTATTGTATAGAACCTATATTCAAAGGGAACTATATTCAATATTCTGTGATAAAACCATAATGGAAAAGAATATAAAAAGATAATATATACATATAACTGAATCTTTTTGTTGTACAGAGAAATTAACACAACACCATAAATCAAATATACTTAAGTGGAACTAAAAAAAAGTGGGTTTAAAAAAAAGAAAAGATGAAATTGCACAATCCACATTGGATTGGGTAGATCTAATCCATGTTGATTGGATCCACATTAACCATTCCCTAGTTTATGATTTGAGAAGATCATTGAAATGGCAACCCTGCTTCTTATTTATAAATGACTTTAAAACAAAGTCATTTATTTTCAGCTTCTGCTGAGTATTTAGATGATTACTAAGAAAAGTATGTTGTAAACATCAGCCTATAGAAAATATCAAGAAAGAAAGCAGTGTTGCTTGGGAAAATCTAACCTACTGAATTTTGAATGGTGTATGGGCTACCAATTTAGTGCTAGGATATTCTGATAAAAGACAACTATTTCTAAGGGATCTATCTGAAAGAGTCTCACAATAGCTCCATTTGGGCATTTAAAAAGTTGTCATGCTGTTGCCATGGAAATAGTCTGATGATTTACAGGGCTGTGTCAGAGCGCTTTTATTTGTCTGTTAGAATTGTGAGAACTTCCTTTACAAAAGTGCTCAATTTTATGTGCCTAAGAAGCCAATTCCCGGTCAGAGAATAGCTTACTCTATTTTGGAGAAGGGAATGGCAACCCACTCCGGTATTCTTGCCTAGAGAATCTCATGGACAGAGGAGCCTGGCAGGCTGCAGTCCACGGGGGGCTCAAAGAGTCTGACATGACTGAGCAACTAACACACAAGAAGCCAATATAGGTATTCCCCAAAGATACTGTCATCATGACTCAAATGACATTAACGCATGAAAGGATTTGTATTTAACTGCTGGAAGCGCTCTCTGGGTCAAAATCGGTCTATCAGGCAGGCATGTATGCTCTGTCGCTTCAGCAGTGCCTGATTCATTGCGACCCTGCAGACTGTAGCCGGTCAGGCTCCTCTGTCCATGGAATTCTCCAGGCAAGAATACTGGGGTGGGTTGCCATTTCCTCCTCCATCTGGCAAGGCTTTAAAACACCCTGACTGAGAGCCTAGCCTACTTCTAGGTACCCTGGGGTTGTAGAATGCCACATGTGCTGCACACCAAGATTTAATGGGGAGCTTTATCAAATAAATGAATATACTTGGTGCCAAACCTTGAGCGTCTCATTGGTACGTTCTGGCACCAGCCTCCTGGGAATCTGCTTTTATTTTAATTTTTAACCTCCCAGGTGATTTCTAATGATTTGTCGGAACTGGAAACTGTTCCTGCAGAGATTGTCAAAGTCTGGTCCCTGGATCTATGTCATCAGCATCACCTGGGAACTTGTTAGCAATACAAATTCTCAACCCCATTCAGATTTATTATAAGTCATAGACTCTGGAGATAACAATCTGTGTTTTTTTCCCAAGAGAATTTATTTACTTTTATTTTTAGCTTTGCTGGGTCTGCGTTGCGGGATGGCTGTCTTGCCGTTCACATTGTTCACTGAACCCAGGTAGATAAGGCGGGACCAGGGAAGCTGGAAGAAGACTTGAGGAGCCATGGGGACTGCAGACATGTTTATTCTTTCTGGGCAGCAGCAGTTATAACTATGGAGAAAAAAGCATTAGTTAAGTCCACCAGTTAGTGATAAGTGCCCAGCTGTAGTTAACTGGTCTCTCAAGTCATGGATTGCTGGCAAGGCAGCGAGCATAGGTGGTGCCACTTTATTCAGTTCCCTGTAGTCCACAGTCATCCACCAAGAGCCACCAGGCTTCCAGACGGGCCACACAGGAGGGGCTCTGTGCAGGAGGTACAAAGTCCACTTTTGCCAGCTCAGCAATGGTGGCGCCTATTTCCTAGGGGCCACCTGGTACACGATATTGTCTCACAGTCACTGCCCTCCGGGGTGCTGGCAACACCTGCGGGGGATGCTTTGCATATCCCCTCACAATTGCCTTCACAACATGCACTCGGAGATGGAATTCCCCCACAGAGGTCCTCAACACAGGACCTTTTAAGACATCTATCCCCAAATATATTCCAGAATTGGGGAAATGTACACAGTGTACATGGCATAGCCGCTGCTGCTGCTGCTGCGTCACTTCAGTCGTGTCTGACTGTGCGACCCCACAGACGGAAGCCCACCAGGCTCCCCCGTCCCCGGGATTTCCAGGAAGAACACTGGAGTGGGTTGCCAGTTCCTTCTCCAATGCATGAAAGTGAAAAGTCAAAGTGAAGTCACTCAGTTGTGTCTGACTCCTAGCGACCCCATGCACTACAGTCTACCAGGCTCCTCCATCCATGGGATTTTCCAGGCAAGAGTACTGGAGTGGGGTGCCATTGCCTTCTCCGACATGGCATAGAAAGCCATCCAATTTCCAATGGTAAGGACACAGCCTTTACTTCAGTGCTTTGGCCATCCTAGCCATCCATATATGTTCTAAGGCCAGGAAACTGTTCTAGTTTGCCATGTACCAGGCTGCATTCAGCACCAGTGTCAACCAGGGCCATTCCTCTTTGTACACTGATCTGTGACCACTGAATTGCAAGTTCCACATGGGGCCTCCGGTCCCTGCTTGGGCTCTCTGGATGGGCATCTTGGCCTGAACCCTACTTAAAGTGGAACAGAGCATCAGCAGAGACATCCCCAGTTGGCATTAAGTCCTCCAGTTGAACAGCCTGTACTTCATGCCATGGGCACTTTTTACATTTGTTAAACTGCTGCTCTGGGCTTAATTGTTTCCATAGCTCTAAGAATACAGCATTAGGTTGCTTATCAGTTTTATTTCTGTCAAGTCCCGCTGTTAGCGAATCAGCCCAAATTTGTAACCGTGTCACCCAGGTGGGGCCTTGTGTTTATTCTCTCCAGACAGCAGCAACCAGGAGTCTTCAAACACTGCTGATACACTAAGACAGACAAAAGTGGCCCATGGCCAAGCGGGCACACAGGCAGAGTGCTACCAAGGTCAGCAATATCTTTGTTTATAGAACATAAGGTATGAGGCTGTGAGAGAGCAGGGCAGGAGAGCCTGGCTGACCCCGTGTTGTCAGTTAATTTCTTCATAACGGCTTTTCTCTAGCAACGGTGAGCTGGGGCTGCTCTCCAGTTGGCGGTGCACGAGCCTCTCATTGCAGGGGCTCGGGAGCAGAGCACAGGGTCTAGGTGCAAGGGCTCAGTAGTTTGGGCTCACAGGTTTTAGAGCCTGGCTCAGTAGCTGTGGCGCACAGGCTTAGTTGCCCTAAGACACCTGGGATCTTCCTGGACCAGGGATGGAAATTGCCCTTGCATTGCAAGGTGGATTCCTAACCACTGGACCACAAAGGAAGCCCAACAATCCGTGTTTTAACAAGCCCACAAGGTGACAAATTCAGAGGATCTTGGCTTTTTCTCCAGACTGAGATAGATGCTGCACTTCTTTCTTTCTTTGCTGCAGAGCTAAGGAACTAGGATGGACTTTCTCTCCCTAGTAGATAGCCAGTCACTCTCTCCTTCTCTTCACTCTGAGAGTGTCTGAAGAAGTGTGGAGCGAAACATGCTTCCTCACCCCACTTCCTGGCTGCTCGGTAAGATGATATGTAGAGAGAGGCCCTTTTGTTTTCAGGGAAAATGCAAAGAGGATTACAAACAATAACCAACACAGGGAAGTCACAGAAGTCCTAAGATTAAAAAAAATGCCTTCTGTCAGGGCCCAGGGCCTTCTATCTTCTGTTTTCACTCCTGAATATGGAGCTCACATCCTCCGTATTTCTCACGTCACCTTCAGCAAAGTCATTTGACTCTTCACAGTAACTCAAGGCCTAAAAATAAATAAAACCACACAATAGATATCCTCTTTCAGCATAAAAGTTTTCTTTTTACTTTTAATGAAAATCTCTCTAAAATGAATTTTGTTCAGTATATTCTGGATTTTTCTTGATCATCTAGTGTTATTATAATGAACATTAATTATATATCCTACAACGATCAATGATATCATGGATTATTGAAGACTGAAGACACATTTGCATAGTAAATAATCTCAGATGTCTAGGATTTTTCTCTTGTATTCTAAATTTTTGTCTTTTCTCTCACTCTCAAGCAATCAGAAAGCATGTCCAAGTATCTTTTTCAGTACTCTTCACCTTGCTCCTAAGTTTTTGCTTTTGATGTGTGGGAGCTGGGAAATCAGAAAACAAGTTTGTTACATCTATGTTTTAAAAAAGCGTACGACAGATTGGGAAATTTTATTTTTTACTGATAATACTCAGTGTTAGTGAGGTTGTATTAAAGCTAATATATCCTGATATTGTCCATAAAAATGTGACATAATCCTTTGGGAAAACAGTATGGCACTATATGCCAAGATCCTTAAACTATTCATACTCTTTAATAAAACAGTTTAGGATTTCCCTGGTAGTTCAGTGGTTAAGAATCTGCCTGCAATTCAGGAGACATGAATTCAATCTCTGGTCCTAGAACCAAGATTCCACATGCTGTGGAGCAACTAAACCTGTATACCACAACTGCTAAAGCCTGCGTGTCTTAGAGCCTGTGCTCTGTAACGAGAGAAGCCACCACAACGAGAAGCCTGCGTACCACACCTGGAGAGTAGCCCCTGCTCACCGCATTCTAGAGAAAGTCTGCAGGCAGCAACAAAGACGCAGTGAAGCCGAAAAATAAATAACATTTTCCTTCTAGAAAATGATCTATCATAAGAATATAAGAAATACATTTATTATAAGAAAATAATTTATCATAAGAATATTTATCCACTATGAGGTTTCTTGTTTTTATCATTTAAATAGGACAAAGCTGGAAATGAATGGAATATTTAATAGTAAAAGAATTTTTAGGTAAATTCTTTTTTTTAATTCTTTGATTAATGTTTCCTAAACTGATAGGTAAAAGGATTTCTGAAGTAAGTTTAGCATATGTGCATGTAACATTAAATGAAAGAGACAATCCTCTTATGTTTTACAGAGCTTAGAAATAATGTAATAATAATGGCTAATTACTTTATATATGTTAACTCATTTAAACCTCACAAAAAACTCTGTTGAGTAAGTAGTATTATAAAGTTCATTTAATAGATGAAGAAATTGTTATTAAGAGTGTAAGTAACTGGAGAATAATTGCCAGAGCTGGTATTCAGACCCAAGCAAGGTGGGTAAAAAAGCTCATGCTTCTAGCCACTAGGGACATCTCAGGTTATGCTTGCTGAACTAGAGCACTTATCCATGGTGCCCCATTTCATGCTCAGAAGTCCTAATTGAGAGGATAAGTCATATGGTTGCACTACCTATAGGTGTACACAGCCATCTCAACAATTCTCAGGGGATCAGGAACTGGGAGGGTATTTTGACACTGAATCAGTTCAATTTAGTTGCTCAGTATTGTCCGACTCTTTGAGACCCCATGAACCACAGCACTCCAGGCCTCCCTGTCCATCACCAACTCCCGGAATCCATCCAAACCCATGTCCATTGAGTCAATGTTGCCATCCAGCCATCTCATCCTCTGTTGTCCCCTTCTCCTCCTGCCCTCAATCTTTCCCAGCATCAGGATCTTTTCCAATGAGTCAGCTCTTCACATCAAATGGCCAAAGTATTGGAGTTTCAGCTTCAACATCAGTCCTTTCAATGAACACTCAGGACCAATCTCATTGAGGTTGGACTGGTTGGATTTCCTTATAGTCCAAGGTACTCTCAAGAGTCTTCTCCAATACCACACTTCAAAAGCATCAATTCTTCGGCACTCAGCTTTCTTTATAGTCCAACTCTCACATCCATACATGACTACTGGGAAAACCACAGCCTTGACTATATGGACCTTTTTGGGCAAAGTAATGTCTCTGCTTTTTAATATGTTGTCTAGGTTGGTCATAACTTTCCTCCTAAGGAGTAGGCGTCTTTTAATTTCATGGCTGCAGTCACTATCTGCAGTGATTTTGGGAGCCCAGAAAAATAAAGTCAGCCACTGTTTCCACTGTTTCCCCATCTATCTTCTGTGAAGTGATGGGACAAGATGCCATGATCTTAGTTTTCTGAATGTTGAGCTTTAAGCCAACTTTTTTACTCTCCTCTTTCATTCTCATCAAGAGGCTCTTTAGTTCCTCTTCACTTTCTGCCATAAGGGTGGTGTCATCTGCATATCTATGGTTATTGATATTTCTCCCAGAAAACTTGATTCCAGCTTGTGCTTCCTCCATCCCAGAATTTCTCATGATGTACTCTGCATATAAGTTAAATAAGCAGGGTGACAATATACAGCCTTGACGTACTCCTTTTCCTATTTGGAACCAGTCTGTTGTTCCATGTTCAGTTCTAACTGTTGCTTCCTGACCTGCATACAGTTTTCTCAAGAGGCAAGTCAGGTTCTCTGTTTGTTTCCAAGGCAAACCATTCAATATCATGGTAATTCAAGTCTATGCCCCGACCAGTAACGCAGAAGAAGCTGAAGTTGAACAGTTCTATGAAGACCTACAAGACCTTCTAGAACTAACACCCAAAAAAGATGTCCTTTTCATTACAGGGGACTGGAATGCAAAAGTAGAAAGTCAAGAGATACCTGGAATAACAGGCAAATTTGGCCTTGGAATACAGATTGAAGCAGGGCAAAGGCTAATAGAATTTTGCCAAGAGAATGCACTGGTCACACCCTCTTCCAGCAACACAAGAGAAGACTCTACACATGGACATCACCAGATGGTCAACACCAAAATCAAATTGATTATATTCTTTGCAGCCAAAGATGGAGAAGCTCTATACAGTCAGCAAAAACAAGACTGGGAGCTGACTGTGGCTCAGATCATGAACTCCTTATCGCCAAATTCAGACTTAAATGTAAGAAAGTAAGGAAATCCACTAGACCATTAAGGTTTGACCTAAATCAAATCCCTTATGACTATACAGTAGAAGTGAGAAATAGATTTAAAGGACTAGATCTGATAGACAGAATGCCTGATGAACTATGGATGGAGGTTTGTGACATTGTATAGGAGACAGTAGTTAAGACCTTCCCCAAGAAAAAGAAATGCAAAAAAGTAAAAGGGCTGTCTGAGGAGGCCTTTCCCAGCTGTGAAAAGATGGGAAGCAAAAAAACAAAGGAGAAAAGGAGAGAGATACCCTTTTGAATGCAGAGTTCCAAAGAATAGCAAGGAGAGGTAAGAAAGCCTTTCTCAGTGATCAATGCAAAGAAATAGAGGAAAACAATAGAATGGGAAAGACTAGAGATCTCTTCAAGAAAATTAGAGATACTAAGGGAACACTTCATGCAAAGATGGGCTCAATAAAGGACAGAAATGTTAGGGACAGAAGCAGAAGATGTTAAGAAGAGGTGGCAAGAATACACAGAAGAATTGTACCAAAATGATCTTCATGAACCAGATAATCATGATGGTGTGATCACTCACCTAGAGCCAGACATCCTGGAATGTGAAGTCAAGTGGGCCTTAGGGAGCATCACTATGAACAAAGCTAGTGGGGGTGATGGAGTTCCAGTTGAGCTATTTCAAATCCTGAAAGATGACGCTGTGAAAGGGCTGCACTCAATATGCCAACAAATACGGAAAACTCAGCAGCAGCCACAGGAATGGAAAAGGTCAGTTTTCATTCCTATCCCAAAGAGAGGCAATGCCAAAGAATGCTCAAACTACTGCACAATTGCAGTCATCTCACACGCTAGCAAAGTAATGCTCAAATTTCTCCAAGACAGGCTTCAGCAATCTTAGAACTGTGAACTTCTAGATGTTCCAGCTGGTTTTCGAAAAGGCAGAGGAACCAGAGATCAAATTGCCAACATCCGCTGGATCATCAAAAAAGCAAGAGACTTCCAGAAAAACATCTATTTCTGCTTTATTGACTATGCCAAAGCCTTTGACTGTGTGGATCACAATAAACGGTGGAAAATTCTGAAAGAGATGGGCATACCAGACCACCTGACCTGCCTCTTGACAATGAATACATATGGAATAAAATAGGAGAGGGACCCAAACATGACTAATGCATGTTAGGTGTGTATGATCACAAAGGATCAGAGACTAATGGGCCTCAGGCTTGGAGGCTGTCAAAGCCAGGAGGGTGTCCAGGGGAAACTAGTATGGGGGGTAGTGGGTTCCTAAGGCAGGAAGAGTGACTTCAGTTATAATAGGTTGCAAAAATGATCACCATTTGCTTCCCACCAAGGAATGGTATCTATATCCTCCCCAATACCCTTGAATCTGGGCCAGCTTTATGACTTTCTTTGACCAAAAGAATGTGATGAAAGTGACACTGGGTGAGTTCTGAACTCTGCTACCATGTGAACAAGCCTGAGTTAGCCTGGTGAAAGATGAGAGATCCCATGGAGAAGAACCAAGTTGTCCCAGCCAAGAGCCAGACACCTGTCAGACATGCAAGTGAGGCCACTTAGGACCACTAAGACTCCAGCAGACCAGCCAGCTGACTGCACACCCAGCAGCTGACTACAAATTCATGAACAGGACCGTGGAATGACTGCATGCTGAGCCCAAATTGCTGACCCACCAGAATTGTGAGCTGAATAACTCTGTTATTTTAAGCCACTGAGATTTGGAGTAGTTTGGGATACAGCAAAAGCTAACTAACATTTGAGGAAATCCTTGCAAATATCTCCAGCTTCCACTCTTCAGAGGTCTAGGCAGTGTTTCCTTGGGCAGGAGAAATGTTTGGGACAGGAGTGTGATCTATGGGTCTGAAGTTATTCAGGAAAAAATATGAAGATCATTGAGTCTGGAAAAAATCAGCCATAAGATAATATACAATAAGATGTGTTTGGTCACTTCTTTCAATAAATTAATATATGTTGCAAAATATTATAAGAACAGATGAAGTTTTACCAAATTTCTAAGAGAAATTTCATTATCCAGAAATTTTTCTTTTTGTTTTTTAATGTAGTTGTTGAAGAGGAATCTGTTGAAGAGGAACTCATCAGACCTGCTCCTCCATATAATTCAAATGCTAGAATTACAACGAATGTTACCACAGCCCATATAACTTTTGCCCCAAGAGAGGTTATAAGGAAAGAACACATTCCCTCTTTGAAGTGGACTCTTGTTCATGCTATAAGTTTGGCTGTAAACTGCAGACAAATCTCTGTTTCATTGTGAAGATAAATAAATGATATCAGAACTGCTTATAAGTTTGCAAAAAGTAATTCATCTCTCAAGCAGAGGTAATGTCTAGCATTGTTGTATGTATTTATTTTTTTGTTGAAGTATATTTTACCTATCACAGAATTAACTATTATAAAGTTACAAGTCAGTGGCATTTGGTATATTTACTATGTTGTATAAATACCACTTCTCTCTAGTTTCAATACTTTTTTTTCACCCCTCCAAAACACCCATACCATTAAGTAATCACTGTGTCTTCCTCTAATCCCCTGATAACCACTAATATACTTTTTATATCTTTGTGGATTTGCCTATTCTGGATATATCATATCAAAAGAGTCATTCAATATGTGACCTTTGTGTCTAGTTTCTTTCTTAGCATAATGTTTTCAAGGTTCATCCAAGTTGTAGAAAGTATTCAGCTCAGTTCAGTTCAGCCACTCAGTCATGTCTGACCCTTTGTGATCCCATGGACTGCAGCACTCCAGGCCTCCCTGTCCATCACCAATTCCTATAGTTTACTCAAACTCATGACCATTGAGTTAGTGATACCATCCAACCATCTCATCCTTTGTCATCCTCTTCTCCTCCTGCCTTCAATCTTTCCCAGCATCAGGGTCTTTTCAAATGAGTCAGCTCTTCTCATCAGGTGGCCAAAGTATTGGAGTTTCAGTTTTCAGCATCTGTCCTTCCAGTGAACACCCAGGACTGATCTCCTTTAGGATTGACTGGTTGGATCTCCTTGCAGTCCAAGGGACTCTCAAGAGTCTTCTCCAACACCACAGTTCAAAAGCATCAATTCTCCAGCATTCAGCTTTCTTTATAGTTCAATTCTCACATCCATACATGATGACTGGAAAAATCATAGCTTTGACTAGACAGACCTTTGTTGACAAAGTAATGTCTCTGCTTTTTAATTTGCTGTCTAGCTTGGTCATAGCTTTTCTTCCAAGGAGCAAACATCTTTTAATTTCATGGTTGCAGTCACCATCTGCAGTGATTTTGGAGCCCCCCAAAATAAAGTCTACCACTATTTCCACTGTTTCCCCATCTATTTGCCATGAAGTCATGGGACCAGATGCCATGATCTTAGTTTTCTGAATGTTGAGCTTTAAGCCAACTTTTTCAGTCTCCTCTTTCACTTATTAGTACATCCTTACTTTTTGTGACTAAATTATATTTCATTATATGTATATACCATAATTTGCTTATGCGTGTATTCATTGATGAGTATTTAGGTTATTTCCACCTTTTGGCTATTATAAATAATGTTGCCATTAACATTTGTGTCTGAGTTTCTGTGTGGACACACATTTTCATTTCTCTTGGTTATTTACCTAAAAGTAGAATTGCTGTGTCATATGGCAATTCTATATAAAACACTTAGAGAAATCTCTAGTATTGTTCAAAATAGGTAGAGAATAAAAGGAAAAACAGAAATACCCTTTGACTGGCTTCTGTTTCTTTGTCCTCTAAAATCTTGGGGTCCTCAAATTTTTTCTTATTGTCCATTATAAAAAATAGACCTAAAATGAAAAAGATTAATGCTATTTTCAAATGATGCACAAAGGATAGAAAAAATATATTTAAAAATATATTTCAGGTAAATGATAAATTAGTATTTTTTAAGAGAGAAACAATTTCATAATGATAAAAAGAATGTTTATCCAAGAAGATATAATAGTTATGACATTATGTGGAACCAACCTCGGATCTTCAATATATATAAATCAAAATCAGGTTGGAACCACAATGAGAAATAGATGATTTTATAATTATAAGCAAGATTTTAAACATAGTCTTTCTTAAAGACTGACAGATTATATTTGCCAAAAATTAATTTTTTGAGAATTCAATTAACACAATTAACAGACTTCATCTAGTAGATAAACGTAAGAATCTGAGCCAAACACATTGCTTTCTAAGAGGTAGTTTCTAAGTAGCTGTCAGGCACACATGCAGCTGAAGCCAGGTTGTTAATGTGTGTGTGTGTGTGTGTGTGTGTGTGTGTGTGTGTGTGTGCAGGAAAGCTTGCTGATAGGGCTAAAGTGTTGGGCTTTATTTCTAACTCTATCAACTTGCTGAATGACCACTCAAAGCTTTGACCTCAGATTTCTCATTAGTGAAAGTCATGGTTTTACTGAATTCAATTAATTAGGTAAGTACACATGGAATATACTTTGTACATATTAGCACTGAGCCATTCAGTTTAGTTCAGTTGCTCAGTTGTGTATGACTCTTTGCGACCCCATAGACTGCCGCATGCCAGGCTTCTCTGTCCATCACCAACTCCCGGAGTCTATTCACACTCATGTCCATCGAGTTGGTGATGCCATCCAACCATCTCATCTCCTGTCCTCCCCTTCTCCTCCAGCCTTCAGTCTTTCCCAGTATCAGGGTCTTTTCAAATGAGTCAGTTTTTCATATCAGGTGGCCAAAGTATTGGAGTTTCAGCTTCAGCATCAGTCCTTCCAAAGAACACCCAGGACTGATCTCCTTTAGGATTGACTGGTTGGATCTCCTTGCAGTCCAAGGGACTCTCAAGAGTCTTCTCCAACACCACAGTTCAAAATCATCAATGCTTCGGTGCTCAGCTTTCTTTATAGTCCAATTCTCACATCCATACATGATGACTGAAAAAACCGTAGCCTTGACTATATGGACTTTTGTGGGAAAAGTAATGTCTCTGCTTTTTAATATGCTGTCTAGCTTGGTCATAGCCTTTCTTCTAAGGAGCAAGCATCTTTTAATTTCATGGCTGCAGTCATCATCTGTAGTGATTTTGGAGCCCAAGAAAATAAAGTCTCTCGCTGTTTCCATTGTTTCCCCATCTATTTGCCATGAAGTGATGGGACAGGATTTCATGATCTTAGTTTTCTGAATGTTGAGCTTTAAGCCAACTTTTTCACTCTGCTCTTTCACTGTCATCAAGAGGCTCTTGAGGTTTTGTTTGTTTTCTGCCTTAAGGGTGGTATCACCTGTATATCTGAGGTTATTGATATTTCTTCTGGCAATCGTGAGTCCAGCTTTTGCTTGATCCAGTTCAGCATTTCTCATGATGTAGTCTGCATATAAGTTAATGAGCCATTAAGTCATATAAGTTAATGAGCCACTGCTGGGGATAAAATGTTGACCTAGATGTCATTGTTACCTTCCAGGAGTTCAGTATGGTGGGACAGACAGACAGGGAAAAGGGGGAATTTTTGTGCAGTGGGCTGAGATAAAGGCAGTGTCAAGTCAGGGTGTTTTGAGACTTTCCTTTTTTTTCTTTCAAAAAAATTATTCTTTATTGAAGTACAGTTAATTTACAATGCTGTGTTAATTTCTATTGCACAGCAAAGTGATTTATATATATACATATATATATTATATACATACACATATACATACATATTAAAGGGCGTTTCCTGGTGAGTCAGTGGTAAAAAAATCCACCTGCCAATGCAGGAGATGCAGGTTTGATCCCCAAGTCAGGAAGATCCCTTGAAGAAGGAAATGGCAACCTACTCCAGTACTCTTGCATAGGAAATCCCATGTACAGTGGAGCCCGGTGGGCTACAGTCCGTGGGGTTGTGAAGAGTCAGACACAACTTAGTCACTGAACCACAACTACCACCACAAAAATATATGTGTATAATTTTTTCACATTTTTTCTCTTATGGTTTATCACAGGATGCTAAGTATTATTATCTCTGTACTATACAGTAGGATGTTGTTTATCTATTCCATATGTAATAGTTTGCATCTGCCTGTCCCAAACTCCTAATCTTTCTGCCTCTACACCCCTCTGTTTTGGCAACCACAAGTCATTTCTGCATGTCTTCAAGGCTGTTTCTGTTTCATAGATAAGTTCACTTGAGTCGTATTTTAGATTCTACATGAAAGTGGTATCATATGTATTTGTCTTTCTCTTTCTGACTTACTTCACTTAGTCAGACAATCACTAGGTCCATCTATGTTGCTGCAAATAGCACTATTTCATTCTTTTTTATGTCTAAGTAATATTATTTTATATATAGCTATATATATATATATATAGCTGTTGTTCAGTCGCTAAGTTGTGTCTGACTCTTTGTGACCTCATGAACTGAAGCACACGAGGCTCTTCTGTCCTCCACTACCTCCCAGATTTTGCTCAGATTCATGTTCGTTGAGTCAGTGATGCTATCTAACCAACTTTTCCTCTGCTGCCCTTCCTCCTTTTGCCGTCAATTTTTTCCAGAATCAGAGTCTTTTCCAATGAGTTGGCTCGTTGCATCAGGTGGCCAAAGTATCGAACTTCACTTTTAGCAACAGCCCCTGCAATGAATATTCAGGGTTGATTTCCTTTTATACCACATCTTCTTTATTAATCCATCAGTTGATGGACATTTAAGTTGTTTCTGTCTTTGTTATTGTAAATAGTGCTGCTATGAACATTGTGACATGTGTATCTTTTTGAATTATAGTTTTGTCTAGATATTTGCCCTGGAGTAGGATTGCAGGATCATATGGAAATTCTATTTTTAATTTTTTTTTTGAGTAACCTTCCTACTGTTTTCCATGGTGGCTACAGCAATTTACATTTCTACCAAAGAGCCAAGAAGATGCTGCAGAGTAAGGAATGCCTCAGTTGAGACTTAAGCTTGACTGTGAGTGAGCCAGAAAAAAAGAGAGGAGGGAAAAGTCTTCAGGCCAGAGGTCCAATGTGTAAAAATTCCCCCAAATAAGGAAGAGCTTGGCCAGCCCAGGGAATCATTCAGCATGGCTGGAAGAGAGTATTCTATTGGGAGATTAAAGAGCAGTAAAGGTGCAGAGGGCCCTCTCTGCAGGGTCCTGTGAGATTTCTGATTAATTCTGCGCCTTACAAAAACAGCAGTAGGGAGCCATTGAAAGATTTGAAATGAAGGATGGGGCGAGAATGAAGGTAAGAAGGCTAGTTTGAGAGTTGCCATAAGCTAGATAAGAGGTGATGATGATATAAACTGATGGGTGAGTAGATAAGTGAGAAAACGATTAATGGAGTTGAATGATATTAAAGAGATAGGTTTTGGAGATTTACCCTGTGTGTGTGTGTGTGTGTGTGTGTGTGTGTGTGTGTGTGTGTGTGTGT